>JAUMIR010000005.1:64157491-64764991 GCA_030847615.1 Gambelia wislizenii | reverse complement strand
CAAAGATGTAACTAGAACTAGTTAGCCCCAGGCCTATCTATAGGAATAAACTAGATGCAGCTAAAAAAGCAGTAACAAGAAAGCCTAATTGAATCTTGCTGGAGACACCAAGAATACTACTTCAGAAAGTAAGATAAACTTGTCCAGAGATAAACACATTTTTTTTAAAAAAAGGCACACATACCAATTACACCTCTGTCTTGGATGGTAGATGCCTGTGCTTTTTTATAACAAAAAGAAGTGTTGTTACTTTGCTAATGCAATATTTTAAGGCTCATTTATCAGTAAGTGCTTGATATTTTGGAACTAACCTCGGTGTTAAGCACAGAGAGTGCAAAGTCAGCATTTTCAAAAATAGTTACACAGGAACTTAATAAGCTTAAAAGTATGAACACAAAATGCTCACATGGAAAGGAGCATAAACCATCTTTTGTTAACTATTCTTTGCTGGAAAAATGAGGAGTGCTTTTTTTCCCCTCTGAGAATAAAAGTTGTCACTTACTGAGAGGATCTGGAAAGTATTCCATTGGGTGGTATTTGCACAAAATGTAGATTTTTTAAAGCCTCTGTGTTTCTTATGTAGCAAGTTAGCTGGATGTAAGAGAATGTCTTCTCATATTTTGAGCATTTTAAAGGTTGTAATCAAAAGCATACAACTTTCTTTAGTTGTAACATCATATCCTTAAACTAAACAAAATGCCTTCCTAAGGCTTTATACTTCTGTATATGTTTACATATCAAATGCATTTAATTACCAACCTAAAGCTTTCATACATTGCAAACATTAGTCCTCTCATCATCACCATAGTCATAGAGAATCCTGAAGAATTTTTTAGCAGTTCAAAGATATATGCTTTATCATGTAAGATCAAAAATGACAACATGAACATTTTCATTTTAAGTACAATTTTAAGTACAACTTATTCCTAAATTCAAAATATGTAACAAGTAAAGACATAAAGTGGGACCTCAGTATCTCCTGGGATTTGGTTCCAGGCCCCCTCATGGATACCAAAATCTGTGAACGCTGAAGTTCCCTTATATACAATGGTGTAGTAAAACAGTGTCTCTTACGGCATATAAAATGGTAAACAGCAAGGTTTGCTTTTTAGATTTTTTTTTTTCATATATTTTCAAACCGTGGCTGGTTAAATTTGTGGATGCAGAACCCATGGATATGGTGGGCCAACTGTACTCAACTGGCAGGAAAAGGAGAGGAAGAAAGAGGAGCAAAAACAGCTGATCACCACCATTCTCCTCAAAATTACACAGCAAACATCTTCATCCTCTAGGGCCAGTATTACACACTGCTAAGCTTAAACCATTTAATATTTTTTAGTGAGAAAAAAACTTCATGTATTCTGAAATACTTCATTTTGATAAAGTTACCAGCTTGGTAGATGAAGGGAATGCTGTGGACATCGCATACCTTGATTTCAGTAAGGCCTTTGACAAGGTTCCCCATGACATTCTTGCAAACAAGCTTGTAAAATGTGGGCTAGACAAGTTAACTGTTCAATGGATTTGTAATTGGTTGTCCGGCCGAACCCAGAGGGTGCTCAGCAGTGGCTCCTCTTCGTCTTGGAAAGATGTGACCAGTGGGGTGCCACAGGGTTCTGTCCTGGGCCCAGTGCTATTCAACATCTTTATCAATGACATGGATGAGGGAATTAGGGGCATACTTATCAAATTTGCAGATGACACCAAATTAGGAGGAGTAGCTAATACCCTAGAGGACAGGATCAGAATTCAGAATGACCTGGATAGACTGGAGAGCTGGGCCAAAGCTAACAAAATGAAATTCAATACGGAGAAATGTAAAGTACTGCATTTAGGGCGGAAAAATGAAATGCATAAATATAGGATGGGAGAGACCTGGCTGAATGAGACTACATGCGAAAGGGATCTAGGAGTTCTAGTAGACCACAAGTTGAACATGAGCCAACAGTGTAATGCGGCAGCTAAAAAGGCCAATGCGATTTTGGGCTGTATCAATAGAAGTATAGTGTCTAGATCAAGGGAAGTAATAGTGCCACTCTATTCTGCCTTGGTCAGACCTCACTTAGAATACTATGTCCAGTTCTGGGCACCACAATTCAAAAAGGATATTGACAAATTGAAGCGTGTCCAGAGAAGGGCAACTAAAATGGTGAAAGGTCTGGAAACGATGCCTTATGAGGAGAGACTTAGGGAGCTGGGTATGTTTAGCCTGGAAAAAAGACGGTTAAGAGGCGATATGATAGCCCTGATTAAGTATTTGAAGGGATGTCACGCTGAGGATGGAGCAGGCTTGTTTTCTGCTGCTCCAGAGACTGGAACACGGAGCAATGGATGCAAGCTCCAGGAACAGAGATTCCACCTCAACATTAGGAGGAACTTTTTGACAGTAAGAGCTGTTCGGCAGTGGAACACACTCCCTCGGGTCTCCTTCCTTGGAGGTCTTTAAACAGAGGCTGGATTGCCATCTGTCGGGGATGCTTTGATCAAGATTTCCTGCGTGGCAGGGGGGTTGGACTGGATGGCCCTCGTGGTCTCTTCCAACTCTGCAATTCTATGATTCTATGTATTCTGTCTCCTGCTTGTACTAGAGCTCTAGTCTCTGGTGATAGTATGATTTATGAGGCTTGAGAACTTGCTTCCTGAATAAATATGCTTACAGTGCAACCTTGAGTCTGACAATAGTCTTAGTGCATTTTAAAACAGCAAAGAGAAAGAGCGAAGCAGAGCCTGGACTTAACACTTTCCTAGTTTGCAATACACAACAGATCTTAGCTCATATACCCCACTGGAAGTAACCACGTAATCCAAATGACTTTTAAATTATACAAATCTTTCAGAATTTTAAAAATTCTATACAATGAGATGAGTGAGGTTGGCTCGTCACATCTCTTCTGTGTTTATTTACTTGTCCTGTTTCCCATTCCTCTTTCCTTACCTATTTTGACCCACAGCAAGTATGGGAGGAGAGCTAGGGAAATGACATGAAAGCAACAGATAACAAAGGGTAGGATCTTGTTGGTGTGCCTCAGAGTTCTTGGAGGTATATACCCATTAAGTCCAACAGAAGAACCAATGATCTACAAACTGAATAAATTCTGTACCCACAATCGTGTTTTCTTCCACCCAAGCCTCTCAGGAAATGGCTTGTAAAATTCATGAATGATGATGATGATGATGAATCAAGAACTTTAAGCAAGAAATGTCAGATGTCCAAGCTGGGTTCAGAAAAGAAAGAAGCACTAGGGATCTTATTGCAAACATACACAGGATAATGAAGTGCACCAAACAATTTCAGAAGAAAAGTCAGCCTGTGCAAAGCTTTTGAATCTGTAGATCATGAAAAACTATGGATTGTTCTAAAAGAAATGGGTATGCAATAATCTGTGATTGTCCTGCATAGTCTATACTATGACCAGATGACAGTGTGTCTCGGAGGTCTCTCATTCATAGGGGTCACCATTAAGTAAAATCTGACTTGACAGCAATGTACAACTATCAAGAACTTAAATGGAACCAAAGTGTCATCAAATATAATCTGTTAAAGTTGGGGGAAAGTATCAAAGACAACTTTTTATGTGATGTAAGTGAGCAACTACTAAGAGCTGAATGAGGAAAACTGCATTAGGCCTCCTGCATGTACGCAATGAAGACTGAAGGATCCAAGAGTTTCCTTCCATGTACACATCATCCAATAAGAAAGTAAGAGATTGTTGTATGCAAAAAAAAAAAAAAAAAAAAAAAAATAACAGTTCAGATACAGCATTTTTAAGCCCTGTGAATTTCTACTCTCTTAATTTGAAATAATTAGGATTTACTTCATATGGACTGGGCTGGGGAAATTTTGATTTTTAGCCTTCTAGAATTCATAGAACTAGTTATACAGGTGTGTTGTTGTTTTAATTTAGGCCACTTGATTGAATCCCATGCAACAAAGTCTGCAGTGACGCTGTTCTACAAAGTGCTGCACAAGAACTAGTGCAAGAGTGCCTCTTGAGATACGCAAAATATGGTACAATTTTCTATTAGCAGACCTTGTGAAGAAGTTGTACAATACCATATGGTAACACACACTGGCATCTGAATCCTTTTCCTCTACCTCTTACACTAAATTAGGAAGAGAAATTAAAGCATGTGCCAAGTTCTACTCCCTCTGGATCCAACCCATAAACTTAAATTCAGTTGCTAGTCCCAACTAGAATACGTACATTAATTCAATGAAAGAAGTGGACTTATAGCAATTGATTCAATGGCTCTACTCTAGTTGGGACAAGCAATTAGAGAATATATCTGAAGTGCACTAACTTAATCTACATGACCAGAACAGTCATGACAACCACTGATATAATATGAACAAAGCAGGCTTGCTTCCTCAGCTGGATTCATTTTTGCTCCTAGAAGGCTTACATGGTGGCACTTGTGTGCATTTAAGAGTGGCTTTCAATTGTTCCACCTGATCAGTTCTTTACTTGTAATATAAATTGCATGTTGCCAGATGCTCATGAGGCAATAGTACAACCACACTTTAATAAAACTGATGAGTAAGAATCGACTAAACACTCAGACACAAATGGCCAGAAGAAGTGGCAAAACAACATCATCTCAGAAGGAATAGAAATTCAGTTGGCATAATGTTCTATAGAGATGGTGCTGCATTGTAAGAGGCACTGTGCCTATTGTGACCACACAATTAATGCAAGCAAGTAATACAGGAAACCTTTCCCCCTCAGTTCTGAGAGAAAGAGGAGTGGGGGCTATGGGGGAAGTAATCCCAAGAGTATGCCAGCTGCACCATTACCTAGAGACCCTTCTATGTTATTCATGCTCTAGTAACTCTGAGAATTTATTATTCTAATACATGTCATAGGAGAGCTGACTTTGAAGACGGTTTGGAAGCTGTGATTAGAAAAATGCTGCTTACCATCTAGTACTTATCTCCTCTTGCTGCTACTTACACAGTTTTAACACATAATCACTAATATGGATCAAGTGCATGGGCTATTACTGAGTTTTCAAGCAGAATTCAAGTTGATGGTCTTCAACTACTGTCATATATCTCTCAGAGGTGAAAAAGTTGTTTAGATGGACTTCAAGGCAGAAGACACTTTAAGTGGCTTTTAACCAAGGCAACATCATATATGTAGATTATAACCAAAACAGGGAAGTGAGCATCTACCATATGTGCCCATATTAGTTAAACTGCCCTCTCCATTGACGCCCCCTTGTCGTGGGAGAGAGGCTTGCGTACCCTAATGATGTTTTGAGCTATGCTGGCAGTGGCATAATAGCCACTGGTAGGGTCTCTCATGCCAGACAGGTCAAAACTAAAGGGTCTGACAAAGAGTGTCAAAGGGCAGGATGGGCTCTCTAGCCTTGTGGCAACCGTCCTAGGAGAAGGAAAACTCTAATCCCAAACCCGGGCAGATGGTGCTCATCCAACCCTGTAAGGTCAACCATCTAAGAGAAGGAAACTCTAATCAAACCTACGACCCGAGGACCTCGCTGCTACCGTCCATGCTTGCAAGGCCAGCAGACGAACCTTTGGTTTAAAGGGTGAGGCCAGTTCTGTGCACGCTGCGCTCCACCAGAAAAATCCATTGCACAGGCTTGAAGGACAAATCCAGTTCCAAAAAAGCCCTGTAGCGACAGGCGAGGGACGAAACGGCAGGTGTAAAGATGCACTGGAAGCCGCAGCCCCAACGCTGCATGCAGGCGGTTCAGGACTTTGGTCGCCCAAGGCTGACCCGGGAGATGACAGTCTTGTTCGGCAGCATCATGAACGACCAAGCAGCCTTTTTTAAGGAAAGCACTGCTTGCTCCATATGGAGAGGGGGCTAGAAAAAGTGGCCTAACGAAAGCTCATCCCCAACTACCTGGTTGGCTACCCGCGGCCAACGGGAATCTTCTGATGTGGTCAAACCAAGGCAAAGAAACGAAGGCACACACCGGCCTCCAAAGGTGTAAATAAACCGACACTTGCATGCTGGAACATCAGAACCATGCAAGACTCTGAAGATAGTGGACGGCCTGAGCATCGTTCTGCCCTAATAGCCCATGAACTATCACGGCTTAATATTGACATCGCTGCTCTTAGTGAAGTTCGCTTCCATGAGGAAGGCAGCCTTAAAGAACATGGCGCCGGCTACACACTTTACTGGTCTGGCAAACCCAAAACCAAAAAACATCTTTCAGGAGTAGGCTTTATGATTAAAAACTCCATTGCCTCCAAACTCGAAACCTTGCCAACAGGACACTCTGATCGCATTATTTCCTTACGCCTCCCACATGTTGTTCTCTTTAGTATATATGCCCCAATTATGCAAGCCGACCCTGTAGAGAAAGACAAATTCTACACAGACCTACGCCAACTCATACAAAAAGTCCCTGCAGAAGATAAAATTATTATCATTGGTGACTTCAATGCCAGAGTAGGAAAGAACTCCGAAGCCTGGAAAGGTGTCTTAGGCAAGCATGGTGTTGGAAATTGCAATGATAACGGACGCCTCCTGCTAGAGTTCTGTGCAGAACAACAGCTGACTATTACAAACACAATCTTTCAGCAGAAAGATAGCTTGAAGACAACCTGGATGCATCCCCGATCCAAACATTGGCACCTCATTGACTATGTTCATCAGAGAGACATTCGTGATGTCCGTCATACCCGAGTGATGCCCAGTGCAGAATGCCAAACAGATCATCGTCTCGTCAGATGTAAACTAAATCTTCATCTTAAGTTCAAACCTAAGAGGGGTGGCATCTTAAAGAAGAGACTCCAAGTCAACAATCTTCAACAAGCTACCATGAGAGACAACTTCCAGGCAAATCTACAAACGAAACTTGAAGACCATCCTACAGATCCTTCTCCTACAGTGCTTTGGCAACATATCAAAAACAGTATCCTCCAGTATGCAGAAGAATCCCTCAGGTTCTCCCACAAGAAAAATCAAGACTGGTTTGATGAAAACAACCAAGAGATCCAGGAGCTGTTGGCAAAGAAGAGAACTGCTCACCAGGCATACCTCGCCCAGCCAACCTGCCATGTAAGAAAAGCAGCTTTCAGCCTCACATGTAGTAAACTACAACAAAAACTCCGAGACATGCAGAACAAGTGGTGGATCAATATAGCAGAAAAGACACAACGCTGTGCAGATCTGGGTGATCACAGAAGATTTTATGAAGCTCTTAAAGCAGTGTTTGGACCTACTTATCAGGTCCAAAGCTCCTTATACAGTACAGATGGTCAAACATTAATTACTGATAAAGCCTCCATCCTGAATCGATGGGCTGAACATTTTCAAAGTCTCTTTAGCGCCAACCGAGTAGTCCAAGGCTCAGCTATCCCAACATATGATACAAAAACCAATGAAAAATGAATTAGACATAGCTCCCACTTTGGAAGAGACCCTTAAGGCCATACAGCAGATGAAAAACGGCAAGACAGCTGGGATTGATGGAATCCCACCTGAAGTTTGGAAACACGGAGGTCATGCACTCCACGAAAAATTCCACGAATTCCTTGTGAATTGCTGGGGAAAAGGGGAACTGCCATCACATCTCCGAGATGCAGTCATCATCACCCTGTACAAGAAAAAAGGAGCAAAATCCGACTGCTCAAACTATCGAGGCATAACATTGCTCTCTATTGCTGGAAAAATCCTTGCAAGGATACTCCTGAACAGATTAGTTCCTGCTATTGCAGAAGAACTTCTCCCTGAAAGCCAATGTGGCTTCAGAGCCAATAGGAGTACTACAGACATGGTATTTGCCCTTAGGCAACTGCAAGAAAAATGTAGGGAGCAGAACAAGGGTCTCTATGTAACATTTGTCGACCTCACCAAAGCCTTCGACACTGTGAGTAGAAAAGGTCTGTGGCAGATCCTGGAAAGACTAGGATGTCCCCCCAAATTCCTTAAAATAATTATCTTGCTACATGAGGGCCAGCGTGGTCAAGTCAGATATGGCGATGCTTTTTCAGAGCCCTTTCTAATAACTAATGGAGTGAAGCAAGGTTGTGTTCTTGCACCAACTTTATTTACAATCTTCTTTAGCATGATTCTCCAAAGGGGTATGGCAGAGCTTGAAGAAGAAAATGGCATCTATATATGTTACTGTACTGATGGTAGCTTGTTTAACTTAAGCCGTCTGAGGGCTCACACTAAGACTCTAAACTATCTAGTCTGTGAGCTGCTCTTCGCCGATGATGCTGCCCTTCTTGCCCACACAGAAGCAGCTCTGCAGCGCCTAACATCCTGCTTTGCAACAGCTGCAGAGCTGTTTGGGCTGGAAATCAACCTGTAGAAAACAGAAGTTCTTTACCAGCCTGCACCACAGGAGGAACACCACCATCCCCACATTGCCGTCGGCAAATCTGTGCTCAAGTCCGTTCAGCAGTTCACCTACCTGGGAAGCATCATCTCCTCAGATGCCAAGATTGACAAAGAGATCGATCACAGATTAGCAAAGGCATATAGTGCATTTGGAAGACTTCACAAAAGAGTCTGGAGCAATAAACACCTGAGGCAAAGCACAAAAATCAGTGTGTATAGAGCCATCGTACTGTCTATCCTCCTTTATGGGTCTGAAACATGGGTCACCTATCGCCACCACCTACGACTCCTCGAGCGCTTTCAGCAGCGCTGTCTACGCACAATCCTAAATACACACTGGACTGACTATGTGACGAATGTTGCTGTCCTTGAGCAAGCAGGGATCACCAGCATTGAGGCCATGATATTGAGAACACAGCTGTGCTGGGCAGGGCACGTTTCTAGAATGGAGGACCATCGCCTCCCAAAAATACTACTCTACGGTGAACTCGCCACGGGTCAGCGTAAGAGGGGTGCTCCAAAAAAGCGATACAAAGACTCCCTGAAACAACATCTCAGGCTCGGCCAAATTGATCACCAACAGTGGTCCGCCCTGGCCTCACATCGGGAGGCATAGAGACGCACTATCCACAATGCTGCAGCCTTATTTGAGAACTCACGCCGAACAAGTCTTGAAGAGAAACGACAACGCAGAAAGAATCACAACCCAAAAACATCACCCAAGGAGACCTTCTGCTGAGCTTTTTGCAACCGGACTTGTTTATCTCGGATTGGCCTTTTTAGTCATCAGCGCGCTTGCAGAAAGCGCGGGATGAGTCCTTCCTGAACCTTAGTTTGCAAAGAAAAGCCAGGCAGGTAAACTGCAAACAGACTAATTTTAAACTACTTCCTATACAAGTGACTAATTCCAGTTCCTTCTGCAGATCAAACAGATTAACTCTTCTGGAGGCAGGGTCCATACCACTGTGGCAGAGGACATTCTTAAAAGAAGAATACCCAGATTCAAACCCTGGCATCTCCAGTGAAAAAGATTGGGCAACCAGTGATATGAAACACCTCAGCATGAGATGTAAGAGAGCTGTTGTCAGTCAGCAAGGACTAGATGGACACAATGTCAGCTACAGCACAGTTTAGGAAAGCTGAGCTGAAATAGCTGATTTGAGGCAAGCCACAGTATCTTCATATGAAAAGTAGAGATTCCTGTAATGGATTGGTCAGTGACATTAAATGCACTTAAATGTAAATGAAAGCTGATATGGGGAAATTTCACCTGGTTACAGGGGCAAAGGCATTGTTCCTTAGCACATCTGGCAAGAAATTGACCAAGTTGATGTTATAGCAGTTTACTGACCAACATTTGATCATTAAATTTTAAAAATATGACAGGCATTTCAGTGAACAGAAATAGAAGTTGATGGCATCTTGGTATGCACTTATCTCTAGCAGAATGAGGCCACTTAAAAGCCACTTAACATACACAAGTTCAAAAAGAAAGCCAAGGTCTGATGTAAATATTCCTTTTGTAGCACGGATGCCACTGAAAATTATAGCAGCAAAATCCAAGTTCTATGCAACTATGTTTAAATCTTATTTCCATGTAGGTCCACCAATGGAAAGAATCCTTAACTTTCTAGCAGAGGAAGAACTACTGATATGCATTATGACATATACATTTGCAGGAGAAATATTTTCTTTCATCACTGTCCGAGCAACATCCACACTGCTTGAATATGCCTTTAAACCTTACTTACAAAGTAAATAGTTCTGCAATAATCTTACCTAGAATGTATCAGCCTTTTCCAGCAATGACTTAGCAATGCATAGTGTAAAGTATCTACTGGAAATGTTTGTGGCTAAAGCCAAGGCACAACTGTTATATGGGGCTCAATTAGGGCCGTATAATAGTATGATCACTCGAGAAAGACTTCAAACCAAATTTTTGAGAAGCACCTTTCAGGTAATCTGATGTGTCCCAAATTCAGTACTGAGACGGGAAGCAGGAGTTAGTGTAAAATAACTACCAAAAACCTGGATTTTGAAATATACAACATCTGAATAGTGGTTTTGTGTATATTATGATGCCTCTTTAAAACAAAGGAGATCTAAGCAACATTTTGAACATTGGGTTTTGTATATTACCAACAATTTGCATGTAAATTTATGTTTAACATTTCTTCCAAGGAAGAAAGCAGCTATCTGAAAGATCTGCACAGCCAATGGAATTACCAGAGCTTGTGTATCTTATTGTGGAGAATACCAGGAAATATAAATGAAAAAATTAAATAACTCTACATAGGAAGTAAATTTGAAATCCAGTAACATTTTTATGTACCATTCTTCTTTTTTAAAAAAGTAGTATTGGATATGTAAGAATCTTAAAACTCAAAAGCATAGCTGTATTAGTCATGCAAAATGACTCAATACAGCATTTGTGTTATATCATGAAGTCTTATGGGAAGTATCCTCTTAGGTTGTCTCAGAAGACATATTATAAACTATGAGTTGCTTTAGCTATGGGAACAAACAAAACAGTGAGCACATCTTTAAGTGGGGGGATCAAAAGAATAAGAGACCTTGTACTTCTATATAATTTCTCTAAACTGAAAAATGGGGTGGGGGGGGGCTTTACAAAAACTTTGGATAAAATAATTCATTTCCCTGGTGGTCATCATGGAACTTTTCTTCTCTACCCCTCTTCTCCTCTAAGACCTCTATAGTATATGAAAACTGGCTATGATACCCTCTTAAATCTACTTTTCCTACTACTCCAGAGCCAGTTTGGGTATGCTCCAGATGCATGCTCATACACAAAGCTTCACTATTCAAAGTAGTACACTGATAAGATACTCCACCATTTTGGTAAGTAAATGCAGAGGGGGTGGTGTTGATGCAGAAGAAAGATTGGGTGAGGTCTAGGCACCATGGGTGTTTCTTCCCTTTTTTATCCATTTTTTAAAATGAGAGATGAAAGAGATAGTTAGACAATATTATCAACTGAGCACAAATCACATAATGATTACAAATGATTTTGGAATTCTGGAGATCCTGCCTTGAACTGGTTGGCACAAGGGGTTAATCCATATGGAGTGGATTGTTCCTTCAGCCTCACTGAGAATGAAAGCGCTTTTGCACAGTGGGGAAAAAAAACCCTCCCCTATCTAGTTCAACCAGAAGCTACCTATCCTGAATGAAAAGGTCATTATGCATGTGGCATGATGTTTACTATCTGAACTTAGTTATTTAGTATTTTTCTTTAATAATAGTATTTATTATAATTTAAAAACAAAACAAAACAGGACAGTGAAAAGGAATACATTAAAAAGAGAGAACACAAGTGGTAATAAACGTATAAAGAGAAACAGAAAACACCTAACTAAACACAAAAATACTCCCTCACACCGATTCATATGACAAGCATCCACCCCGACCCCACCCCTCCCACCCCTTCTCGTCATTAAAAGAACTTCCCACTACTCCTCAAATGTACCTTATCTCTTCACTTCTACACTCCTATAACATAATATCAACATTGTCCATTCACCTACCCCAAAAACAAGTATTAAGAAAAAATAGAGTCAGAAACTAGCTTCACCCTTCAGTGCTCAAATTCAAGAATACTATTTACTATTTAGTTATTTAGTATTCTAATAATATTTCATATTTGCATTTATGAAATAAGCAAAAAGGAAGAGCCCACTTCCACTTTTTAAAAAGTGTCATCCATTTGAATCTTTTGGTTTAAACCATATCTTTCATTTGTTTCTCAGCTCCACTAGATGGTGCACTATAACCTTCTCTATAGGACATGTTCAAAGATACAACAAATGACATTATTAAAATTTACCATGTGATTGACATTCATTTGGATTGCAAGGGAAAGAATTATCTGAGACAACCTCTACTTTTAATTGAATCCAGCAATTAAGAAGCAAATTGAGGAGCTTACCAACTCTTCAAAATAATTCAGCTCTTTATGCTGGATGTATTCAATTACTATTATTTTATCCTTTCCTAGACCTTTGAGGAGAAAATTCCAGTATTCCACAAGCTTACATTATAAAATGTTTTATATTAAATTTAGATCTTTATGCCCCATCCTTACTCCTGCCTTTTTGGGCCTTGACAGCACCAACAACATAATGGTGCAAATTTAATTACATTAAAGCTTATGCCACAATATATTTTTTAGTCCACAAGATACAGAAGGAACAACATAAATTGTTGTTTAAGGACATTAGGTTATTTAGGATCAGTAGAACTCTTTATATCTGAAATGAGTATATCATTGTCTAACCAGAAGGAAACCAGTTTCTCTATTGTAGTCTACCTGCAAAGTTAGGCAAAGAGCCATAACTATTAGCATAAGAAAGTGCTCACAATTAGTTCCCAGGAATACTGCTTCATTAAAAAAAATCTTTCTGATTAACCATTTTGGTTTAGCAAGAGCAGGAGCCTATACCAGCAATATTATTAATTAAATCCCATGTCTGATTAGGACCAGAACTTCCAAAAGGACTGTCCTGATCAGGATCAGAGCTTAGATAGTGGCCATGCTGGCAGGGAAATTGTAAATGTAGTTCCCTCCTCCCCCCAAAAAAGTTTCCAGGCTCTGATCAATATACCATGAAGCTCATTTTAAAGCTCTGGCATAGATGCCAATTATGTTTTTGACTGCTTTTCTAACTATTAAAAAAAACTTGAAGGCAAGATTTTGTTTCTTTCAAGTATGTATATTGCTCAAAATACCAAAATATCTATTGACTTCTACAGATATATTAATGTCTGTTTGGTTGCACATGGTGGAAATACAAAACACAAAGACAGGTAGCAGGGGGGGCAGAGAGCTCAAGAGTAACAGACAGGTAAAGATGACTGGACATGCTGAGAAATCCAAGGAAAGAAGGACCTTTTTGGCAATATTAATAATTATATTAATTATCTACATGGCAGGTTGTACAGAAAGGCTTTCAAGTGCTAATGAGACTGTCACAGCAATCCCTAATTTAAACAGTTGAAATGTTCATGCTATAGGAATGCAAGAAAGCATTACTGAAATACCATACTAATTTGTGCTTAAGGTGTATGACCAGGCACCAGGTCAAGTTAATTCTTTTACCTCCCCAAAGCATAACCTGATGAATTTATGGCTTGCAGCTGGAGTTCATCACACCCATTTAGGCAAGATGTTCAAAACATCTTGTGTGTGGCATACATTTCTGTTGCAGAGAAATGAGCAGGGAGGATAATCAGCCATTGTCAGTCTATGACTTCTGCCAGCAAATCAGCTTAGTCAAATAGATTAACACCTACTCAAATGTACTTTATATACTCATGTATAAATCATACTATAAGTTGAGGGCAGGTTTTAGGGGTAAAATTATGGATTTTGATGTGACCCATGGATACACTGAGAGTAAAACTTAGGGGAATTCTCAGATTCATTATACAGAGAGGCAAAAGCGCCAGCACCACCTCAGGGAGAGCAGCTTCCCTGGCGGCAGCTGCAGCCACCATTTTTCTGTCCAGGCATTCAAAAAGGTCTTCTGCCACTCTACTCAGAGAAGGGGAAAGTTCTTTTTTAAAAAAATAAAAGTTAAGGTACAGGATTAACTCTTACTTTAAAAAAAAAAAGGAACCATCCCCTTCTCTAAGTAGAGTGGCAAAAGAGGAGAGCTGAGTCCATCCCAGGAGAACCTAAAAGAAGACCAACCTCCTCTATTCTCTCAGTGCTCCTTTGAGAGGAAGCACCAAAGAGCCACTGCCATTTTCCCACTCAGTAAAGGCAAGAATCGGTGCTGCACTTTACACAGAGAAGGGGATGGTTGCTTTTTTATGAGAGTTAAGGTACAGTACTTATACTGCCCCATGGATATGTTGGCCCAGATTTTTCGGTTCATTTTTGACTAAACTTTTTTGACTCATAGAATCATAGAATTGTAGAGTTGGAAGAGACCACGAGGGCCATCCAGTCCAACCCCCCTGCCACGCAGGAAATCTTGATCAAAGCATCCCCAACAGCTGGCAATCCAGCCTCTGTTTAAAGACCTCCAAGGAAGGAGACCCCACCACGCTCCGAGGGAGTGTGTTCCACTGCCGAACAGCTCTTACTGTCAGAAAGTTCCTCCTAATGTTGAGGTGGAATCTCTGTTCCTGGAGCTTGCATCCATTGCTCCGTGTTCCCGTCTCTGGAGCAGCAGAAAACAAGCCTGCTCCATCCTCAGCGTGACATCCCTTCAAATACTTAAACAGGGCTATCATGTCGCCTCTTAACCGTCTTTTTTCCAGGCTAAACATACCCAGCTCCCTAAGTCTCTCCTCATAAGGCATGGTTTCCAGACCTTTCACCATTTTAGTTGCCCTTCTCTGGACATGCTCCAATTTGTCAATATCCTTTTTGAATTGTGGTGCCCAGAACTGGACACAGTATTCTAGGTGAGGTCTGACTAAGGCAGAATAGAGCAGCACTATTACTTCCCTTGATCTAGAAACTATACTTCTATTGATATAGCCCAAAATCGCATTGGCCTTTTTAGCTGCCGCATCACACTATTGACTCATGTTCAACTTATGGTCTACTAGGACTCCTAGATCCCTTTCGTAGACTCGTACACAGGAATATATAATAATCCACTCTAGTTAAACTGGTATGTATAACTTCAGTTTTGCAAAAAAATACAAAATATTGTAATAGGCAAGGATACAGTGAAAATTATTTGCTGATACAGGTCTTAAAATTCAGTTCCTTTAAGGTGGGATTAAACAACTAGTGAGTAAAAATATCTGCTAGCCTACCGAAGTAGGGTAGAACCAACTGAGTAGAACTGGCCTACTCAGAATCTACACAAAGAAGACTTGGTCCTTGAAAAGCTGTTTGATGTAGAGGCAGACATTGTTTCTGACATTGTTTTTGTTAATGTGGCTTTAAAATATCAGGACCACAAGCAGAATTATAGAATTATCTAATTATTGTGCAAATCTATGTATAAGCTAAAGCAAATACTGATATATAGTTGTACCTTCATATTTGCTGGGGTTTGGTTCCAGGACCCCTGTGGATACCAAAATCTGTGAATACTCAAGTGCCATTATATGCAATGGTAGAGCAAAATGGTGTCCCTTATATAAGATGGCAAAATCACGGTTTGCTTTCTGGATTATTATTTTTTAAGAATATTTTCAAGCCATGAATACTTAAATCTGTGGATACCAAATCCATGGATACGGAGGGAAACTGTACTACATTTTACTGTCTAGAGTAACAGTGTTTGAACCCCACTGTTTGAACAGTTCTTCAAACAGTGGGGAGAAGCCATTCTCAGATTATAGCCAGGCTTCTATTACTCAGATCTTACACAATTCCTAGTATAATACAGTAGTACAATAAATAGTATTTTTATGTATACAGTAAAACTTTAATACAGAACACTCTTTCCTAATCCAGTATCTCCAGATGTGTTGAACATCTAAAAGTCAAGAGTCAATTGCTGAATGTTAATGTTCACTGAGAAAGATGGGAGTCTTCACCAAGGACATCTGGAGGATACCAGCTTGGGGAAGGCTGATGTAGACAAAGTAGTCCATTATGTATTATAAACATGCATAAAAATCTACAGAAAAATCAGCATAAGACACACAGTTGTCCCTCCATATTCACGGATTTGGCATTCACGGATTTAAGTATTCACGTCTTGAAAATATTCTGAAAAAAAATAATAATCCAAAAAGCAAACCTTGATTTTATCATCTTATATGAGGGACACCATTTTGCTATGCCATTGCATATAATGGGACTTGAGTATTCACGGATTCGGGTATTCATGGGGGTCCTGCAACCAAACCCCAGCGAATGTGAAGGGACAACTGTATTATTGCTTTGTCATGGAAGAGCCTAATCTGAAAAGAAACATTCCGTATTGTGGGGGCAATTAGCTAACACACATTGGAAACTGCTTAATGCAGTGTAGATGTGTAAATTGTTATTGCTTAAAACAATTTGTAAGCCGCTCTGATAGCCTTGTGGCTGAAGAGCGGGGTATAAATAAATAAAAATATTCAAGCATTCATCAGGCTAAAATCAGTCTACCCTACTTAAAGAAAGTAATCTTCTGCTCTTAAAATCACAACGGAACAACAGGTGTTTGAGGTAATAAAATAATGCACAAATAGCTAAACTGAGTTTAATCTAACTTCATCACATGCAGAATGTTGTTAAGCCACTAAATACTGCTAATGATATTTACCGAACACTGACCTTGTGAAGAGCTGGAGCCATAACGGGTACCAGAAACCCATTATAAATGTAGTTTACAAGCTGATTACGAATCAAAGGATGGGCAACCTAAAAGAAAAAGGGAGAAACAGCATTGAAAGTTCACCTGTAGTATCATACTTATGTTATATATTTTGAAGACATTTAGAATAGAATTAAAAATGCTTATTAACCTCCAATAAGTCTTCCGTCTATATCCAAATACTTTACGTGATGACCACTTCAAACTGTGACTTTAACCCTATTCCCAACTTATTTGGGAGCCAGTCTTTTAAACTTAGAGGAGCTTACTTCTAAGCAAACAAATACAGGATCAAGTATATAAACAGGAGAAATAAGATATCAATAAATACATACTGAAAATCTTCTCAGATGTATCACACACACACATTACTGTCATAAGCAGGAAATGTGCCTGAATCTAGAACCCACAACTGTACAGAATCTGTACTTTTCATCTCTTGTAAGTACAAACTTTGTCATGAGCAACAGAAAGAGGCACTCCTATGAGGAAGTAACTAAATTTGTTATACCATCCATGTCTGTGTGCATTTTTAAATCAACAGCACTCATTTCTTATGGCTTTGTACAGCTTTTTTTATATGGAACCTCCTTGTTTCACGGAGGAAACAAGTGCCTTGAAAAGCAGAAAAGGAGACATTAGGAAAGGTAATGGGTCTATAATCTTTACGTCCTTAATTAGCAATTAGGGTAGAAGTTAAATTGTAAATGGAAGACAGTTGATGACTGCAAAATCCTTGTTGCCATCATCATTATCTAAATAAAAACATATTTCACAATTTTGCTGGTAGAATGCTTCTGACTCATTAACCAGTGTTAAAATGTAACTGGGCTACAAGGTCATACATTCAGTTATGTCACAACAGACTTAAAATCTGAGTGATTGTGTACAATGTCACCTGTGATCTACATACTGTTGTTGTTGTGTGCTTTCAAGTCATTTCCAACTTATGGTAAACCTAAGACGAACCCACTGCAGGGTTTTCTTGGTAACATTTTGCTTCCTCTGAGCCTGAGAGAGTACGACTTGCCCAAAGTCACCCACCTGGTGGGTGTTCATCACTAAGCAGGGATTCAACCCCTGTTTAGTATTGTCATAGTCCAGTGCTCAAACCACGACACCATGCTGGCTTTTAGTTAGGTCCCTAGGTGGTAAAGTCCACAAGTTAATATCACAATGCTGAGAAATACAGGAGGAAAGCTATTTTAAAATACCCAATTCATAATATTTAGTTTAGATGATAGTGTTGGATAAACGCTGAGGTCTGAGATCCTGTAGCAGCACGACAAACTTTAGGTTATGACACTTTCCTCAACCAAGCATGTGAGGCAGCCATGAGGTAGCCATAGCCCTAGTAGAGTGAGAACAAAGCAGTAGAGGCTCTGGCTTCTTGGATAGCTAATATGCCAAGCTGATTCTTTCCACCACCCACTTGGCTAATCTCTGGGAGGAAACCAGAGGCCCTGCTTTGTTTCTCCCTTAACAGAACAGCATAGGGGTATTTCTGCATAGATGATGTTCTAGGAGTGTAGCAAGCTGGGGGACAACAAACATCCAGGGAATGCAGAACCTTGTCCAAGTTGGAAGACCGATTCAGGTAAACGTCAGGCAAAATAATGTCCTGACTAATATAAAAGCCCATAACCATGTTAGAAAGAAAGGAGGGGTCTGTTCCAAGGACCACTTTGTCCCCATGAAAAATTAGGTATGGGTAGTCAACTCTAAGGATGCACAGCTCAGAAGCCCTTCACACTGACATCACCACCACCAAAAAACAATTTTAAATGTGAGGAGCCTGAGATCCACCAACGCACTGGCTCAAACAGCTTAAACATAAGCTGAGACAAAGGGCAAAAACCATGATGGAACAGGGTTCCTTACAGGTGGATATAAATGAGATGGTCCTTTAGGGAAACTTTTAACTGCCTCACTCCAAACAAGTGCACAGCTGGATGACCAGGAGGTTGATGAGCCACAACCACATGAGGCATAATTTCAAGGAAGGCAAGGAGAAGGATGAGTAAATAGGAACCCAGTGCCCTACTGCCCGACATTCTATACATTTTTCAGTCCCCTGGCAGTCAGTGGAATTGATGATGATTTAGTCCACAACTGTACAAGAGCAAGCAAGTTCGGAAGGAGCGGGAACACGAAAGGAGCAGAGCTCTAATTATCCACTTTCTGAAAAACAAAATCAAATGGGGGTAGAGGGTGGGTGGACTGACATTTCACCTCCAAGCCAAGCTATTTGGTCACAGGCAATATCAATTCTTCACAGAACTTCCATAGGAGAGATCAGAGTAGTATCAGCAACAGCCTTGGCAGAAGGAGAGGTAGGAAGAGCCAAAGACTTAGGTGTAGACATTTCTGAATCATAACTATCATTAGAACAGTCAGATTGAACAGAAGATGCTGCCAAGAGTAGAAATGACAGCGGGAGAATGTTGTGGCCTTGCAACTGATGTACTGTAGAATGAATGAACTCAAGGACATTGAGACAAAGTAAGAACAGCAAACAAAGTTGAAGTAGTAGTAATTGAGGTCAGTGCTAACGACACCGATTGTGGAAGGATCAATAACAGTAATTGGACCAGATCTAATCTGTACTGACGTAAATTTATTGGGCACTAGAAACCATAGGTTCCTGGTGTGCTGGTCTTGAAACCATGGCCACAGGCAAACACAGATGTTCCTCGGGTTGAGAACAAGACAGATTGGTCCCAGAGAACAGTGTCAGCAAGGTACTCCCTCAAACAGGCATAAGAGTCTGAGGATCAGTACCAATGTTCCCTGTCTCAGTAGTAGTCCTGTAGAGACAATGCCAAGTAGGGTCAGGGCTAGAGTATAATGGCTAGTAATGAGGTGGGGACCAACTCCACACTGGCATAAGATGGTTCTGCTGCTCCCATCACCTATGAGAGGATCTCTGACAGGGACAGAAGCTGAGGCATTGTGCAGGGGGTGGTTTTTAACCATCAAGTTAGTCATGTGTAGGGACTACTTCCACAAGTGAAGCCGGAGATGTGAAAGTTAAATCTTCAGCTCCTGAGTTGTAAAACCTCAGCAGATAAGCAGAACTGCACAAGATTTTTCCTCCCTTAGGCAAAAAAAAAAAGACACTGGGAGTAGCCATCAGAGGTAAAAATCTTCTCTGTGCACTTTTAAAACAGTCCCTCAAAGATCATACAAAAACCAAAAAAATCCTGCGACCAAGGCCAAGAGGAGAGAGAAGGAGACAGATACTACTCACGCTAATCAGAAAGTGTCTTTGTAAAAAAATGAGAGAGAGAGAGAGTAAGCAAAGGAACTCAAAGGAAAAAGAAAGGGGGGAATGAAAGAGAACACCAAGGGGGGAAAAAAACTACTCAATGCTGGAATGCTACACAAACTGTGAACCTTTCCTTGGACAAAAAGGAACCAAAGAGTAGCTTTTGGTGTCAAGTATTTGCACATGCTGGAGGGGGCAGAGTTAGCACCAAATGCTACTCAGCTCTAGAACTTTCCATGTGTGGTTCTGTGCAGCCATAATATCCATCTATGTGAGACACAGGGACCATGAAGAACCAAACATTTCATTGTTTTTTAACACTGAAGTTAAAATATTTTAGCTGATTTCTGCAAGAATGAACATTTCTTCTATCAGCTATACAGATCCCCACCCCTGTATCCATGGGAGATGTGTTCCTGGACTTACTGTGTATAAGTGAAAACACAGATAATAGCAAACTCTATTAAAATAAAATACTTCTGTTACAAACATACCATAAGGTTGGAGGACCTAACAATTCATAGAGAGGACACCTCTCTAGGTTTTTTATAGCATGACTCTATAGTATGTGTCCTTATTTTTTTCAGCCATGGATAACTGGAACCACAAATACTGATTCTGCGGATACAGGGGTCAACCTGTATAGGAAATATATACTAAAGAATGAACGTTTCCCTAGATCTGGAGTAAACACAGACATTGAAATAATGACCCTTCTCTTTTTATATCAGACCACATAAATCCAGGGCTATTTTGGATAGAAAAAAAGAAAAGTAAGAAAGGCATATAAAATTATGCATAGTGTGGGGAAAGTGGATAGAAAAGATTTATCCTCCACTCTCATATTGTGAGAATCTGGTATCTTCCAATGAAGCCAAACATGGGGATTCATAGATAGTTAAACTATGGAATTAACTACCATAAAAAGTAATGATGGCTACCAACTTAGATATATTTAAAAGAGGATTCATGAAGGATATGGCTACCACTGGCCACTAAGCATTCTAGCTATACACTATTTCCAGTACAAGTTAAGTACCCCTCATCTGAAATACTTGGGACCAGAAGTGTTTTGGATTATTATTATTATTATTTTGGATTTTGGAATATTTGCATATGAGCTATCTTGGACATGAAATCTAAATGAAATCTAAACACGAAATTCATTTATGTTTCATATGCACATTGTACACATAGCCTAAGGGTAATTTTATACACAATATTTTTAATGATTTTGTGTACAGTGAACCATCAGAAAGAAAAGATGTCACTATCTCAGTCAGCCTTGTGGACAATTTTGGATTTTGGAGGACTTCAGATTTCCAGATAAGGGATATTCAATCTGTATTAGAGGGAATATACCTCTTTATGACAGCAGATGTGGAATATAAGAGGGAGAATTTTAAAAGTAACACAGATATATACTGTACATCACTTGTATAACATGAATAAACAGTAGGTTTTTTTATATTGCTCATGCAAACTCTTCCATTCTTTAACTTCTGCCTTCATTAATGAAACTGAGCAAACTTGCATGAGTCAAATAAAGCTACAGATACTGTAAAGCTCTGCTGCAATAAGAATCCTGAGTGGAGCATCAAAGAGATATAAAATCTGATGTTATCATTAGACTGGAGAAGAACAACAAGGAATCAAAGGAGAAAAAATCTAATTAAGAAATAATAAGAACAAAGAACATGAGAAGACCAAACAGAATTTAAATTGGGTTCTTGAAATACACTGATCAACTCAAACACAACCAACATTGTTCACAGATAGTGACACCTTGGAGTGTATGCATTTTTCTTTATAAAAAAAAACTGATTGTACAGTAGTATAACAATTTACTCACAGTTATGTTTCCTGGAAAAAAAATCTTTGATTTTAGAAGTTAATATACATTGTTCAGCCAAGCATCATTAGGAAGAGGACACATTTTGTAAGAATAAACTTGCATCTCATTTATTAGACATTTGTTATCTAAATCCTAATCATGTTGATGCTAGTCTGTCTAAGAAACTTGCAATAGAATTAATTTAATGATCTGTACTCTACTTCTAAATAAACAGAAGAACATCATACATTTTTAAATATGAATTTCTTAATGCATTTCTTTGGTCAGGTACCTGTATTACTGCATTGCAGAACTCAAGAGAGTTCATAAACTGGACAAGAGCTGGAGAAAGAAGCCAATCGTCTTTCAGCAGACAGTGCCATTCTTCTCCTTTGTCTTCCAGTTTTGTAGGCAAAGATGAATATAGGCCACTTAAGCCTGTTGCTAGCACCTGCAAGGTTTTTTGAGGGGGAGGGGGAGAGCAAGAACACAACAAATTAAACCAAGTAACTGCACCAGTGCTAAGCATTTCCTTAAGATGACAGTATTCTTACGCAAGGAATACTCCCTTCAATAGCTGACATTAAAAAACATACTCAGACATGTGTAGGGAAATACAAGCTATGTTGTCTTTTGTTGTCCATGTGTCAAAAAAAAATCACTCT
This sequence comes from Gambelia wislizenii, assembly GCA_030847615.1. Lineage (NCBI taxonomy): Eukaryota > Metazoa > Chordata > Lepidosauria > Squamata > Crotaphytidae > Gambelia > Gambelia wislizenii. The sequence continues at coordinate 64,742,609 of JAUMIR010000005.1, read as the reverse complement.
GACATCTCTCAAATATCAAACTTATATTAAGTGCTAAAAATGATTTACAAGTAAGATAGCTTTAACTGACTCTTGTAAAACTAAAACTGCATGATGAGTAACATTTATTCTTATCACATCTCTGCACTGATTACTGGAAGAGGCATAAAGCCTTACTTTCATTTTAGTGGTAAGCCTTAACTTGCCTACAGACATCCTCCCAATCTCAGTTACTTACTTACAGGAGGATGCACAACACAGATGGGTAGATGTGTACAAGGCTTTGCCATAAACCCAGATGCCAATTCTGCCCACACACACATCTACTCAGGAAATGCCATCATAGGACCTAATCACATCACCCACATAGATATTTTTACTTGTTCATCCTCTAATGTGATATATACCATCCTCTGCCAACAACGATAGTTTCTGCACCAGAGGATAAATGGACATAAACCAGAAATTAGAAATGGGAATAAAGAAGGACCTCCATATCTCCTGGAGATTGATTCTGGGGCCCCCCATAGAAAACCATGGATGATAGTGAACGCCATTGAAAATAATGGGACTTCCAGTTTAAAATACCATAGAGTTGCCTTGGAAGACCTAGAAAATGGCTAGAGAGGACACATTTTCTAGGACAACTCTATGGTAGGCGTTCTGTTTTGTGTCCCATGGATAATTAAATCAGTGGATAAATGAATCAGTGGATATGGGGGTCCTACTGTACACCAAAACCAGTTGCAGGAAATTTCATTGTTCCTGGGCATTCCACCTCTGACCTCAGGACAGCTATCCTTGAACACACCAAAAAAAAAAACCTACAAAGGAAGACTGGAAAGAGAAACAGCTGCATTGGGATATATCAACAAATTCCAGTCCATTAACAATAGAGGGTTGTCTAGACGAGAAGATATAATGCTGATTGCTGTATATTAACACAAAATCTTAGCAGCATTCACTTGTCTCCGCGGCCCATTGTGGGTATGCAAAACTACCCGTGTTTGAAGTTCACATGCATCCATTCCTGCATATCAACATGGTGGCTGAGAGTGAATTACTTGTGTTATTATTATCAACAAGTTGTTGCCGCTGCACAGTATTTTTTTTAACTGCAAATCAAAGGTGCGCAAGTATAACCTTCCACTTAAAAAAACTGTTTTGGTCACCTGAGCACATCAAAAAAGCACATGATCAGCAATGCGAAATTCCAAAATGGTGCTTCCAGCCATTTGATTGCTGGCAAGCCCACCCACCCCCCACGCATGTTCAGCCAATCAGCTTTCCACTTCTACCCTTGCTGAGAATGCATTGCAATGAGAATCAGTTGTCCAAATGAGCAGTAGTGTGCATTTCCACGCTTTATTTTAAATACTTTGGGGAAAACCACAAAGGCTTTCCGACACAGTTTTTGCCCCGCTCCTTCTGAATCACCAAGATATCCTGTTGTGACAAAAGGTATTCTCCTTGCATTCTATGAAGAATATTTTCACCATCTAGACAACCCCTAGGTTGATCAAAGACAATTGTTTCCTGGCACAGCACATATATTATAACACCCGTCAACACTTTCATCTCATCTCCTTCCTGGTTCCCAGACAGCATCACACTACATTCCATAACTCCCTCCACCATTCATATGGTTATTCAGCTACCCTGGTCTTAGACAACATTTTTCCTCCTGCCTTTGTCACTCAATGACCATAGTTAAAACTGAACTTGTCACCTCATCACCAAATCCACAAGTTTGCATTTCTACAGCTATACATACAGCTTGCTTACAAGGTCTGTTCCTAGGTACTAGTTCACTCCAAGCAAGGAGAAAGTAAACTAATGAAGTCTACAAAAGCTTATGCTCCACCTTCTTTCTCTCAGTCTCAAGAGGTGCCACAAGATCCCTTTGCACCCTTTCACCAGTTCACATTTATAACTAGGTTTTTAAAAATTAATAATGTCATGTCTCCTGCCTAGATTATCTGCTTTCAGATAGACAGCTTAACACCTGTAATTCTCCACTCCATCTCCTTTTAGGAAGTCTTGCTTGTGTTTGCCCAAGGTTCAAGTAGTTTCATAGTAATGTAACTCAACATTTATAAATGTACTTTTATGTTTGATACAATGCACTAAAACAGGCATAGCCTTTCTTTGACTTAGTGTGCTTATCCCAGAGGTAGCATTGTGATCTATGTGGAATATAATAGTGGTGATTGGACAGGTGGGGAACATGTACCACATAGGTATTGAATTGCTGCCAATACAGATACAGAAATGGAAAATACAAACCACAAGAGAGAACCAAACTCTAGCTACTGTGTTCATAAAGCAACTATAATACAAGCAAGATCTTACAATTATTCTGGATCTACAAATCCCAGCCTTGAATGTACCTCCTTGTATGTTCACGTGTTTCTACAATTAAGTACCAAGAAGTATGAGTGAAAGATCTGTATCTCCAGTTGCTCAGACATTATTATTACAGTTGTTGTTTTTTATATCTGTATGAGAGCCAGCATGGTGTAGTGGTTTGAATGTTGGACTAGGACACTGGGAAACCAGGGTCCGAATCCCGGTTCAGCCATGAAAATCCACTGGGTCTCTCTCTTTGGCTTTTCTTCGCAAACGAAGATTCAGGAAGGAATTGGATTTGTCCTTCGAGCCTGTGCAATGGATTTTTCTGGTGGAGCACAGCGTGCACAGAACTGGCCTCACCCTTTAAACCAGAGGTTCATCTGCCGTGGCCTTGCAAACATGGACGTAGCAGCGAGGTCCTCGGGTCGTAGGTTTGATTAGAGTTTCCTTCTCTTAGATGGTTGACCTTACAGGGTTGGATGAGCACCATCTGCCCGGGTTTGGGATTAGAGTTTTCCTTCTCCTAGGACGGTTGCCATAAGGCTAGAGAGCCCATCCTGCCCTTTGGCGCTCTTTGTCAGACCCTTCGGTTTTGACCTGTCTGGCATGGGAGACCCTACCAGTGGCTATTATGCCACCGCCAGCATAGCTCAAAACATCATTAGGGTACGCAAGCCTCTCTCCCACGACAAGGGGGCGTCAATCCACTGGGTAACCCTGGGCAAATCACACTCTCTCAGCCCCAAAAGGAGGAAAGGGAAAAACAAATCCTGCCAAGAAAACCTTGTGATAAGTTCACCATAGAGTTGCCATAAGTCAGAAATTACTTGAAGGCACACAACAACTACAAATTATGCATATGTGAGAAGGTTGCTGTGCAAAGTGTAAATCTCCCCAACTTAAAACATTCAAAGCAATTATCAGTCTACATCACTACAGTATTTTAAAACTAGTTGCAGGCTGTTTGTTATATGTTTTGTTGGTTTAATTAGTGTAGTATCATGGGAAATAATTTTGATTTGAAACTTCATGCATGTGTAAAACCCACCATTAATACAGACTGGCATGCTGTTCAGTCACAATGCCTGCGAAATAATTTGAACGTGATCCTTCAACTCTCTTCATCCTCTATTTTCTGCTGTATATTAACTCTACATGACTCATCTCACAGATTTAAGATTTAAGATACTGCAGTCATATACCTTCATATACGTTCATGGTACTATAGACACCGTTTCCTTGAAAGAACACACCCCTTGTCATATCAAAGCTTTATGCTTACGCTAAAAGTAATAGAACTCTGGGAGGGAAAAAGCTATAGCTTGTTAAGGTAATATTTTAGAAACATTAGTCAGCTGTCAGCTTTCTGGAAGTGGGGATGCTCTTTCTCTTCTTACCAAGGTGCTTTATACAAAATCAAGCCTGCAACCTCCCAGAGGACCTTTTCGGTAATCGCCCCCAAATTATGGAATGGCCTGATGACGCGCTTGAGTAGCTTTAAAAAAGCACTAAAGACAGATCTCTTTCGGCAGGCCTTTCCTGATTAGATCCCGGCCTCAGGAGCTGCGTCTCCTGGCCTCTTTTAGTCTCGCTGGCTGTTGATTTTTGTATTTGTTTATTTATGTGATTTTAGTTTAGGTGGATTTTAATTTGATACTAGTTTAATATCTTTTTATGGGGGAGGGTGGAGGGGGCGCTTAGGGATTTTAGTCAGTATTGTTGTATTTTAACTGTTGTAAGCCACCCTGATTGTTGTTGTTGCTATTATTATTATTATTATTATTATTATCATTGCTCCATCTAGACCTGTGTTGTTTAAATGCCAATAGCTCTATAAGGTCTCATGTGGAGGACTTCCCCATAATCTTATCCAATATCTTTTTTAAGTGGAGATGCAAGGAATAGAATCTGGGTCCTTCCACATGAAAAGCATCTGTTAGTCCAGCTGCTAGAAGTGCTCCCCAGGTCAGAACCTCTATTAAGCACACTGAGCTAGACATTTTTCCCCTATACAGTTATCTACAGCTTGCTACAATATGACTTAACAATCAGTCTATGTGCAACCTTTTCCTCATGGAAAGACATTTCCAAGGACCAACTCTGCTTATTTTGCTTGCTACACAGACCCTCACAATTGTAAGTTGTCCCTAAGGCATGGGGTTAGCAATCATTATAGTCAGGACATGAAGATTCACCAGATAACTGATAATTTCCCAATTAGAGTGCTATCAAGCATTCTTCATTGGGCTGTTCTTGAACATAACATGGAAGCTATAGTGAGTTCAAAATCCAGCAGTGAAATGGTTGACTGAAATACTATAGAGACAGCATAAAACACCAGTCTTAAAGGAGGTGCACTGGTTGACAATTTGCTTTCTGGTCTGAGGTCAGCAGGAGGGGCCCTCTGTCTTACCAGTTGGAGCAATACAAGATGAGAGGACATAGGAGAGAGCTTCTCACTGTGGCACCTTGACTGTAGAATGCCTACCCTTGGAGTGCCAATGTTGATTTCTTTCTGGTGCCAAGCTAAAACATGGCTTTGACTGAAGCCTTCAGAGATTAGTTTATTTCAAAGTGTAAAAGTACATGGTTTTAGACTGCCGTAGCTTTTAAAATGGTTTTAACTGTTACTATGTTTGATATCCCACCATGGCACTACCTTCTGTGGTGGTTGGATTGCATGCTCTTGTGAGGCTATGCTAATAGTAGTAGTGCTTTGCTAGTCGGGTCTCCCACGTCACACAGGCTTTTGCTAAGGAGCCAGACTAAATGTGCCAAACGGAACATTGGTACTTACTGTGAAGATTCCTTTTCAGCAGTAGAGGGGAGGGAGTCCTTCTCCTTGGATATTGGCTCCGCCTCTGGCTATTACAGGCAGGGCAACCTACGAATCAGAAAAGAGACAGACAAACCCCCTCGGAGGAGGAGCCAACCCCACTCCCCAAAGAAGGTAACTAGAACTCCAGCAGATTTCAGTAACAACAAACTAAAATCACTACTACCCATTATTACTACTGTATACATTCTCTCTCTCTCTCTTTTTTTTTTTTTTTTTTTGGTGGTGGGAGGGTAAGGACTCCCTCCCCTCTACTGCTGAAAAGGAACCTTCACGATAAGTACCAATGTTCTGTTTTCCAGCAGAGAGGGGAGGGAGTCCTTCTCCTTGGGACCTACCTAAGCAGTCCAAGAAGGGTGGAGAAAACTATTTACTATCTCTGACCACCTGCTGTAGCACCCGCCAGCCAAAAGCCGCATCTGCAGATGCATAAGCATCGATCCGATAATGTCTAGTAAACGTTGAAGGTGAGGACCACGTCACCCCTCTACAAATATCCACGACGGATTGGGAGGTCCCTAACACCGCCGACGTGGCTGCACTTCGTTTCGAATGGGCCTTAATTCCCTCAGGAATAGGTAGCCCCAAGCTCACGTAGGCCTGCTCAATGGATTGCTGTAACCATCTCGCTACAGTAGAAGAGACCTTCTTACCCTTAGCTCCTCCTGCATAAGCCATGAACAGGGCGTCTGATTTATGGAACTCCTCCGTTCTCCTCACATACATCTTCAAAGCCCTTCTCACATCTAGTGTATGCCACAACCTCTCCAATTCTGTGCCCGGTTTGGGGCAGAAGGAAGGTAAAACTATCTCCTGGGCTCTGTGAAACAGAGAATTCACCTTAGCAATTAGGAATAGGAATATATTCCTTAGGAATAGGAAGATAAGGGTCTAATCTAAGTGTCACTGACTCCTTCTGAAAAATACACAGTTCCTCCCTAATGGACAGGGCCCCCAACTCCGAGACCCATCTAGCTGAAGTAATGGCTATCAGGAAAACCACCTTGAACATGAGAAGCCTTAGCTCTACATCACTGATTGGTTCAAATGGATGACTGGTGAGCACTTTGAGAACCATGTTCAGCTTCCAGGACGGGCACCTGTGTACCACAGGAGGACGAAGAGCTGACACCCACTTCAGAAAGCTGCGCACATGAGGATGAGATGCCAGTGGTTTATTCCTACTTCCTTTTAGGATGGCGCCTAAGGCCAAAACATGATGTCTCAAAGTATTCAGGGATAGGCCCTTCTTTAAACCTGATTGTAAGAAGGCCAATACTGACCCCACCGATGCCCTTAGAGGGTGCCCTTAGAGGGCAGATACCCCTGCCCTTGCACCACCTCCAAAAGGCCCTCCACGTGACCTCATACAACCTGATGGTGGAGGGTCTCCTTGCTGCTAACATCGAGTCCACCACCTCACTGTCATAACCCTTATCTAACATTCTTTTCCGCTCAACCTCCAGACGTGTAACTTTAACCAACCCGGGTTGGGGTGTAGAAGACCGTTTTGTGCCAGCAAGTCCGGCCACAGAGGCAGTGGCCATGGCTCCTGTCTCTGCAACTGGATAAGATCTGGAAACCACGGTCTTCGAGAACAGCGTGGTGCTATGAGTATCACCTCCGCCTTCTCCTGTCTGACTTTTCGTAATACTCAACCGAGTAATGGAATCGGGAGGAAAGTGTAGCACAAGACCCGAGGCCAAGGTATCATTAGAGCATCGAAGGCTAATGCCTCCCTGGTCCAGAACCTGGATACAAACCTCGGTAGCTTGCGATTTTCCTTTGAGGCAAATAGATCCACCCACGGATCTCCGAATTGAAATACTATCATTTGGAACACCAGATTGTTGAGACTCCACTCGCCATGGACAAAGGTGTTCCGACTCAGCCAGTCTGCTTGAGAGTTCAGAGTTCCCTGAAGGTATTCCCCCGATGGACTTGAGGTGAGTTTCCGCCCATTGAAACAGCAATTCCGATTCCTGCATGAGCGTCCTGGATTGGGACCCCCCTTGTCTGTTTATGTGCGCCCTCATCAAGATGTTGTCCGTTCGGACCAGTACGTGGCGCTCCTTCACCAATTGGTAGAATTCGATCAGAGCCAACCTCACCGCCCTGAGTTCCAGTAGATTGAGACTGTATTTTTGCTCCTGCGGAGACCACAAACCCTGCACTAGGCTCTCACCACAGTGAACCCCCCACCCTGTCAGGGATGCGTCTGTGGTGACTACAATCCTCCTCGGTTCCTGTATCTGCACTCCCTGTTGCAGGTGCTCCGACAACCACCATTTTAAGGAGACCTTTGGAACCTTCAGGAACCTGTGATATCTGGTCTCTGTGATATCTGGTCTTGAAAGGGCAGCAGAAACACTGGAGCTTTTGGAGGTAAAACCTTGCCCACGGAACCGTGTCTATGCATGCTATCATTAGCCCCAATAGCCTGGCTAGCAACATCAGGGTTGACTTTGTCTCTCCCAGCACCAATCTCACCAATTCCTGCAGCTTCTGCTGCCTATTCTCCGATAAGTACACTCTGTATGACTCTGTATCCAGGATGTTCCCTAGGTGTTGAATCCTCTGTGTTGGAGCTAAGATACTCTTTTCTCTGTTCACTAAGAACCCATGGGAAACCAGACACTAGGTCATCTGATCCACGTCCTGCACCGCCTTGGCCTGAGACGGCACCCTGATCAGGATGCCGTCTAGGTACGGGTACAGATGTACCCCTTGTGCTCTCAGGTGTGCAATCAATGCCACCAGGATCTTGGTGAATACCCTGGGGGATGGCAACAGGCCAAATGGGAGAGCTCTGTACTGGAAATGTCCCTCCTTGAAAGCAAACCTCAGGAATCTCCTGTGCGCTGGGTGAATTAAAATGTGGAGATATGCATCCTGTAAGTCCAGAGATGCTAGGAAATCCCCCTCCTTTATCCCTTCCAGGATTGACCGCAATGTCTCCATCCTGAACTTGCATCTGGCCACCCACCTGTTGACCCCCCACAAAGTTCAGTACCGCTCTCCATGTCTTGTTCTTCTTTGGCACAAGAAACAGCAGGGAGTAGGTTCCCTTGAACCTCTCCTCCTCCAGCACCGGTTCCACCACTTGCATCAACTGTAATTGAGTAATAGCTATTCTCATCCGTTCCTGTTTTTCCTGGGAGCAGGAGCGGCAGCACTGGACAAAGGAGTGGGGGGGCTTCGCTAGAAGATCTATGGTGTAACCCTTTCTGATCGTCCTGCAGACACAACCATCTGAGGAGATACTTTCCCATCTGTCTGCAAAGACGGTCAGCCTGCCCGGGCTTCCCTCCCTGTTTGGACCCTTGAGGGGTCGATGGTTTACCTGAAGAGCCTGACTTAGATCTTGGAAAGGACCTGGAGGTCCCCCAATTGTTCCTGTGCTGGTTGAACCCTATAAAATTGTCAGATCTATAGCCTCTGAACCCTTGGTTTTGGGGACGGAAAAACTTCCACTCCTTCTTTGGTAGAGAGGGTAAAGCTTTCTTCTTGTCCTTTGTCTCAATCAGCACCTCATCCAGGGCCTACCCAAAGAGCTTACCACCTTTGAAGGCACACACGGAGAGATCTGCCTTAGCTTTGTTATCCGCGTGCCAATTCTTTAACCACAGCTGCCATCTGGCTGCTACGTTCGCCCCTACTGTCTTGGAAGAAAAGCGCATAGCATCCAGGCTCGCATCCGCCATGAATGCGGATGCTTTGGCTACCTTGTTTATCCCTTGCGAATTTTAACTTTGTGCTCGGCTACCAGCTCCAAGAGTTCCCTAGTCCACCGAATGGTGGATCTTGCAAAGATGGAGGCGGCAGCTGCTGCCCTGATAGCTATTGCCGTAGCCTCGTGGGATCTACGTAAAAAATTCTCAATCCTCTTGTCCTCCGGGGCTTTGAGGTTCTTGTCGCCATCCCGTGGAAAAAGCGAGCCCGACACCAGCCCTGCGACCGGAGCATCCACGGTGGGCAGTTTGAGGAGGTCCATTACCTCGCCCGACAAACTGTATAGGGCCTTTATGTAGGAGGGATTAACCTTGGGGGAACCAGGCTGGGCCCACTCACTTAGCAATGCCTCCTTAAAGAGTTCAGGAAAAGGAAGGACATTGGCTGCACCCTTTCCTAGTGTCCTCAACTCAGGGACTCCCTGAGATTGACCCCCTGGAGGTAGCCCCCCTGTCTCTATGCCTAGGGCCCTCCGGGTCTTTTTTTTAATAATAATGAGAACTAAGCCGATTCGAAAAGTCTGAGAGAAGCCTGTTCGTCTTCGCTATCCCCCTCCCCTTCTGAGGAAATCTCCCCTTCCTCCCTAAGGGATATCTCCTCATCATTGTCCCCCCCTGGTCGATCCATCCCAGCCCAGGGGTTGGGTGTGCTTTAACTTCCGGAGCTTATCTGGGCAGGGTAGGAGTCCCCCCGTTCCTCGTAGTAGGGTCAGATCTGGGGGTCTGGCGATCTGGGATCCCTACCAGCCCCGGTGGTTTTTTCGCACCCCCCCCTTGGCCCTCGCGACCGCTGTGCCAGGCTGGGCTGGCTGATGTAGCCCGGAGGGTTCCCCCCCGATCCGGGCTGCCCCCCTAGTCGGTCCCCCCGGCCACCACTGGCTGCCAGTACTTGCTTCGTGACCAGAGTCAGCCACTCAGCAAGTTGTGCTGGCAGCTCCTTACCCCCAAACCGGTGGCAGGAGGTCCTCCATGTCATCAAACTCCTAGTCCTCCTCTCTGCCGTGCTTGGTAGCAGCCTTGGATGTACCAGGCAAGGGCTCTGGCTCAGCCCCTTTGGAGGCCCCATCACGCTCGCAGTTGCTCTGCTCCTCCAAGATGGTGCTCAACGTGCGACCCGCATTTGGGGCACAGAGCTCTCTGCCTTTCCATTGGGCATCTGCCCTTGGAAGGCTCGCTTCGGCCTCCTCCTCCTCCAAGGAGAGTTTGCCTCCGCGCACATGTTTTGGAATGCCATCTTGGACTCCCTTTGTTCTCGTCGCGATTGCTGGATGAAAAATGCCCTGACCTGCTTCATAGCTAGGCAGAACGAAACTGGGGAGTGGGGTTGGCTCCTCCTCCGGGGGTTTGTCTGTCTCTTTTCTGATTCGTAGGTTGCCCTACCTGTAATAGCCGGAAGCGCAGCCAATACCCAAGGAGAAGGACTCCATCCCCTCTCTGCCAGAAAACAGCTACTAGGCACTAGGATTAGTGGTCGGGGGGGTGGATACTGGCGGAGGATCTTTCAGAGACAACAGCAATGGCACCATAGGTAACACTGATTAGTACTGCACAGAAGGAGGCACAATAAACCCCTTTAGAATGTCTTTTACCATGAAAGTCCTATGATGATGAGACAATCCAAAATGAAACAAGAGATAGTGCCAGAAGATAACACTCTCAGGTTGGAAGGCACTCAACAAGCTACTAGGGTAGAACAGAGGACATCTACAAGTAGTGCTGTGGTAAATGACGCAATTGGACTCAAGCTGAAAGGATGTTCAGCTGCTGATGTGCTCAGAAGTGAAAGGAAAGCCTAAAGATGCACAAAACATATCATAGGAGCATGGAATGTAAGAAGCATGAATCAGGGGAAGCATGACATAGTGAAACAAAAAATGGAACATATACACATTGTAACACTTGGGGTGGGGTGAGTAAGCTAAAGTGGACAGGAATGGGAATTTAGAGTCAGATAAATTACACAGTATTTTACTCAGGAAATGAAAATCTAAGAAGAAATGGGATGGCATTAATAGTGAAGAAAGAAGTAACAAAAGCAGTCAAAGGATATAATGCAAAGTCTGACTGAAACATATCAATAAAACTTCAGGGAAAGCCAATCAATATAACCATAATCCAAGTTTATGTTTCAATCACAGGAGCAGAAGAGGAAGAAATTGAAACTGATTCTGCACTGGAGTCCAGGAGGAAATTAATCACATACCAAAACAGGATATGTTAGTAATCATAAGTGATCAGAACACAAAAGTAGAAAACAAAGCAGAACCAAACATTGTAGGAGAACTTGGCCTAGGATCAAGAAATGAAGCAGGAGAGCAACTGATTTTAAATAAATCACAAAAATATTAGCACAGCAACACAGTATAACAAATAGCTTTAAGCAATCAATAGCTTTAGGACCACTGTTTTTCCCCAAAGCTACCTGAGGGTGGCACAAGGGGGCACATTCTAGAATGTGTTAAATGTTTTAAGTTTGTTTTTGCAATCTAAACTAGTACTATTTTAATTATGGGAGAGGGATTTTGACATGTAATGTGATACCCTGATAGGTTCGCCTTAAGGGTCACCATAAGTCAGAAATTAATTGAAGGCATACAACTACAACAATATCCTGTCCATTTTCATTTTAACCAAATAGAGTTGGTTCATCTTAATCAGAATTGAGACAATTTTGTTGCATCCATGGGGAAGTGACTATTATAAACCCTTTAATCTTTGGACATTTTTGCTTGAGCGGAATGCTCATGCCACCCACATTCCCCCAGGCATCATTATGAATGTTCACAAAGGCAGAAGAAAGCTCCCAAAACCGTAAAGATCACATTCATAAAACCCACATTTTATCTAACTTTAAAACATGAACAACCCTCAGGAATGGACTGATATTTTATTAGAGATTGGGGCAAGCTACCTTCATTGCTGTCCTGACTTCTATATACTACTAAGACAATTGTTCTAATTAGGAGTATGTTTTGTCAACCGTGGCCCCCTACTGTTTGAAGGCTAATACAATTGGCTTTAATCTTTAAAAGAAAAATACTTTCTAAAAATTAATTGGCAAATGTAATTATGGACATTATAGAATGGATCTAATAAGGGTATCTACCTTGGGGACAATTTCTTTTTTAAAAAATGAGTCCTTTTTAGATGTATCAATATAAATGCAGTCAACAAGAATTTCTCTCTGCCAGAGACTAATTACTTAGTATTTTCAGAGTACACTGGCAATTCTGAAACCTTTTTTTTTAAAAAAGCAATGTTATTAGAAAACAGGATAGAAAGTTGTTTGACTGGAATAAAACAGCTATAGGCAGAAAACCATCTTTTGCACTTTTCATGTTACCATGGGGCCGTTTACATGGCAAAATAAATCCTCTAAGAATTCGCAAAGAGTCCTAATAGTTCACATGTCTTTCGGATCAAAGTTGCCATATTCAGAAGGAGCTGGCAAAAAAACCCTAAGTCACGCAGTATCAGCTTTCGCTATTTTCCCCAACTTTTTTGATAAAGTTCGCAAAAATGCACACAATCAGTTTTGTGAACTACCGGATGCAGAAAAGGGTGCGGGAACTACCAGCAATCTTCCCAAAACAGCTACAACAGAGCTGAGCCATGATTGGTTGGACCAACTGCGGAGGGGGCAGGCCTGCAAGAGATGAGAGGAGCCTCAAATGAAAAGACCCAGACACTGTTCTTATACCAGTGCTATCCCCACCTCAATCACCCAGCTGTCTGCCTCCTGGCTTGCTTGGCTACTGCAACTGAGGGATCCCTACTTAGCAATAATTACTGTTCCTCTGTGTGTGTGAGAGAGAAAGAGAGTGATTAGCGATCTGCTCCACCGGCCGTTCACTCCCTCACCCTGCTGTGATCGCATTTGTGTGTGTGTGTGTGAGAGAGAGAGAGAGAGAGAGAAGCAGTCTGCTTACACGTCACAATGGGTGAGGGGAAGGGGAGCTTGAAGGAAGCAGGGCAAAGGGGGAGCCTGCGACTCCATTGCTTCTGGCAGTTGGGTGATCATCGCCCCCAAGACCTGTCTTCCTTCATGCCAGCTCTCGGTAACGGGGGATGGCTCCTCCGTGGCTGAAAGGCTCCCTCCTTCCTCCCACCATTCTCACTTTGGGAAAAAGAGGGAGGGAAAGGTGCCAGCACTCTCTCTCTCTCTCTTTCCCTCCCTCTCAGCTTCCCAGCATCTCCCCCCAGATGTGCTCGGGAGGCCATGCCCCCCCACCTTTGCCTGTGTGAACTACAAAGCCAAAAACTAAACAGATCAATTTCGCACTAAATCATGTAAACTGTGCAGCACTAGTGTGAAAATGCACAAACTATCGCAATAAAAACTGCCGTGTAACTGACCCCCAGGTATTAGAAGGATCTCAAAAATGATGCCAAACAGGACTTGGGTCTACTGTACCTGTTTTTAGGATTAAAATTTCCTTAACTGTATTTTTAATTTAACTTGTTTCTTTTACCACAGAGGGATGTTGAAAATTAGGCTCAAATATAAAACCATCCAGTATGGACTATGAGGACAATGAATGTGTGGGGTAGCAACCACTCCAAATTATCTATCCCATTTTCAACTCCTACCAGAACAAGCACTTACACAAATAGTACACAATGATACAACTATGTATAATATCTGTGTAGGATATACAATCTTTGTTACATAAGACCCATTCCTGATCCCAGGAAGAACACTATAACAAGTGTAAGACCAGCATCCAAGTTGCCCAGGACTCTAGAAGTGAGGTAAGGGGAGGGGGAACATATCTGACTTCATGAACAAGAGGAAATGTGGACAGTTGAAAAATGCCAAACCATGAAGGCTTGCAAAGAAAGATCATCCTGATCCAAAATGTATACTACTATCATATATAGACACATGCTTTCAGTTCACCACTTTGTTTCAACACTGTCAAATTACTTTCTCTCTTTCCCCTTCCATTCTCCTCCTATACTATGTCGTCTCTTATTAGTTTGCAAGCCTGAGAGTATGGCCTGTGTTTGTCTTTTTTTAAAAAAAAAAACAGGAGCTGAAAAGTGGGATGAACACATAGCAAAATAAATTATGATACACTAGATTAGGATACAGCAGGAATAGATGCAAGCAAAGCCCAGGAATAGCAGAGAAAATATAATGTGAAACTAAGATGGTCTGAGAAAGAAACACTGCTTTAAAAGTACTTTCTGACTTAATGGATTAAAAAAAAGTAGCTGTTCCCTTCAGCAATCCTCATCACTGACCTGGTTGGAGCATAATTAAATTTGGCAAAATGCCTATCACTGTAATGGGTGGGGCACCAGAAGGAGTATAACTAGCATATGGCAACTGTGAATTCAATATGATTAAGTCATTCGTCTTATATTCTTATTGGAAAATAGAGGAAAACACATGAGTTTGCATTAAAAGAGAATTTAGCCAAGAGATCTGAAACAACTGGAAAAGAGGGAGATGAGAGATTATCAGATTTAACGCCTAAAGAAATGCTCATGTTTTATTTAAAAATATGTCTGATCTTTGACTGGCACATTATAATCCTAAATAATGTTAAAATAATTAGACCCTCTAAATATCATACTTTGATATAGCCCACTAAGTAAGATACATCTAGTCATAAGTAGTATTTTTGTACATCAATTAGTCTTCCCCTGAGAAAGCAAATTACAGTTTAACAATGACCACAATTCAATACAAACTTAATTTTTATATAGATGCATCTTTTGTTCTTTTTATGAAAGATCAAGGATTATTTGGCTGTTTAAAATGTTGACTTTTAATACATACAACACTTTCAAAATAAAATGGAAAGGACCTACTGAAATGAAGCTTAATGAAAGGGGTTCAGACTCCACCCCAATAACTCTGCTTGCAATTTCTACATAGCCATAATAAAATGATATTACACCAAGTAAATGCAGTTCTGCTTTGCTGGAGAAAAGACCAAGCCATGGGGGTGGGGGGGATTAAAGGTACTTTTTTCTTTCATATGGTGGGGGGCAAGGTAAACCATTAGAAGAAACTTACCGGACAAAAGTAAGTGTTTTCTACTATGTAATTTGCAACCACACTGTTTTCTGAAGAAAGTGACATTATAAAAAGTAGTGCATCACGAGCCTGCTGGCCAACAGTCCCTTCTCGATGAATGAAAGGAATCAAAAGTGAAAAAATCAGGAAGTTTGCCGCTCCTTGGTCCTCACTGGTATGGAAGAAGAGTTCCAAAATGGATGGATCTTTGGCTAGGATTGAGCAGAGCTGGTTGAGAAGAACTACCAGCTCTATCTCCACAGCTGGGGTTGTAGTTCCTGAGCAAGAACTCAACAACATCATCAAAGGTTTCAGAATGGGTTTGTGATGCAGCAGGGGCTGGTGGGACTGAGTGACAAGCATCTCATACATCTTTAGTTGTTCAATCTTCATCTCATCAGTGAATTCCCGCCTCAGACTCCAAAGGAAAAGTTTCTCCATAATATTCTCTGTGACCACATACTCCAGGATAGGGGCCATTGCTGCATCTTTTGCTTGTTCTTCAATTAAAAGGAAAAGCATGTGTTCTACATAATTTTGCACAGTACTGGCTTCATCTGGAGGTATTACTCCATATTTGGCCTGAACATTTTTCAAAGGGTCATGCTTCTCTAAGATTTTTACAACCTACAGAAAAGTGAAACAACTTTTAATGATCTGTATACAAAGATTTCAATATAACATTTTAACACAATACAAACAATATTGATACTTTGGGTGTTAACCAAACTCTGTCTTCAAGATTGCCAGATTAAGTCATGTTTTCACTTCTACTGTAATTTTTTTCTGCTTAAAAAAAAGTTTCATTGCAGCAAAGTGTGTCTCACTTTGCACTGAACATAGAGATAGATAATTAAATCAAGCATCAAACAAGTTAAGAATGGAATCTTCTTATGGGCATGAGGAATATTATTTTATACATATTATGTTATGCACTATTCTCACCAAACATCTGCATCCGTTACCACGTACTTTAACCATACATTCCTAATTTAACTAAGTAAATGTATAAATTTTCTTATCTGAGGCAGAACAACAAGATGTGCTCTTCCCCCACTCTAATCACAACATACATAGAACCCAAAAACAAATAAAGTTATTTTGGCACTTAAGGGGTAATGCACATTTTTCCCATC
The DNA here is from genome assembly GCA_030847615.1 of Gambelia wislizenii. Lineage (NCBI taxonomy): Eukaryota > Metazoa > Chordata > Lepidosauria > Squamata > Crotaphytidae > Gambelia > Gambelia wislizenii. The sequence continues at coordinate 64,726,547 of JAUMIR010000005.1, read as the reverse complement.
AGCCTGTAAGAAAAAATGTAACTATTACTACTACCGCTACTACTACCAATTTGCTGCCTATTCATGACTGTGAAGCTGCCATCTTAGTCTATTCATAGGTCCCACCACCATCACAAACTTGTCTGCAAAGAACACGAGAGAGCACCTTCTCAGTGGCTGCTCCCACCCTCTGGAACTGCCTTCCATGGGAGGCTAGGCTAGCCCCCTTTCTGCTTTCCTTTCGCCAGCAGGCAAAAACATTTTTATACAAGCAGGCTTTTAATACATAGCTGGGCTTATGAAGGTTTTATTGGGGTATGTTTTTTATGTGTTTTTATATACATATATTTTTAATTTTGCTTATTTTAATCTTTTAACTTTATGTGTTCTTACTGTGAAGTTTTTAAATAATTTAAAATTGTATTTTATATAATTCTGTGAGCTGCCTTGGATCCTTTCTGGGACAAAGACAGCATATAAATAAAATAAATAGACTCAGTCTTGTATCCTGTACTTACTTTCTCAAACCATAACTTTGCAAGAATGACCCTCTGCTACAATTCTTTAAATGTCACCAGGTTACAGTCATCCCTTCACATTCGCGGGGGTTACGGGAACAAGACCCCTGCGAAAGTGAAAAAACCCGCAAATAAAAGCAGCCTCTGAGGGTTTAACGAAGAGCCCTTCCTAAAAACACACACACAGGGAAACTGACCTAGCCTCTAAGCATTTAAGGAGGAAAGAAAATCACAGCCCCATGCTGTGAGCACGCAAGCAAAGTCCCCCCCTTGCCACTCCCCTCTCTGTGTCTTAACAAACTGAATTGCTTCTTTAAAACTCACATTTCGCCCCATGTCTCCTCATGGCCCAAAGAAAAGCACAGCTGCATGCTTGCCACCCCCTCTCTGTGTCTCAACAAACCAAATTTAAAACTCAGCTTCTTTAAAACTCACATTTCAAACTTTTCCTACACACATTTACACACAGGGAAGGCGCGGGTGGCATCTCCCAGCAACCCAACCTCTGAGCATTTAAGGAGGAAAGCTTCCTGCTGGCCGAAAGAAAAGCACAGTCCCATACTGTGAGCACACAAGCTTTCCTCCTTAAATGCTCAGAAGCTAGGTTGGTTGCTTGATGGGAGATGCCACCCGCACCTTCCCTGTGTGTGAATGTGTGTAGGAAAGGTTAGAAATGTGAGTTTTAAAGAAGCAATTCAGTTTGTTGAGACACAGAGAGGGGGTGGCAAGCATGCAGCTGTGCTTTTCTTTGGGCCATGAGGAGACATGGGGTGAAATGTGAGTTTTAAAGAAGCAATTCAGTTTGTTAAGACAGAGAGGGGAGTGGCAAGGGGGGACTTTGCTTGCGTGCTCACAGCATGGGGCTGTGCTTTTTTTTTTTTTGCCTTAGACCCTCTGAGGCTGGTGGGGGGGTTGCTTGCTTGCTGGGATCTTCCCTGTGTGTGTATGTGTGCAGGAAATTTTTCTCCTTAAATGCTCAGAGGCTGTGTTGGGGAGGGGGGGGAAGGAATTTCCGCGAATACATAAAACCGCAAAAGTCAAAGCCGTGAATGTAAAAGTACAACTGTAATTACAACATAAAAGGTTTGTGTTGTCCATCTTACTCTCAAATGCCAAATCCAGAAACTGACAACATTGCTCCAACTTACGGTAACTCTTGAGACAATTAGGTAGATAGCATCAAGATTCTGTGATAGGTTGCACACTTTGTACAAGATGCTGCATTCTACAATCAATTTATCTCAAATGACAGGTAAAGATATAAGAGCATTGGCCTGTAGATATTTGTAAGTCAGTGTAGACAATACTGGATTAGAAGGACATTACCTTGTATTAGACCAAAAATGTCTGTATTAGAGCACAAATGTTATGGGTTTTAAGCAGCCGAATCATGCACAGAATTATGTCCAATGCCAAAACAACTGAGCTGTCTCTCTAAGTCTTACAGTGCTTCAAAATACAATAATTATATATATTTCCACCTTTATTTAATTTGCAATGGAAATTAGATTTTCTTATTCAGTCTCTAGTCTATCCAACAATTATATCCCTATAGCTGTTAACTAAATAACAGAGGATCGAGATTCTACAGTTCCCCAGAACAGGACAAACATAAAGTTCACTTCAGTGTCATCAACAATATAGCCATAATATATGGGAGTACCCTTTATTTTGGAAATCTACAAAATACCCAAATCTTTTTAAGAAGTATTCCTTCTTTTAAGTATTCCTGCCAATTTTAAAAATAAATATAAGAAAATAAGTTTTCATGATTTCTATTACCTGTGCCCAGTGTGTTTTAAAAACTATCATGCAGGTTTCTGGGTCAACTCCTTCTAGGCTCACAGCCTGATGGTTTTTCCTGCAACTTGTAGCTGTGGACATCATCAGCTCTCCAAAGGTCAATTCAACTAAGCCATGTTAAATTTCCTTTGCCGCCAGTGTAGTGAAATTGCTGCATTACAAGCATCAGTTCTGAAAAGACATCTTTGATCTGGAAAACCAAAAACAAATAAACCCTAGTAATTCAGACAAAGAAGCACAAGAGACTTAAGAAGAACACAAAAACAATAAAATGAAACATTTTGGATTTTTAAAATACTCTGAAATGCTTTGATTTTACATATATGACCCTGAATTTTCTGCAATCCTAGTATGGAGCCTTTCATTATCTTTGTATTACTAGACTAACCCCTGTCTCTGATATAGTGGTCACTGCTTGAGTCTATGCTCTCCTTGCACCACATTACAATTGAAGGGATGCTACAAAAAAGGTTACAATTCCTTTTGAAGTGAATACTAAGACAAGCATAGATGGAACAGAGTTCTGTTCTTGGCTTAGAGAGAGAACTTTTGCTAAGTCTCTGTGTGAGATACTGATTGTACGAACATAAAAGTGAATAAAAACTGAATTCAGTATATATGAAATACATTATCCCTTTCTTTTTATTTTCTTTGGTTACTAAGGAATACAACAATAAAAGCTGAATACATTGGCAAGGTTGAAAGCTTTTTAAAATGTCTAACACAAAAACATCTATTCATTCAGAAACACTTGACTTTTCTTGTTAATAGGAACAAACTGTGTAAAATTACAGGATGTTAAACTCAAGATGCAAGCATCACAGTTTTTACCAATGGTAATAGGTCACTATAAAAAGAGAAGGGACTGCCTATATTTAAATGTCACAGCACATGCAAACAACACGCTGGGCTTGAGGGTAATGGGTGCATTGCATTGCATTGCATTGTAGCCTTCCACTCACATAGCATCTTTCCTCTCTCTCCTTTCTTCACTGTTTCCCCTCCAGCTGTGTAAGCTGTTTTCACTCCATCCCACTGCCATTCAAGAGAGCTCTGAAATACATTTTGGGATTCATAAAGAAAGAGGAAGTGGGAAAGATTCTCGATTGAGTGCACTCTTAGAAATCTAACCCATCAAAGTTTTAGTTTACCATTTTAGTTTTTATGATATCCCAAAATGTGGATATCTCATTCTACACACTCAAAGCACAAGACACATCTTCAATGCACAGCAAAAGGTTCAAACAGAACTGCTTAAGATATGGTGTTAAAGCATGTTTTTCTCAACAAGCAAATGATTAGCAGCTTAAAATCAACTTAGTTCTATGTTCTATTATTAAATAAAATTTAAATACTTCTATACATATTTTGGCTACGAGTATTTGTACACTTTGGCCACATTTGCAACTTTCTGTAACAAATGCAAGTGCATCAAGAATATATAACTGATGGAAGTAGACCATGGATTATACTGCAAGATACATTTAAGAAGGTATACCACAGCAGTATATACTGTAATTTATATTACAGTAAGCATGATATGTCATACAAAATATCATATGTGTCCAGCAAAATCATAGCATGCTACAGTCTATTTTTAATACTATAGATTCTATTTCATACTTACAATTATAACAAGAAATAGATAATATGTTTCTAAATTTATGCATTCATATTTTGTTGATATTTGGTTTCTAACAAATGTTGTCAGGTTTAGGGAATTTCATGCACCAATATTTAAAAAGCTTGTATTATGTAAGTTGTGGGGTACTTTCTGATCCCAATAAAGATTTGAATATATTGCAGGGTATAAAAATTCCCAGTATCCAAAATTGTGTTTCTCCAGAAGCTAGTGTGTTCTACCCAAATACTCAGAGCCGAATAAACATAAAATACAGTTGTCCCTTCACATTTGCTGGGCTTTGGTTCCAAGACCCCTGTGAATACCCAAATCTGTCATTACTCAAGTCCCATTATATGCAATGGCATAGCAAAATAGTGTCTCTTATATAAGATGGCAAAATCAAGGTTTGCTTTTTGGATTATTATTTTTTAAAGAATATTTTCAAGCTGTGAATACTTAAATCCGTGAATGCCAAATCCATGAATGTGGAGGGACAACTGTAAATGTAAAATAAAATCAGGAGACCCAGCATGGCAGTGGTTTGAGTGCTGGACTAGGACTATGAGAGAACAGGGTTTGACTCCCTCCTCACCCACAGAAACACACTGGGTGACCTTTGGCAAGTCACACTCTCTCAGGCTAAAGGGAAGACAATGCAAACCTTCTCTGAATAAAGCTTGCCAAGGAAACCCTAAGATAGGGTTGCCATACAACAGAGTCAACTTGAAGGCACAAAACAACAAAACCAGGGGTGGGGGGGGAATAGAATAAAATAAAATAAAACATACACTTCTTGTATTGTCAACCGCAATGTCCACTATGGGACTAACAAGACTTTTTTTGTCCCAATACAAGACACTGGATAGGACAAAAACACCTCCGAGGGAAAAATACATGGATTTCTTGGCACATCTTTGTCTCAGAAGTTCTTGTCTATAGGTGGACTTTATGAATCCAATGCCTGAAATTTAAGTAATTTTTAAAACATTTTTTTAACAATTGTAACTACTAATTACCTAAATCCAACTTCTAGGCCCAACTAGATTAGACCTCCTGAAACATTGGGATTTAAACGAATGCTGACTTATTAGTCATTAACTGGTTCAATGGGTCTATTCTATTTGGAACTCACAGCTGGATTTAGCCCAATGTTGGAGAATGCCTACACTGTAGGTCTAGTTCTGTACAGATTCCACAACAAAAAATAAATAAACTGAGGAGGCTAAAATGTCCTTTCCTTGTGCACGAGAGTTAATGGACATGGGGAGAGAGAGAGAGAAAGATTAAAAATCCTATTCCACATATAGCCCTTGATAAACCATTGTGAAAGCAGTCCATCTTAATTACTGTGCGGTTTGACAAGAATGGTAATTAAGATAGAATATGATGATTTAACAAATGCACTTGGCATTATGAAGAACAAACTTAAAGACCTCTGAAGCTTCAGAGAAGTAAATGTGCACTGCTTCATCATCCTAATAAATCCCAAGAAATAACTTTTTGATCAAAATTATGCAACCAGCCTATGGTAACAGACAGTAAGGTTTTATTGCAACTAATTCTGCATACACATCTAACACATCCGTTCAATGTTTAACTCAAATCTTCCTTGAACTATGCAGTAGAGAAGGAGGGTTCAATGTCTTTTCTAGGCAGATTATTCCATTGCTGAACTCTTCCAAGGCAGCAAACACTTTCCAGTGTTTAAACCAAATCTATTTTTTTTTACAGGAAACTGAAAATAAGCCATAAAGATATTCCTCATCCTATACTTACAGAAAAAGAGGAAATTAAGAGGAAACAAACATGGCTTTGCATGGGCTAACCCAGCAAAAGCAAAATGCTTTCAAGTTCCCTTGGTCTTCCTCCAGAAGAACAACCTGATGCTGAAGGTTTACATGGTACTGTATATTGTTTCCTAGCAGGCCAAGGGACTGGGGAATTGATAATGTAGCAAAGACTGGGGAAAGTTGTTTACCTTAAAGGAGGCTGAAGTCAAACCCTCTATCAAATTTTTTAGCTTGATGGAATTCTCCCAGCACATGGGCTTTGCAGTAGTGACTTGGTAACCTTGACAAGAACAGTTTGCTTAGTTGTAACTGTGGTTCTTTGAGTAGTCATCTGTGAACTCACACAAATGGGTTTCCTGCACAGTGCATCTCTCAGAATGGTCTAGAGCTATGCAATAGGCATTTTGGTAGTAGCCACCCCCCACCTCCCATGCACCTATCCAGTGTGTTTCCCACCTAAACCCTCAGTTTTCTGGATGCTCCAGAAACCAATATGCACCTATGTCTGCCATGACGAATCTTGGTGATAATCCTGGCTATGAGGGGGAATGGTGGAAAAGCATACATGAGCCGCCCCCCCCCCCGTGAAACAGGAACACATCACCTAGTGAGGCCCTCCCTCTGCAGGTTCTGGAACAAAAGATCTTGCACTGCCTGTTCCAAGTCAATGGAAAGAGGTCTGTGGTCTGTATACCCCAGATTCTGAAGACCTTGTGGAGAGTGGCCATGTGCACCTTCCATTCATGGTAGAACACTGGCGTCTGGGGCGCCCACCAGAATGTTCTTGTCTCCTGGGAGATGGATCGCAGATACCAGGATACCTTGATGAATACACCAGTTCCAAAACAGAGCTGTGAGATGGATAAGGGTGTCTACCTTTTTTGTTCAGGCAGTAGGCCACCATGGTATTGTTGGAAACCACCGGAACCGTCTTGCCTCAGAGGGTCTGTTCAAAGGCTTGAAATGCTTTCATAACAGCTAATATTTCAAGAGTGTTGCTGTGAAGAAGATGAGGTGACAGACTTACTACAATATCGTCATTCTCCATGAAGTCAAGGATGCCGGTTGGAGGATTCTTGTACCTGTTTTCTGAAATACTGGGGCCTAAACCTTCCAGCAGAAGAGCTCTTCTTCAAAGAGAATGATGCAGGCAAAGCAGCAGGCCTCTGCTGACGAATGCCCTCAGGGCTATATTGGCACCTACATGAAGCTGGGAATTTAGACCAGGAGAACCTGGACCTGGTGGAGGACTGATGCAGAGGATGGAGATTGAATTTCCTGGCAGCTGAGTACATTTTGTCAGTGTGCTCTAATCTGTTATTGGCGTGCATTGAAAAGATCCTTGAAAAGAAGCCAGAGGAACACAGGCAACCATGGCGACAGAGCACCACCAAAGCAGCCAAGGTCTTCCCATTGCAATCAGAAGCATGGTAAAAGGTGGTAATTTGCTGTGCTCCTAACTTGTGCACTTTTGCCTGAAGCATCAGAGTGACCTTGCAGTTCTACCTCAGAAAGCTTGTTGAGGTACAGAGTCAGTTTTTCCCATAGGAGCTGCTGATACGCTCCCATACAGACTCCATAATTCAAGATATGAAACTGAAGGGTAGCAATAGAAAAGTACAATCTCAACATATCTTATTTTCTATCCAACATCGTCAAACATCATCAACATTTAACCAAAGGTATCCATGAAAATTATAATGGTGACTTCCTTACCATGAAATTAAAATAAAGTGAAAAAACATGTCTAACTTGTTTTCTAATATGACTCCTTTTACAAGAAGATGTTACCTTTTGACAGGCCTATTTAGGTGGAGTCAACAGGACCGGAGGCCTTGGGGATGATTCCAAAACCTCACCCTCCAAGATGGCACTGAGTGGTGTAGGTTGTGGGGATAGACGATAAGTGCCTGGAACCGACAGAGATCAAGCCCAAGGACTCCCTCTGCACTAGAGGGGGGGGCATGAAGACAGCTCTGATTGGACTTGTGGTAAGTTTTCAGGACACTGCCATGAGAAATCCTTATCTTTAGCTCTCTTCTTCCTCTTGTACGTCCGCTGCAGACTGTTGGGGTTCCATCACAACATCAAGGGACCTTCCCAGAATGGAAGGTACCCAGGAACAAGACGACTCAGATTTGACCCTCTCCATCAGCTTCATGGACTTAGTATATCTGACATCTGTCTCAACCAGGGATCATTTTAAAGCCGCATGGACGGATGAATCCAACACCGGTACCAAGGAAGCACTTGGCGCCTGGAGGCACTCAGGGATGCAACACCAACCAAAGCCATATGCAAGGGCATATTGTCAGCAGCCTGGGTAGCTGTCTTCAAGGCCTTCTCCCAAAGGAGAGCCTTCAACCTCAATGTATGATTATGGCAGGCTTGCGAGGTAAATGCTCTACAATGAGAGCAAGCATCCACTTTATGCCCTTCTCCCAAACAGAGGAGGCACTTAGAATGACCGTCCTTCTCCAGAATTTTAACGCAAGAGACACACTTTTTAAAGGACACAGAGAAGGCCATAAGCCCCCTGGGGCAAGCATGGGCAAATAGTCAACACCCACCAAAGCAAACCACAAGCCGAAGAACTGTCAAACAGTCCAAAGCTCCATCCGTAAAGAGAAGCTGAAACAACCAAGCCAAAACACAAACAAAGAGGGAGAAAGCCAATCCAAACTGTAGTAAATAGTATAAGCCAATACCAGAAAGCAATCAATCAAACCTTCCAGAACAGTTCTCATATCGATAATGATGCTATGGTGAACGAAAAGAACTGAGTGTTTAAGCAGAAAGCACACTGGATAGGCATGTGGGAGGGGCTACTGCCAAAATGTATACTGCATAACTCTAGAAGATTCTGAGAGATGCACTGTGCAGGTGCAAGTAACCCATTTGTGTGAATCCCAAAGACTACAAAGAACAAACTATATTAGAGTGTATGAGCTCAGGGATCAGGGCTTCCATTCTCTTCAAATTCTGTTCTGTCAGGGTGGAATACAGAAATGCATTTCTTTCCTTAAATAAAGCTGGATCTTTGATTCACCAGCCCTGGTCTTCTAATTTCTCCTAGAGTTATGAGAGAAGGAAAGTTCCCATCAGAAGGATGGACAGTTTTTAAATATCTTGCAACAGAGTTTAGCCTGAACCCTATTGTTAGTTCCAACTAGAGTAGACCCATTCAATCAACTGGATTTAAGTAAATATTACCATTCAGCAATTGTGTCAGTAGGTCTATTCTGCTTGCAACTAATCTATAAGATTCAGGCCAATAGATTTTCCTTGGGGTTTTTCCGGGCTGTAAGACCATGTTCTGGAATAATAGTTTCTTTCAGACGCTTCGCCTGCATCTGTGGCTGGCATCTTCAGAGAATGGTTGGATAGGAGTGTATATGGAGTTTATATGCTGTGAAGCCCTGTTGGGGAGTACAGTCATCCCTTCAGATTCACGGGGGTTAGGGAAGGCAACCCCCGTGAATGTGAAAAAACCGCAAATAAGAAATGAGCCTGCCGGCGAGCGGTTTTCCACCCCAGTCCCATCCCAAGGCAGCGACGAGCTTCCTGAGAAGCCCCTTGCTGCCTTGGGAAGGGAATGGGGTGAAGCGGGAGGGCGCCAGCTGGTTCCTACCCCCCCCCTTCCCAAGGCAGCAAGGAGCTTCCTGAGAAGCCCCTCGCTGCCTTGAGAAGGGAGTGGGGTGTAGCGTGAGCGCGCCAGCTGCTTCCTACCCCCCCTTCCCAAGGCAGCAAGGAGCTTCCTAAGAAGCCCCTCGCTGCCTTGGGAAGGGAGTGGGGTGAAGCGGGAGGGCGCCAGCTGCTTCCCACCCCGCCTTCCCAGGGCAGCGACGGGCTAACTGCCTTGGGAAGGGAGTGGGGTGTTGAACAGCGGGGGGGGGAGGCAGCTTTCCGTGAATAATCAAAACCGCGAATGTGAAAGTCGCGAATGTGGAGGGGCAACTGTATATGTAAATTTGTGTAATTGAATGGTTAGTTTCTGGGTATAGAAATACAAGGCTTGTTAGTGTCTGTTTGGCTAATAGTTGGTTGATGGGCCATTATCGCCCCCTGTCCCTGGGTGGAATTCTTTTTTGTAAGTGTTGGGTTTTTATTCTATTGTTTTTCAAAACTGGGAGCCAGATTCTGTTTACTTTTAAGGTTTCTTCTTTCCTGTTGAAGTTGTCCAGGTGTTTGTGGATTTCAATAGCCTCTCTGTGCATTCTGACATGATAGTTGTTGGCCTGGTCCAGAATTTCTGTGTTTTTAAATAGCATTTTGTGTCCAGGTTGATTTATCACATGTTCTGCTACTGCTGATTTTTCTGGCTGGCCCACAGTCTGCAGTGTCTTTCATGTTCCTTGATTCGTGTTTGCACACTGCATTTAGTAGTTCTGATGTAAACTTGTCCACAGCTGCATGGTATGCGGTAAACTCTAAACAGACACTAACGAGCCTTGCATTTCTATACCCAGAAACTAACCATTCAATTACACAAATTTACATATACTCCCCCACAGTGGTTCACAGCATATAAACCTCACACACACTCCTACCAAACCATTTTCTGAAGATGCCAGCCACAGATGCAGGTGAAACGTCAGAAAGAAACTATTCCAGAACATGGTCTCACAGCCCAGAAAACCCCCAAGGAAAATCTATGGATGCCGGCCGTGAAAGCCTTCGACTGCACATTCAGTCCCCTTTCCCTTCATGTGTAATAACAACAAGCACGGAAAGAGTGACCAGAGACAGTGGTCCAGGCCATTTTGTAAGAGGCAGTTATGAAGCCATCTCTAAAGGAAGTCTCCTTGAATCCTGAGGACTGTTAACAGTTAGTGGATCATGTTGATACTACCACTGGACAACATACCATAATGGGTGATGTCTGTTTAACTCCACTCTTGGATAAGACTGATCACCTGAACTCATCTCACTCTATTTTCAGGCTTGGTTTTAGTAATACAAACCACCTTGGCTGCTCTTATAGTCCTGACAGGGATGGTGGGGGGGTAACCCAGCTGATTCTTCTGAACATGTTAGGGGGGTTAAATATAATAAGCTATGGTATCCTCCTAGACAGGCTCTCTAGTTTGGGAACTGGACACAGGGCGTTTCAGTACTACCACTCCTACTGTTGTTGTTGTGTGCCTTCAAGTCGTTTCCAACTTATGGTGACCTTAAGACAAACCTATCACAGGGTTTTCTTGGCAAGATTTGTTCAGATGAGGTTTACCATTGCCTTCCTCTGAGGCTGAGTGTGAGACTTGCCCAAGGTCACCTACTGGGTTTTCATGTCCAAGCGGGGATTCGAACCCTGTTCTCCAGAGTCATAGTCCAATGCTCAAACCACTACACCACGCTGGCTCCACCACTCCTACTAGGAAAGTTAATTTCAGTGCTTGGCACCTGTGATATGTGGTTCTGTTCTGTATGGCACTACCTTGTCATCTGTGCTCTTTAATATCTGTATCAAGGATGGGAAATTTCCTCTACATGGAGGCTTTTTAAAGCCTTACTGCAGCATAGGAAGATTTTCAGGAGGATCATTGCCAGAGAACAAATTGCATCATCTGTTCAAACCTTCCTTTCACCACTGCAATGAGGATTTTAAAAAGACTGACATTACTGACATCAAAAGAGCCTTTTAAAACTTTTATTAATGCAGGAAAGTTAGTTAATGTACATGTATCAAAGTATGAGAGAGTGTGTATACAAGCTCAAATGAAGGTGAGAGAATAGGAAGGATCTAGCCAATGCATGTTGGTTGGGGTCACGTATCGGTAGCATATGTGTTTCCACATAATATTTGCTTCATACAAAATGTATGACTGTAATTCTTCTTTGAATTCGTCCCAGCAGTCAGCATGCATCTTTGTACTGACATAGCTCGTACTGCATGTTACTGCAACATTGTCCATAGAAACTACTAATCAACATATTTAATAGCCATCCATCCAACCCATATACTAACATTAACCATTTGAACAAGAAAAAGCCTTAAAGAAGAAAAATACTCTAGTCACCTTTATATTCCCTTTTTTCCAGAGTTCCTTCTTTCTCCCCTAATATTTTATTTTGCAAAATCAGAGTGTCTTGAATAGATTTTGTACACCACAAATTCAGGACTTACAAACTGCACGTCCTCTCTATGTGGCTATGTATCTGTCATTACTATTAAGTACAGACAGAAAGTGTTTCCTTTTGCAGAACCAGTGGGTAAGTAGGGTTCCCAATAGTGAAGAAGCTTATGAACACATTTAGTTGAACGCACTTAGACATTTACTCAACGAAACTTAATGAAGTGGAGTAAATGCACACAAGGACATGGAGATAGAGCTGGTACATGTACATCTACTCTTCTTGTGTAGGTTCAGAGAAACACCCGAGTAGGGTGAAAGATATGGATAAAAGATACTACTTTGTCCAAAAATGAAGAAAGGCAAGAAAAAATGTATATAATGAAATACAGAATTCTAGAAGTCACTGGACTGTCACTTCCACCCTCTCTTACTAGTGGCTGTGCCTACAGTCAAATATTTTCATGTGGAGTACCTGAACTGCTCACTTTTGGCCTACAAGATTATTTGTCTCAAGCAGCCCTAAGATCCTACAACAGTGATGGCATTCTACAAAATGTAAGAAACACAGCAGCACCATTATGCAAGTAAGAAATAAATTGCTTTTGGAACACCTGTTGGGTGAATACAGAAACACTTTTTCTTTTTTTCCCTTTTTCTTTTTTTTGCTCCATGATCACGTTTTAACTGTCCATTTTATGCTGAAGTTTACATATTTTTTACTTTTTTCTATAAGCTGTCAGTCATCAGAGTATTAAACTAAAGAAACACAGAAGAAGAGACAGATGTATACTGACTGAAGTTTTGTACTTGATTCTACAAAAAAATAAAATTACTGTAAATCTCTAGAAAATAAGGACGTGAGATGAAAGACCTACGAACAACAGACGCTAGCATTTCTAAGTTATACTGGTATGTCTCTCTGGCTTTTCTTCGCAAACGAAGATTCAGGAAGGACTCATCCCATGCTTTCTGCAAGCGCGCTGATGACTAAAAAGCCCAATCCGAGATAAACAAGTCCGGTTGCAAAAAGCACAGCAGAAGGTCTCCTTGGGTGATGTTGTTGGGTTGTGATTCTTTCTGCGTTGTTGTTTCTCTTCAAGACTTGTTCGGCGTGAGTTCTCAAATAAGGCTGCAGCATTGTGGATAGTGCGTCTCCATGCTTAAGTTAAACAAGCTGCCATCAATACGGTAACGTATATAGATGCCGTCTTCTTCTTCGAACTCTGCCATAGCCCTTTGGAGCATCGTGCTAAAGAAGATTGTAAATAAAGTTGGTGCAAGAACACAACCTTGCTTCACTCCATTAGTTATTAGAAAGGGCTCTGAAAGAGCATCGCCATATCTGACTTGACCACGCTGGCCCTCGTGTAGCAAGATAATCATTTTAAGGAATTTGGGGGGACATCCTAGTCTTTCTAGGATCTGCCACAGACCTTTTCTACTTACAGTGTCGAAGGCTTTGACTGTGGTGATAAAGCTGCACAGAAATTCCAGTAGTGTTTTTAAAATTGATGGATGGAGTCCCACCAGAAGTTTGGAAACACGGAGGTCATGTACTCCATGTTAAATTCCATGAACTCCTTGTGAATTGCTGGGGAAAAGGGGAACTGCCATCACATCTCCGAGATGCAGTCATCATCACCCTGTACAAGAAAAAAGGAACAAAATCCGATTGCTCAAACTATCGAGGCATAACATTGCTCTCTATTGCTGGAAAAATCCTTGCAAGGATACTCCTGAACAGATTAGTTCCTGCTATTGCAGAAGAACTTCTTCCTGAAAGCCAATGTGGCTTCAGAGCCAATAGGAGTACTACAGACATGGTATTTGCCCTTAGACAACTGCAAGAAAAATGTAGGGAGCAGAACAAGGGTCTCTATGTAACATTTGTCAACCTCACCAAAGCCTTCAACACTGTGAGTAGAAAAGGTCTGTGGCAGATCCTGGAAAGACTAGGATGTCCACCCAAATTCCTTAAAATAATTATCTTGCTACATGAGGGCCAGCACGGACAAGTCAGATATGGTGATGCTCTTTCAGAGCCCTTTCTAATAACTAATGGAGTGAAGCAAGGTTGTGTTCGTGCTCCAACTTTATTTACAATCTTCTTCAGCGTGATGCTCCAAAGGGCTACGGCAGAGTTCGAAGAAGAAGACGGCATCTATATACGTTACCGTATTGATGGCAGCTTGTTTAACTTAAGCCGTCTGAGGACTCGCACTAAGACTCTAAACCATCTAGTCTGTGAGCTGCTCTTCGCTGATGATGCTGCCCTTGTTGCCCACACAGAAGCAGCTCTGCAGCGTCTAACGTCCTGCTTTGCAACAGCTGCAGAGCTGTTTGGGCTGGAAGTCAACCTGAAGTAAACAGAAGTTCTCTACCAGCCTGCACCACAGGACGAACACCACCATTCCCACATTGCCATAGGCAAATCTGTGTTTAAGTCCGTTTAGCAGTTCACCTACCTGGGAAGCATCATCTCCTCAGTTGCCAAGATTGACAAAGAGATTGATCACAGATTAGCAAAGGCATATAGTGCATTTGGAAGACTTTACAAAAGAGTCTGGAGTAACAAACACCTGAGGCAAAGCACAAAAATCTGTGTGTATAGAGCCATAGTACTGTCTATTCTCCTTTAAGGATCTGAAACATGGGTCACCTATCGCCACCACCTACGACTCCTCAAACGTTTTCATCAGCGCTGTATATGTACAATCCTAAATATACACTGGACTGACTATGTGACGAATGTTGCTGTCCTTGAGCAAGCAGGGATCACCAGCATTGAGGCCATCATATTGAGAACACAGCTGCGCTGGGCAGGGCATGTTTCTAGGATGGAGGACCATCGCCTCCCAAAAATACTACTCTACGGTGCACTCGCCATGGGTCAGCGTAAGAGGGGCACTCCAAAAAAGCGATACAAGGATTCCCTGAAACAACATCTCAGGCTTGGCCAAATTGATCACCAACAATGGTCTGCCCTGACCTCATATCGGGAGGCATGGAGATGCACTATCCACAATGCTGCAGCCTTATTTGAGAACTCACGCCGAACAAGTCTTAAAGAGAAAAGACAATGCAGAAAAAATCACAACCCGGAAACATCACCCAAGGATACCCTCTAATGTGCTTTCTGCAACCGGACTTGTTTATCTCAGATTGGCCTTTTCAGTCATCAGCGCACTTGCAGAAAGCGCGGGATGAGTCCTTCCTGAATCTTCATTTGCGAAGGAAAGCCAGAGAGAAATTCCAGTAGGGTTTTTTAAAAGTATATTCTTTCTATTGCCTTCATCTTTTAAGAGGAACATTAGAACATTATTATAAACACTATCAGATTACTGCTATGTTGTTAAGCACACAGATCACACCTCCTTTGGCTCTTTCCAACTACTGTAGTCAGAGAGATTTCCAGTACTCAGTACTAAAAGCAAGAGCACACAACTACCACTGGAACAAAAGGAAAGTGAGTTGCCATATTCAGAAATAAAACCACTAAGTTACTTCATTAACACTCTGGCACCTTCTGCCACCTAGATTTACTAAAATTATTATGTAACACCTTTGGGGTAGTTATGCTGAAGAAAACCTAAATGAGTTTCTCTTAGCAGAATTTTTCTGTAAAACAATCTACGACAACAACACTTACATCAACTAACAGTGTGAAGTGTTTTATTATGGGCTACATTTTAAAACAGTTATTGTACGATGAAGTGGTTGAAACAAAACCTCCTTTGATAAATGCTTGATGATATACATAATTTGCATACAAAAGTGAAGCAATAAAGAGGCAAGTAATTTTACAAGGCGTAATCTGTATAGTACTAGACAGCCAGGATACAACAGGAATAAAAATATTTTCTTCTTAAGAACTGTTCTATTAAGTAAGAATATTTGAACAAGTGAAATTTTTTGAGAGGGTTGTTAGGTTTATACAGCGAGTGTTAGTTTTGTCTTACCCAGAATCAGATCCAGACCAACACAAAGATCAATTATTCCAGATTCCCACTTCACAAACTGTAGGTTTACATAGGAGCCAGTGTGCTGTAGTGGCCTGAGTACTGGCCTATGACTCTGAGACCACAGCCTGAAACCCTGCTCAGCCATGGAAACGCATTGGGTGACATTGGGCAAGTCACACTCTTTCAACCTCAGAGAAAGGCAAGCCCCCTCTGAATAAACCTTGTCCCACCCCCAAAAAATCATACTAGGTTTGTCTTAGGTCGCCATAAATTGCAAACAACTTGAAGGCACACAATAGTAACAGGTTTACATGATTACATCACAGTATCACCCTCATGTTTTTCACTGCAACCTGAAGTAGGCAGCAAACCAAAAACTTCAGAACAACCTCAAGCAACTATGATTTTGGACAATTTCCACTTGCAAGAATGGGGGTATGAAGATTCTTGTCTGCCCAATTCTTCAGAAGAACCCTGTCATTTGAAACTTTTCTGGAATGCCCCCTTCATGTGCAACTAAGATGCAAGGTGCACCCAGAACAAGGAAACTCACCAGCAAAAGATAAAATACTGCATTTACACCTTTTATCAGGAGGCATGGAGACGCACTATCCACAATGCTACAGTTTTATTTGAGAACTCACGCCAAACAAATCTTGAAAAGAAACAACAACGCAGAAAGAATCACAACTCAGAAACATCACCCAAGGAGACCCTCTGCTGTGTTTTCTGCAACCGGACTTGTTTATCTCGGATTGGCCTTTTCAGTCATCAGCGCACTTGCAGAAAGCGCGGGATGAGTCTTTCCTGAATCTTTGTTTGCGAAGAAAAGCCAGAGAGAGAGAGAGAGAGAGACAATGGCAAACCCATGCACAAAAAAATGCAATAATATTAAAAGAGCTGGAAGACAACTAGGCAGAGGTATATATATTCAGCAAGTCAACATAAGCACAGCAGAAAACTTTGTATTTGGTACAGAATTAAGTTGTGTGTGACTCAACTTTCAAAGAACATGCTTGGAACTCTTATGGCTAAAAAAGGTAGGCTTTAAAACAGGGGTGGGCAACTGTGAAACAGATGAAAGCTGTTCCATCCCCACCATAGGCTGCACCGGCACACTGGGCTTGAACCAAACTGACATCATTGCCACATTTTGTGTTAGTTTCAGCAATTTGGGGACACAACACTGCATGTGAAAATGTTTTATTAAACTTTTGGGGGGCTGAGGTTTGGGGAATCTTTTGGGGCAACTTTGGAGACTATAAAATGGGGATCCTAGGGCATATGTGGCTCTCCTCCCTGTTCTAAGGACAGGAAAGAATTCCTAGCGAATATCATGCCAGTAAGGTAGAACATTAACCAGTGTTTCCTTAGAGATGAATATACAATTTCTCGGGGAGGACTGTTGTTTGCTTTCATTTCCTCCATCCTATTACATTTAAGTTTTCCTCCTTTCAACAATGAGGATTGCAAACCTTTTTCATTAGTAAAGGATGGGTTCTTAAAAGGTCTCTATAGCTATACAAACAGGTTGTCTATACCCCAAGAAAGAAGATGTCAAGACTGCATGCAGTCATTCTAAACCAATGTGCCTTTTATTTTCACCACGATCCTATGTCCTCCCATTCATAAACAGAAAAATGTCTCAGAAGTTGGAAGCTTCAATTACTATGGAAAGTATATTTGTTGGGATAAGATTTCAGTCAGACTTAACAATCTGTAGAGGTCATCTGAGAAATCTGTTTCCCCTATTAATGCACAGTACATACCTGAGTTGCTAACTCTTACGAAGAGGCTCAAGATGCCTCACATGTTTCTGCAAGTAAATCAGTAGACTGGAATATTTTTAAGTATGCATGGGGTTCACAATATAGTAACTAAAACCCTTGGAGGCATCCACCCCTGACCCAGAACCAGAAAAGTGGAAGAAAGAATATTATATTTCAATGTTTCTTTGGGAACTGAACTCATGAATTTTAAATGTTTGATATGGGCAGCAGTGGTTTCTTATGAAATAAAATTTTATAGCAACTGAATAGCATGTCAATAGATAAAGCTGCATAGTTCCTAAAGAGAATATAAGATATGGTCTCCAGAATAGCAAATCACAAACAGCTGTAATAGTGTTAAGGCTTTCACAGAACAATTATATTTCAACTATATAAAGACAACTATTTATGTGAAGCAGCTAGAAAAAATTCCTTCTTACTGATGCCATGGCACAGGCTTTGAACTATCACTGGTTACTGTTTAAATACAAGAAAAAGCAGGAAGCAACAGTAGGGAAGGGTGGTGCTAACTGTCATCTTTACCTTTAAGCACTAGAAGAGACAGCAGTGGAAGCAGGGGGAGGGTGTCTCAGGCAACACCATGCAAATATACATTTCTCACTAAATAGCTGTCTTTGATGTCAACATGCCAGGGGTTAATGCTTCATCTGCATTGCATGCATTTGCTTTGTGGTTTGCAATGCTCTAAAAGGTATGGATGAATGAGAATTTTCTTACCCCACTTGACTGTTATGCAACATCCACTAGCAGTTCCATCCAGTGAACTACCTAACCATTCAAAGTTGACAGGAAAAGAACTCTTGCTACAGGGAGGAAAGGAAAACTATTTGTTCCATTATGCCATTCTTACCAGAAAACTGCAACTTTTTAAAAAGCTACATGTATGTGCATGTAATCAAGGGCTTAGATACCCTAAAGGCACAAGATCCTGTCTGATCTTCGAAGCTAAGCAGGGTCAGCCCTGGTTTGTACTAGGATCATATAATCATAGAGTTGGAAGAGGCCACAAGGGCCAGCCTTACAGGAATTCACAACCAAAGCTCTCCCAAAAGATGTCCATCCAGCCTCTGTTTAAAAACTTCCAAAGAAGGAGACTCCACCACACTCCAAGGCAGTGTATTCTACTGTCAGACAGCTCTTACTGTCAGGAAGTTCTTCCTAATATTTAGGTGTCATCTCTTCTCTTGTAGTTTGAGTCCTTAGTTCCATGTCCTAGTCTCTTGAGCAGCAGAAAATAAGCCAACACTAAAGGATTCATCCTACCTTCTTCCCTTACAGAAAACGGAACATTGGTACTTACCGTGAAGGTTCCTTTTCAGCAGCCATGGGGAGGGAGTCCTTGAATGGGTATTGGCTCCGCCTTCCAGCCAATCGCAGGCAGGATATCTGTAAACTGAAAAATAACACCATCCCCCCTGGAGGTGGAGCCAACCCCTACCTCCCCAGAGATGAGTTAAAACAGCTCCAGCACCAAAAACCTAACCAAGCAAAAAAACACTAACATCACCTATTACCTCGAAACTCCTCCTTCTTCTTCCTTTTTTTTTTTTTTTTTTTTTTTGGGAGGGTAAGGACTCCCTCCCCATGGCTGCTGAAAAGGAACCTTCACGGTAAGTACCAATGTTCCGTTTTCCAGCAGCCTGGGGAGGGATTCCTTGAATGGGACCTGAAAAAGCGGTCCAACTAAGGGTGGGCTAAACTACTCTCTCTCTTTTTTTTTTTTTTTTTTTAAATTTTATTTCTGAACAACTTGCTGCAACACTCGTCGACCAAAAGCCGCATCAGCCGACGCATATGCATCAATCCTGTAGTGCCGTGTGAAAGTAGAGGCGGATTTCCAGGTCGCCGCTCTACAAATCTCCAGAATAGATTGTGAAGATCCCAGCACTGCCGACGTAGCAGCACTACGAGTGGAATGAGCTAGAATTCCTGAAGGGACCTCCAATCCCTCGGCCTGATAAGCTCGGGCGATGCACTGTTTCAACCACCTGGCTATCGTAGAAGCCGAAACCTTCTTCCCCTTTGTCGATCCTGAATAAGCTACGAACAAAGCCTCCGTCTTGCGAAACTCCTCTGTTCTCTGTAAGTAAATTTTTAGAGCCCGACGTACATCCAACATGTGCCACAACCTCTCTAGTTCCGCCTGAGGCCGAGGACAAAAGGAAGGTAACACTATCTCCTGGGTCCTATGAAATAGGGAATTGACCTTGGGGACAAAGGAAGGATCAAGTCTCAACACAACTGACTCCTTCTGGAAAATACAAAGGTCCTCACGCATTGAAAGAGCACTCAATTCAGATACTCTTCTAGCTGAGGTGATAGCTACGAGAAAAATCACCTTCCATGTAAGTAAGGTTAAATCCACTGACTTGAGGGGCTCAAAAGGCATTTGCATTAGTGCCTTCAACACCACATTCAACTTCCAAGACGGAAACCTATGCACCACTGGTGGGCGCAAGGCTCCTACCCCCTTCAAAAAACTCTTAATGTGTGGATGAGACGCCAAAGGCTTACCCCTGTTGGTATTCAAAATGGAACCTAAAGCTGCCACGTGACGTTTTAATGTGTTAGCCGCCAGACCCTTCTTCAAACCTGTTTGCAGAAAAGCTAAAATGGATCCTACCGAGGCCTTCAACGGGTTGATGCCTCTAGTGCGACCCCACCTACAGAACGCCCTCCATGTAACCTCGTACAACCTAATCGTGGATGGGCGTCGAGCCGACAACATAGTCGTGACCACCTCTGGATCATAACCCTTCTTCAACAGTCTCTTCCGCTCAACCTCCAGGCGTGTAACCGAAACCAACCTGGATCTGGATGAAGAATTCCCTGCTGTGACAACAGGTCCGGCCACGGGGGCAGAGGCCACGGTTCCTGAGTCTGCAACAGCACTAGGTCCGGAAACCATGGCCTCCTCGGCCAACGAGGTGCTACCAGAATCACCTCGGCTCTCTCTTGCTTTATTTTCCTCAACACCCTGCCCAGTAAGGCTGTTGGAGGAAAGGCGTAGCACAACTCCCTTGGCCAAGGAATTGTCAGGGCATCGAATGCTAATGCTCCCTGAGTCCAGAATCTGGACACATAACGCTCTAGTTTGCGGTTCTCCCTCGCCGCAAAGAGATCCACCCACGGCTCCCCGAACCGAAACACAATCATCTGAAACACTAAACTGTTGAGGCTCCACTCGCTGTGGTCCAATGTGTTTCGGCTCAGCCAATCTGCCTGTACATTGAGCTTGCCCTGTAGGTACTCTGCTCTGACTGACAGTAGATGGTTCTCTGCCCATTGAAATAACTTCTCTGACTCCTCCATGAGGACCCGGGACCTGGTCCCCCCCTGCTTGTTCACATGAGCTTTCGTAGAGATGTTGTCTGTACGAATTAGAACATGTCTGCCCACCAAGCTTTTGGTGAAACTGTCTAGCGCCAACCGCACTGCTCTCAACTCTAACAGATTGATGCTCTGCTCCTGTTCCTGTCTGGACCATAAGCCCTGAGCTGATTGTTCTCCACAATGCGCTCCCCAGCCCGAAAGAGACGCATCCGTGGTCACCACTACCCGTCTTGGTTCCATGAAGGGGATTCCCGACCTCATCTGATCCCCCAACCACCACCTCAGGGATTCCTTCACCTCTGCTGGTACTTTCAAAAACCTGCAAGCTCTCCTGGCTATCGATTCCTGAAAGGGTAGTAGAAACCACTGAAGTTTCCTGAGATGGAATCTGGCCCATGGAACCGAGTCCAAGCAGGCTATCATCTGGCCCAGCAGTCTTGCCAGGGACATAAGGGGGGACTTGGGTTGCTGTATTACCTGAAGAACCAACTCCTGGAGTCTCAACCTCCTGTCTTCCGGAAGAAAGACCCGGCACTCCCTTGTATCCACAACATTCCCCAGATGTTGTAGCCTCTGAACTGGGACCAACTGGCTCTTCTGTCTGTTCACCAGAAACCCGTGTGTTTCCAGACACGCGATCGTGGTCTTTACGTCCTGCTCGGTCTGAGCCTGAGAGGGCGCCCTGATCAGCAGGTCGTCTAGGTACGGATATATGTGGACCCCCTGGGTTCTCAGGTGGGACACAAGAGCCACCAAAATCTTGGTAAATACCCTTGGCGACGACGAAAGGCCAAAGGGGAGCGCCCTGTACTGGTAGTGTGCTTCCTTGAAGGCGAACCTCAGAAAACGTCTGTGGGCCGGATGAATCATGATGTGGAGATAAGCCTCCCGTAGATCCAGAGAGGCCAAAAAGTCGCCCTCTTGGATCCCCTCCAGGATGGATTTGAAGGTTTCCATCCGAAACTTGCGTCTCGCCACCCAGCGATTGACGCTTCGCAAGTTTAGTATGGCCCTCCACTCCTTGTTTTTCTTGGGAACCAGAAACAAGGGCGAGTAGGTTCCCCGGAAGCACTGGCCCTCTGGGACTGTCTCTATGGCCTGGATCTCCACCAGGTGTGCGATGGCCTCCTCCATCCGTCTTTGTTTTTCTTGACAGGCTGAAGTGCATGACTGTACAAACCTTGGGGGAGGTCTGCTCAGGAAGTCTATGGTGTAACCTAGCCGAACTGTCCTTTGAACCCAGGCATCGGAGGAGGTAAGCTCCCAGATCCCTGCAAATCCGGCCAGCCTTCCCCCGATCCTTTCCCCCGGATAGTCAGGAAGACTGTCCGTTTTTTCCCCCCTGTTTGGGTGTCTGTGGATTAGATGGCCTGGGCTGTTGGTTGAACCTGGGCTTTGGAAAAGGCTTGGCCATATTCCAGCCCCCCTTGGCCTGTCTGAAATCCCTTGGGCCACCGAATCTAAAATTCCTGTAGCCCTGAGAGTTAGACCGAAAGGGTCTGCGATCCTCCCTCTTCGGGAGAGATGGGAGCGCCTTCTTTTTGTCCTTAGTTTCCACCAGGACTTCGTCTAGGGTCTCCCCAAACAGCTTGCCTCCTTTAAAGACACATCCCGCCAAGTTTGCCTTGGCCTTGTTGTCAGCGTTCCAGTTCCTCAACCAAAGCTGGCGCCTGGCGGCCACATTGGCCCCCACTGCCCTGGCAGAAAAACGCATTGCGTCCAGACTGGCGTCAGCAACGTAAGCAGAAGCCCTGGCTATCTTGTTCATCCCCTGGCGATATTTAGCCTCGTCATCAGGAACATTCATGATCATGTCTCTTGCCCATCTGATGGTAGCCCTGGAAAAGATGGAAGCTGCCGCTGCCGCCCTTATCGCCAGAGTCACCGCCTCATGGGTTCGCCGCAAAAAGGTTTCAATGCGTTTGTCGTCCGGGGCTTTTAGGTGCTCGTCTCCATCTCTGGGAAAGAGCGAACCCGAAACCAGCCCCACGACAGGCGCATCAATGGCCGGCAGTTTTAAAAGCTCCATAATGTCAGTAGGTAATGTGTATAATTGCCTAACCAATGAGGACTGGGATCTGGATGCCCCTGGCTGTGCCCATTCGCCCAGCAAGGCTTCTTTTAAAATGTCTGGGAAAGGGAGTACATTCCCGGCCCCCTTTGAACCAGGTCTCAGCTCAGGCACCCCTTTGCCACTGTCTGTGGTGGGGATCCCCACTGGTTCCAGTTCAAGTGCCCTGAGAACCTTCCTGAGCAGGACCGTGAAAAAGGCAGACTCAAAGAGCCTTGGAGAGGTCTGCTCGTCACCGGACTCCAATTCCCCTTCAGAGGAAAGTTCCCCTTCCTCCTTGTCCTCCAGGTCTCGCTCCTCCCCCCTGCGCCCGTCCTCCCCCTCGGGGACCAGGTGCTTTTCCTTCCTGGCCCGTTTCCGCGGTGGGGGGGTACTATCCTCGTTCCGCGCTGGGGCGCTCGTGCTAGCATGGGAGGGCCCAGGTTGGGGTTCGTGCCTGCGCTTAGTAAGGGCAGGAACGTTGCCGCTTGTGCGCTGTGGGAGGGGGGAGGGGGTTGCCGAAGGAGTTCCCCCCCGCGCCCGCCCGATTGGTGCCCCCGGGAGCGCGCCAGATCCCAAGCCCTCCGCCAACACCTGCCGCGCAACCAGCGAGAGCCACGCGGCAAGCGAAGGCGGGAGGGCCTTACCCTCGAGGAGGAGAGGTGGAAGGTCCTCCTGGGGAGCGTCCTGCTCGTCCTCCTGCTCGCTCTGGCTGGCGCGGTCTCCTGCGCGTCTGGGCGAGGTGGCGGTGTCTGCCGCGGCGCGGTCCGCCTCCTGGGAGGAGGCCCCATCGCGCTCCGAATCCTCCTGACTGTCCTGGCTCAACGTGCGCCCCAAAAAGGGGGCACGGAGCGGGGGCTGCTGGCTCCTCAGGCCAGCATCGCCCATGTCCTCCTCCTCAGAGGAGAGCTCTCCTTTGAGCACATGGCTCGGTATGGGAGCGGCCATGATGGCTCCTTTGTTTCCCTTTGTTTTGCTGGAGCAAAGGAAAATCCCGCCTGCTTCGCTGAGAGGCAGAACAGAACTGGGGAGGTAGGGGTTGGCTCCACCTCCAGGGGGGATGGTGTTATTTTTCAGTTTACAGATATCCTGCCTGCGATTGGCTGGAAGGCGGAGCCAATACCCATTCAAGGAATCCCTCCCCAGGCTGCTGGAAAATAAGCTTGCTCCATCTTCAATATGACATCCTTTCAAATATTTTAACGGTTATCATGTCACCTTTTTATTTTCTCTTGTCCAGGCTAAACACACCCAGCTCCCTAAGCAGCTGCTCACAAGGCATGCCTTCCAGACCTTTCACCATTTTGGTCGCCCTCCTCTGGACACATTCCAGGTTCTCAATATCCTTCCTGAATTGTGGTGCCCAGAACTGGTCACAGTATTCCTGGTGAGGTCTGACCAAAGCAGAATAGAGTGGCACTATTACTTCCCTTGATCTAGACACTAAACTCCTATCGATGAAGCCTAGAATTGCATTGGCTTTTTTAGCTGTCACATCACACTGGATACTCATGTTCAGCTTATAGTCTACTAAGACTCCTATATCCCCTTCATATGTACTGTTGTCAAGCCAGGTGTCACCCATCCTATATCTGTGCATTTCATTTTCTGCCTAAATGTAGTACCTTACATTTCTCTTTACATTGGTGGGAGACCACCAACAAATACCAGGTGCTAAAGGCTGTATTTCAGAGGAAGGAACTGGCAAAACCAGCTCTGAGTGTTCCTTACCTAAGAAAACCTAATGAAATCCATGGGGATGCCATAAGTTGGCAGGCAACTTGAAGGAACACACACACACACACATATATGCAAACATAATTTACATATCTGCCCACAGCCATAGTTTTCTTTTTGAAAGTTCCAAATCTGAGTTTGCCTTCAAGCTTTGGCCCTTGAATTTTTTTTAAAGTTTTACCTTTTTAGGGGTACTATAAAATAGGCATAATACCTACAACTATTATTTTAAACTCCCACACATAATTATTACAGCACTTCCCCTCTTCTTTCTTTAGGTTGTTTTAGACTTACATGATGCAGCTTAAGGCACTACCAGCACATCATTAGGGCCCCCACATAAGCATCCGAGTGCAATTCATATATTTTGGACTACAACTACCGTAAGTCCCAGCCAGAATGATCACCAGTCAGAGACTATGGGAGTTCCACTCGAAAACATATGGATGGCGTCAAGTTGCCTCTTCCAGCAAAACTACAGAATGCCACACACACACACAATACTGCTAATACTGAAAGACACTTTTGTTTGTATGCAACGACAAGTAAGAATTCAAACCCAGTGCTAACCCTATCAGGCATGCCACCTAACTGTTCGAGCTTGCAAGTGACTCAAGGAAGCATGGACATCCTTCCATTGTTTTTTGTTTGTTTGTTTGTTTACATCCAGACATCTAGCTTCTCTCTCCCTTGCCAAACCACAAGAACCCCACAATTCACTCACGGTTTATTTCTCTGGCTTATGAAGAGAGAGACAAGCCAGAGTGCCAGGTTTGAAAATCAAAAATAAACCCTGCAAAGAAGCTCTGTATACAGGGGGGCTTACCAGCTGGATGGTAGGGCCTTTTGCAGACCGGCCAGCACCCCCACAGTTCCCCCTCCAAGCGGCTTCCTCGTAGCCACATGGCTGGTGAGGGGGCCGCCATGATTGGCCTTCTCTTGTGGCCGAGAAGGAGCAGGAAAAGGTGGGTCAATCGGGGTGAGCTCACCTCGCTCCAATTGGTCGCGCAAGCAGGATGGGGAGGGACATCCGGCTGCGTTTCCAGCGCAGTCGGATGACGTGGAGGCCTGCGACGGGGCTGGTATATAAGCCGGCCCCCTGGTGCAGAGCCTCCAGTGGCTCAACACGAGCTGGAGACCCACCCACCCTCCCTGTGGTGTATGTTTTATGTCTTATTGTTTGTCTCAATTTGCTAGGCGGATGGCATGGACCCTGATCCGGGTAAGCAGGGAATGAGGGGGGGGTCTCCATCAAGTTCAAGTTCAAGGAGACCCTCCCCCACTCATGGTTAATTGCTTGTTTTCAGGGGAGGGTCAAGCAGAGTGGCTCGGCTGGGGGGATCTCTCCTCCAAGAGGGGTTGGCAGCAGCCGACAGTGAGCCATTGCCCAACATAGGGTTGGGCAATGAAGGGACCCGGACCCATGCAATAGTGCCAACCATTTGCAGCCAATAGCAAGTTGTGGCCTTTATTGCCAAATTATTATCTTCATATATTATCCTCATATTCAACTATTTTCTTTTACTAACCTGTACTTAATCCCTTATGGTTATTTGTACTCAATACATTTGTAAAACAATCTGGCTTTGTCTGCATATTCATTGGGAGAGGGAAGCGGGGAGTATGGTCTGGATCCGCAACTGTATATATTTTATACAGCTGCTCCCATTTGCAACAGGAAAAACTAAGCAGTGCTCATCATTACACTGTCTTGTCCCCAGCAAGATAAGATTCAAAAGAACTCTGATTCAAAGCTCTATCTACCCACACTATTAAATCAGTGTGAGAATAGAGTTGCCTCACCAGAAACAAGTGTTTATGTTTGTATGCAACTGTTCTTCCCACAGGCGCTATCTGACTATCAGGTCAAATACTGAAGTACATGCTTCCTTTTGTTTCACTAGGCTTTTTTTTTAATTAAATGGGAGAGCACAAAACATGGGCTGATTGTGCTTCTACCATGCTGAAATCCAGCCTGTTCTTCTGTTATGATGTCATTTCCTCTGCCCAGGCTTGGAGGTTATTCAGGAAGAACCTGCCATGTACTTTTGACACTATATCCAAGAGTAACTGGCCTATAATTTTTAGCGTCAGTTCTATCTGAACATAGTCCTTGCATGTGTCCACACATTATGATAAACCATGTCAACTGGTATAAGCTCACATAGCTCTCTAGTTCTCTTCTCCTCTAGAACACTCAGAAGACAGTATTTTGATTCTTATTGTGCCTCCATTTTTCATCAAGCACTCTTGTTTGTCCAAAACAAGGGAGCTCTGGTGGCGCAGCAGCTGAATGCCAGTACTGCAAGCCACAAGGTTATGAATTCTATCTCAGAGGACTCCAAGGTTGACTCAGCCTTCCATCCTTCCGTAGATCAGTAAAATGAGTACCATGGGCTCTCCAAATGCAGCCATTGCTGTGCAAACTGAGATTATAATTCTTCAGGTTAAATTGCCTGTTCTTAATTGTTTTAAATTTATTTCTTTGGTGGAAGGAAAGGATTCAGCTTTTTGATCCATTAACTCTGCTTTAAAATGAAAGACAACTTAGTTCATTTTGTCAGTGAAACATCTTTCCCAAGCACTGTCAAGAATAATGCAGCACAGATCTTAAGGAAATAGCAGCCCCTAGGAGGATGAAACAAGTAACTGCACAAATTCTTTTCAAATAAAATTTAGATATAAAAATACAGTGCAACAAGAAAAACAGAAACTGAAATAAGATTCACAAAAATGGTATATTTTCACTCAGGTCTCTCATTGTTGTAAGAATCTACACCTCAAGTAATCTAAATCTCACACTAACCATATCTATCAGACATTTATTTACAATACAGTTTCACTAATGTCCTTTAAAATGGTTCCATAAGACATGGGTCAAACACTGGGACGCCGATGCCCAATCCAGAAACACCTAGCAACTGCAGCCTTCAAATGAAGTAAGCTGTTCGGCGAGGAAGCACTTAAGGATATTCTGGTGGAGACAAAGAATAAGAAACAGGCCATGCCTTCAGCTAACTGGAAACAGGACAAGAAAACACCAAAGCATACAGCCCAGTACAATAGTTCCTTTCATCACTTCAGGGGTAACAGCAGAAGGGCCGACTACCATTCCTCCAGGCCGTTATGGTCTAGGACCAACTACGTCATACGACACGCACCCTTCACCAACTCATCTTCCAGTCGCAGAGGAGGATCCCAGTCAGAGAGGGGCTCTTCCTGCCAACGGTCCTGACTCGAAAGCGACTTCAGTGGGTGGAAGACTGTCACGGTTCCTAACCTCTTGGTCAATCTCCACCACGGACAGGTGGGTACTAGAGACCATAGCCCATGGACAGGGCCAATTTAAGGAATTTGGGGGGGGGGCTGCAATGCTTTATTTTGGGGGCACCATATGTTTATCTCAGGTCAATGTAACCTAACCTATTCACCGTACAAGATGTTCAGATTACAGTAGGACCCCCGTATCCATGGATTCATTATCCATGGGACACAAAATAGCACACCTACCATAAAGTCTTCCTAGAAAATGTGTCCTCCCTAGCAGTTTTCTAGGCCCTCCAAGGCAATTCTATGGTATTTTAAACCAGAAGTCCCATTATTTTCAATGGTGTTCACTATTATTCATGGTTTTCAGAATCCACACACACCCCGAACCAATCCCCAGTGGATAAGAGGGGTTGCTATATTACATAATTTGCCACCAATAATTTAGTTTAAAAACTATATTATAGGCACTAACATAATATTTTTTGTTTATTAGCAATTAACATAATGGTGTAGATTTCCTCAAAGAAAAGAAAGAGTGGACTACAAGCTGAACATGAGTTAGCATTGTAGTGCAGCAGCAAAAAATGCCAATGCGATTCTAGGCTGCATTAATAGGAGTGGTATCCAGATGAAGAGAAGTAATAGTATCACTCCATTCTGCTTTGGTCAGACCTCACCTGGAATACTGTTTCCAGTTCTGGGCACCACAATTCAAGAAGGATGCTGAGAAGGGTGGTGGGAGGTCTGCAAGCCATTAAGCCCTATGAGGAACAGCTTAGGGAGCTGAGTATGCTTACCCGGGAGAAGAGAAGGCTGAGAGGTGACGTGATAGCCATGTTTAAATATTTGAAGGGATGCCATACTGAGGAAGGAGCAAGCTTGTTTTCAGCTGCTCCAGAGACTAAGAAACGGAGCCATGGGTTCAAACTACAGGAAAAGAGATTCCACCTGAATATTAGGAAGAACCTCCTGACAGTAAGAGCTGTTCGGAAGTGGAATACACTGCCTTGGAGTGTGGTGGAGTCTCCTTCTTTGGGTTTTTTTAAACATAGGTTGGATGGCCATCTGTCAGGAATGCTTGGATTGTGTGTTCCTGCAGGGCAGAAGCCGATCGGATGGGATGTCTGTTGGGGTCCCTTCCAGTCCTATGATTCTATGATTCTAGGCTGCATTCAGAGCCTGGGAAAATTACTCTTGGATTACACCTCCCAGAATCCCCCTGCCAACACCCTTCTCAAGGTCTGGTTGCATTGTTCCTTTTCCAGCATTCTCTAGCCCAGTGGTTCTTAACTTGGGGTCCGCAACGTCCTCACAGGGGGTCCACAAAGGCTTGAAGGCTGCTTGGCCCACCTCCTCCCTGTAGTGGAGTAGCCACGTGACAGGAACCAAGACAAAGGCTGGCTGGCTTGGCCTGCACATTGCCATTCAATCCACTCCAGCCACAAACTTGCAGGAAGAAGCAAGAGTGCCTCTGAGGGAAAGTTTAATGGATGGTGTAATTGTATTGTTGTTGTTGTTAGCTATTATTATTAGGGTTTTAAATCTTGAGTTAAGTCTTGGGGCAACAAAAGATATTTAAAGGGGGTCCCTGGTAAAGAAAAGGTTAAGAACCACTGCTCTAGGCCAATGCCTCTCACATAACACTAATGGGATACTGATGTTCTAGTGACAACAATAAAACTATTGTTCCCAGTAATATTACTCCAAATTTTTTATTTATATTCTTTATATTCTTCTGTTAAAAGAGCTAGAGTGTTGTAGAAGTTTCAGCATTGCACTATGACTATGGAGACCAGGGTTTGAATCCTTACTCAGCCATGAATACCCACTGGGTGACCTTGGGCAAGTCACACTCTCTCAGCCTCAAAGGAAGGCAAAGGCAGACCCCCTTTGAACAAACCTTGCCTAGAAAACCCCATGATAAGTTTGCCTTAGTCAGAAATGACTTGCAGACACATAGGCAAACACACACACATTTCTTTTGCAGGCTGAACTCAGTTGGCAGCAAGGGGAGGAAGGTGAAGAAGACCAAGGGGGAAAGGGAGGGGAGAGGAACCAAGACATGTTAAAAGCAGCTGGAAAGATGGGTTGGAGGGGTGGAAGGGAAGGGAAGGGAAGGGAAGGGAAGGGAAGGGAAGGGAGAAAGAAAGAAAGAAAGAAAGAAAGAAAGAAAGAAAGAAGTCCTTTCCGAGGGATATACAACCCTCAAATCCCTGTCTCTCTCTCACACACACACTTACCCCTCTCCATGCCTGACTGGATTTTTAAACAGCAAATTCCCTCCTGCTTCTGTCATGGAGGGTGGCTGCTTCTTTCTCTTTCGGTTTTTTAACAAAGCCAGCAGGAGGTTTTGGAGGAGGAGGAGGGTAGGAGGGGGCTACAAAGCAGCAGCTTTGTCAGATAAGCTTCGTCAGATAAGGAGGCCACTAGGGGCCCCTCTTGACCTCCTGGAGCCCCCCGCCAATGCTGATTTGGCAGACTGGTAAACCGGCCCTGCCCATGGCTTCAAGGTGGAGTTCGACACAAGACCAAGGAACCGGTTTCTCTCTTCCCCTGTCCCATCCAACCAGCAGAAGGCAAGGAACCTCAGGACAGCCATAAATCACCTACTGAAGATAGACACCATAGAAGAAGTTCCAAGCACTCAACATTTCTCAGGGGTGTACTCCTACTTCTTCACAGTAACCAAAAAGGATGGGAGCCTAAGGTCAGTTTTAGACCTTACACCTTCACAAATTCCTTTGTTACCTACAAGCATTTCCAGATGGAAACCTTATCGTCAATAAGGGAGGCAGTTCAGGAAGGTGACTTCCTAGCCTCTCTAGATCTGTCAGAAGCCTATCTCCACATCGGGATGCACCCAAACAGCAGACAGTTCCTCAGATTCGCATTCAGTGAAGAATACTATCAGTTCAGAGCACTACCTTTTGACCCCTTGACGGCCCTAAGGGTGTTTACCAAGGTAATGGTGGTGCTGATAGCACATCTACGATCCAAGGAAATACACCTATACCCCTACCTGGACGACATCCTACTACGAGCACCTTTGAAGGACAAGACCCGGAGAGACATACAAGAGACAATCAGCTGCCTGCAAAACCACGGCTTCATAATAAACTTCAAGAAAAGTACGCTCACCCCATTGCAACGGATAATGCACCTAGGGGTCCAACTCGACACAGTGGACTACTCTGTCGCACTAACAAAAGAAAGACAAACATCACTCCAACAAGAAGCCGAGGAAGTAAGCAGAAAGCGAAGAATACCAATTGAAGCACTAGCACGCTTATTTGGCCTGATCATCTCAACAATCCAAGTGGTACCATGGGCCAGATTCCATTCCAGACCACTACAGACATTACTCCTCCCACACCAGGAACGAATAACGAGGAGGGAGAGCTTCACCCTAGACATCCCACACACACGGAAGCTCTCACTCCAGTGGTGGATACACAAGGGGAACCTTGCCAGAGGCTCACCACTGTCTATCAACCACCAAGTAGTGGTCACATCAGACGCAAGCCTCAGAGGATGGGGAGCCCATTGCCTGGACCAGGTGGTGCAAGGGTTATGATCACAAGAGGAACAACGACACAGCATGAACTGGCTGGAGCTCAGGGCAGCACGACTAGCCCTGGAACATTTCTCACCCTTGCTGCGGGACCATCACGTCATGCTGCTAACAGATAACATGACGACACGATCCTACATAGCGAGACAAGGCGGATCGAGGTCGAGGTCCCTACATGCAGAAGCAGAGGCACTTTTCGTCTGGGCGGAGTCGATGGTTTGCTCACTGTGGGCACAACACCTCCATCGAGAAGTGAACACGTAAGCCAATTTCCTAAGCAGACACACAGTATCACCAGGAGAATTGGAACTAAATCAGGAAACCTTCCTCCACATCCGAGACATCTTTGGGGAGATGTCAGTGGACCTCTTTGTGTTGCCCCACAATGCAAAGCTACCTTGGTTCTTCTCCTGGTTTCCCCACAAGGGAGCGGAGGGTGTAGACACTTTGTGCTCCCCTTGGCAAAAAGGCCTACTATACCTCTTCCCACCACTCCCACTGATGGGGAAGGTTTTGCAGGAAAATTCAACAGGAAGGAGCCCAGATGGTGCTCATTGCACTGCATTGGCCATGGCGCCCGTGGTTCTCGGACCTGACAGAAATGTTGGTCGGTCCCCCAGTGAGACTACAATCACGACCGGATCTTCTACCCCAGCGCCCAATCAGGCACCCCGACATAGCCTGGCTGCAGCTGACGGCATGAAGAATAAGCGGCACGCTCTGAGGGAGTGCGGCTACGAACACAAGGTAATAGACACCCTCCTAGCCTCTTGTGTGCCATCAACCAAGAGGATATACCAGGCCACCTGGAAGGTCTTCTCACAATGGTGTGCCTTGGAGAAGATAAACCCACTTAAGGCTACGACTCGTCACGTCCTGACCTTCCTCCAGAGAGGTCTCGAAAATGACCTTCGTCCAAATACCCTTAAGAGGCAGGTGGCCATCCTGGCAGTTTTCATCCAATGCCCACAGGGTGGTTGGATCTCGACTCACCCACACATCAGAAGGTTCCTGAGAGAGGCAACGCTACTTTCACCACCGGTACACCACCGTTTCCCTTTCTGGAGACTACCACTGGTACTTCGACAATTAACTCAGCACCCATTTGAGCCACTGAGGAAGGTCCCGCTCCGCGTCCTATTGCTTAAAGTGGCCTTCCTGGTCTCTATCACGTCAGCCAGGAGGGTATCGGAGCTCACAGCACACTCAATGAGGGAACACCTATGCTCATTTGACACGGACTCAGTATGCCTTCATCCGGACCCCTCATTCCAACCCAAGGTTCTGTTGTAATTCCACGTCTCGCAGCAGATAGTTTTGCTGTCCTTCTGTCCCAAGCCATCTCACCCCACGGAGAAGTTGTGGCACAAACTGGATGTCAGGAGAGCTCTAAGGATTTACATCAAGCGCACGTCCCCCTTCAAATGCTGCGACTCTCTCTTCATGTCCTTCAATCCAGCATCAATGGCGTCTCAGGTCTCGAGACAGACTACAGCGACATGGATCAAGGCACGTATTTTCATGGTGTATGATGCAGCAAACACCCCACGACCCTCAGGGGTAGTGGCACACTCAACGTGCTCGGCAGCCACATCGGCCGTGTTCTCGACAAATGCGCCCATATCCAAGATTTGTAGGGCAGCAACATGGAGTACCCTGTCCACCTTCATCAGACACTATAAGGTGGACAAATTCAGATCAGCAGAAGCCACCTTCGGAAGAAGAATGCTTCATGAGGTGGTACACCCATGAAACATACACACCTGCAGTCATCCCATAACGGTCCTAGTTTCCCAATGCTGATGGATTGTTCCTGCCACCTCACCCCTACAGAATGTTATATTGGGTACTTACCGTGAAGGTACTTTCTGTAGGGAAGGTGGCAGGAACAATCCGACCCGCCCTGTGTCTGCAGTAGACCAACAGGCACCCGGTTGTAACCGCAAACCTGGCTCTGTATTAACATGTGATTTGTCTTCCCCTAGGTAGGAGTTTTCATTCTGCTTTACAGGGCTTTGCTAGTCAGAGAACTGGCCTCATGGAAAGGAGAACTAGAGGACAAAAGATTTGAATTTCCAAAGGCTAAGAACAACTTCCTGCTTCAAGCTGGGCGGCCTAGTTTCCCAATGCTGATGGATTGTTCCTGCCACCTACCCTACAGAAAGTACCTTCCCGGTAAGTACCCAATGTAACATTCTCAGAAAAGCACCAATACTGTACTTTTTAAGACTGAAATCAGCACAGCCAAGGCAATCAGATTAGCTTTATGTGTAGCCTTAGCATGAATGCTGTAGAGTGAATTTTCGTGCCCACAACTGTACTGTCTACCAACATCTTTGTGTTACCATTAAAGAGATCACATAGAACTGCTCTGTGTCCATGATTACTACAGAACCACACGCAGACACTGCAAACGTCATCTCTTCCTTTCACACGTGTCTCCTGTTCATTAATTAACCAGCCTAATGAAAGGACTCTTATTTAAATAAACCATTTGTAGAAGTTTTACAGTAAGACAATAATTTGATATTATGTACACACACACACACACAGTTTCATCACAGCAGGTTTCTCCATCCTCTGCAACTTTCATTGACCCCCAGCTCCCATCAGACATCTAACAAATGGTCAGAAAAAAAATTAATACTGTCATGGAATAGAAAGGGATTTTTACAAGTGGAAAAATCATAAAGGTTATCTTGAACGCAGACTAGTTGCTGTCTGTCTTGTGGCTATCAAGCTAATTCAATTCACTAGGACCAGATCCATCACTGTACAAGCACTGAAAATGAATCGCTCTAGGCTAAATTCCCCATCCTCACTAATAAATTTCCCGAGTCTAGAGATCCACATAGTCAGAATGACTAATATTTGCATTAAGCAAATGTATTGCCATAGTAACAGAGACACTACACAGCTATCTACCTGCCACAGCCTGCTAAATTATTTAGCATGCCAATACTACAGTGACACTGTGTAAATGATCACGTTCATTAACAGAAGCTTCTACACTGAAAAACTGTAAACACATGACATCTAGATTGATTGTTATTTATTAAAAGAAAGGGGGGAAACCCAAATTGCACTGATGATGTTAAAGCAAAGGGCACAAAAATGTGAAGAAAAAATATGCAAAACTGAGCTCTCTTACCTGTACAATGACAATTATCTTAAAGCAGGACTAAGGGACCGGTGGCCCTCCAGATGTTATTGATTCCAGTTCCCATCAGCCCTAGACAATTTAACCAATGGTAAGAGATTATGGGAGCAGGATTCCACCAACATCTGGGAAATGGCACACTGGAGAACTTACCGTGAAGGCCCATTCCAGCCAAGGAGAAGGAGCCATCCAGGAAAGGGTTAATTCCAGGAACCACCAGGCAAGGCAAAGGATCCTATGTTAATTTGGGTGATTCTGTCTTATCCCTGGCTCCTCCTCTTCAGTTCACTGACAAAGCTGAGATATAACAGGAAAGAAAGGAGATCCTCAAAAGAAGAGATAATAATCTTGCCACCAGAGGGTGGTGCTGGATGGCTCCTTCTCCTTGGCTAGAATGGACCTTCACAGTAAGTTCTCCAATGTGCCATTCTCAGCCAGCGGAGAAGATGCCATCCAGGAAAGGGAATTACCCTAGCCTAACCAATCCCTGGGAGGGATGGTGGAAAGAAACAAATAAAGTGGAGATAACATTCTGGAGCACCCTGCAGCCAAAGTACGTATGAGCTGAAGCAAATTTATCCAGTTTGTAATGTCTAGTAAAGGTAGAAGGAGTGACCCAGGTGGCAGCTCTACAAATTTCCTCCATAAGGGCATCTGTTGAGAAGGCTGCAGAAGTAGTTGCTGACCTAGTGATTGAGCAGTTATCTGTTGTGGCTTGGGAAGACCAAGGGACTCATAGGCTAAGATATAAGCCAGTGATGGGCAACCTTTTGAGCTTGGTGTGTCAAACTTCGCCCAAAAACTGAGCATAATTCGGGTGGTGTGTCACTTTGAGGAAAAAACATCTCTTCCAGCAGAAGTGAGGGCAAAGATCCTGGCTTAACCGGAAGTGCCAGAACTAGACGCTCTGTGCCGAACTTCTGTTGTTTTGGCCTACAGACCTCTGGCACAGAGTGCCTAATAGGGGAGGATGAAACATTTGGGACTACAGTTGTCCCTCCACACTCGCGGGTTTCACATTTGTGGTTCTGCATATTCCCGCTTTGGGGAGGATGCATATTCGCGGATTCCCGCTTTGGGGAGGATGGGAAGAGGGAGGAAAGTGGGACCAGGGTTTCGAAGCCCCAATCGCCACTTTAGGGAGGGTGGTGAGCTTGCTGGTGGGGGGGGGGAGGCCTACGGGCACGTGTCATCAGAAATGGTTACACGTGTCAGTGCTGACACGCGTGTCATAGGTTCGCCATCACTGATATAAGCCCTAATCCAACGTGTCAGGGTAAATGGAGAAACCTTCCACCCCAGAGAGGGAGGCAGGAAGGAAATAAAGAGTGCTTCTCACTTCCTAAAGGTCCTTGTGCATCTAATAAAGACTTTGAGAGCCTTCCTGACATCCAGTTTATGCCATCATTTCTCCAAAGGCTGGACTGGGTGTGGGAAGGAAGGTAGAACGAATGACTACGAACTTACTTTTGGCAAGAACACTGGATTAAGCCAAAGGGAAACTGACTGAGCATCAAACTTGCAACAAGTGCGGTCTATGGACAAAGCTGCCAGTTCTGAGACCCTCCATGCTGAAGTAATAGCCACCAGAAAAAGCACCCTAATGGAGAGAATCTGCAGGGCAACCAATTTTAACGATTCAAATGGTGGCTTAGTGAGGGTTGTGAGGACCTTATGGAGATCCCAAGATGGGAATCAATGAACCACTGGAGGATTTAGGAGAGAGGACCTTTTAAATATCTCTTCACATGTGGGTGAGAAGAAATGGGATGCTCTCAACTGGGTGACAAAATGGATGCTAAGGCTGTGCTTTGATGCCTGAGAGTGTCCAATTCAGCCCAGAATCCAGACCCACTTATAGAAATTCTCAGATTTCCTTTACTCCTGCTGTAAGGGGAGAAATGGCTGACCTGTGGGCCCATCTGAGAAAGGCCTTCCAGGTAGCTTCATAGATTATAATGGTAATTTCTATAGGGAACTACCAGCCCAAACATAGAATCTCCTCTCAGTTGTCAGGCGGTTAGGTGTAGCCAACCTGGATCTGGGTGTAGAATGGGCCCTTGATCAGGTCAGGCCTGATCAGGAGGGAAAGAGGGTCCTGGGTTTCCAGCACTAATAGGTGGGAAAAACAAGGTCTGCAGGGCTAATGAGGGGCTATGAGAACAACCAATGCTTTCTCCTGAGGGATTTTCCTGAGTACCTTGGGAATTAAGGGAATCAGGAGAAAGGCATATAGGAGACCTGGAGACCAGGTCACTTGAAGGGTGTCCTGGGCTTCCACTCTGAGGGAATGACATCTGGTGAAGTACCTTGGGAGTTTGTGGTTTGTGTCTGAAGCAAAGAGATTGATCTGCAGATGACCAAAATGTGATTGTATTTTGCAGAAAACTGTCGTGTTCAGGCTCCATTCCCCGGATCCACCATGTGCCTGCTGAGGAAGTCTACTTCCATATTCAGAGAGCCCTGGATGTGTTGGGCTGATATGGAGAGGAGGTTCTCCTCAACCCAGGAGAGCAATTGGTGACCCTCCTTGTATAGAGAAAAGGGGCAGAGACCACCTTGTCTGGTCAGATACGATTTGGCCATTTCGTTGTCCATCTGGACAAGGACAAGCATCCCCTTGAGAGCCTGTTGAAAGTGGAAGAGTGCTAGTTTGATGGTGCATAGCTCCAGCAAATTGATGCTGTGGGCAAGTTTTGAACTTTTCTAGAACCCTTGACCAAAGTGGTCACTGAAATGAGCCCCCCAACCCAGGAGGCTGTTATCTATGGTGAGGACTTCCCTGGGAGGGTCCTGCAACAGAACTCCTCTTGAGAGGTTGAAAGGTTTTGTCCACCAGCAAAGAGATAATCTGACTTCCCTGGGAGATGTATCATGGTGTGAAGTTTCTTTATTATGTGTGACTGAAAGGGGCATAGGAGCCACTTCAGGGAGCGAGAGTGGAATCTTGCCCATGTGACGAGATGAATGCAGGAGCCCATGAGGCCTAGAAAGTGAGAAAGAGACATCAGATCTGCCACCTTCATCCTCGCAAAGAGCAGGGTCTCTGCTCTGATCTTTGCTATCCTCTGAGGAAGAAGCAATGTGACTTTCCTTGGTGTTTATGAATGCTCCTAGATGAACCAGCTTTTAGGTTGGAACAAGATGGCTTATTTGAATGTTGATCACAAATCCATGATTGCAGAATGGACAGAGTAGTCGAGAGCCTGACGGGCACCTATCAGGGCGTGACCTTTCAAAAGGAGTCGTCTAAATAAGGGAATATATAGATACCCTGGAGCTGCAAGTGCGCGATCATAATTTTGGTGAAGACCCAAGGAGCCAAGGCCAGCCCAAAGGGGAGAGCTATGAACTGGTAATGGGACTTGAGATAAGAGAAACGAAGGTACTTGCGAGATGAGGTATGGATAACCATATGGAAATATGCTTCTGAAAAATCTATTGACATAAGGTAATCCCCTTGGAAGATGTGTTCCTGCATTGTTTGGAGACTGTCCATCCATTAACACCTGTATTTGACAAACTTGTTGAGAAATTTGAGGTCAGACACACTCCACCTCCTTTCTTGGACATGGTGAAGAGGACTGAATAAATCCCTGTGAAGTGCTCGCTGGGTGGAACCTGCTCAATGGCTCCTATGTTCAGGAGGTGAGCAATGGCCTAGCTGACAGCAAGCTTCTTTAAGGTTTCTCTGGATGCTGGGGACCTGAAGAAACAATGTCTTGATTGTTGACTGAATTCTATCTTATAACCTTTGCTTACTGTCTGCAAAACCCACTGACCTGATGTTGAGGTAGCCTATGTCTCTGAAAAAAAGAGAAAGTCTTCCTCCTATTTGATGGGGAGGATAATCACAAGGTTGATTTGTTCTTGGAAGTTTGGCTTCCTGATAGGGCAATTCTGCCGGAATTTCCCTAGGGACGAAAGGAAAACTGGCATCTAGACCAAGTAGGTTTGAATGACCTAAAATCTCAAGGATGTGGAAAGGGCTGGATGGAACAAAAAGGCTGAGAATGTTACCCTGGTGTTTAAATTTCTTTTTGGGAATAGAAGGCATGGCTTTCTCCTTATCCCTAGTCGCAATAAGAATGTCCTTGTGAGCCTCCTCACCAAAAATGAGGGAACCAGTATAAGGAATGAGGCTAAGTTGGATCTGGATTGGAAGTCTGCACTCCAGTGACTGAGACAAATAGAATGCCTAGCTACAACAGTAGCTGCAATGGAGCAAGCAGAAAAGGTAAGAGTATCTCTGGTAGCACCAGCAATAAAAGCTAAGCACCTGTAAACCTTTATCAATGCCTTATGGAGAGATTTTGCATCCAGGTCTTGAGACTCAAAAACATCTTGTGTCCAGAGCATAGATGCCTTGGCTATAAGAGATGCTGTGGTAGAGGTGTGAATGGATAGAACAGAAGCTTTGTGGGAGCGCTTAAGGAAAGTTTCTGCCTTTTTTTCATTGGGGTCTTTAAGAACTGAGTTCCCCTCTTTAGGAGACTGTTACTCAGAGGAGCAGAAATGGGGCCATCAATAAGCTCATGGTCTCTGATGGAAGGGTATACAACTTTTTAGCCACATTAGCCCTTTTGCCCTGCGAGGGAGAGCTCCATTCTGACTTCAACAGGTCCTTGAAATCAGTAGGCAAAGAGACTACACACAAGGAGGTTGTTGCTTTTGGAAACACAGCAGCCTACAAGTAGATTGTTCAGTCGTTGGAGTAGTTGGAGTGTCAGCCTGGGGCTCCTGCAACCCGAAAGCTGCTATAGCTCTAGAAAGGAGATGGATGAAATCATTTTGGTTAAAATGTCTCTCCCTGGAAACCTCCTGTTCTCCAGAGTCTAACAAGTCACCTAGAAACGGTTTCCGTCAGATGAACTACCATGTCAGTATCTCTAAGAGGAATTTTCTTCTGCTGTGGGGAAGGAAGATCCTCATCAAAAGAATGGTCTGGCTGGTCTGGCATATAATTGCCTTTGGTCTTCCACTGTTTCCTGGAGGGGGGGCATCTGGTTGGTGGAGGTAGAAGGGAGTGGAGAAGGAACCCTAGTCCTTTTAGATGTGGAACTACATTGTGGGAGCGGTGCTTGGCGCAGCCCTTTACATTCCTGAGCCAACACCATAGAGGAAAGTTGTTTGAGCCATGCATTCTGATCCATAAGGGGCATAGCTATTGAAAGGAGAATAGGAAATGCTTCTTCCCTTGAACCAAAATGGCTGCCTTGTAGGCCTGATTCAAAATGGCTGCCACCATGTGGTTGAGCACATGTCTGCTGTTTGGAAGGGTGACGCTTTGAAAAAGCAGCCAAGTGAGAAGGCTGCATAGATTTAAGCTCACCTTGGGTAGTTCTGGAGAAAAACTCTGCAGCAAAACATGCCTTCTCTAAATGGTGAGGGGATGTATCTTGGGAAATTAAAGTAGCATCCTTCTCTAAAACAATCTCCTCTGCCTCTTGCTCATCAGCACTTGAGAAGCCTGACCTTTGAATTAAGGGGAGGGGGAAGGATCAGATACCTCTGCCCTGTCTGGGTCAGAGGCAGAGCTGTCCTCCCCCTGGAGGATTTTTTTCCACATCAACCTCTCTTACCAGGACAACAGCTCTGGAGGAGGCAGTCACCGAGGGAAGTGGGTTAGTAAAGACCAAACATCCACATGCAGCTCCCACAGGAGGTGGCTAGGAGTGCTCTGACCTCTCTTTCAAACCCACTCTGCCTGGGAGGGAAGGGTTTGGGGTTTGAGGAAGCTTTCCATTTTCCTTTAGCCTTTGCCATTTCCCCTACCCTGAAACAACCTTTGTTATTGTTCTTGTTAAACGAGAACAGAGAAGGATAGAAATTTAGGCCAAAAAAGATGGAGGAACTAGCTTACCACTCTCCTGGACAAAGCAAGGAAAAGAACTGAAGAGAAGGAGCCAGGGATCAGGAGACAGAATCACCCAAATTTGCATAGGATCCCTTGCCTCACCTGAGTGGTGCCTGGAATTAACCCTTTCCTGGACGGCTCCTTCTCCACTGGCTGAGAAGCAAGGTTCCCTACGCTACTCAAAAGTATTAGTAGCTTGTAAGGCCTTCCTCACGTAGCAAATAGTTCTGCAGAATACTGAAAGCCAGTATCCTGACTAATCCAGCAAGCACAGCCTACATACTAAGGGAGAAGAGAAGAACCCAAATCGCCCTCATCCCACAATTCTCCCGCTCATCTCCACAGCCTGGCCAAGCTCCAGTCAGGCTGAGAAGGTGGTGGAGGTGGTGGCAAACCCAAGCCACCAAGCATGCATTCTTCAAGCTTCCCTGCCTCCGGGGAGGCTGCCACCCACTCAATTCCACCTTCAATAGCTTCAGTAGGGACATGGCAATTGGTGGCAGCTCTCCTGCTCATTCATTCATGAACAAACAAGAAAGAGCACCAGCGCCACCAATTACCATGTCCCTTTGAAGCTGCTCACCTCCCTGCAATTGGCACCGGAAGTGCTTCTGCTTGATTGTTTGCAAATGAATGAGCAGGAGTGCCACTGCTGCCAATCGCCATGTCCCTAAGGAAGCTGCTTGAAGGCAGAAGCGGATGACTTACAGGCACCCCAGAGGCGGAGGAGCCTGAAGAATGCACACCTGGCAGCAAGGGCTTTCTAGTTCTCCACTGCTGCCCTATATCTACACCATTTTATAAATAAGGTACTTCAGCATTCATGTTTTTTGGTATCTCTGCAGGATCCTGGAACTAAACTCTTGTGGATACATAGAGCCCACTCTGTGTGTGTGTGTGTGTGTGTGTGTGTGTGTGTGGAGAGAGAGAGACCTAAAGCTAAAACACTAACTCTGTGTTTTAAGGCTCTGACCCCTAATCCAAACTGTAATGAAAGAAAAAAACTAACCCTTTTACAATTACAGAACCAACTAAATAAACCTATTAGAATCCCTAATAACCATAACCACAGATTATTACATCATTAGATTTCTTATTGCTCAAAAAATCCATAAATATCACAGTAACTATGATGACGAGCCAGAAACAACTTTTTGATAGTTCTGTCTCCGAATGTGTGTTGAAGAGAGACAGAATGACAATTAATACTGAGACATCACTAAAGGTTTCTACTGACGTCCACAATGGTGCATGAATTTTTTTAAAAAAAATTCTTAAGTGACAAAGACATTTGTAACCAGTAGTACATAGAGCAGGGGTGGGCAAGGTGCAGCTTGCAGACTGCACGCAGCCCTACAGGGCCAATTTTGTGGCTCCCTGTCCTGTATTGCTCAGAGCAGGCTGCCGAGAACCAACGAATCAGCTTTCACAGTTCAAAGAGAGTAGCTGGGTTTTACTCAGCTTACCAGTACGCAAATTCATTCTAGGACCCAGACGCAAAGAGTAAACGCAGTCCAATCTTAAAAATCAAACCTGGAGAGACAACAAGCCAAATCAACAGTCCAGTGGGGAAATCCAAAGACAAGGCTACAAAGGCAAAGTCAAGGTTCAATATCATGGGCAGTCAGTCAAGAGTCAGAGTCTGGTGTGGCTTACACCCAAGCAGGTCGGGTGTTAGCCATCCTGTTCCAGCAAAGGTGCTGCCTACCTTATGAGCCAGCTGCGCTCCTCAGGTATTGCCTAATTGCTTCCTGCTTGCTATTTATTCTCTCTGACGTCCTATGCCTTTCCTTTTCTTGGCGGTGCTGCATTTTGATGTAAATTTTTATTTTGTTCCTCTAGTGTTTGTGGCTGTGGAATATCCTGTTGCTCAGATGAGTGAGCCTGCTGGGAGCTCTGTTCCTCAGTGGCTTGTGTCTATTGATCACTTTGTTCTACGCCTGTTGGTCACTCTGTCCTTTTATC
Source organism: Gambelia wislizenii (assembly GCA_030847615.1). Taxonomy (NCBI): domain Eukaryota; kingdom Metazoa; phylum Chordata; class Lepidosauria; order Squamata; family Crotaphytidae; genus Gambelia; species Gambelia wislizenii. The sequence continues at coordinate 64,684,061 of JAUMIR010000005.1, read as the reverse complement.
TGTAGCTCAAATTCACCTTCACTGTCCTCTGAGAGGCAGGGCATGACACCCCGCGCAGCTTCCCAGGGTCAAATGTATATATTTTTGTGGCAGGATCCCCAATTGCCTGGCACCAGCCACTTCCCTAGACCTCCTTCCTGCTTCTCTGCTGGGCAATGGGTCCGGGCCCTCACCAGAACTGCCTGGTGGCTGGCAGTGATGTGAATGTGCAGCACTACTCACACAGTGGCCCCCACCTCTTCCAGCCTCCCAGCTGCAGCGCAATGCCACCAAATGAACTCTAGGGGGGAATTTCTGTCATGTCTGGAGCACCCTGCCCCCCCAGGAGTTAAATACAATTTTTGCAATTTTTTTCAAAAATACTTTTTGCCCTGAAATGATCCAAAATGACCACTAGGAGGTGTGGATTGCATTTCCACTACATTTTGTAGGGTCCCTGGGCCAAATTAAACCCAGGAGAGGCCTTTGTTGAAACCCAAAACCATGTGAAAACACCTCCATACCCCTCTACGGGTATTTGCAGGCAAAAAAAAAAAAAAACAATCCTGGGGAAAGCAGTTGCAACCCTCCAAGGTCTCTTAGGGGGCTAATATGGCCTCCTAGCCTTCCACAGTTTCTCACCCCAATATAGAAGATCACAGAATTATTATGTTAACACATTTGCAAGAATGAAATCCGTTCATATAAATAAACGAAATTCAATATGTAACACTGGTAACAGGCAAATCAGAGCACTATTCAAGCAAATGTCTAATAAAAGCACAAAGGTATATAGGTTTACTCACACATGAAAAAGCTAGCAATGTGTCTCCTAAACTAAACTGCTCCAAAACTAAAGACTGTTAATTTATACATGAAGAATCCTAAAGAGCAACATGTAATATTGAAGTACAAGTTAAATAGCCCTTATCTGAAATGCTTTTGACCAGAAGTGTCTTGGATTTCAGATTTTTTTCAGATTTAGAATATTTGCATATACAGTTGTCCCTCCACATTCACGGATTTGGCATTCACGGATTTAAGTATTCACGGCTTGAAAATATTCTTAAAAAAATAATAATCCAGAAAGCAAACTTTGATTTTGCCATCTTATATAAGGGACACCATTTTGCTATGCCATATAATGGGACTTGAGTATTCACGGATTTGGGTATTCACGGGGGGTCCTGGAACCAAACCCCAGCGAATGTGAAGGGACAGCTGTACATAATGTGATATCTTGGAGATGGGATTCAAGTCTAAACACAAAATTCATTTATGTTTCATATACACCTTATGTTTCATATACATCTTATACACATAGCCTGAAGGTAATTTTATACACAAGAGTTTTAATAATTTTATTCATGAAACAAAGTTTGTGAACACTGAACCATAAGAAAGCAAAGGTGTCACTATCCAACCAACCACAGATGCAAACTATACAACACAATACACAACACAAGTAGTGTAGTACATACTGTATTCATGAGGATGGTGAGTCTGGAGAAAGAATGAGGATCTGTGAAATGACAGGAATCCAAGTGTAGGGTCAGCACAAATCCACACCTCCTGGCATTCCACAGATCTTTATGTCTTTCTCCAGCCTCATGTCTCTCACATCTCTATCCAACCTCATGCCTCTGTACAGGAGATCTCCAGGGAGCCCGCCAGCTGCCTACTCTCACCTTACAAATGAACACGCAGACGCACTTCAGCCACTGTCTCGAAGGCAGAAGCAAGTAGCCAGTGGCAAAAAGTTTCAGGTTTGGGAACATTTTGGATTTAGGGATTTCGGATTAGAGATGATCATCCTGTACTTCCTAGAACCCATAAAGCTACAACCAGACATTCAACTACTTCTTAGTTTTTAAAAGCAGTATTTGCTTCTACCAGAGAGCTGTTTCTACCAGTGAACAGGGTCAGACAAAACTATAACCAGAACAAGTCCAAATCATTATTTGAGAGATCATTATTATACCACTTAAATCAATCTTCCTAATATAACAGATGAACTTCTCACCTGCAAGTGTTCCAGAAAGTTTTTCCATGCTCTCCACAGTCATATATATATATATATATATATACTGTATATACACACACATACATATATATATATATATATATATATATATATACAGTGCTAGAATCAAAGCAATGTTGGACCTATAAAACACAAGTATTTTTTTTAAGTGAGACTGGAGGCTTGTCTAACCTGGGGCAAAAATCTAGATGGAATCTGGACTATTCTGGCCTGGAGCCGCTCTAGATTCACCATGTGAGCACCACACATACCAGCATTAAAGTGATGTGAAGCCATCTTGGTGTCCGGATGGCCTGACAGCACATTGGCACCAGTTCCCTGTCGTCTCCTCAGGGCCACCGTTGCTGTCTCGCCAACCAAGCCATGCTGGCAACGTCGCTGCTTGTGAGGTCAGAACAGGGGAATCAGACATGTGAACAACAAGGAGGGGGTCACTCTACCCCCTCCTTGTTAGATCCAACACTGTTGCAGTGATGAGCAGTGAGGTAGATAGAAAGTGTCAAAGCCTGCTAGCACCTATCTGTCCCACTGGGTGTTTTTAACACACGGACAACTGGATCACTCCAAATCCAACCCAATCCAGCTATCCACACTTCAAAAACACTGAGGCCACACTGGAGTTTCCTGGAAGCTCCAGCATAACCTGTGGGTTTTCTTAGGTTGAATTAAAGGCTAAAAGAGGTGATTTTGCTGTGTAACTAACCATACATCATCTGGACTAATTGCACCAGGTTCAAAGTGAGTGCATTTTCCACCTTGTGTGGACAAGCCCTAAGCCTCATGCTAACATACTCCATATTTAGCAGCATTAGAAGGACAAGATTGTCACCATGTGTGTTCTTTTACTAACAGCAAACACTTCCTGCTTAGTTTTTATTTATAGTATACATATATTGATGTTCATAACTAAAGCTACATTCCAAAAGCTTTCATCTCAATATCTTTATGCAGTTGTTATCCACAATGAGTCAGCCTAGTGGAATACCAAGCAGTTCAGACACTCAGATGTTACTTTACAGGGCCTATCATGAAGCATATCACAGCCTAGCTGCCTCAACCATTTTCATCCACCCTCTTTCCCCATTTTGAAAAGCACCATGTGATCTATCTGTAGTTATTATCTCACATGCAGTTCATTCAGACATGCAATCAGTGGGTGCAAGACACTTTCTAACTATTGAAAGTTGAGCAAAGAGACCTGTTGAATATTATTTGTACATGATAGCTTGCAAACATCAACAGTGACCAAACTAGTGACTAAACTGCTGATCTCTTCCACACCACAAAGTGCTGTATAAGCAAAAACCACAGCAGTCACTTCAATCAAGAATTCCAGCCAATAAGACCAAACATGAATATTTGATACTGTAAAAGTTATTGTCATCAGAAATCTATACAGACTGTCCTTTATATAATGAAAGGTTACCAAAATTTTGTTTTTCTATGTACAGAATAATCTGTTCTAGTCCATAGCTTTTACAACACATCTGCAAATATTCCCGTAAGCCTTGAACAATTTAATCTAGTGTACAGATGGTTTAAATCTCACCAATTTAACTGCTTTGCTTTTGGAAAACAAAATTTGTTGTTTAATGCCAGCAGTGTAACAGAAGCACATACTGAAATACCCAGCACATAATTTTATGGCCCTGTTCCACAGTCAATTTTTGTTGTCATGTATATCATTTATCAGCTAGCTTGGAGACAATGACTCAGAAATGCAAACAATAGAGCTCATGTTGGAACAATTCCTCTCCATAGCTTACTGAAAGCCCTAAGTAACAGAAGAAAATATGAATTGCTCACTTATTTAGTTAGTTAACCAAGGAAAATAATAGGGTCTTTGCCTGGTGCTCAAAAGACACTGGTGCAAGAGCCAAGCTAGCCTCCTTGGGAAGGGGATTTTATAAGCAGAACACAACAACTGAGATGTATTTGTTAAGTTTTGAGTATGGAATAGTGGGACACTACCTTGTTCATTCCTAATCACTGCTTAGATTATGCAAGTTAATGTCAAGAGACTACTTGGGAAACAAGCAGAAGATGGGCAACTAGAAGGACACTGACTGAGACTGAATAAACCTCTCTTCAAAATCCCAGAAAAATTATGGATCTCATCCTATGAACAAGTCCCATCATAGAGATGAATTTATCTTAGAGTACAATTTTTCCTTGTTCAGGTGATACTGTGGTAATTTACACTTTATCTGACTGTATTAGGATACACACAGAATGACCAATCCACATTTTAAAGCTTTTTCAAAACTGATCCTGTGTTTGTAAGCAGGTTCACCTTAAGCACATGAATGTCTGCATCAAATAGGAAATGATTAACAGCAAAACCCCTGAAGTGGCCTAGCGGAGCTGGCTGTAACAGACCACTATTGACTTTTGCTTGTCAGTTTGTTTCCAGTTCCAACATACTGGACCAACCTCATCTCAGCTTAGCAAGTTTGTGTTGGCTCTTTTCCCACATAAATATGAAACTACTAAAAGTATGTTGATAGGCATATCCTCATGATTTTATAGTCTACACAGACAAATTCAACAGAGCCATTAACTTGGAGATCAGTAAAGGGTGCTTTGAGACAGACAGCTCCTGGTAAAAGACATTATGCAGCTCCTTAAATTACTTTCCATTTTTTTGGAAGAAAAAAAGAGGGGGAAAATAGTAGGGAAACACAAGAGTGTTATAAGCAGGGTCATGAGCCAAAATGTTGTTTATTGCTCCTGATGCAAATGGATTATGGCAGTGTGAATTTTTATTCAGATTTCAAAGTGGTATGGGTATTTATGTCTTTGGCATAAAACCTTAAGTGTTCCAGGAGCTCCTATATCACTTTTCTGCAAGGCATAAAACAGACTACTGTTCAAAAATGGGAATACTGCTAAAAATGGAACAACATGGAGCATAGTCTTGAAATATAGACAATATGCCTACTTCTTATTTATGTATTATTTCAGTATTTTAAAATAAGCAGTACTGAAGAACTAGGAAAGGCACCCTCCAAAATATCCAAGTGCCTTTGGTTTCAGCTAACAATACCACCGTAAAATACTATGTGCACTATTAAAATGCAAAGAGCACTCTCCTGTTAATTTTTCACTTCAGGAAACTGCAGCTCTTCTTTGAGAATTCATTTAGCAGAAGCTCTTAGAACAGCCTCTCTTTAATTATATCAATTCATTTTTCATTTTTCCCAGAAATACATCTTTCATTTGCAACTCAATTCATAAAAGAAGTTGACTTAAAAAAACAGAGTGAAAAGAAAAGTATGTATTTCTACTCCATATATTGTCCTACCTGACCCAATGCCACAATGGACCACTCATTAATTAACAGCTCTTCTTTTATACACTCTTATAGAGAAGTAAAGATCTCCATATGAACTACTTAATTTCAGATCTCCTGTTCCCTACAGAAAGTTCATTTTTATGCAATCTTCTCAATATTTTCAAGAGAAACCAGATAAAACATATAGTAGAATCAGTAGCAAACTTCACTACTTAGAACATGCAACTTGAATGAACCAAAACAATTATTGTCATGTCATAGATAAATGCAAAAAAGAAGATGCCTGGATCAAAGACCCAATAATTTCCCAGAAGACACTCAATTTCTGCAAACAAATGGGCATTAAGTGGGATTATACATAAATTCTTGGCAAACTAAACCCAGTTTGAAGATGAGACTCCTTTCTTTTGTCACAGACAGAACACATACCTAAACACATAGATATGTTTTCAAGACCTGATTTTATCATCAACGTATTTTGAATAAAACTGGGAATGCTACCTCTTTTGCAATACAGAAGATGTCTGAGAAGTATATTCAATTATGTGTCATTGGGTTATTTTAGCAACAGTGGCATACTGCATAAATCTCAACACCTACATTTTGTAAGCAGCTGAAAAGGTGAATAAAATGCCCCCTTGCCAATTGCTCTTTAAAAGGTTGCAATGACACAAGTTTTTAAAATGCCAATAGCCCTAAGCACAAAAGCATGGCTTCATGCCTAGGTGACATGAGCAGCAAATCTAGAAGTGATTTGCACTTTTGGTCTGAAGTCACCACTTGACCTTCCTTGTAACATATGCATTTTATTTTATCTGTCCCAAGTCTGCAGATGATGTAGATCAAGGTAGAAAATCCGCAGAGAAAGAAGCCTAACATACATTCAAACGTTAAAGAATGGATAGAAAAATTGTAAAAAGTTTCAAGATGGAATGTTTGCTTTTATGTAAAAATTCTTTTTCTTTCTTTCTTTTTTGATCTTCAAAAAAGGAAGCATATGAATCTTATCTAATCATGTCAATAGGAGTGTTCTAACAAATCAAAATAGATAGATATAGATATTAACAGCTTCTTGCAGTCTGTAAATGCAACCCCTAGTCTAGATAAGCATTGACAACCCAGTGAAATTTAAAAATGGAAGATGCCCTCAAAATTTTTCTGTAGATGCCTTCAGAACATTACACAGACAAGTTACAAACCTTCACAAAACGTACACTTTCATGAATTAGTTTCTGAACCTTCTACATAATAAATATAGCCTAGTTCATGCATGCCAACGTCAATAAAGCAGAATTTACTTGGAGAGAGCTTGTTTAGACAAGAAGATATAATGTGGATTGTTGCACATTAACACAAATTTGCAGCAGGGTTCTTTTGTCTCCACAGCCCTTTGGCAAAATGCCACATTGGTTACTTACCGTGAAGGTGCATTCTTCAGGGAGGGATGATATGGGTCTTTAGCTGTGAGTTTATTTTTTATTTATTTATTTATTTATTTATACCCCGCTCTTCAGCCACAAGGCTATCAGAGCGGCTTACGAATTGTTTTAAGCAATAACTATTTACACATCTACACTGCATTAAACAGTTTCCAATGTGTGTTAGCTAATTGCACCCCACAAGCTGGGTACTCAATTTACCGACCTACCAAAGGATGGAAGGCTGAGTGAACCTTGGAGCCGGCTGGAATCGAACTTGCGACGTGGTGGCTTGCAGTACTGGCATTTAACCACTGCGCCACGTTCATCACCACCCAGGTGGAAGCAGGAAGTTACATCATGGTCTTTGGATATTTGAATTCCTTTGTCTCATCCATCTAGTCCCCATGAGACCAGTTCACTGACTAGCAAAGCCCTGAAGGATTCTGAGGAGAAATCACATAATATACATAGCAATCAAACGTTAAAATTTTGAAGGAATCCACCTATGTACACGAAAATGTGTTGGGATGCCATCACTGGGTGGGGCAAGACCCATATCATCCCTCCCTCAAGAATGCACCTTCACAGTAAGTAATCAATGTGGCATTCTCTGAGGGAGAGGATTGTTACCCAAAATGTTCTTTGAAAAATTCCAAGAAAATATCGAGTTTCTAATATGTTGGGGAAATTAGCAGCAACTCGACTTTAGCTATGCGAAAGGGGGTAACAAGGGGACCTTGAAACCTATGTCTACCGGTAATAATCTGGATGGAATACATACACATTTAAAATTAAGTATGGTTCTTATTAAGGAGTTCAAAAATAACACCAAACACACACACATTCACCCAGAAAAAGCATTCACACAAGGCTGCAGAAAGAAACAGTAGGAAAGCTTGGGACAGAGGGTTGCAAGAGGGTTTTGCTGGGATAATACAACCTGTCCTGTAGTCTGTCTGGCAGAATGGATGGAAAAGCTGGATGTGGCTAACACAGAGTAACAGAGTTTCCCCCTATTACAAACTGTGAGTTGGGTTGGCTAACACAGAGTAACAGAGTTTCCCCCCTATTACAACTGTGTGCTGGGTTGGCTAACACAGAGTAACAGAGCTTCCCCCTATTACTGACTGTGTGCAATGAGGCATACTTTGGGGGTGATATTTATACCTCCAAATACACTTGAGGGGACTGGTTGCTTCATGAGTTGAAACAATGAATTCCATGAGCCTTCATGGATTGCACAATGAGTTTCCTGGTCTTGACATAAGGTGTAGAAAATGCTAAATGTGTTTCTTAATGTCCAGTGATTGAATTTTAACAGCTTTGAGCAGCTTCTTTTAGGGTGGGAGTTGAGGAGAGGAAATTTCACAATCAGTAAATACAAAGGGTTTCTCTATATCCATTACCTTCCCATTTATGTGGAATGTGTCTTCTTTTGGCCTTACAGCCCCAGGCCAAGGGGTAAAATAGGGCACTCAAATGACCTTTTGAGACCATCCTGTCTTTTTCCCTTTGTAAAATGCCACATTAATGAACCATACTTGGCCAGTTTCTGAGGCCTGTAAACATGGGGTGCAGCCAATGCTAACATTCCAGGAGTGGGGTGCCTTGGAAATGGGGTGCAAGCTTGTGCTTACAGGATGATATGGGTCCTTAGCTGTGGGACATGCCCAAGCCAAATTATAAAGAGGGTGAGAGTGACTGCAGATAATATAACGATCAGTTGTTGATCACCTTCTGGAGCACTCTGCAGCCGAAGGTGGCTTCCGAAGACCGGAACTTGTCCACCTTGTACTGTCTGATGAAAGCAGAAGGAGTGCTCCAGGTTGCGGCCCAGCAGATTTCTGCCAGGGAGGCACCGGTTGAAAAACCATGGAAGTCACCACCGATCTTGTCAAATGAGCCATGACTCCCGATGGCCTGGGGAGTTTGGCTACGTCATAGGCCACGAAGATGCAAGCCTTTATCCAACAGTTTGTAGATAGCAATAGTTTGTTGGGAGACCCTGGACCCCAACGATGCCAGTGAGAACGACACGAACAGGGAATCACAACGTCAGAAAGAGGCCATGCGCTTGGTGTAGATCTTCAAGGCTCTCTTGACGTCCAGCTTAGGCCACAACCTCTCCTTGGGGTGTGATGGGTTTGGACAAAAGGAGGGCAAAACAAGTGGTTGTGACACATGGAACTCAGAAATGACCTTCGGCTTGAACGAAGGGTCTGGGCGGAGTGTCACGACGTCCTCGCTGAAAGTACAAAGATGTTCCCTAATCGAGAGTGCGGCTAGCTCTGACACTCTCAGCGCTGAGGTAATGGCCACTAGAAAAACCACCTTGATGGTGAGGGTCCTAATCAATACCTTGCGCAGAGGTTTGAATGGCTGTTGCATCAACTGACAAAGAACTAGGGAGAGGGTCCATGACAGGAACCTGTGGTGAATGGGAGGTGAGATTATGGACGTGCCCCTAAGGAAGCATCGAACATGGAGGTGAGACGATAGTCGAGTCCCCCCCCCCTTGTCCTGGGATGAAGCTGGCGAGCGCTGCCACCTGCCTTTTCAGGGTGTTAGGGCACAGTCTTGCATCAAGACCTTTCTGCAGGAAGGCAAGAATGTATCTCATGGTTGCCTCTTCGCAATTTAGATGTACACCATCTTCTGAAGGCCTGCCATGTGGCTTCGTAGTTTCTCCTGGTGGATGGGCGGCGTGAAGAAAGCAGGGTGTTGATAACTGGCAAACCTTGATTTCGCCATCTTATATAAGGGACACCATTTTGCTATGCCATTGCATATAATGGGACCTGAGTATTCACGGATTTTGGTATCCACGGGGGGGGGGGTCCTGGAACTAAACCCCAGCAAATATGAAGGGACAACTGTATATCAATAACTGTCAGCTGATTATGGCAGCCTCCACCTGTACCTGCCATCATTTTGTGATTGGTTGTGCCTCCGCATTAACATTTGGTGATTAGTAGACCTATCATTTTAAGATGTCGGGGGGGGGGGGTCTATGGGTAGAAATTTTAATTCCTGGTCCATATAACATGGAAGCGACTGTGCAGGCCAGATGAATTAATTAAGTACAAAAAAGAAGACCATATGCAAAGTAAAAAAGAGAATCAGAGAAAACAAACAGCTTGTTGGTTTATTTAAATATATATGTAGCATCCTAACATATGTAAAGATTTAGAGTTATTACGCCATCTCATAAGGCATTCCTACATGGCTGGAAAATGACAAAATAATAGGAATAATTTTTCAGTGTATTTTCTGTCTAGTAATAAAAAAACAGTGGAGGAGCTATCTACAAGTGGGTAAACTGCCTAAAACAAATGCATATTGAGGAAAGATGTAATCAGTGCAGGAAATTGCCCAAAGGTGGCAAGAAGCAGCAAAAATGTGGCTAATCCTTTCCTGTCAGACAACCTTGGGTGGGGAATTTAAGGCCCAAGGGCTAAATCAAGCCCTCCTGGGGTCCTAATTTGGCCTTTGGACTCCCCGCATGGTCATGTTGCCTTTCCCATTGCACCACCATTTGATGCTTTCCCAGTTTTGGAATGTTTTCCTGTCCAAAAGGTTGAAATTTCTTTCCTAAGGTTTAGTTACTGGCAGTAAGAGCTTTAATAAAGCTAAAAATATGCTGGTATTTTTTGATCCCACTCACCTCTGGAATTCATCCCTTGAGAACTTCTCTAAAATGAAAATAGGTTCCCCACTTCTGGTTAAAAGGACTCCTAGAAGCATGTACCTGTAATTTAGAAAGTTTCATGAACAGTGCCCAGTTATGCCATCCAAAAGCATGGAATGCTTAAATTGACAGGACTTCGGAATGCCAGTTTGTTTGTTTAAGAATTTACAGTATAATTCTTATTTTAAATAAAATATTTACGAAAGATGAAATCCATTTAACTGGATATACCTTTCTCACTAATCTAACAAAAGGATATACAAAAAACAAGATCATGTAAGAACAAATGCAGATCAACATAGTAAGACAATCTTTGTAAAGAAGTAAAATATATCAATATATTCATAGCAGAAAAGTCAGTTATAACCTGTTCAAAAGCTTAGGTTATAGTCTGAAAGCAACCTGACTTCCCACACTGTACTTTATGATGAAATACAGGACAAGTTTTTCTTGTTTCCTGTAAGGAAAAACTGAAACTGAGCCCTGGAACTTCCTTAGTTGTCTCTATTGGTTATTCCATTGCTGCATTCCATCAGCCTGCTCCCTTTCCTTTAAGAACTTTTTTGACCATCTTTATTGCAGATTGAGTATCCCTTATCAGAAATGGCTGGGACCGGAAGTGTTTTGGATTTCAAATATTTTTAGATTTTGGAATATTTGCATATACATAATGAAATATCTTGGAGATGCGACCCAAGTCTAAACACAAAATTCATGTATATTTCATATGCACCTTATATACATAGCCTGAATGTAATTTTATACAATATTTTAAATATTTAGGGAGTTTTTAACTCATTAAAATAGAGTTGCCCTCCACATTTGTGAGATTAACTTTTGCAGATTTGATTATTTGCTACCACCTCTGTTGCTGCCCTATGCTATTTTTAACAGGGACTGCAAGCCTCACAAGACTGAGAGAGACTGTGAATGTATAGCAAGGCTTGTAAATTCCTAACAAAAATGGCATAGGACCCCTTAACCCCCATGAATGTGGAGGGGCAACTGTATATTAATATTTCAGATTTTGGAGTATTTCTGTTTTCTGGATAAGGGATACTCAACCTGTTGAAAAACTGTACAGTCAGCCCTCCGTATCCATAGATTTTGCATCTACAGATTCAACCATCCACAGCTTGAAAATATTCCCAAAAAATAATTTGCAAAAAGCAAACCTTGATTTTGCCATTTATATAAGGGACCCCATTTTACTATGCCATTGTATATAACGGGACTAGAGTATCCACAGATTTTGTTATCCACCAGGAGGAGGGGGGATCCTAGAACCAAAGCCCAGCAGATACCAAGGGTCAACTGTACAAAAATTCTAAGGAATTATCAAGCACAGGAAAAAAATTATCATGTGTGTTTTCCCATTTTTAGACATATAAATCTTAATAGATATTGCTAATCATTCATCCTAATCTATGGAAATCTATCTTGAGGTAGATACAAAAACAAACAGAGCATCATCCAGGACTGTAATCCTTCTGCTGTATTTTATCTTGGTACATCTTTTAGATGATAGCTGGTCTCATGGTCTGGTCTCATGGTCTTTCCTATGTAAAGTTTAATACTTTAAAGTTGAACTATATACCTATTTACAGCTGTCTTTTTTTAAATTATTTTCTGCAATTGGTCAACATATACCAACTATTAAAATGCCAGATGCCACATCTTTAATGTAATTCCCATTAATTTTTATTTACTTTAATAATCTATTTTAGAATCGTTCACACATTACGTTTGGCCACTGGTTTATTTCAGAATTAAGTCCTTTTTTATTTAAACAGTCTTTTGGCAATTAATTGATGGTGTAGAAGGGTCTTTTAAGGGAGGTTCTGCTGTATTTTTATTCTTATTGTTATGTTTTTACATTGCTTTTATACTGTCTCAAGTGAGTGATGTTTTAATTGGATTGTTTATTTGTTTTTAAACTTAGTAGTTTTACTCAGGCTGTACTTCCATTTTTAACCTATGCAGTAAACTGCCTTGGGTCTCATGTTGGGAGAAAGATGAGATACAAAATAACTGAATAAATAAATAAAACATTGTCTTAGTATTAAGATTTTTCTTAATATTAAGATTTCTAGATATTAAGATTTTTCAGATTTCTGTTAGCATTGAAAGGCGGTAGATACATTGCACAAATTATTATTATTATTATTATTATTATTATTATTATTTTTACCCCGCTCCTCTGTTAAAAACAATTGGGGCGGCTTACAACAATTAAAATACAACAATGCTGTCTAAAATCCCTAAGCACCACCCACCCCCACCCTCCCCCATTAAAAGATATTAAACCAGTATAAAATTAAAAACCACCTAAACTAAAATCACATAAAAAAACAAATACAACTAAGCAAGTCTTTATAGTCTTAATCATTTTTTAATCAAATGCCACAATTAAATAAAACGGAAAAGGCTAAATTTTACTACTGTAACAAGAACAAAATTCCAAATTGCCCACGGAACATAACAAAAAAATCAAGGTGGTAGTGTTTCTTTAGCCTTATTTCAACATTTTCTTCATCTAGCATACCTATGTTTATCAAACACAACATTATCTAAATTTCTATGAATACCCACTTAAATTGTCAAGATTTTTTTTAAAGCAAAACAAACAAAACCCTAATTTTTTTATCTTCAGCATTTCTATGAGCATCCTAAAAGTACAGTTTGTAGTGACAGTCAACACACCACAAACTTAACTTATGGAGGTGTGGTTAGTCTCTTACCTCTACTGATACTCAAATAATAATTGGTGGACTAAATGACTCATAGTATTATGAACTTGACTGAATGATCTATGATATTGCTAGCTGGAAACTCTGCATGTCTCCATCTTCATTAACTGAATCAGCAGTTGTTCATCCTTTTCTTTTTTGTGGGATATTCAGCTATTCCTATATACACTTATTCAGAATTCCAGCTGCAGCACTAAAACTCAGATAACAAAAGCATTCACATTTAATCAGCATCTCACATAAGTTTGGTTGTGACTTCTCCATATATTTATTTTTACAGGAGATGTGCAAACAGCACAGACTGACAGTTTTCAAGTTGTCTCCACAGAGAGCAGGTAGCTCAATGCTGACATGTTTCTTTAGAACATACACATATTGCACACACAAGGTTAAGACTGGTATGCTGTGTTTGAGAGTAAACAAACCACAATCCCATCATCTCATGAGTCAATCCTTGCAAATATGGACCAAGTACCATCAATTCTGCATCATTAACTAAATTCAAACACAAAACACATTCCCAATATTACACTCAAGGGCTTGATAAGGTACAATTCAACCTTAATATTGTTAGTAAGTAAATACCATCAACATTTAATAGCTGTGTATAATGAGAGGTTGTTACTTAGGTCCAGTAACAACATGCAGCAATATTCCCATTAGGACTAAAACTAATTACAAGAAATTTAAGTGAGAACAGACGTTGAACAAGCTTTCCACCACAACAACATGTTTAAGCTTAAACACAGCAGAAATCAGACTTTCCTATGTTTTTTGCCCTGTTGGGTAATTAAGTGTATGATGTTCAAGAAATTTCTATTTACCACTTGCCATCAATATATATTGTTGAAACTTCACATGGGAAGGGAAGATTATTAAATATGTAGTGTACTGAACATTATCAGTGTACTGAATATTTTCTAGTTTCATCCTTCAAATACATTTAATCCTTCAATCCTTTCTACCTTCAAGTATTTTCATTTTTATTAACAGTTTAACAATAGAATGTTACATTGGGTACTTACCGTGAAGGTACTTTCTGTAGGATAGATGGCAGGAACAATCCGGAAGTGTTGGGAACCTAGGACCGCCCGGCTTAAGCAGGAAGTAGAACAAAGCCTCTTGGGAGATTTTTGTCCCTTTGTTCTCCAGTCCTCTTCTCCCACGAGGCCAGTTCTCTGACTAGCAAAGCCCTGAAGGAAAGGTAAGAAAACTCCTCCCTGTTGAGAAAACAAACTGATACACATTGTTAGTTGAGAAAGGAAAAAAGGCATCTCCGAGTCATTGCCCGTAGTCTTGTCGACAGTCACCGGGTGGGACGGATTGTTCCTGCCATCTATCCTACAGAAAGTACCTTCACGGTAAGTACCCAATGTAACATTCTGTAGGTCTAGATGGCAGGACCAATCCGGAAGTGTTGGGATGTACCCAAGCTCCCCTATGTCGGGTGGGAGTGACTGTCTTGGCGTTACTCTTCATTGTTGGACCACCTCGTGGAGGACTCTCCTCCCGAAGATGGCCGTGTTTGATTTGAATTTGTCTACCTTATAATGTCTGATAAAGGTGGAGGCCGTGCTCCATGTTGCGGCCCTGCATATCTCTTCGATGGGTGCGTTTGACGAAAATACCGCTGAGGTGGCCGCTGACCTCGTGGAATGCGCCACCACCCCTGATGGACGTGGTGTGTTTGCGGAATCGTATGCTAGGAATATGCATGCCTTGATCCATGTTGCCAGCGTCTGTCTCGACACCCTGGCTCCCATTGAAGCTGGTGTGAAGGATACGAACAGTGAGTCGCATCGCCTGAATGTCGCCGTGTGCTTGATGTAAATCCTCAAGGCCCTCCTAACGTCTAGTTTGTGCCATAGCTTCTCCGTTGGGTGGACCGGATTGGGGCAGAAGGAGGGCAGTATGATTTGCTGTGACACGTGGAACTGAGAAAGGACCTTTGGTTTGAAGGATGGGTCTGGCCTGAGGTATACTGCGTCATCCTCAAAGGAACATAGGTGTTCCCTGATGGATAGCGCCGTGAGTTCTGAGACCCTTCTTGCCGATGTGATTGCTACCAGGAATGCTACCTTAAGTGAAAGCGTCCTGAGCGGTACCTTCCTTAGGGGTTCGAATGGGCTCTTGACTAGTTGCCGCAGCACCAGGGGCAGGTTCCAGGATGGGAACCTGTGGTGGACAGGTGGAGATATTAGGGTTGCGCCTCTCAAGAACCTTCTGACGTGCGGATGTAGGGAGATTCTGTTGCCCTGCGGGTCTTGAATAAACGCCGCTAGCGCTGCCACCTGTCTCTTCAGTGTGTTTGGCCTGAGACCCTTGTCGAGGCCTTCTTGCAGAAATTGGAGGACATGCTTTGCCGAGGCTTCCAATGGATTCACGTCTGCGTTTGCGCACCATTGGGAGAATACCTTCCATGTAGCCTGGTATATCTTTCTCGTTGACGGCCTGCGTGAGGCTAATAGGGTGCGTATTACGTTTTCCTCGTATCCGCAGGCCTCTAGAGCTCTCCGCTCAATCTCCACGCTGTCATTTGTAGCCACGTGACGTCGTCGTGGACGACTGGTCCCTGAAGGAGGAGATCTTGTCGTGGGACTAGTCGCATGGGTGGCTCGATCGACATCTCCGTTAGGTCCGAGAACCACGGACGGCGGGGCCAATGTGGTGCCACCAGGACTACTTGAGCTCGCTCTTCTCGTATTTTCCTGCAAACTTTCCCTATTAGGGGGAACGGAGGGAATGCATATAGCAGGCCCTTCGGCCACCGAGAGCGGAGGGCATCGGTTCCCTCCGCCCGTGGGTGAAAGAATCTGGTGAAGAAGCGGTTCAGCTTGGTGTTCAGGTGTGACGCGAACATGTCCACTGACATTTCTCCGAAGTTCCGTTGAATGTGTGTGAAGGTCTCCTGGTTCAGTTCCCATTCTCCTGGGAGCACCGTATGCCTGCTCAGGAAGTCCGCTTGGATGTTGTCCTGGCCTTGTAGATGCTGGGCCGATAGGGACAGGACTGTCTGTTCCGCCCACTGGAACAGGATCACGGCCTCCTTGTGTAGGGACCGTGATCTGGACCCTCCTTGTCTCGCTATGTACGAGCGTGTCGTTGTGTTGTCCGTGAGGAGGAGGACGTGCTTGTCCCTGAGCTTGTTGGAGAAGTGTTGTAGTGCTAGCCGAGCTGCCCTGAGCTCCAGCCAGTTGATGCTGTGTTCCTGTTCTTCTCTTGACCAGAGCCCCTGTGCCACGTCTCCTTGGCAATGGGCTCCCCATCCTCTGAGGCTGGTGTCCGAGGTTACTACTATTTGGTGACTGACGGTCAGGGGGGATCCTTTGGCTACATTTTGTGTCCGGGTCCACCAAGTAAGCGACTGCCTCACTCTCTCTGGTATGTCTAGCATGAGGGTCTCCTTGTGAGATATGCTTTCTTGGTGTGGAAGCAGCAACTCCTGCAGTGGTCTGGAGTGGAATCTCGCCCATGGCACGATCTGAATTGCGGATACCATTAGGCCGAAGAGTCTCGCCAGGGACGCCAGTTGTGCCCTCTGCTTCCGGCTCGCTGACATTGCTTCCCTTTGTATGGTCGTTTGTCTTTCCCTGGACAGCGCGACAGAGTAGTTTGCTGTGTCTATTTGTACTCCTAAGTGGACTATGCTCTGTGTCGGTATCAGCGTGCTTTTCTTGAAGTTCACCATGAAGCCGTGACTCTGCAGGCATCGAATCGTTACCTGCAGGTCCCGTAGAGCCTTGTCCTTCGAGTGTGCCCTCAACAGGATGTCGTCCAGGTAAGGGTAGAGGTGTATCCCTTTCATCCTGAGGTGCGCCATCAGCACCACCATGACTTTGGTGAAGATGCGCGGAGCCGTTGCCAGGCCGAAGGGGAGCGCCTTGAACTGATAATGTTCCTCCCCGAAAGCGAATCTGAGAAATCGCCGGCTGTCCGGATGCATCTTGATGTGAAGGTACGCTTCCGACAGATCGAGGGAGGCCAGAAAGTCCCCCCCCTGTATGGCGACCCGAATGGATGAGAGTGTTTCCATCTTGAATCGTCTGTAGGTGACGAATGAGTTCGTGAATTTGAGGTCTAATACCGACCTTAAGCTTCCGTCCTTTTTTGGCACTGTGAAGAAGTAAGAGTACACCCCTGAGAAACGTTGGGAGACCGGTACTTCTTCTATTGCTTCTATCTCCAGTAGGTGGTTTATGGCTGTTCTTAGGTTCTGCGCCTTTTGCTGGTTCGTTGGTACTGGCGCCGGTAGAAATCTGTTCCTGGGCTCTACATTGAAGTCCACTTTGTATCCGTGGGCTATGGTCTCGAGGACCCACTTGTCCTTTGTGGATGTTAACCAGGCGCCCAGGAACTTTGACAGCCTTCCCCCCACTGGAGAGGTTTCCGAGTCAGGACTGTTGACGGGAGGAGCCTCTACGAGGCTGGGCTCCTCCTCTGCGGTTTTGGTTCGGGGGGGCGAAGGGCGCTTGCCGTATGACGTAGTTTGTTCGTGCCCACGGTGGCCTTGTGGATCTGAAGTCGGTCCTCCGGCCGCTTCCTCTGTAGCGACGAAAGGAGTTATTGGTCTGGGCTGGGCGTCTGAAAGTCCTCTTATCGCTCTTACGCCCCGTTGAGGGCATTGCCTGCTTCTTATCCTTCGTCTCGACCAGTATATCTTTGAGAGCGTCCTCGCCAAACAGTTTGACTCCTTTGAACGCGGCGGTGGCCAAGGCGTTCCTAGATTTGCCGTCTGCATCCCATTGTTTAACCCACAGATATCTTCTCGCTAGGTTAGCCGCCCCTGAGGCTCTGGCTGCATATGTGAGGGAATCCTGTGAGGCATCCGCGATAAAGTTGAGGGCTAAACGGATCCTGCTAAAGGCCTTGTCTAGAGCCCCTGTTTCCAGGTTTTCGGCCTCCATGACCTCTTGTAGCCAGATAATGGCTGCTCGAGAAATTAGGGCTGTGGCCATTGACGATCTAATCCCTAATGTGGAGGATTCGAACGTCCTCTTGAGTGCGCCATCGGCCCTTTTTTCGTCTGCATCCTTGAGGACTCCGTCTTCTTCCCTAGGAGCCAGAGAGTTGGAGACCATTGATACCACTGGCTTATCTACCACTGGGGTCTTCAGTTTGTCTAGTACTTCCTTGGGAAAGCTGTAAAACCTCTGGGCAGCTGCCGTGCCCCGCCTTCCCAACGCTGGTTTGTCCCACTCCTCCGTTACCAGGTTCCAGAAGGCTCTTGGGAACGGGAAGAGTGGTCTTTTCGATTTGTTCGAAGGCATTAGGGCCGCTGCCTTCTCGCTTCTGGGGGCATGAGGGTCCTCCGCATTGTCTTGGTTGACCACGGGGGGCGCTATCCCCAGCGCCGACAGAGCTCTGCTGATGAGGTATGGGAACTTTTCCCCTTGAAAAATTCTGTCGGCGGCCTCCGAGTCTGATGTTTCCGACTCCGAGAGTTCCCCTTCCTCCCTGTCGGGGGTGTAGGTATCATCGTTGTCCCCCATGAGGTCTAGTTCTAGGTTGGAGTCTTGGATAATCTCGTCCCCTTCCGATGCCCCGTCCGACTCCTCGGATGAGTGCCTGGAGGGTGGATCCTTCCTTTTCCTGCCTGTTTGCTTTTCTTTAGCGTTTCCCCCTCTGTTCTCCAGTGGTTTCGGAGGGTTTAGGGGTGCCTTATTCTTTTTTGGAATAGGGGTCTTTCCCCTCTCTCTTCGTTTCCTCAGGAGGTTCAGGGCACTAGTAGATTCTTCCTGATCTTCCTCCTGATCGGAGATAAGGGCTTCTGACAACATTTTCAAAGCCAATCTGATTGAGTCCTTTTTGGCTTTCTTTACCCTTTCCTCCACATTTTTGCCACCCCCCATTGCGAGGTCCCCCTGTGTTTCGCTATCGACTGCTTCCTCGTTCTCACCCTGAGCATCTCCCAAAAGCTCCTCTCTCCCCCTTCCCGTGAGTGCTTCCCCTTCACCCTCCTCCCCATCACTTGAAAATTCCAATGTGTCCAGGTAGTGCCTGGCAGTAGAAAACGCCGTTCCGCCTACCTTATCCTGTGTCTTCTTCATCAGGATGTCCAGCAGGCTAGTGTTGTTAGGGAAGTTCCGTGGGGGCAGGGAAGATACCTCGGCCCCCGCGTCTCCCAGGCCCTCCTGCGATGTTGATTTGTTGAGCGGCTGGCTGTTGGTGGCCTTGGTTACACTGCTGGAGCCGCCGCTAGTGAGGGCCCTCTCCGCTTCCTTTGCAGCGCTCCTCTGTGCCACTAGGGCAGATAGGAGGCCAGCGGAGGCGCTACTGGTGGATGGGAGTTCGCTGGCGCCGTCTTTGGGGCCATCACACTCCAACGTTCCCCTCTTTCTCGGTTTGGTGGTATCCTTTTTGGCATCAGGTTTGTTGCTTCTGATGCCCCCCATGCTTGATTCTACTAGGCGCAATGTGGGGAGTGAACAGCAGATGGCGCCTGAGAGACAGCTAAGGCTGGCTAAGAGATTAGTGAGCCTAGCGCGATCCCCGTTTGTCTGGAAGGTGACCTGCCCGGGGGGCTATGGTAGGAATAGTTCCGGGGGGGGAAGCGCTCGCGCGGCGGCTGTGGCCTTGCAGGGGGCCGCGGCTATAAGATGGGGGGGAGTGCCAGTGTGGAGCGCTGGTCTCTGCTGGAGGGGGGGGGGCGCTCAGCCCTGCGCTGCTGCTCCCCAGCCCGTGGAGTGCCGTAAACTCGGAGGTGCCCCTATCCCGCAGGGGGGGGGGTCACGCGGAGAAGCGGGCTTTTTAAAATGGATGTGTGGTTGCAGCGCTGTTTGGCTGCTGGCCGTCGCGCTGCAGGGGCCGGAGAGGGCCGTCGGGCCGCTCCGCTGCCGGGGGGGGGGGGGAACGCGAAGTTGAAGCAGGGGAAAAACGGCTGGCTGTCGGGGCCGCTCCGCTGCTGAGGAGGGGGGGAAAATGCAGAGTTGGGGCAGAGGGGAAAGGCGGCTGGCCGATGGGGCCGCTCCGCTGCCGGGGGGGTGGGAGGGGGGAAAAGCCTAGTCGCGCTGGAGGGGAAGAGGAGAAAGAATTTTTTTTTTTTTTTTTTTTTTGGTAGAGGTTAAGTATAGCAGCTAGAGGGTGGGAGGGGAGGGGGTTAGATAGAAAAGTTGGAAGAATAAAGTCTAAGATTGAAGTCAATCCGGAGGAGTTGAGATACCTGCCTTGCCGGGCGAAGCAGGAAGTAGAACTGGCCTCGTGGGAGAAGAGGACTGGAGAACAAAGGGACAAAAATCTCCCAAGAGGCTTTGTTCTACTTCCTGCTTAAGCCGGGCGGTCCTAGGTTCCCAACACTTCCGGATTGGTCCTGCCATCTAGACCTACAGAATTCTATGTTCTAGTTACACCGGCTGGTCAACAACAGCATTAAAATTGTATCTTTTACACTGACATAAAGCCACATTTATAAAAACACTTAATCAACATTATGGCATCATAATATGGTATAGGTATGGACCCAGCATGGTGTAGCAGTTAGAGGGTTGGACTACCACTCTGAAGACCAGGATTCAAATCCTTGCTCAGTCACGAAAACCCACTGTATGACCTTGGGTAAGTCACACACTCTTGGCCCACAGAAAATCCTGTGATAAAACAACTTGAAGACACACAACAACAATGACAACATAAGGGATAAAAGGAACTGAGTCACACGTGTGTTATGGAGGAGCAGAATAGCCTGCTTAGTCAGAATTCTATTAGTTGGAAGGCAGCTGTACCACACCCACCAGTACGAAGACAGGTTAGAACAAAGAGGACATAAGTAAATACACACCCAAACAATTAAGCAGAGAAAGCCTGTCAAATGTCGCACCAATGCACTGTTGTTCTGCCACATGTCTTGTCCTCTTGTCACATCAAACAAATATCTAGACTCACAGTGCAATCTTATATTCACTTCTCTGAAATAAGCCTATACTGGGTTCAAAGCAACATACAGTATTTCAAAGTACTAGTGCTCTACTGAGTTCAAAAGAACAGATCCCCAAGATTGAAGACCAAAATTTATTTATTTATTTATTTATTTATGTGTACCCCGCCTTTTATTCAAAGATGTCAGAGTGGCTTACAACCAATATAAAACAATAAATAATTACAAAAGTGCAAAATGATTAAAAATGATTCCAATATTGGTGCCAACTGGGCCTCTAGGGGGAGGAAATTTAACAACCAGGGTGCCACTGCAGAAAAGGAAAGGCCCTTTCCCATGTCCTCCCACAACATATTTTGCCTACTGATGGAACACAGGGAAGGGCCCCTCAAATAAATAGAGAGAGGCATTCCCTCAAGTAATGAGGTCCCAAGCCATTTGGGGCTTTAAATGTTATTGCCCCAGTACCTTGAATTCAGAATGGAAATGTATTGGCAGCCAGTGCAATTCCTTCAGAACTCGTGTTATATGAATGGAATTCTATTGAGCAACCTAGCTGCTGTAATTTGCACTAGCTGCAGTTTCCGAGTCATCTTCAAGGGCAGCCCCACACAGAGCACAGTAGTCTAACTGGGACGTTACCAGCACATGGACTACTGTGACTAAGTTTTCCCTGTCCAGGAAAGGCTGTAGCTGACAGACCAATCAAAGCTGGCCCCAAGCACTCAAGAGCCACTGAGTCTATCTTGGCCTCCAATGACAAGGATGGATCCAGGTGCACTCCTAGACTACACACCTGCTTTGGGGGAGTGCAACCCATCCAAGGCAGCTAACCTACCCAATTCCTGGACTTGAGAACCACCAATCCAAAGAGCCTCCATCTTATCGGGATTCAGCTTTAATTTATTCACCCTCATCCAGCCCATTACAGCATCCAGTCACTGCTCCATAGCCCCAGCCAATTCTGATGATAAGGACATGTAAAGCTGAGCTTCATCAGCATACTGATGGCACCCAACCCCAAAATTCCTAATGACCTCTTCTGGCTGCCTCATATAGATGTTGAACAGCATGGGAGACAAGATTAAACCCTGTGGCACCCCACAGCACAATGGCCATGAGGCTGAGTGGGAATTCCCCAATACCACTCTCTGGAACTGACCTTGCAGATAGGAGCAGAACCACTCTAAAACAGTGTCCCCTACCCCATCTGCCAGAGCTGGTCCAGTAAGATACCATGATCAATGGTATCAAAAGCTGCTGAGAAATGCTGGAGGATCAACAGGGTACCACTCCTCTATCTTTCCTCTGTAGCAGGTCATCAGTTAGTTAACTATGACTGCCTTGGTACCATACTCTAGCCTAAAACCAGACTAAAATACCCTGGCTTGAGACTAAAATGGCCCCCAGATATTCTGTTTCCTCCAGGAATATCTGAACCTGCCCAGTCACCACATCAAGCACCTTGCCCACATACGGGATATTACTGATAAGACGGTAGTTTTCACATACCTTTGGGTCCAGGGAGGTCCTTTCCGGAGAAGGAGAGCTACAGCCTCGTTCAAGGCAGCAGCAACCTCCCCCTGATGTAGTGAGGCACCCCTTGGACCCATCCAATCAATCCATATCTGCTAGATCTTAAGAGCCAAGATGGGCAAGAGTCAAGACTACATGTAGTGGGATGGACTTATTCAGCATCATCAGGCTGAAACAACTGTAACTGATCCCAAGAAAATTGACCAAATGGTACACTGGACACCTCCCTAGACTCTGCAGTAACTGTGGCATGAAGTTCTGAACAAATATTTTCTGCTCAAAGTGCCTGGCAAATTTATCACAACAGCCAACAGAGGGTTCCAGTTCTGGCCTCCCTGAGGCTGACTCCAACAGTCTCCTAACCACTCAGAAAACCTCTGCTGGATGGTGTGCTGAAGACAGAATGGAGGAGGCATAGTAATTTCTTTTTGCCACCATCATTGCTGCGTGATAGGCACAATAAAAGATCTTTGCCAATTTTTAGTCATATACACTCTACAGTGCAGGTGTCGTAGGTCTCAAGAGTGTATATGACTGAAAATTGGCAAAGATTTTCTTTGTCCAGCCTGTTTCATTGCCCATAAATCTTCTGTAAACCAATGTGAATTTCGGGCTCCACAGCACTGGACTGAGCACCTAGGAATGACTGTATCAATGGCCCAGCACCTGCAGAACACCAACACCCACAGAACAGCAGAAGCTTGTAAGTGCCAGCATAACACTCACACACAAAGTTATATCAAGACATCTAACATAAGGCTATATCATTCTGTTACATGGCATAAGCATAAAGATACATCATTGAATACCAAAGTCACGATCATTCATGCTACAGTATTTTTTATTTCTACGTATGGATGTGAAAGGTGAACAGTGAAGAAATCTGAGAGAAAGAAAATCACCACATATGACATGCGGTGCTAGAGGAGAGTTCTACAGAAATCAAAAAGATAAATAAATGGATCCAAGAACAAATCAACACTTAATTATCACTAGAAGCCAAAATTACTAAACTGAGGCCATCAATCTTTGAACCTTCCTTGAGACAACATGAGTCATTATAAAAGTTGATAGTGCTCAGTAAAGTGGAAGGTGGTAGGAAAAGAGGAAGACCACATTTTAGGTGGAATGAAGCCACAGCCCT
Source organism: Gambelia wislizenii (assembly GCA_030847615.1). Taxonomy (NCBI): domain Eukaryota; kingdom Metazoa; phylum Chordata; class Lepidosauria; order Squamata; family Crotaphytidae; genus Gambelia; species Gambelia wislizenii. Next base: position 64,660,334 of record JAUMIR010000005.1, on the reverse strand, counting down.
GAGTTTGCAAGACCACAGGAGGGCTGTTAACAACAAGGTCTCTTGAAAGTCTCTCATTCATAGGGTTGCTATAAGCTGAAGCTGACTAGCTAGCACATAACAACAGTGGCGATATCATTCTATCTCCATGTCTTTAGAAGAAGTACACAAGAGAGGAATACAGTGTGAGGGAACTTTGATAAAAGGCAGAACTTAACACAAAACTGATAGCCATTAGCCAAAGAGAAATAAAATTATCAGAAGTCTCTGATACTCCAGCTGAGGCTGCAAGGACAGGCAGTTCCATAGAGAAATATGAGTGGGGAGCTCACTACAGTCCTGACTTTATAAATTCTGCATACCATCTATGTATTTTCTGAAATTTTCTAAGGAAACAGATGATCATGCAGAGCATCTTTTCATCATAACTGTAATTAGATAACAATAACATTCCACTATCACTCAAAAGGGTAGGTAGGTATCACCAAGAGGACAAAGAGTAATTTCAAGTAACAGGACCTGTGCACTACTCCTGAGTACCAATGAAGTCAATTAGCACCACTGCTGCCTTTGGCACAGCTACACTTACAACTGATGATGGTTAAATACTCATTCTTCTTTGTAGGATAAGAGCCAAGGGGAATATGGACTACCATAAGTAGAAACTGTAGATGGAGTTTCGTTGCAATTCTGTATTTTAGATTAGGAATTATTAATGTTGTCATTACATTTCTCAACAGGTACATAAATTAATTAATAATACAGCACAATCAGTGCACATAATACCTTATGTAGGTACAAACACAACAAAGAAGGCCCTGCCCTTAAAGAGTGTACAAGTTAAAAAAAACAATTACTGTAATGGTAAAATAGAGAGCTACTGACAGGAACATACAAGTTTAGAAAAACCTGATTATGGGAAAAGGCAAGCACAAAGAGAGAAATGTTTACATTTGGTGATAATGATAAAAGTCAATGTCCAAAAGATAAGTTTTGAAGAGAAATTTAATAGAACAAAGAAAGTTTCAGCCTATTGCTGTTCAATGAGAGAAAACAAAATACAGTGTTTTGTTTCATGAAATATACTTTCACCCCTGCAAACAGTATTTAAAAGGAAAGGCAAACAGATACTGTCATGATCTAGAAGGTTGTTTGTACATGGGATATCCATGCTTTCCTCAAAGCAATCCAAACAACATACATTGTTGTTGTTTTTGTTGTCGTTGTGTGCCTTCAAGTCATTTCTAAGGCCTATACTCTAAGGTAGTGATGGCGAACCTATGACACGTGTGTCAGCACTGACACACGTAGCCATTTCTGATGACACGCGGCCATAGGACTCCTCCCCCCCTGCCCGCAACCTCACCACCCTCCCTAAAGTGGTGATCAAGGCTTCCAAAGCTCCGTCGCCACTTTCCTCCCCCCTCCCCTCTTCCCTAAAGTGGCAATCGGGGCTTCAAAGCCCTGGTCCCACTTTCCTCCCCCCTCCCACCCTCCCCAAAGCAGGAATCCTGCACACATACATGTTTTTTCCTCAAAGTGACACACTACCTGAGTTATGCTCAGTTTTTTGGCGAAGTCTGACACACCAAGCTCAAAAGGTTGCCCATCACTGCTCTAAGGTGAAGGTATCACAGGGCTTTCTTGGCAGAATTTGTTCAGAGGGGGTTTGCTCTTGCCTTCCTCTAAGAATAAGAATGCAACTTGCCCAAGGTCACCCAGTAGGTTTTCATGGCCAAGGACGGATTTGAAACCTCATCTCCCAGTATCCTAATCCAACTCTCAATGACTACACCATGCTGCTTTCCAAACACCATACTCCTCCCAATTTGTTTAGGTTTATTTCCTAACATGGTTTCTTTCATGACGTGATTAAATCCAAAGTTTTTTTAAAAAAAAATTGATCCAATATCATCCAGTGGCTATTCTTCTAGCTGTGAAACACCACTTTTGGGAGGGCACATCTATACAGGGTGTTCTGATCATTTTACTGTGGACAGCTTCCTCCTTTACTGATTTCTCTTACCCTTTCCATCCCAGGCGCCCTGCTTTCAGCATTATTATTTCCATTCAACCCTAATAGGTGAGATGCACTCTACTGCTGCAGGGCAACCATGTGGTGACACAGTAGCTCATAATTAAACCTGTGATTCACAACTCACTATAGCTGCATCCCCACAATCACAGATATGTGTCGCCTAAGCCCTGATTCTGGGAAAAGGTGGGATATAAATAAGTAATAATACTTACAGATTATTGTCATAACGAGTGTCTTCTTTCTTTACCAGCCACTCTTCCCCCTTCCTTCCATTCAGTATTATGACAGGATCTACTCAGATGGGGCAATGAATGGTATGATGGCCCCCAGCAGTAAACCTGTGATTTACAGTTTACTGCATCTCTAAGTCCCACCACCACAGACAATACAGTTAAAGCAGAAGGTGGAACAGAAAGTAGAAGAAATGAGTTTTAAAGATCATGAATCAAATGTTGAAATTGAGGTGTTTCATATGACAGAAGTGGAGAATAATTCTGCAATTACCTCAAAGTGTAACGCCAGACGTGTGGGATGGAAAATTTTCTAGGAAAAAAAATATGTTAATTTTTTCCTTGGGAAATTTTTTATATAAATCATATGTATTTCCATAGCCAAAGTTCCCTGTGTTGTTGTATTGTAATCATTCACTTTAGATGAACTAAATATAAAATAGGAACTTCCAGTTATTCTTCTAGGGATACAAGTGCTGACAAATCCTGGGGCTTAGAGGAATAGACTAACAAATGAAAACACTCCTAAGCTTGTTTCTGTTTCAATTAAATGGCAACTGTTTCTTAAGAGAGAGAAATATTAATGGGAATAGTAGATAATGCCATCATCCCTACTAACCAAGAATCCCAATGCTTTAACCATGTGAGCCCTAAATCCACTACAGCACTGATCAGCTCTATAAAAAGCAAACACTTTCCCTTGGGTTACCTTCTTGCCAGGGAACTGCAAAAACTTCTGAACTAATGCTCACACACAACAGATAAAAGGGTAGGTAGCCCTACTTCTAGACTGTAACACTTCAGACTGAAGATGTAAGTAGCACCTGTCTGACCGTGCCTTGATTTTTTAAAGAAAACTTGTATGCTAGGAAAAATAAATTGGCCTATCCTTTTGCTGATTTTCTACAAAGAAGTATTACATTTTTTCCCCTGTGGGGCATTATTCAAAGTGCAATAAGATTTGTACAAAGTGGTACAACTGAGACACAGGAATGTCTCATTTATTGACTCTGTAAAAGCAGGCTTCAAATTTTTGTTTATTTTAAGGGCTACAATCAAACTGTTTTTTTAAGTCCCACCTGAAAGTGGCAAGGGGATGTTTAGTAACAATGCTTATTCTAACAACTGCTAAATTCCACAGGAAATTACGCATTTTCCTAAGGATTTTTACCTTATGGTGCAATCTTTTTCTTTGGTCAACCACCTAAGCTAGAACAAGAAAAGAAAACATCATGGAATAAGCAATTTCCTGCCAAAAATGAAATCCACCCCCAACTACTACCAAGATAACTAGGCTATCAATCCGACCACTGTAACTGCTCACAATAATCAATTTACAACTTTTGAAACACAATGAATCTGAAGATCCACTAACTTCATGTAGTTTGTTGGAGGTATTATAAACAATTAAAATCATTTTAAAAAACAGGAGGAAGGAGGATATACGAAAAAGAAACCATGTACATTTGTGACAATTTGTCTCTAATAGTCTCTAACGGCATTGTGGATACTTTAAATAACAGTATTTCAAGTCTTTAAATTCTGAATCTTTGCTACAGGCAAACTCACATCTAATAATTGAATTTGCTTACAGCACTATATCAAGTGTGCAAAAGTAGTAGGCAAAACACCTGGATGAACCAACACTTAAACTACACCAGGACTCTTCCTGTAGCCCCTATATTTAGAAACAGATCCTTTCTACATACAGGGATGTATACTTTATACTGAGAAGTCACAATGCCAAATTCCCTAATCTCCTTTTACTTCTCTGACATGGAGGCCTCCATATGTTTTAAACCAGTGGTTCTTAACCTGTGGTCTGTGGACCCCTCAGAACGCTGTGACGTCCTCGCAGTGGGTCTGTGAAGGACTGAACGCTGCTCAGCCCACATGACAGGAGCCAAGGCAAAGGCTGGCTGGCTTGGCCTGTGCATTGCTATTCAATATGCTCCAGCCACAAACTTGCAGAAAGAAGCAATAGAAAAAGTCTTTGCTTCCTCTCCAGTGCCTCTGAAGGAAGATTTAATAGATGGTATAATTGTATTATTCTTATCAAGAATTATTGTTATTATGTTAGGGTTTAAAAACTTGAGTTCAGTCTTGCAGTTCCACGGCAACAAAAGATATTTAAAGGAGATCCCTGCTAAAGAAAAGGTTAAGAACCACTATTTTAAACTACAACTCCCATCATTTCTGACCATACATCATAGCTGGAATATGTGGAGAAATCAAGGCAAGGAGACTATACTACATTTTACAAGCAAAGTATTCACTGTAACAAACAAGCCCATGGCAGCTTTGAATTATGTGAATTAAATTGGGCTACCCTTGAGACTGATTCAGAAGATGTACTTGGAGGAGAATGTGACACCCAGGGTATTGAGCGGTGTGCCAAGACATACCCATCATTATGCTTGTGCTGAAAGAATGAGACTGGCTACCTATTTGCTACTGAACCATGCTCAAGGTTTCCTATTAACAAAGGAACAACTTGGGCCCAACGTATTTGAAGGATTATTTCTTCTGCACAGAGTCATTATATAACTGAGCTCTTCCAATGAGCCACAGCTCTATATTTTAAAAGATACTTTAGTATGTTGTACTACGTTCGAGTATCTGTAGCTCTGGGTTTGGTTTTAATATGTTTTAATGTTGTCAACCATTTTTGACATTTAATATGCACCACAGAAATACTTTAAAGTATGGTTTATGCTTTTATTAATCTTTACATTAAAATTGTATTTGTCCTGTACGTTGCTTGAGTCCCACTGTGGGGAGAGAGGCAGGATATAAATCAAAGAGACTAAGAAAAATGATAGAATTAAAATGTAAAAGTAGTCTACAGATTTGCTGTTTCTATTCTCCTTTCCTAAGGCATGAAGTTGCAATGTTAAACATTTAAAAAAAAAACTGGAAGTCTCATGTGATTCTCTTTGCAGGTAACAGAAAACATTTTAATTTACGGTCAGAAGTGATAAAAACATGTCAATTACACAAACAAATAGGAACGTTGGTCTTACCTGTGATACGTTCTTTTCCAGGGGTGAGGCGAAGAGCATCCGATAGACATTGGGGTAAGCTCCTCCCACTAACTCCGATTAGGCAGGCAAACAAAAGAGAGACCTTTGTACGGCCTCTTCCTGTGAGGTCACCTAGGAGGAGCGACCCCACAATAGCCAGTTTATAGAACAGCTGTACCACGTGCTCCTGAGACAAAATATACCTAAAATGAAACACTACCATAGATTAATGATACCTCGCCAGCGTCCCTGGGTGGGACGGATGCTCTTCACCTCACCCCTGGAAAAGAAAGTATCACAGGTAAGACCAACGTTCCTTTTCCCAGTGGGAGAGGCTTCAGAGCATCCAATAGACGCTGGGACATGCAAAAGCCCCCTGATGAGGGTGGGAGCTGGCGTAGAAAACTCCTAAGATGGTTTAAAAGGTCTGTCAGAGGACCGTTCTGTTGAAGGCATCCTCTGCCAAAGGAGATCTGTCCATCCCATATCGCCTGATGCGAGTTGATGACAAGCACCGGGAGGCCGCTTTACACTTTTCTTCAAAGGAAGCATCCTTTTCCTATCTGCAGACACCGTTGTGATCCTGGCCAAGTATGTCAGGATTCCTAAGATACGGTTATCCAAGGCAGCCCGCAATGAGGTCTCTGATCCCTCAAACTAGAGTGGGCGGCAGAAGTATTTTTCACCGTAAAGGACCCACATAAATGGAGGTGAACCCTGCTCCCATACTTAGACTAAGACCAACCTCCTGACGTATATGTGGATAACCCTATGGACGTTCAGGGTATGTCCTATACCCTCCAGTTCCCCTGTCGGCTGAGGTCAGACGAATTCCTGTGGCCCATGGAATGAACCGTAGACCCTGGGTCTGGAATCTGGATGACAGCATCTGGTCTGAACTGAGGGAGATCCTCCCTTTTCCAATCGGTACCAGGATAAAAGGAGAGACCATTCAGAAGCAATGCTAAGGGGCAACATCCCTAAGAGGGTCAAAAGGGGGGGGCACCCATGCGGGTGTCCCAAGCTGGAAATGTACCATGACGGAAGACCGATGGGTCGGCAGAAGGCTGGGTCACTCAGACCCCTTAGAAAAACTGAGAAAGAACTGGGTTCCTCAGGCCCTTCAGTAGCCCTCGAAGATGTGGATGGAAGGGTTTTCTCAAAACCTTCCCTGGATGAGGCCCAAAAACAACGGTTGTCACCTGTCTCTTAACGGTATTGGGGTGCAAGCACCATCAAAGTCAACCTGACGGAAGTTTGTCAGGGACCCTTTGCCTCCCTAGTTTAAAACACCTGTGGGGGGAAACCGCTCTAAATGTGAAATTCATGGATTCTCTGAGTGGGCTCGCCTCTGGATGTCATGAAGGTGTCCACTCCACTAGGAGAATGCCCTCCGTGGACTCCAACACCGCACCTTCAAAACTCCAGGACTGGAAATCAAGCCAGGTTGAGTCCAGATGATGAACAACAACCTGAGGGAGAAGGTCTGGTCTGGTCGAAAGGCGATTGAGGACTGCAATATGGTCCCAATCTGGGAGAAGCAAGTCCTCCTTGAGCCCACCGGTAACAAGTATAAGGTCAATTTCCTCTGTCCAGGTTCAGTTCTGGATTCTGGAAACCATTGTGATAGGCGGGGGAAAATAGATGTATGGTATTCCACGAGGTAGGCTCGTGTCAGGGGAACCTCTCCCTCGTCCCCCTCCCTCAGGAACCTGTAGAAGACTGGGGAAGGATTGCCTCTACTAGTGAGATGAAGAGGTCCTAGGTTGGCCTCCCCCATGCCTGCACAATGATTGCGAACCCTTCTGGGTTCGGGCTCCGATCCCCGGATCGAGATCAGGTCTGCTGAGACAATCCACCTTTGACCAAGAGTCCCCTTGGCACTGTTCTGCCTGCAGGAAAAAAGGTGTAATCCTACGTCCACCCCATGACACAACTCACTTTGGTCATGCGGGATCTGTCCTCATGTTTTCCTGACAATTTATGTGGGTTTGTGTTATTGTGTAGACTGTTGTGTAGTGTACACATTGTGTTGTGAAGATCAGGACCAATCTGGCCTGGATCAGATCGTGAAATGTGAGGGGCCATACTAGGCCACGCTGGACTCTATTCAGTTGGTGCCGTGAGAGGACTCTTCTGTCATCCACCTGCTCTCCTCAGTGGGCCGTATTCTGTATGGGTTCCAGATAAGTCGGCCAGTACGACCAATGTTGCCCACCAGTGGAAGGAGTTTCTCACTTCCCATAACAATTCATGCTTCCTGTGGCGGTTGAGTGAGATGTCCAGCTGAAAACAGCAGGAGAAACTGGTGGAGTGGTCTGGCCTGGAAGTGAGCCCAAGGGAGACAGTATATGGACCCTATCAATAGTCCCTGAGGTTGGACGAGGTACATGCTGTCTTGACCATATTATCGCCACAACTCTCTCTAGCTTGGGTCTGAGGTGAACCCTTCAAAGAGCTCACCCTGAAGCCGTCTTCTTGCGGGAAACGTGAGCATTTTCTGAGCATCCCTGAATGCATGCTAGTTGGATAGGGAAGGGACCAACAAATCTTCCAAATAAAAGTAGATGCATGGTCAAGCCCTTCTCCGATGAGCAACCATGCACAATTGGGGGTGAGCGGCCATGATTCTTATGAAGGACGTGGGTGCCAGAGGTGGAACGAAGGTTAGAACCTTGTACTGAATGTGGAAGCTGTTGTAGGCACAGCAAAGAAAAACCTACTGCGGTACCCTGAATACCATTCAGACGTGAAGGAATGTTTACCTCCCTGGTATTCCCAGGTCTCCCATCCAAGCACTAAACCAGGCCTGACTCTGCTTATCTTCCAATATCAGACAAGATCAGGCATGTTCAGGGTGGTATGTGTAGTCCCACCTGCAGATCTGATGAAGAAATGTAATCCCCTGCGGAGATCCTCCAAGATATGCCACAAGGTTCCCATGTGGAACCTTCCACTGCGACAAAGCCTATTTAGGCCTTTCGGGTTGAGGAAGACCCTCGAGAACCCAAAGAGATTGGAGTAACAAACTTGCCTCTGCCTCTCGTGGGGAACCTCCTCTAGAGTAGCCAAGGGACCCAATTGCTGGATGGCATCCAGTAGGTGGCGCTAACGACCGAAGACGGTGCCTTGCCGGACCCTAGCTGGGCCTTGGATTTGGTAGTCAGGAGTGACCTTCTGGGTGATTCTGATTTGGTTTCTGCAATGGGAATTTGTATACCCCCACCGATGTCTAGGGTCCTCAGGCGGGAGACAAGAAGATGTTGTCTAGGTTCTAGCAGTCCAAGGGCCAAACTTCTGTCTAGGACTTCTGTCCTCCCTCCTTTGATGGCATTGATAATTACAGACCACTTAACAATGGTGAAAAGAAAGCTCTTTCTGGTGGTTCTACCTTATGCTAGTCGAATGCCCCCAACTTGCTAGGCACTTAACTCTACCAACCTATGAAGGGACAAAAGGCTGATTCAACCCTGGAGGTCTGCGCCAAGCTTTGTGGCTTACAGTACTGGCTTTTAACCACTTTGCAACCTGGGCTCCTAGCTACCTCTTCTTGTCCCTGTCTTCTATCAGGCCCTGGCCATACTGAACTCATCTACAGAATAGGTCATGAGTTGTCAGAGGGGTGTGGAGCAATTAGCTTGTTTATTTATTTGATATCTATACCTTGCTCCTCAGCCACCAGGCCAATAGAGCAGCCCCCAAACCATTTTAAGCAATCACAATTTACACACAACAGTGCATAAAGCAGTTTTCAATGTGTGTTAGTTAATTACACTCACAAGCTGGGTACTCATCATGGCATGTTTCAGAGAGGACAAGGTCTTCCTCTTGATCTGGTGGCTTGTCCCACTGCTGCTGGGACCTGCACCACTCCCTGACTCCACCTGAACAAGGGGCCCTGGTCTCCAGGAAGCATAGTACCCTAAAGAGAATGGTGCTGATGTCCCCTCCCCCTGTGAATGAAGGAAGGCGGGTAGTCTCCCTGTGTGGGGAGCCTTGCCTGAGGGGGGGGTATCCCCCATCTCTGCTGGGAATAATAGGATAGATGTAGGGCTTAGCCCATTCAAGGGGGTCCCAATCCTAAAGAGGTTTGTCAAGGTCTGAAAGCCAGCCTTATTGCTGTAGGACTGAAGCCCTCCTGCAGGAATCGAGAGGGTAAGAGGGAACTGCATTCGGGAATGCTGTCCCCCCCGACCACATGAGCCTCGGTCATGTGACCGCCCACAGATTCCCCCTTATCTGTGATCTCGGCCTCCTCAACGAGATGCCTCCAAGCTGGAGGATCGCTCGTGAGGAAGTCGGCGCTTCCTGCTGGAATCGGGCCCCTTAGCTCCCTGAAGGAGACGCGGCCACGACTGCTTCCTGGTCGCGTGTTGATCGCGCTGCGCCTCTCGCTGGTCTGCCCAGCCACCTCAGCGGACTGGTCGCCATCCCTAGTGTCCTCTTCCCCTGCCTGTGGAACCCAATTCCGCTGCAGAGAGGCTCTCGTAGGTTCGGCACGGGTGGGAGGGATGGCCAAGGTTGCTGCGGACACCTCCGGTGATTGGCGCGGGGAGGACTTTGGGAGGAGGGCGGGGGGACGAGACCAGGGACTCCTTTGCATTGCATACCACGCCAGGTAGCACAGCAGGCAGCAAGCAGGTGGTAGGAGAGGAAAAGGAAGGTTGGTGGCTCCCCAGAGGCTAGTGATCCCTCTGCAATTCCTCGGGGGGTGGGCTGAACTAGGCTGACCGCCGGCAAGCCCACCCTCTCCCTGGTCACCAAGTTGTGCACCCATTGCCTCCCCTTTGTTCCCAAACCTAGGGGCCCCTGGTACACTCACTGCAGCCTCCGCTTGTGGAGGCAGAGGCATCCGTCCATCTCAGGAGTCGTTGGGGTGACCAGGAGCAGCTGCGATAACACCAGAGAGATCCCCTCTTTAAGGAAGCACTCTGCACCTCCTCCTCCTGGAGGGAAGGGTTCACAGCTATAACTGGCTGGCTCCTAACCTGGCAAGGGGGAGCGAAGCCAGGGTAGCTGGGGTCAGAAATCGAATGGAGGGCTTGTCCTCCTCATTCGCCCATGGATCCTCCTCCCCGGAGGTCAGCCGTGATAGCGCCGGAGAGATCCCCCATAAAAGAGGGCACTCCACACCTCCTCCTCCTGGGGGGAAGGAATCACGGCTGCACCTGGCTGGCTCCTAACCCAGCAGGGTGGAGCGAAGCCAGGGAGCTGGAGTGAGTAGTCGAGGTGGGGGACTTCTCCCCCTTGTTTGACACATTGATCTTCATCCCTGGAGGTCTAGGGAGTGATCCTTCCCTCCATATATTCCCATGAAGGAAATGAACTCCAGCCCAAGCTCTGCTGCCGCTGGTATGCCGAGCAGAACAACAGGCAAAGGAAAAAGCCTCTTCTTTCTTTCTTCTTCTTCTTCTTTTAATTTGAAAACACAACAAATCCAAAATGGCTCCGGCCACATGGCAAACCATGGAGCACAAGGAAAAGCCATCTACCCGGAGTGGTAGGCAGGACAAAACTGGCTATTGTGGGGTAGCTCCTCCTAGGTGACCTCACAGGAAGAGGCCGTACAAAGGTCTCTCTTTTGTTTGCCTGCCTACTCGGAGTTAGTGGGAGGAGCTTACCCAGTGTCTATCAGATGCTCTGAAGCTTCCCCCACTGGGAAATATCTCTATCACACACATATATACATACATGTTTTATATTTATGTATACACACATATCAGTGTTCCAAAGAATGTTTACCCATTAACTTACAAGAATCGACAATTAAACAGGGGGAGCATTCTGAGATTTGAAGGAAGAATAATGGCTGCATCTGTCAGAATAGTAAGCCCTCACACCAGCAGACCAACTTTGAGCCAAAATGTGACATGACCAGGATTCACAGCTTATCGTTTTCTAAACAAGCCAGGACCTGAAACCAACTACAAACTCTTGCTTCAGAATCTGTTGTTGTTTAGGGGAGCTGCAAACCAGAAGTCCCAGTTGAGGCACAATGCTAAGCTTTTTCTTCCTAGTTAGTTCCTGGTTGCTTTATTCTTTCCCAGCAATGTGAGGTTAAGCAAGAACAAACTGGCACCATATATTAGCACACAACCCAATGACGGCAAGTCAGGATTTCCAGAATTCCAGTTTATTACTATATGAATGTATGAATGTTGCCAACGTGTAAATATCTGTAGAAAAATTACCTGATACAAATAAAACCAAAACATGCCTACTTTGGGTTAAATGAGTTAAATTTAAGATAAAGAAATCTTTTGTTTGCTTTACCAGACCTATTGGCATGAGTCATGAAACTAACTGGATGAATCAATCCCCAAAATGTTAAAGTAAGTCAGCAGTTCATAATTTTTCAAAACTTTACTTAACTCTGAAGAAGCTATGAAGTAATTGGATATGGGGTGTGGTTTTTTTATTTAAAATGTTATTTTCAATAATACGGAAGACTACGAAAAAAAATTTATCCCCTAATTACAGCTAATGATTAAATGTAATTTAAACCCCTTTTCTGTCACATACACTATGTGCGTACATGCTTTCAAGTTGCCTGTAGACTTATAGTGACCCTATGAATTTCATAGGCTTTTCTTAGGCAATGAATACTCAGAGGTGTTTTTGTCAGTTCCTTCTTCTGAAATATACAGCCTACAGCTTCTGGTATTTGTTGGTGGTCTCCCATCCAAGTACTAACCAGAGCTGATCCTGCTTAGTTTTCAAGATCAGACAGGATCTGGTGCATTTAGGGTATTTACTTAATGATATATCTTCTTTAGATAATTCATAAGTAGATCATAAACAAAGAAGAATGAAGTGGGTGTATCCTAGAACAAGTCATATAACACACATGACTTATTTATCATGAAGCTAGAAGTCTACACAATTTAACATATACTATATTGAGCCTAAGTGACAAATTAACATAAATTTTAAAAATAAAAGGGAAAGGGGTCAGATATAGTAACCATATGACATGCTACGTATTTGTTCACAAAACTACTGGAACTTTTAGTTGGTACGAGAGCAAACTGCACAGTTTTTTAAAAAAATTAAAATGAATACCACATATTCAATACCGATCATAATCATTACTAGATAATACAGACAAAATCTAACAACAGCCTAAGCAAAACTTATTAACTGAAATGAGAAGTTCAGTTTGAATCTACTTCTGTGACTGCAGATAAATCAACATCTATCTTGTTTGTTGGCATAGCAGCCTGATCAAAGAGTTGGGTGAGGTGGGAAGGCCATAATCACAATATTTTTACTGCATTAATTGACAGACAAGCCCAAAGAAAAAAGAAAGCAACTTTTAGGGCATGCACTTGCATCCTGGCTTTGCGTAAATTGTTTTTCACAACTTAATGATTACAAAAAGCAATTTCATGACGATAGTGCACAACTGTCCACACTGTTATGATATATTTCTAACACCGTTACAACTAACACTGGGATCAAAAGCAGCTCTGCAGCGCCTAACATCCTGCTTCACAACAGCTGCAGAGCTGTTTGGGCTGGAAGTCAACCTGAAGAAAACAGAAGTTCTTTACCAGCCTGCACCACAGGACGAACACCACCATCCCCACATTGCCGCCGACAATTCTGTGCTTAAGTCCATTCAGCAGTTCACCTACCTGGGAAGCATCATCTCCCCAGATGCCAAGATTGACAAAGAGATCGATCACAGATTAGCAAAGGCACATAGCACATTTGGAAGACTTTACAAAAGAGTCTGGAGTAAGAAACACCTGAGGTGAAGCACAAAAATCAGTGTGTATAGAGCCATTGTACTGTCTATTCTCATTTATGGATCTGAAACATGGGTCACCTATCGCCACCACTTACAACTCCTCGAACGCTTCCACCAGCGCTGTTTACGCACAATCCTAAATATACACTGGACTGACTATGTGACGAACGTTGCTGTCCTTGAGAAAGCAGGGATCACCAGCATTGAGGCCATGATATTGAGAACACAGCTGCGCTGGGAAGGGCATGTTTCTAGGATGGAGGACCATCGCCTCCCCAAAATAGTACTCTATGGTGAACTCGCCACGGGTCAGGGTAAGAGGGGCGCTCCAAAAAAGCGATACAAGGACTCCCTGAAACAACATCTCAGGCTCGGCCAAATTGATCACCAACAATGGTCCGCCCTGGCCTCACATCGGGAGGCATGGAGACACACTATCCACAATGCTGCAGCCTTATTTGAGAACTCACACTGAACAAGTCTTGAAGAGAAACGGCAACGCAGAAAGAATCACAACCCAGTAACATCACCCGAGGAAACCTTCTGCTATGCTTTCTGCAACCAGACTTGTCTATCTCGGATTGGCCTTTTTAGTCATCAGCGCGCTTGCAGAAAGTGCGGGATGAGTCCTTCCTGAATCTTCGTTTGCGAAGAAAAGCCAGAGAGAGACAACTAACATTGGGATCAAATACTATGATGAGTACTATAAGAACAAAAGTAATCTCACTTTTGACATTTGCCACAATACCAACTAATGAAAGACACAATCCAAAACAGCTTGTGAATTTTCTTTTGAACCATAGCATTTTCTGATTAAAATAAGCCTGCAATCAATGATGTACTGTATTATTATACAATTAAACACCACAACAACAGAGGCTTGACATAAGCAGTTTGAACAGTACCATGTTTTGCACAGATTATTAAAAAAAATGTCATTGACATTGTCCTTGCATTCAAGTATGGTTCTGGTTTGTTGTCAGTCAAGCAGTTGGGAAACAGAACCATACATGTTTTGCAAAAGAGGGAACAGGGCGCCATTATGAATAATAAGTTTTACTAAGCCCTCTACATTCAGTACAGTACAACATATACTGTAGTTCACAGCCTACAGATATGATTTTGAGGCTTCTGAATCTGAAACTGTTGCTCTGCAGCAGATGTTTATTAGGCATATAGTTCATAAAAGGTACAAGAGTTCTGTCTACGTTCACATCTGAGGCTTGTCTACATAGGCAAAAAAAATCATACTCATCTCATTTCCGGTAAGATAGGAACACACAATGTATGGCTGGTTTCACAGTGAAAGTGCTCCTTTAAGATGTTAATGCCATTTTTAAAAACTTACTTTTTACTCTGCAGTTTTAGAAAAAGCTGGATTTTTTACATACGTCAAGATCAGGGTGGAATGGGGGGGAGGGGGCTGGAGGGCAGAACAGTTTTGTGGGTGGTTAACTAGGTCCGACAAGCGTGTGTGTGTGTGTGTGTGTGTATGTGTGTCACCATTTGTTTTTACTTCTGTGTATGTATGCATGCAGATCTCAGCATAAGTGAATGAGCCAACAAGCACACATGCCCTTCTTCATTCCCCCATCCAATCCACCCACAAGACTTGTGTCATTTGTTTTACTTTAGTTAATGTATGGATGCAGATCTCCACACAAGTGAGCAAGAAAGGCAGCACACATCCACTCCCTCTTCCTTCCGCCATCCAATCCCCCTCTAATCAGCCACTCACTCAGGTAGGAAGGAAATCAGATGGGGAAATGAAGAAGAAGGGCTTGCATCCAAGTGAGTGGCTGACTGGGGGAGATCATAGAATCACAGAGTTGGAAGAGACCACAAGGGCTATCCAGTCCAACCCCCTGCCATGCAGGAATACACAATCAAATCGTTCCTGAACGATGGCCATCCAGCCTCTGTTTAAAAACCTCCAAAGAAGGAGAATCCATCACACTACTTACGAGGCAGTGTATTTCACTTCCGAACAGCTCTTACTGTCTGGAAGTTCTTCCTAATGTTTAGGTGGAATCTCTCTTCCTGTAGTTTAACCCCATTGCTCCATGTCCTACTCTCTGGAGCAGCAGAAAACAAGCTTGCTCCATCCTCAATATGACATCCCTTCAAATATTTAAACATAGCTATCACGTCACCTCTTAACCTTTTCTTCCCCAGACTAAACATGCCCAGCTCCCTAAGCCTCTCCCTCATAGGGCATGGATTCCAGACCTCCCACCATCCTGGTTGCCCTCCTCTGGACACGTTCCAGCTTCTCAATATCCTTCCTGAATTGTGGTCCAGAACTGGACACAGTATTTCAGCTGAGGTCTGACCAAAGCAGAATAGAGTGGCACTATTACTTTCCTTGATCTTGACACTATACTCCTATTGATGCAGCCCAGAATCGCATTTGCCTTTTTAGCTGCTGCATCACACTGCTGTCTCAGTGGTTAATGGCTTGTCATCCACTAAGACTCCTAGATCCCTTTCACATGTACAGCCATCAAGCCAGGTGTCACCCATCCTATATCTGTGCTTTTCATTTTTACTGCCCACGTGTAGTATCTTACATTTCTCCCTGTTGAAATTCATTTTGTTAGTTTTGGCCCAACACTGAAATCTGTTCAGGTCATTTTGGATTCTGATCCTGTCCTCTGGGGTATTAGCTACCCCTCCTAATTTGGTGTCATCTGCAAACTTGATAAGTATGCCCTCTATTACCTCATCTAAGTCATTAATAAAGATGTTGAATAGCACTGGGCCCAGGACAGAACCTTGTGGCACCCCACTGGTCACTTCTCTCCAGGATGAAGAAGAGCCATTGGTGACTACCCTTTGGGTTCGGTCTAGCCCAAAGGTTACTAGCTTTTTTGAAAGAGTATCATGGGGGACTTTGTCAAAAGCCTTACTGAAATCAAGATACACTACATCCACAGCATTCACTTTATCTACCAAGTTTGTCACTCTATCAGAAAAAGAGATAAGATTAGTCTGGCATGGCTTGTTTTTGAGAACCCCATGTTGGCTTTTAGTGATCACGGCATTCCTTTCTAAGTCCTTACAGGCTGTCTAATGATCTGCTCTAGAATCTTTCTTAGTATTGATGTCAGACTGACTGGGCAGTGATTATTTGGGTCTTCTTTTTTTCCCTTTTTGAAGATGGGAACATTTGTCCTCCTCCAGTCTGCTGGGATCTGTACTGTTATCCAGAAATTCTCAAAGTTTATTGCAAGTGGTTCTGAGATTAGTTCTGCCAGTTTTTTTAATACCCTAGGAAGTAGTTCATCTGATCCTGGAGACTTTAATTTATTTATACTTGCCAGTTATTTCTGAACTACCTCTTTACCTGATCACAACTTGGATGTAAGTTTAAAAAAACATGTAAAGGGACAATTCCTTACTAGTAACACATTTAGAAAACAAACTTGGGATTCTGTGCTTCAAGAATGCAAATTTGATCCAACATATTTTGATAGCTCATATACAGACAGCATGATATAGTGGTTGAGTGTTGGACTATGACTCTGGAGAACAGGGTTCATTCAAATCCCCACTTGGCCATGGAAACCTACTGATTGACCTTGGGCAAGTTACACTCTCTCAGCCTCAGAGAAAAGCAAGGGAAAACAATCTCTGAACAAATTCTGCCAAGAAAATTCCATGATGGATTGGTCCTAGGGGTGCCACAGGCCACATCATGAGAAGGCATGACTCACTAGAAAAGGCAATAATGCTAGGAAAGGTAGAGGGCAGAAGAAAGAGAGGAAGAGCACATAACAGATGGATAGACTCAATAAAGAGGCCACACTGCTCTGAGCCTGCAGGACTGGAGCAGAGTGGTTGAGGACAGGGGGTCTTGCAGGTGTCTCATTCATGGGGTTGCCATGATGGAAGTCAACTCAAAGGCAATTAACAACAACAGTCTTGAAGGTACACAATAACAATACAGATACAATAAAAAGAAAAATTAAAAGCATTGTAAGCATCCTTTCCAAAGACAGTCTTGCTCTAATAAAAGAAAGCAGCTGTGTGGTAGAGGGAAATTCTTTTTTCCCTTTAGCTGTAAAAGATAAAGGCGATTAAACTGGAATTATTTCCCAGTGACCTATATAATTTTGTCAGCTTGCCAATTTCTATTAGTGCAGGCCATCTAACCTCCTAGGGAAGAGTGGTAACAGCCTAACCTTTTTCTTGGGGCAATGAGAGGATCGATTCAATCGATCTCAAACCCGAACAGTAATTATCAGCAGCGAAAGAAATAAGCCAAGTTAGCCTTTACACGTCGCTGCCTCCGTAGCTAAGGAAGTTGCTTCCCCGCCCATAGCATCAGCGCCCATCGCCAACTGGAAGAGGATTAAGTTGGCTACCTTGACAGGGAGGCCGGTTTTGTTTGGGCAGAGTTTGACCGACAGGAAGCGAGAGAGAGAAAGAGAGAGAAAGAGAGCACAAGGAACACGTTGCTTTGAGTCATCAAGATCTTGTAAACACCCAACTCGCCTTTCTTCTGCGTTGGCAAATTACAATGCTCAGGCCTCTGCAAACCCAGGCAGGCTAGTAATTAAAGCGAGACGGAGAGAGACAACACTGAGGGAAGACTTCAGCCCTTCCCGGCTAAGAAGCCACAAATACTGTACGATGCCACTTCAGAAATACTTTCAACCACGTGGGAAGGGGAGGGGGCGCCTCGGCCAGGGAAGGGGCTTTAAGGGTTAGCTAACACACACGGGAAACGCTTCGAGCGTGCCTAGCGCGCTATAAAAGAGGCCTAGATGTGTAGGTAAGACCGGTTTAAGGAATTTGGGGGCTCCCCTGCAATACTTTATTTGGGGGGGCCCATATGTTTATCTCAGGTCAATGTCACCTAACTCAACCTAAGCTATTCACAGTACAGGATATTCAGATTATTACTAAGAATGTTTTTGCAGGAGGAGGGTTACTAATGGGCCCCCACCAGGACCGGTTTAAGGAATTTGGGGGGGCCCTGCAGTGCTTTATTTTGGGGCCCCATACGTTTATCTCAGGTCAATGTCACCTAACTCAGCCTAAGCTATTCACAGTACAGGATATTCAGATTGTTACTAATAATGTTTTTGCAGCAGGAGGGTTACTACTATGGGGGCCTCCACAATGATGGGGCCCCCTAAGGATGCAGACGCCGCTGGTGCCTTAAACCGGCCCATTACTTAACAATTTGTAAGCCGCTGAAGAGCGGGGAGGGGGGGTAATAAATACCTAAAATAAATAAATAAATTCACAAGTCTCTCAAGCTTTGTCCTGCCTGGGAGCGAGGATGATGTCTGGCGGCTCTGAAAAAAAACTTGGCAAGCAACTCACACGCCCTTCTCTTTGGAGGGAGAGAGAAAAAAGCCCTTCGTGAAACCTGAGCTGGTCCATCACTTCTAGAGCCTCACCCCGTGGGTCACAGCCGCCTTTCCACGCAAACCCCACTCCCCCAACCCCACATCCCCATTACTCAAAAGCCCTGTGGAGGGGGGGCGGCAAACACAACTCTCTCCCCCCCTGACCCGACGAGGGGAAAAAAACAAGAGAGAAACCTCTCCCGTGGAAACACGTGGACGTCAGGAGCCAGGGGGGAAAAGCCATTAAAAGAATGAGTTAAATTTCTTATAAAAGGCGGTCTAGGATTAAGAGTTCACTGGATATCAGGTAAAAATGCTGGTTGGAAATATTCCACTGTTTATAGATTTTTTAAAAAAGTATTCTGCTTGTTTTCTGTCTTATGCCTGAGTTCTCTTTTTTTTTTTAATGTGTGTGTGTGAGACGGATCTCTGGATGGCAATGAACGAACTTGAATTAAAAGAAAGAGGATACCTGGTGGCCTCAAAGAGGCTCGGCTGGGAAGTTCCTCCGACGGCGTGGCCCTCTAGACTCTTCCCCACTCTTCCTTTAGTTGGAGGAATAATAATAAGTCGAAAGTTTGCTCTTCCGAGTGTCCGAAAGCAAGGCGCCCCCTCCTCCTCCTCCTCCGTCCGCCGCCCTTGGAGCTCAGCGTTGCCTCAGCCCCGCGCAATTCTCCCCTCCCACCATCCTCCGGGGAGTGGAGAAGAAAGAGGCGGGAGAAGCAGCAGGTAAATCCCTCCCTGCGCTGGAGCTGGAGCAGCAACCGCCGCCGCCAGCTTAGAGCAATAATCCTCCTCCGAGCGCTGGCGGGGAGGGCGGAGGGGAGCCGAGCCAGAGCTCGGCCGAGTTCTTTATCCCCCCTCACACACTCTCTCTCTGTCGGCTCACCAAGAAAGAGTTCAAAACAACAACTTGACGGGTTTGTGTGACACAAAGAAGGGGGAAGGGTGCCTGTATAAGGGAGAAGTTGTGTAACAAGCCCGCCTCCCTTGCTTCGGGCGCTCCAAATCTTGCCTCAACAGTTGAGAGGACTTGTGGACTTGTGGAAGAGGAGGAGCTGAAGGAGCCTCTTGGGCGCGCCTTGGCTCATCCCTCTATGCTCCCTTCCTTGGGAGTACAGTAAATCCCTTCTGGACTAAGTACGACTGACTTCCTAAGAGCAAACACGGCTCAATCAAGGTGTAATTTGCCCCCCCCGGTCCGAACGGGAGCGCTGAGTCCCATCTGTCTTCTTGGGCTAAGGGACGATGTTTGTAATTCTCAATCCTGCGTGAAATACAAGTTGTCCCTTCATATTCGCTGGGGACCTCCGTGGATACCAAAATCCGTGAATACTCAATTCCCATTATATGCAATGGCACAGCAAAATGCTGTCCCTTATATAAGATGGCAAAATCAAGGTTTGCTTTTTGGGGTTATTGTTTTTTAAAAAATATGTTCAAGCCTGTGACCAATAAAGTTTGCTTATTGTTTTGGGATTTTTATCTGTATTGTATTTTAATTATTGTAAGCCGCCCCAATTGTTTTAACAGAGGGGCGGGGTATAAATAAATTTTAGTAGTAGTAGTAGTAGTAGTGCCGCAATCGGTTCTTGTAGTAAGGTGGAGAACCGTCTCTTCAGCTGGCTTCCTTCAGTGCTCCCTGTTAGCTTTTTTAGGCCACCAGATCTCAGGGCTTCAGGGTCACCTATTATCACTGATGTGACCAATTTTAAAAAAATCTACTCCAATAAACATTATGGAATTGCAAGCACCATATTAACTTCAGTCAACAAAAGCCCACTGAAAGGCAGTCTGGTAGGGAAAAAATCAATCAGAATTTGGTTAAACTTCAATAATAATTTAGTACAGTGGCTCTTAACCTTTCCTTTACCAGGGACCTCCTTTAAATATCTTTTGTTGCCGTGGTCCCCCTAGACTTAACTCAAGATTTAAAACAACAACAACACATAATAATACCTAATAATAATAATACATTTGCACCCTTCATTAAACCTTTCCTCAGAAGCATTGGAGGGGGAGGGAAGGCTTCTGCTTCTTCCTGCAATTTTCTGGCTGGAGCCGATTGAATGGCAATGCACAGGCCAAGTCAGCCAGCCGTTGCCTTGGTTCCTGTTACATAGCCGCTCACTGTGGGAAGGAGATGGGCTGAGAATCCTTCAAGCCTTTGCAGACCCCCTGTGAGGATATCATGGTCCCCTGGGGGACCACTGACTACAGGTTAAGAACCACTGATTTAGTAGATTATTATATGGGGTACATTTCAGCCAGGAGTAGAACTTTGAAGCTTTGTTTAAATCAGTGAGCTCTTAAAGTTCCTCTGGATCTCATTCCCTCCTGGGGTCAGGGAGCTGGGAAAAGGCAACATGGTACCTCTGGTGAGTCCTGGTGAGAAAGGGCCATATTTCCTTCTAGGGTAGCCCACTAGCTGGCAAGGATGAAGCTAGTGGTAGAGAGAGCAATAACCCAGAAAAGATGAAGCTATGGGGACTTCATCTTCTATCCCTGTGGTTCTTAACCTGTGGGGACCCCTGGGGTCCACAATGTCCTCACAGGGTGTATGAGGACAGGGAGTATGTGAATTTTTGAAAGTTTCTTAGCCCATTTCCTCCCTGCAGTGGAGTGGCCATGTGACATGAGCCAAGGCACTGGCTGGCTGGCTTGGCCTGTGCATTGCCATTCAATCCGCTCC
Source organism: Gambelia wislizenii (assembly GCA_030847615.1). Classification (NCBI taxonomy): domain Eukaryota; kingdom Metazoa; phylum Chordata; class Lepidosauria; order Squamata; family Crotaphytidae; genus Gambelia; species Gambelia wislizenii. The sequence goes on along the minus strand of JAUMIR010000005.1, from coordinate 64,639,259 downwards.
AGCAACAAACTTGCAGGAAGAAAGAGAAACAGGCAGCGTAATCTGATTGGCTGGCCGAGTACACAGGGCAGGGCTAGCAAAGAGGGGAATTGGGAGCGTCCGCCATGTTGGATTCCCGGCTAAGCGAGAGTCCGGTAAGTCCATGAAATGGAGATTTTTTTACATATATTCATTTTTATTTTACATTGTGAATAGGGAAAATTGACTGTCCGCAAAACAGTCACCTTTTAAAAAAAATTTTTAAAAGTGGCAGGAGATTTAAAACCGCCACTTGGATTGCTCGCTCCAGCCAGCTGGGCGGGGGGGGGGGTCATACGGAGTTTAGGGAGGGTAAAAAATCGTGTAGGTAGATCGTACGCATACGAACGGCTGCCTTTTCAGATTTTTTTACCCCCAAACGAATTTTTTTTTCATCGTGTAGACGGGACTTCAGACAATCCCACCACTGTGGCCAAATGTGGAGGTTTTTACTCTTAAACCACTAAATGTGAAACCTTCCATGATACTTACTGCAAACACTCAGTATGAGGGCTTTCCCTTATCCTCACCTTTGCTACACATAAGGACGTCCTCCTGTTCCCCCTTGTGTGACATCAACTGTGGGGTCTATCTAAATGCCCTCAAAGTTCTTATGAAGATTTATACTGCCAACTGGACACCACGTTTATTCCCAATGGGACACCACTTTTCAATGCTACCACAACAGACAGCTTGTCTGAAACCAAACTCTCAGAATATTGATTCCCAAGGCCAAAAATGTCTAAAAATAAAAATGATCGATCACAGATTAGCAAAGGCATATAGCGCATTTGGAAGACTTCACAAAAGAGTCTGGAGTAATAAACACCTGAGGTGAAGCACAAAAATCAGTGTGTATAGAGCCATTGTACTGTCTATTCTCCTTTATGGATCTGAAACATGGGTCACCTATCACCACCACCTACGACTCCTCAAACGTTTTCATCAGTGCTGTATACGCACAATCCTAAATATACACTGGACTGACTATGTGACGAATGCTGCTGTCCTTGAGCAAACAGGGATCACCAGCATTGAGGCCATGATATTGAAAACACAGCTGCGTTGGGCAGGGCACGTTTCTAGGATGGAGGACCATCGCCTCTCAAAAATACTACTCTACGGTGAACTCGCCATGGGTCAGCGTAAGAGGGGTGCTCCAAAAAAATGATACAAGGACTCCCTGAAACAACATCTCAGGCTTGGCCAAATTGATCACCAACAATGGTCCGCCCTGGCCTCACATCGGGAGGCATGGAGACGCTCTATCCACAATGCTCCAGCTTTATTTGAAAACTCACGCTGACCAAGTCTTGAAGAGAAAAGAGAACGCAGAAAGAATCACAACGCAGAAACATCACCCAAGGAGACCTTCTGCTGTGCTTTCTGCAACTGGACTTGTTTATCTCAGATTGGCCTTTTTAGTCATCAGCGCGCTTGCAGAAAGCGCAGGCTGAGTCCTTCCTGAATCTTCGTTTGCAAAGAAAAGCCAGAGAGAGAGAGATTTACAGAAATTAAACATAAAACAGCAGATTATTTTATAGTAACATTTAAAACACCACCCACTCTCCTCTCAAGCTAAATCAGATCCTTACCAATCACTCTAACTCAAACTCATTTTTCTCATTCCAACCTTATTCTAACTCAAATCCTTCTCAAACCCTTTTCCTTGTTGTACTGTTCTCAAACCCTGGGCTAAAACTGCTCTTCACTCAAACAGAACTGCCAACTGTCAATCTCCTCAAACATTCCACCAATCAGCATTCACTTCAACACTCCATTCTCTCCCCCTTCCCAACAGCTACTTACCTCATAATCACGCAATAAATCAAGCAGCCATTTTATATACAAACCCAGGACATGACAGATGCCACCCTATTTCTGTCTTTCTCCCATGCTTTTTCTCCTTCTGTCATCTCATTGCCTCATTCTGTTCCTCACTCCTTTCTCCTCCCTCTTTTTACAGAGACCTAACCTAGTTGCTCAAACCTTTTGAAAACTCCAGAGATGGGCTATTTGGACATTACCTCAGCCTAATTTCAAGCAGTCCTCTGTCTGAGGACTGCTTGAAATTAGGCTTGAGAGCAAGCATTGGGCCTATATAAAATGAACCTGTCTGCCTGTTTAGAATGGCTTCCAGCAAACCATTTTTATGAGGAAAATTCTCACTAAAAGAACCCCACACTGAAAAAAGGCCTATTTCCAATTATGTATCTGAAACCATTCCTGCCCAACACCTGCAAGGACAAGCAGTCATCTCTCAACAGTCACTTAACAAAACTGTCTAAAAGCTTGCTTTGTACTAAAGAGGTCGTCCTGTTCTGCTGGAAAAGTTGAGTCAGATATTTCAGAACCACTTGCTGCATAAAGTCTGGTCGTTATGGTACATGATTCCTACGTATTTCTTTAGATGCATGCTTAGGATGCTGACAGACATATCTTGTATAATAGCCAGAAATAATGCTATAAAAATCTTGCTCATAGAGAAAATGTCTGTCTCTTCCTAAAAACAGGAGGAGACCATATCTGACAGATATATTTTTTTCTATGATCGCTCGAGCCTTTAAAGTGAACTTTTTTCTATTTTGTAATAAACTCCTGAATCAAGAAAGCTGGGGTCTATTTGTCTGCCTGTGTCTGAGCTGAGTTGTAATTTCTTAGGAGGGTGAGGTGACAGGCTGAGGTTATGTGCAAATAGCCCATCCTTGAGTACCAGGTGACTTGTACCATTTTGATATTTTCATTTTTAACTACAGTAGTTTTTACAAACTTGTGTTTTCATTGCTGCATGAGGTAAAAGGGAAAAGGTTCACTCTGCCCCCTTACTCATTTGCCCCAGCCACTTCTGCCACCTTTGTCTTTTAGCGTCCATAGGCATTGTTGTATGTGCCTTCAAGTCATTTCTGACTTACAGCAACCCTAAGGTAAACAGAGCTTTCTTGGCAGAATTTGTTCAGAGGGAGTTTGCCCTTGGTTTCCTCTGAGGCTGAGACAGTGAGATTTGACCAGGGTCACCCAGTAGGTTTCCATTGCCAAGCAGGGATTCGAACCCTGGTATCCCAGGGTCTTGGTCCAACACTCAAACCACTACACACACTGGCTAACCCATGGGCATTGCCCCTTCTTTTTTCCTTGTATTTTGTCAAGACCTTTAAATATAATCTTCGTCAAGCAAACCCAGAAGCCCCAGAATATGGGAGGGTTTTTTTAATATTCTTCCTTACTTAGACCACCAGCTGTTTTCATTAGTTTGTTTTTAAAACTTACAAAACCTTTATATAACACTTAAAATTCCCCAATTGTGTTTTAAACAGTAACATTTATTTTAAAAATATTATTTGTTCATTCTTAGTTTAGGTGGGAATTATGTAGGCCTCCAAATGTGGGACTGCAGCTCCCAACATTCCACACTATTGGCTTTATTGGCTAGGGCTGCTGGGACTTGCAGTCCAATAATAGCTAGAGAGCTGCATGGTTCTTAGACCTACAGTAAGTATTTCAGGGAGCTCCAGTTCCTTATATAAAATAGTTGGTTGAAGACACAATATAATGATTGGTAATGGGTAAGCACAGAAGGCTTAAATCTGTAAGTACAACTCACCCACCCACAATATCTATGGGGGATACATTCCTGGAATTACCATGGATAATAGCAAACCTTATTGAAATTAATTACTTCTGGCCTATATTGTAGAATCGTACTGGAGGACCTAGAAAATGCCTAGAAAGGTCATTTTTTTCAGATGTGATAAATGAAACTGTGAATATCGGTCCCATATATATGGGGGTTGACCTGTATATTAATGTGATAAAAAAGAAAACAACTATTTTTTAAGGAAATCAAAATCATTTGTCATTCAAATATATAAGAAAAGAAGGAACAGAATCATGAGTATATTTAATCGGATAGTGTGTGTGTATGTGCCTTCAAGTCACATGTCGACTTATGGTCTTTGGGTTTTCTTGGGAAACGAATACTCAGAGGTGGCTTTGCCAGTTCCTTCCTCTGAAATATAGCCTACAGCACCAGGTATTCATTGGTAGTCTCCCATCCAAGTACTGACCAGGGCTGTCCCTGCTTTGCTTCCAAGATGAGAAGGGACTGGTGCCATTTAATCAGACTTAGGTCCGGTCTATATGGGGGGCGGCAAAATAGTATCTCCTCTGAAGAAGCAGCCATTTGCAGCGCTGCAACCTGTCTTAATGGTCAAAAGAGTCCCCCTAAATTTTGGATGCCTTCTAGCCAAGATGGTGTCTATGAGTGATTTATTCACACTTTTAAATCTGCTACCACCCAAATTAAAAAAAAAAAACACCACAATTTACCATGGTACACACATATGATATTTCGTATTTACAAAAAGAAAAAGAGAGAGAAATTATAAGATCACAGTTTTATTGACTTACCAGACCATTGCTTAGCCAAAAATCCAAGATGGTGGCTTTGCTAGCTCCACCCACATGCTCATCAAGCCCATCAGCTTATGCTGCCTGGTTACAGCAACACAAATACAACTGTCTTAACGATCGCACATTTACATGCCCTACAGAGCTTTTTAAAAACTCTGAGAAAAGCTCTGAAGGCTTCCCTTCGGAGCTTTATGGTGGATTTGGCTTCTCCCCTTCTGAATGAAGCGTATTGATGCGAATGTCCATTTGGACAGATCACCTTCCATGCTATTGCCATTTGGATTATTTTCACTGTTTGGACATGAACTTACATCCCATTATGTACAATGGGCCTTTTTTTCAAATAAATATGCATAGGAATCAACAGGAATCTTTGGCTGAAAAGCAACACTTGTTTATTCCATGATGGTGTCAAATAGACTGCGCAGCTATAAGACTGTTGTTGTTTTTATGTACCTTCAAGTCAATTCCAACATATGACAACCCTATCATAGAGTTTTCATGGTAAAATTTATCCAGAGGAGGTTTGTCTTTGCCTTCCTCTTAGGCTGAAGGAGTATGACTTGCCCAAGATCATCCAGTGGGTTTCCATGACTGAGATGGGATTCAAACCCTTGTTTCCCCAGAATCCTGGTTGAACACTCAAACCTTTACACCATGAGATTACAGGAATTAATGTTGATCTTCCAGAGCCAACACGAGAGGCATGTCCTACGTTTGCCCCAACCATATGCTGTTTGAAACAAATGAGCAGGAGGAGGGGGTTTACGAAGTTCTCAACTACCTCTGAATTTCCTGAGCTTCAATAATTAATATGAGTCCTGGACAAAAGGGTGTCCACCAACCTCTATCCCACCAGTAACATCAGCCAATCTATGCTTAAAGAAGCTGGCTTGTAAAAACTAAACAAAGCCTCATAGTAAAAAGGATCCCATTGCCTGCACTAATAAACAGGACAGTAATTTGAACTAATCACTTTTATGTGTTATCCATAACTGGGGAAGATATAGTCACAGCTTTAAACCTGATGGAGTCGTTTGACAGTGTTCAGGAATTCCTGTACATAGCTGATGGACAGCTATTAACCATGCAGGAAGAAGAACAAGCTAGAGAAAAGCTGTTAAATTTCACAGTACTTGCTGTCGTGTTTGGCAGTTTCATCTTAATGCTATCAATCAAAAGCTATTGTGCATCAATTCCATCTTTGCCTCCTTAGTGGATTTTATTTTAGCAATTTAAAAAAATGGAGGAAGCACTGGGCAAATCACAGATAGGATGCCATCCTGACCTTTATAAAATTCCATGTCTAAGTCATGGCCTGCCTCAAACCAAGATTTTACAAAAGTCAAAATTATGTTATTTTCCATTTGTAATTTGTCCAATGCATTTTTGTCTTTTTTATTACTAGAAAAATCATTAAAGAGGAAAAGACAATAGGTGCACAATATCTTTTGATCCGTAGTGTTAGGAGCCTTCTGTCTAAAAGCATCCTAGTTTCCTATTGTCACAGTGACAGATCCAGAAAATTTTGAAAATAATTTTGAAAAGACTTAGATGCAATCTTGCCAATAAACACTACATTGCTGTAGGTTTCCAACAGATTTAATGATGTATCAGCCTTAACTAATAACTGCTAGACAGCCATAACACATAAAATTGGTAACCTGCAGACAATAACTGAGTCACTCAATGATATGATTCTGAAAAGCAAAGCCACTTTTCTAGTATTCACCTGAGAAGAGTAGTGGAACAAATGGAACAGAATATTTGCCTGGAATTTCAATTATGCCATGACAATATAGAATTATATCATTCACCTGGCCCTAAGCTACAAAAGCATGATTTTGTCAAATATATAATTATAAAATCAAAACACTTTTAGGGGTTCCACGTTTTCAAAATAGCAACAATTGACCAGTGAAATTGATTACATACAGCAGCATAGCATAGGTTGACAATTAGGACATGGTTATTGACAAAGTTGAAGTACAGTTGTCCCTTCATATTCACTGGGGTTTGGTTCTAGGACACCCCCCCCCACCTGTGGATACCAAAATCCGTGAATACTCAAGTCCCATTATATGCAATGGCATAGCAAAATGGTGTCCCTTATATAAGATGGCAATATCAAGGTTTGCTTTTTGGATTATTATTTTTTAACAAATATTTTTCAAGCCGTGAATACTTAAATCCATGGATACCAAATCTGTGAATATGGAGGGACAACTGTAATACCAAATAAAAGTATTCTATATTATTTCCCCTCTTCTCATTGAAACCTGCCTGTAGCTATAATCTGTAATGAGAAATGAACCTGATTGGTGAAAGAAGTGGTATCTTGATTATTCTTAAATAAATTAAAAATACACACACATCCCATTTTATTTAAATCTTGTCTTAATTGTATGTACTAATCTGGCCAGCCTGCCAGGCTGCCCACCTAGAAAATCCTTCTGAGCCAGGAAGTTACAGCCCCCTTGCCTTTTACTTGTACTGTACTTTATTTATAAGAGATGCAGATGACACCATATTGCTAGCAGAAAATAGCAAAGACTTAGGAAACTCCTAATCAAAATTAAGATAGAAAGTGCAAAAGCAGGGTTACACTTGACTATTTATAAAACAAAAATAATGACCACAAAGATTTACAGAACTTTAAAGTGAGTCATGAAGACATTAAAATTGTTACAGATTTTCTATACCTTGACTCAATCTTTAATCAAAGCAGACACTATAGCCAAGAAATCAGAAGATGACAAATGGCCAAACCCACATGTCACAAATAATCCAATTTGAAATTGGATTATTGGCTATGGCTCTTTCCCATGTAGTTCTGGGATTTGCAGAGGCACCTGCACTTTTTGGCAGAGAAGGCTAAAGACCTTGTAAAACTACAAATCCCAGTATTCAATAGGAAGGAGCCATGGCAAATAATCCAGTTTCAAACTGAATTATTTATGCAGTGTAGATTTGGCCCTAGACTTATAAGAATAACTGTAAAGGAACTAAGTAAGATCCTCAAGTGTAAAGATATAAAATTCAATACCAAAATCAGAATATTTCCCATATTTCAGTAGTTCTTAACCTGTGGTCCGTTGACCCCCGGGGGGCAGCTATGCCCTCATAGGGGGTCCACAAAGGTTTGACAACTACTCAACCCACTTGACAATAGCCCCCCAAAGAGGCTGGCTGGTTTGGCCTGCAGGTTGCCATTCAATCTGCTCCAGCCACAAATTTGCAGGAAGAAGCAGAGAAAAGTCTTCACTCCCCTCCAGTGCCTCTGAAGTAAGGTTTAATGGATAGTGTAATCGTATTATTATTATTATTATTATTAGGCATTATTATTATTGTTAGGGTTTTAAATCTTGAGTTAGGTCTTGGGGGTCTGTAGCAACAAAAGATATTTAAAAGGGGTCCCTGGTAAAGAAAAGTTTAAGAGCCAGTGCCATATTTGGAGAATATGGGGTCCCATATTGAGCGGAAGTCAGGAAATAAATAAAATAAATAGATTTCCTGTTTCTATGTAAGGGTGTGAAATCTGGACAGTGAAGAAACCTGACAGGGGGAAAAATCAACTTATTTGAAATGTGGTGCTAGAGGAAAGTTCTACAGATACCATGGCCTGCCAAACAGGACAGATAAATGGGCCAGATTACAAATCACACCAGAATGTTTGCTAGAAGTGAAGATGACTAAACTAATGCTGTTGTACTTTGGGCATATCACAGGACAACATGACTCATTGGAAAAGACAATAATGCTCAGTAATGTGGAAGGCAATAGAAGAAGAGGAATGCCTTATTACAAGCAGATTGATTCAATCAAGGAAGCCACAGCCCTGAGTTTGAAAGAATTGAGGAAGACTTTTAATAGCGGGGTGTGCTGGAGGTCTCTCATTCATTGAGTCACTGCATGTTGAAGCTGACTTGACAACACATAACAACAACCATTAATTACTGCATTATTCAGCTCCCTTAATGATGTTTCACGCTCCCACAGCTTTTACATTGTGAGTCTTGTGTATGTGTGTCCACTGCACAACTTCTAATGTGCATTAGCCATTTTATAGATCATAAATGATGATAGTGCTTTTGCTCTGCAGATATTAATACTAAGATATACATACTATCTCTTTGAATCTTTTAGCATTGCAGGCTTGTCCTTTTGAAGTCATCCTCCTTTATTCTTGTAGTAGACATGTAGATTCATATGACTAGTTTTTAATAAAGCAAGAATCACCACAAATTTGGTTGTTTTGAGGAATTCTGATGTGATAAATTATTTCTTATGAACGCACTAACTGGTTTCAGGTTCTCAACTTACATAATCCTGGCTCAAATTTCTTAAGATTTTTTAGGATGCAGTAAGCTATGGTCTAGACATAGGCCTCGTCTACATGACAACAAAAAAAATCCGTATGGGGGTAAAAATTCAAAAAGGCAGTCATTTGAACATGTACGATCTGCCTACACAATAAAAATTCCAACCTAAAATCCATACGACCCCCCTTGCCCAGCTGGCTGGAGCGAGTGATCCAAGCAGCGGTTTTAAATCTCCTGACACTTTTTTATTTATTTTAAAAGGTGCCGTGATTACGGACAGCCGTAATAATGTTGCTACAAAAAAACATAAAAACAAAAAAATTAGCCGTTTCCCAGACCTACCTTGTTCTTGCATAGCTGGGAATCCAACATGGCGGCCACTGCTGATTCTCCTCCTTTTTAGCCCCACCTCCTCTGCTTGGCTGGCCAATCAAATTGCACTGCCTGTTTGTATGTATACGAACAGGAGTGTATGCATGGAGGGACATTCGAATATTCTATGGATTTATCCAGCAGATCCTGTTCAAGACCCAGATCCACCATTCATGGATTTTAAGATGAGTTTTGCCGCCGACCCTCTGAATGACATGTACAGTTGCCCCTCCACATTCGCGACTTTCACATTCGTGGTTTTGATTATTCACGGAAAGCCGCCTGCCACCCCTCTCCACACCGTCCCTTCCCAAGGCAGCGAAGGGTTTCTCACGAAGCCTGTCGCTGCCTTGGGAAGGGGGGATGGAAAGCCTCCCTCCCTCACTCTCTCCACCCCAGTCCCTTCCCAAGCCAGCGAGGGGGCCCCGTTGCCACTTTGGGAAGGGCAGGAGGGTGGGAATGAGTGGCGACGGGGGCTTCAGAAGCCCCCATCTCCACTTTGGGAAGGGCGGGGAGGTGGGAGTGAGTGGCAATGGGGGCTTCAGAAGCCCCCGTTGCCACTTTGGGAAGGGCGGGGGTGGGGTGGGAGGGAGTGACGATGGGGGCTCTTGAAGCCCCCTGTCGCCACTGGGAAGGGCAGGGAGGATGGGAGTGAGTGATGACGGGGCTCCTGAAGCCCCCGTTGCCAGTTTGGGAAGGGCGGGAGGGTGGGAGTGAGTGGCGACGGGGTGGGTTGTTGCAGGCGGGTGGGGGAGGACTACTATTATTTGCGGTTTTTTCACATTTGCGGGGGTCTTCCGCCCCTAACCCCCGCGAATGTGAAGGGATGACTGTATTTATTCAAACGGCCATCTGTACAGATCGCCGATTTTTCGAATAAATATGTGTCATTTTTCATTGTGTAGACAGAACCATATTCTGGAATAGTTTTGAATCAGTCTTTGCATCCAGGTTTGGTAGTTCTGGCTTGAACAACAGCTTGACTACTGGGTGAAAATGTTTTCGTCCATGCCAATATAAGCTTTCCCATAGTAGCTTCTGTAAATAAAATAGTGCTGTTCAAGACCTAGGAGCACACCCACATAGATTTCCTTTTTCTGCTTGGGCAGCAAACATATTTTTAAGAGGGGTGAAAACTCCACATCTAGTCTTCACAGAACCTTAACAAAAGGTTTTAGTTTTATCACATGGTTCAGGCCTCAGGTCATATATAAAATATAATATTTTCCATTTTAAGAATTAGCAAACCCATGAATGACTAAGAATTACACATTTATTCCAGTAACTGTCATTCTATCAACTGTTCTGCTAGTTCCTCAAATATAACACTCTGGTGAATCTGTTTTCTTTAAAACTCACGTCCTTAGTGCTATCAATAAACTACACAAATAACCTGCATATTTTTTCCTGTGGTGGACATACCTACATGTTTTCCCTAGAGAGGGAGAGTGGCTGCTAGGGAAAGGATTAGCATTAAGCACAAACTCTGCTCAAACTCACAACTTTCCAGGTGTGTTTGTCAATTAAAAAGAACTTTGGGGGGTTGTTACACATATGAGGGTGATTTGCAGCTTGTCTCTAAGGCAATATTGAATTGAATTAAATTGCAATTGAAATAAAGTCAACCTTTGGCAAGTTTAAATCTGTCTATCCACTGAAAACAAAGCTGAATACCTATTTTCAAGGAAGCTGCCATTTTCAGGATGTTACACAGTGTAATTGATTCTCTGCCAGTCGCCAAATTCGGTGTGCTCTCTGTATGTTTTCTATCAGATGCTAAATGGCTGCAGGTTGTTTTCAAAATCTTGAGATTACAAGCGTATCACACAGTTTATGGATCCCAGCAGTGACTACAGCTCTTGTCTTACAGGATGCCCAACAAGTACTGTTCAGGCCTGAAGCAATAGAGTAACAACAATACTGTATTATAAAAATAAAACATGCTCATATTAAGAAGAATTCCTGTACAACTGAAGTAAGGATTTTGCCAATGTATCACTTGTAAAGAAGAACTGAAGAGCTTAGTGGTTTCCAGGTAAAATACAACAAAAATACGAAATCCACAAAAGAATGATACCTTTATCAACCAACCGAAATGCACAGATTACTTCATGCAAGCTTTAGGACCTGCACTGGCTTTTTCATCAGGCAAAAGATGTTTAAAAAACATACAGGAGGAACAAAAGTAACGTTAAGAGTCACAGGCCTACATTTTGTGTCAGATGTTTCTTTTGTAGTTTACTTGGTTTGGAGGGATCTCAATGCAGGCATTAGATACTACATAGGCAAAACTTGCCAATTATAGTCCAAATGAAAAAGTTTTACCTTCATTGGAGGTGGAAACTTCAGATGCATTTTTTTAGTTCTGCAAATTATTGACTATTTGTGAGTAAGTGCCACTAAACTGCCACTGCCCTGGCACTGGAGGAAGATAAGACATGGCCCAACAGCAGAGGAAAGACCCTCCCTTCATCCCAACTGCCACTGCTGTGGCCTAGGAGGGAGAGAAGAAGAGGCAGTATATCTGGATTCAATCCCCTCCCACACTGACATCCCCTTTTTCTTTTGTGTCATGTCTTAGATTGTAAGCCTGAAGCCTATTTTGTTTTTCTTTTACTTGTAAAGCGCCATGTACAGCACTGTGCTATATTCATCATCAACAACAACTCAGTGGGATGAACTTTTCATGGTAGCGCACTAGTGCCTCTGAGCATATCAAGAGGACCAGGCAGTAAAAATTATTGTAGCAGAGTTGCACTCATCAGGTGAAGAAATGAGCACACAGACACAGATGTGTGCCTAAACTATTTCTCTTTACTAAAGCATGTTGGAGAAATATTTACAGTGAGTCTGAGACTCCTAGCATACAGACTACATAACACAGCACAATGTGCAGTGCAGTTCTGTCACTGTACAGTCCAAACCGAATGCACATAGTCTGAGAGCAAAATCCAAGTCAAGTGCAGAGACAGTTAGTGGGGTGATCCAATTATACAGTACAGATACAGTACAGTCATGGGTTATGCAGTTAGTGGTTCTCACACACATTTTCCCCTACAGATAAGAGTTTCTTCATATGTCCTTCCTACGCCTGTCTCCCAGACATAATCTAGATATGCTCGCCAGCTGCATTTAGCCTGCTCATTGCTGGCCCCTGCAGGCTGTAGCATACCATATTAGCTCTTTATAGTATAAATTTCCAGTGATTTATATCCCAGCACCCTGATAGAACTTCTGATTAGATATGCGTATGATTGTTCTTTACACAGTGGAAGAAAAAAGCTAACACTCCATGTTATCCTATTTTTATCAAAGAGAAAAGTGCTTCTCTTTGATCCTATAACTTGACACTGTCATTATTTTACACTAATTGCGCCTTTGTTCTGTGATAAGTTAATTACGCTTGATTTTTTTAATAGAACAGTTCTACATAAATTTTGTTCTTTCAATTGCTATTAAAACAAGCAACTGTATATTCAAAGACAACCATACACAAGGGGAACTTGTAACACCTTTGAGATTTGTAGCACCTTTGTTAGTCTCAAAGGTGCTACAAGATCCCCTTGCATACTGTATAAGCTATACAGTAGTTGTTGATCTTGAATTATCCAGTTCATTTTCACTAAACAAAAGTCAAACTAATCTATTCAAATGTGATTTTTTTGTCCATGTGATGTTATAAGAATAGTAAACTATTTTATGTTGCAGCCCTATGCATGTCCACTCAGAAGTAAGCTCCTGAGTTCAATTATGGTTACTGTTAAGTACGCATTTACCCTTTTATCTAGAATTCCCCTTAAAGTAATGATAGGGTGACAGTGTCATTTAGAAGTTTGAAAACAATGGTATCAAATTGTAACTGCTATGCTTATTTCTATGCTTATCTTTTCCAAACTCTAATGCACTTCCTGCCACATTTAATAACCTAATAACATGATGCTGAATGTTCTTCAGGCATCATATGATTCCAACTCTGTTCGTAGGATGTTGTACTTCTCATTGCAGTAACTGACCCTTGAGAAGTTGTATCAGTAAGCATCATAGTTAAAGTCTATAAGTACTGCATACTGTAAAGTACAAGTGCCAGAACCACTCTTTTTATGAGGACAGCTGTATGTTGCAGCACCTTTTATTAAAACAATTCTTACCAAACATACTTTTCAGAAAACTAGAGCCTGAGCTGCTCTATTTAGGATTCTTTGTGAACAGAAATAATGAATGGCTAATTATGATTTCCCGGTTTAACAGGTTAATTGCCAGCTTGTGTTTATATATAATTTTGTTTGTTTTTTTCTGTTATTTTGACTTGGGGAAAAAAAAAAACAAAATATAAGAAACTGATTTTCACCAAGTTTTTTGACACCCAATTCATACCTGTCAGATTACAATAATTAAGTCCCAAAATCGCATTCACATGGGACTGGAAATAAAGATACAGTAATATTCAACTAGTCTTTTAATTTGAGTGTGTTTTTTCATTGTTGAAGCTAACAAGTTTGTTGTTGTTAAATGCCTTCAATCTGCACCAGTTTATGGCAACCCTATGAATGATAGGCTTTCAAGAGTCCTGGTTCTCAACAGCCCTGCTCATGTCTTGCAAACTCAAAACCATGGCTTCCTTGACTGAGTCAATCCACCTGTAATACCGTCTTCCTCTTTTCCTACTGCCTTCAACTTTACTGAGCATTATCATCTTTTCCAATGAGTTGTGTCATCTCATGATGCATCCAAAGTATGATAGCCTCAGTTTAGTCATTAAGCTACCAAATAAGGAATTTTATATTAGGCATGTTTTATAACAGAATCATAGAATTGGAGTTGGAAGAGATGACAAGGGCCATCCAGTCCAACACCCTACCATGCAGGAATACCCAATCAAAGCACTCCTGGCAGATGGCCATCAAGCCTGTGTGAGGGGTGTGTGTGTGTGTAAAATGCCGGCTTAGAACAACATACAAAGTAGAAGACATTTTGTGTAATTAAGTACCACTGAAACTAAACAGACCTGTCCTATAACAGAGCTGGAATTTAGGTTCACTAAATTCAGTAGTTTTTAAATTAATTAGTTTTTAACTAGGAAGTAAATGCCATTAGCAGGACTTACCTCAAATGATTTTACGGCATAGCCACATTATCTAAGAAATGTTAATACAACATGACTATTTTTACCCACCCACCCCTGGCCCCAGAAAATTCAGCATAAAATTTCAGTGGAACAATTCATTACATTTATGTTAAAATTCAAATTTCTTCTTTGTGGCCTCTGGAAATACACACAATTGGGTTATCTGTGCCTGCACAGAGCACCATTCAGAACCTTCTAGAGCTCTTACATAAGCATTTTGATGGTAACCCCTCCCCATCCCACACACTATACCAGTACACTTCCCACCTAAAGCCTCAGTTCCCTTTCGTCCACCGCATTAACAGCATCTAAGGAACACTACAGAGACATCTCCACCTTCTGTTTTTACTTTGTGATTCTCTTTGATTATAGATTTTGCTACTGATGCCTTCAACATCAACCACCAATCCAGCTCTGCCTTGACCAGCCTTGGCTTCAGCTGCAGCCCATCCGTCCACACAGGGCTGTTCCATTGGTACCAGGGACAAACAGCCGATACCATCTTGTTCAGTACAATCTTCAGAGCCCATTCGAAAGAAACATAATAATAAGAAGGTGAGGTATCACTCTCCTCATCCTTTGGTCATTCATACATCTCTGGAACATGTTCAACAGGAGCCAGAACACACCTCAGGCGTCATTAGGGAGGAGTGCCCATTGATTTCTGTGGGTTCTCCTCTGATTCAAACACAGCACGAGGTGGTCTTGCCTCAGATACGAGTTTCTGTTTCGCAGGACCGGTTTAAGGAATTTTGGGACCCCCTGCAATGCTTTATTTTGGGGGGCCCATATGTTTATCTCAGGTCAATGTAACCTAACTCTAAGCTATTCACAGTACAGGATATTCAGATTATTACTAATAATGTTTTTGCAGGAGGGTTACTATGGGGGTCCCCACAATGATGGGCCCCCTTGCGGATGCTGATGCCGCTGGTGCCTTAAACCGGTCCTGCTGTTTCACCTCAAGAATCTGTTCCTCCACCACATATATCCAATGTAGGTGTGATATCTGATGGGGAAATCAGGGACTCCCCCAAGGAGCTCAAGCCTGTACACTGTCCCAATAGAAGATTTTCACCTACAAAGACACAGGAGCTTGCAGAGGTTCCTCCACATTGTCAGGATAAACCTCTCCCTCCGGTTCCGGAGTCCTATCACCAGATTGTAACTAGGGATCACACATCTCGATCTCCTTCCTGCAGGTGTTGGAGGTCTCCATCTTTGCTTTCGTCCTGGACATCTTGATCCCATAGTCCTGGTCATAGATATTCTCAATACTTGAGGCAGCCTTTCTCTTCATCTGGCTGTTGCTCACTTCAACTTTATCATAAAAATCAGTAATGGGATTAATTGGGATGACTGTTTTGGTCCAGGGAGACTAGTCTCTACTATTGGAAGTAATCTCTTTATGATTGCCATCATTTTGAAGTCTGTGATTGTTTTTCGTGTCATTGTGGATACATACCACGTCGACACTGAGATCATTTGATTTCATCCACTTGCTGGCACCAGAGGCCTCAGGATGGTTAGTCAACTTGGGACCATTGATAAAAGCGCCTCTACCTCTGTGGCTGCGACCATGTCAAAACAAGTTTAAAAAAAAATTATTAGAATTTTATATATCCATATATCCATATTACATATCAAATTACCACAAGTCATAACCAAGAAAAT
This sequence comes from Gambelia wislizenii, assembly GCA_030847615.1. Classification (NCBI taxonomy): domain Eukaryota; kingdom Metazoa; phylum Chordata; class Lepidosauria; order Squamata; family Crotaphytidae; genus Gambelia; species Gambelia wislizenii. Next base: position 64,623,338 of record JAUMIR010000005.1, on the reverse strand, counting down.
TATAGACAACAATTGCACAACAACTATCAACATTTGCCATCTTTTCTATTGCTTGTACATCTTATTTCCACTTCCTTGTATTTAATCCCAGATGTATCTAGATTATACCATCGATCCCTAATAATTAACTTCTAATAACTATTTCCCTCATTTATTTTTCCTCTTCCATCACTTAATCTCCTTACAGCTTTTTTGTAACTCTCCATTCTTTCAAATATTTATCTATTATTTTGTTGCAACCCATTCCGTGTGATAGTGGTACAGAAGAAATTTGTTTTGTTTGATGGGTTGCAACAAAACAAGTTTCTTCTGTACCACTATCACACCAAACACAAGAGAGAGCAAATCCCTCACATAAAGAGTTTCATGATACCAAGGCTTCTGGTATCGAGGCTTCACCACCTAAACGGCTTTGCAGATGTATACTTTCAGTCTTGAATGAAGATTCTGATTACTCCAAGGAGACTCAAATAAAGCCTGTCCCACTTGCCCAAACTGAGATGTTTCTCCTGCACATCTGGCCTATACTGCTCAGAGCAAGCTGCCGAGTTCAAAGGGAGTAGCTGGGTTCTAGTCAGCTTACCAGTATGCAAAGTCAGTCTAGGAGCCAGGCGCAAAGAGTAAATGCAGTCCAGTCTTAAGAATCAAACATGGAGAGGCAACAAGCCAAATCAACAGTCCAACAGGGAAATCCAAAGACAAGGTCACAAAGGCAAAGGCAAGGTTCAAGATCGCAGTCAAGAGTTGGAGTCCAGTGTAGCTTACACCCAAACAGGTCTCTTGTTAGCCATACTGTTCTGGAGGAGGTGCTGCCTAATTTATGGGCCAGCAGCACCCCTCAGGTGTTGCCTGATTACTTCCTGCTTCCTATTTATTCTCTCTGACCTACAACATCTTTCCTTTTCTTGTCAATGCTGCATGAAACTAGGTAAGTTTGTATTCTGTTCCACTGGTGTTTGTAGCTGTGGAATATCCTGTTGCTCAGATCAGTGAGCCTGCTGGGCGTTCTGTTCCTCAGCAGCTTGTATCTGTTGAACACTTTGTTCCGAAGCCTGCTGGTCACTCTGTATCTCTAGCTCAAATTCATCTTCACTGTCCTTTGAGAGAAGGGCATAACAACAGATTGCGGATTTAGACCCTCTTCCCCAACGGATGACATTCATGTGTTTGCTGATCAGATGGGAAGGATAGCAGCTGCCCTAGGTCTTCAAGTCACTCATACTAATACAGTAGGACCCCTGTATCCACTGATTCATTATCCACTGATTCATTTATCCGCGGGACACAAAACAGCACACCTACCACCTACCATAGAGTCTTCTAGAAAATGCCTAGGGAGGCATCCTCTCTAGACATTTAGGTCCTTCAAGGCAACTCTATGGTATTTTAAACCAAAAGTCCCATTATTTTCAGTGGCATTAGCTGTTATCCATGATTTTTGTTTTCCAGAGGCTCACCCAGAACCCAGAACTCTGGAGGCTCACTCCAGAGGCTCACCCAGAACCCAGATACAGGGGTCCTACTGTACGCAAATTAATGACCCTATTTTCAAAGAGATTCAATGGCAGGCACCACCTCTACTATCCATACTGTTCCTACCATACCTTCAGCAGGTAATGAAGCACTCATGGAATACTCCTTCCTTGGTACCTCCAACTTCAAAAAGACTAGGGAGATTTTCACACGGGGAAAATATCCCCTGGAGAAATCGGGACAGAAATATTTCTATCCCGTAAGCAGCGCCGCAGTTTGCATGCCCACTTCCCTCTCCCGATATTCCGTCGTCCTCACGCTGTCTTTTTTCTTCTCTCTTCCGTTATATTTTACTAATGGGAGTTCATCGTTAATAAAATATGATGGAAGAGAGAAGAAAAAAGACAGTGTGAGGACGACGGACTATCGGGAAAGGAAAGTGGGCGTGCGAACCACGGCGCTGCTTCCGGAACAGAAATATTTCTGTCCCGATTTCTCTGGGGGATATTTTCCCTGTGTGAAAATCTCGTAGGTCTATACCAAGTCACCAATTCTGGCATTGAGTGGATGTTGCACCATCCTAAACCAAACTCCATAATTGTGAATGCTGCACAGTCCAAGATATCTCAGAAAATTCACCTATCCCCAGTGGATCACAAGGACAAGAAACTAGATTCTATGGGTCACAAATTCTTACCTACAGCATCCCTACTGAGCAGAATAACTAACTATTCTGCCTATATGGCTACCTACCAAAAAATTATTTGGGAGAAGGTAGCTCCTTATTTTGAGAAATTGCCTGACCAAGGCAGAAGGTTCTTGTTTGTCTTAAAGGATGAAGCTAATTAATTGGCTGGACAACAAATTCAATCTGCAAAACATGCTGCTGAATGCACAAGTAAAATTGTTGCTGGAGCCAGTGCTATTCCTAGACATGCCTGGCTACAATACTCTGGACTTTCCAAATCCACGAGGCCCATGATAGAAGATTTACCTTTTGATGAACAAGGGCTGTTCCACTCAGATATGAATTCCAAGTTGGAACATACACATAAGATGAGAACCACTGCTAAAAAGTTTGGATTTCAACCCCAGCAGCAGGTCACTTGTCCTAAATGTGGTTGGTGGAGCTAACACTCCTTCTTATCAACGTCAGTACAGCCCTGCATCAAGCTGTCACCAGTGTCCTTCCATTCTGCCTGTTGCTACCACTTTGAGAAAGGCTTCCTTTTTTAGTAGGTGATTCTGCAGGTAGCTGCTGTTTACTTTCCCTGTAGTATGTAAGCGCACACAGCTATAGTAGGATCATGTACTCGTACAGTAGAATCCCATTCTTTCCAAGGTCAAGCTTTATTGTATTGTTTACGGCAGACACATTGCTTCAATCCAGCACTAAACATCTGTGTTTCTCCAATCTTCTGTGTCCTTGTATTACCAACAACCTAAGAAGCTAGCATGGAAAGAGTCTCCTTGGTCCTTTCATTCATAATCATGACCTGGCCACTGTGTTGTTGTGTATATGAATACTATCCTCACTACTCACTTTATAAGTACAAACACTAAAGCAGCTCTCCATATACTTATTGGTGTCCAATGGTCTGGTCAGGGAGCTGCCAAGGCACCAGGTGGTTGGAGTGCTAGAGCTGCTGAGTAATTAATTCAGTCCAGGTCAGTCACAGCTTATCTAAGCAAGATGATGAGAGGAACAAGAGGGTGATTATCAGGTGGTCCGGGAGTCATTACAGCAAGTAAGTAGTCCAAATAAACAAAGCCAGCAAAGAGCACAACAGGGTCATCAATTATAGTCAGTCCTGAAGGTCAGGAAAAACATGAACACCAAAAGGTCCTACCAGTCACCAAGAAAAGGCAGTTTCAGCCAAGAAAGGGAGCTGCTGGGAGATTTATGGGCAGCTGACTCCAAATAGCTGTTGCCTAATTAATCAGTGCCACCTATTTAAGACACTGGAATGGAGTCTCTCTCTTTGTCACTCTTCAAAGGATGGGGGGGGTGTCTTTTGCATCTTCCATGTCTGCCACCTCCTGCTGGAAAGCAGGACTCCCCACTGCCTCAGCCCCAAGCTCCCCTGGCTTCAAGATACCTTCCTTATCAGGAGCAGCATATTTGTGGCAATCTGCCTCCTCCTCCTATTTATCTGAATAATTCAGAGGCTGACTTATGACAATTAGTATACTGACCACCATGAATACCCATTTTCAAGATTACCTTCTATTCAACTGTGTCTAAAGCCTACATCTATCTTATAGTGCCTGTTGGATGCCATTACAACTGTGATCTCTGCATCAGTATGTTATACAGTTCTTGTTGGAGTTGAGTAGCAATCTAACATGCTGGATTGTTTACTGTTAGAGAAAGTTAGGTTGACTGTAACAGAAAGGCTTAGGTAATTTCCTGTTGTAACCTGAGAAGTTTACAATGTGTCTTCCAGAAAGGAGGTTCCTTGAAATCCTTTGTCTTGGGAGACACGATGCACAGTCACCATTGAGATCTTTTGGAGGTAGGATGCCTGTGGACAGGTCTCTTCATGTTTTGTCTTAGAGATGTAGCAATCAGTGTATATTTTTGTTATTCCTGCATATCTTCAAGTCTTGTACCTGTGTACTGAAGATTTACACATGATGTTCATGAATAAAGTACTTTTTATATGATTTTAAGACTGCTGTGAAGTACAGGGCTGGTTTAAGGAATTTTGGGCCCCTCTGCAATGCTTTATTTGGGGGGGCCCGTATGTTTATCTCAGGTCAATGTAACCTAACCTATTCACCTTACAGGATGTTCAGATTACAGTAGGACCCCTGTATCCATGGATTCATTATCCATGGGACTCAAAACAGCACACCTACCATAGAGTCTTCCTAGAAAATGTGTCCTCCCTAGCCATTTTCTAGGCCCTCCAAGGCAACTCTATGGTATTTTAAACCAGGAGTCCCATTATTTTCAATGGCTTTCACTATTATTCATGGTTTTCAGAATCTACCCCCCCCCAAAACCAATCCCCAGTGGATAAGAAGGGCCTACTGTATTACATAATTTGCCACCAATAATTTAGTTTAAAAACTATATTATAGGCACTAACATAATATTTTTTTTTCTTAGCACTTAACATAATGGTGCAGATTTCCTCAAAGAAAAGAAAGAGTGGACTACAAACTGAACATGAGTTAGCATTGTAATGCAGCAGCAAAAAAAATGCCAATGCGATTCTAGGCTGCATTAATAGGAGTAATGTCTAGATCAAGGGAAGTAATAGTATCACACCATTCTGCCTTGGTCAGCCCTCACCTGGAATACTGTTTCCAGTTCTGGGCACCACAATTCAAGAAAGATACTGAGAAGGATGGTGGGAGGTCTGGAAGCCATTATGCCCTATGAGGAACGGCTTAGGGAGCTGGGTATGCTTAGCCTGGAGAAGAGAACATTGAGAGGTGACATGGTAGCCATGTTTAAATATTTGAAGGGATGTCATACTGAGGAAGGAGCAAGCTTGTTTTCGGCTGCTCCAGAGCCTAAGACACGGAGCCATGGGTTCAAACTACAGGAAAAGAGATTCCACCTGAATATTAGGAAGAACCTCCCGACAGTAAGAGCTGTTCGGAAGTGGAATATACTGCTGCCTTGGAGTGTGGTGGAGTCTCCTTCTCTGGGTTTTTTTAAACATAGGTTGGATGGCCATCTGTCAGGAATGCTTGGATTGTGTGTTCCTGCAGGGCAGAAGCTGATCGGATGGGATGTCTGTTGGGGTCCCTTCCAGCCCTATGATTCTATAATTCTAGGCTGCATTCAGAGCCTGGGAAAGTTACTCTTGGATTACACTTCCCAGAATCCCCCTGCCAGCACCCTTCTCAAGGTCTGGTTGCATTGTTCCTTTTCCAGCATTCTCTAGCCCAGTGGTTTGTTGGGGCGTAGAAAGACGCGCTGTGCCCACCACGACCACCTGCAGAGTTTTTCCATGTCGACAGAACGCCAAGGAGAAGGTTTCTGGAGAGACTGCTGCAAAAGACTTCAGGTTGAGAAGGAAAAATTCCTTCACCCCAGCACACTGCCTTGAGCTCTGGCTTGCCAAATAAAGACAGCAACAAGGCCAGCCTTCACTCAATTTGAGGGCTTTAATCTTTGTTTGCAGTATATTTACAATATATATATATATATACACATATATATACAGAGTATAGGACAGCCGTCTCTAATACTCATAAATCTCTCTCAAACCAACAAACTGCTTCGCCAACTGTGAGTCACAACAAACCCACACAGGAGATAATTCCCATCTCCTTTTTATAGACAGTTAAACAATGCCTGTTAATGATTGACGCATGAAATAACGAGACCAGACACAGAGGAATGGGTTGAAATACGGGCCACTTTATTGATATCTCACCTATTTATTGTATATTTCTTGGGGTATGCAACCTGCAAAGGGGGAGATCCCTGGCGGGGGCAGCTGAGCAGTTGTTCATAGGTGACCTAACTCCCAGCGTCCCTGGGTGACTCACCTGAGCCCCAATGGGGATCCCAGTGTCCGGGGTTCCCTTTGGGCACCATCTGCTGGAGGGCCTCCGCACCATGCAGCAACTCCTTAAGCCATGTGGCTTCTGTGAAGGATCGCCACCTGATGCTGGCCCTAAGGATAGCCTACCTTGCTGCACCCCATCCATTCATATGCCGATACAGTTCGGTGATAGCTATCCCTCCACTCAAATTGAGGTTGCCATAGGTGATCGCCAAATCATGATCTCCCCACTCCCTGCCACAGATAGGGGCAAGTGTCTACTTAGCCCCTATCCCCCACACAGGATGCTAAGACAGCCTGCACCCCTTTCCGCATACCCTCACAACAAACCCACACAGGAGATAATTCCCATCTCCTTTTTATAGACAGTTAAACAATGCCTGTTACATCAGGCATCTCAGATGTGCATACTCTCAAGTGCTAACTCTCTCACACACCTGCCACTGGAGCTTAACTATTTTCATTACTAAACTTACAGCTCCATCTTGTGGTCACATCCATGTCATTGCTTAACTTGGGGTCTGCAATGTCCTCACAGGGGGTCCACAAAGGCTTGAAGGCTGCTTGGCCCACCTCCTCCCTGTAGTGGAGTAGCCACATGACAGGAACCAAGACAAAGGCTGGCTGGCTTGGCCTGCACATTGCCATTCAATCCACTCCAGCCACAAACTTGCAGAAGGAAGCAAGAGTGCTTCTGAGGGAAAGTTTAATGGATGGTGTAATTATATTGTTGTTGTTGTTAACTATTATTATTAGCTATTATTAATAGGGTTTTAAATCTTGAGTTAAGTCTTGGGGCAACAAAAGATATTTAAAGGGGGTCCCTGGTAAAGAAAAGGTTAAGAAGCACTGTTCTAGGCCAATGCCTCTCACATAACACTAATGGGATACTGGTGTTTTAGTGACAACAATAAAACCATGGTTCCCAGTAATATTACTCCAAATTTTAATTTATATTCTTTATATTCTTCTGTTAAAAGAGCTAGAGTGTTGTAGAAGTTTCAGCATTGCAGTATGACTATGAAGACCAGGGTTTGAATCCTTATTCAGTCATGAATACCCACTGGGTGACCTTGGGCAAGTCACACTCTCTCAGACTCAAAGGAAGGCAAAGACACAACCCCTTTGAACAAACCTTGCCTAGAAAACCCCATGGTAGGTTCACCTTATTCAGAAATGACTTGAAGGCACATAGGCAAACACATACAAATTTCTTTTGCAGGCTGAACTCAGTTGGCAGCAAGGGGAGGAAGGTGAAGAAGACCAAGGGGGTGGGGAAGGAGGGGAAAGGAACCAAGACATGTTAAAAGCAGCTGGAAAGATGGGTTGGAGGGGATCTATGTGGAAGGGAAGGGAAGGGAAGGGAAGGGAAGGGAAGGGAAGGGAAGAAAGGAAGGAAGGAAGAAAGGAAGGAAGGAAGGAAGGAAGGAAGGAAGGAAGGAAGAAAGAAAGAAAGAAAGAAAGAAAGAAAGAAAGAAAGAAGTCCTTTCCCAGGGAAAGAAACAATCCTCAAATTCCCCCCATACACACACACACACTTACCCCTCTCCGACATGCCTGGCTGGCTTGCATTTTGCAGCAGTAAATTCCCTCCAGCTTCTGCCAGGAGGGCTGCTGCTTCTTTCTCTTTCTAGTTTGGGTGACGCTGGTTTTTTTGTTTTTGTTTTTTTTAAAAAGCCAGCAGGAGGGTTTTGGAGGAGGACGGTAGGAGGGGGATACAAAGCAGTGGCTCCTCCTGGCTGTCTCCTTCATCAGATAAGGAGGTCAGCAGGGGGCCCTCTTGACCTCGGGGGCCCCCACCAATGCTGATTTGGCAGACTGGTTAAACCGCCCCTGGTGAAGTACTTTCTATGTTTTGCTAGACATGTGTGGAAAGAGAGGGGGGGCAGAAGGGTTGGATGGCTGTTAATTGTCTATGTGTTTGGAACTGCTATCACTTTGATGTGTACATTTAAACATATACTCTGCTAATTTTGCTTATTTTTACCATTATGGAGAATATAGCCAACCATATCTTTGGCACCAATTTTAAACATTCTCCATTAATACTACTACCAGGTATTTTTCTGTTTTGATCTCAAAATTTACTAACCACTTCTGGTGACTTAACTCCAGTGCAATCACTACTGGAGCTAGCTTATCTTCCTTGCAGTCAAACATACCTGTGGTATTGACGTCAAATGTGACCTGTCAGATTAACCCTCTGTCAAATATTTGTGATCCACTTCCATTATGATTCATCCACAACACTGAAGATACCTCAGTTTCACCATGGGGCATTGGCTGCACCAGTACAACTACTTTTAAGGCTTTCCACTGCTTTGTGTTTTCATGAAATGCATGGTGGTGGTTGTGACTGATTGTGAATTTTCTTCAGATAAGAGGTGTCAAGATTTTTGCCTACAGGAACTGGCCCCTGGTGGTATCCATGAAGCATAAAGTACAGTTGGACTGGTCAGGATTATGGGATGTGAAATCACTGTGAATTTTATATTGTAAACAGCTGCTGCCAGCAGGGGCCAGTAGCGAGGGCCAGCAAGCTACAGCTGGTGTTGACAACCAACTGTTGTTGACAATATCATGTGTGAGAAGTGAAGTGTGAGATAAAGATACAGCCACTATCACCCTGGATAAACCATGCTGTGGGAATGGGCAACTACATAGCCCATGAATGTGATGTAAACATGTACTGGTATAATCCTTTGTCCCACCCTCACTGCTCTTCCTCTGTATCAGTCCTCCATCCTAGCAGTACTAGACAGTACTGCTGTGACTCCTGTGCTATATAGTCTATGTATTTGGAGTCTCAGACTCATTGTATATATTTCTCTAGTATGCTCAAGTAAAGGTCAGTAGTTTCGGCACAATCTCTGTGTCTGTGCTCATTTCACCAGCCTGGTGTCTGCTGCATCTGTTACAAGATTTATTCTCTGTCTGGTCCTCTTCACATGCTCAGAGGAACCAGTGTGTGCCCAGACAGGACCTCAGCAATTCACTTCAGCTACTGAGAAATATAGGACATCATGTCAGACTACAGAAATAGCTTCACTTTATGAGAGCCCTTCTAGATTCCACCAGGCCCAAATATTTTTACCATTCAAGCATGCAATGACATTGTAGCTATTTGCCTGGTAAGCCACACTTACTATACAGTATTTTATTTCCTGCCTTTCTCCCAGTATGGGACCCAGGACAGCTATGCTCAATTCTCTATGACAAGCATTTTATACAGGCTGATAGACCTTCTGGCTGTTACAACATCTGAGAAAAAGTTCAGACACATTTGACAGGCTCAACAAACCTCTAGTAGAAACATCTCGCTGTTCTACCAGAAGTCCTCAGTGACCTTCTTTGGTGGATGAAGTTGTTCAATCTCACCAACAGAGATTTAATTTCAACACCCCAGCCACTGGTGATGGTGACAACTGACACTTCACTAAGTGCAGCTGTGCTGGTCCTCCCAACAGTGGGTTCTTCACATTCACTGCTCTTACAGGCAGTGGCAAATGTGTTTTAGACCTTCAGGTTCCAGATAAGTCTCTCTCTAGTTTTTCTTTGCAAACGAAGATTCAGGAAGGACTCATCCCGCGCTTTCTGCAAGCATGCTGATGACTAAAAAGGCCAATCCGTGATCGATCTCCAGGTAAGTGGTACAGTAGTATATGTGGCAACAGACAGTACAACAACCATGTTTTACCCCCAACAAGCAAGAGCAAACATGCTCCAAAAATATGCTAAGATTTAACATGGAAGTGTAATACTGGTGCATAATTCAATGTATAACTCTGGTTGGTATTAATATAGCAGGGAAAAGTTCTAGTGGATTGCTTGATCAGGTAGGAGTTGATCACTCACAAGCAGGCATAGCACCTTTTGTGTTCCAAGCCGTCACAAGAAGATTGAAGTCATTCAGATGCGGATGTCTTCATGACTGACTGCAACAAGATGTGTAGCATATACTTGTCCACATTTGTCCACAATTGGAGAGTACTTCTACTCTACATGTTTTCCCTGTTCCCTTTTCTGATAAAGGTGACTGTCATGTTCTGCAAGGATACTGTAGACTGTGTACTAATTGTTCCATGATGGCCAAAGCAGCTGTGTTTCATGTCTCTTCTCCACCTGCCTTGACATGAGTATCCATGCTTCTACTTCAAGTCTGACCTGCACTCCAAGGACAAGGTTTATTATGCAGACTTCTTCTCCCTTCATTTTATAACTTATAGGATCCATCCTTAATTAACTAAGATATTCCTGATGTATTCATGGCTTCTTGGAAGTTGTCAACCTTATGTCCATATCAAGGGTGGAGGTATCTCTGTCTGTTTGTGGCGATGCTAGATGAGCAGTGTCACCCTTATGATCTCTACAGTGTTATGATTCTTTTTTTGTCCTAGGAATAGAAGCTTGTTTTCACACACCCTCAATAGTGAACAATAGTGGCCTATCAGTCACCTAGACTAGCATCGGACTATTCCTTCACTAATGTGATGATTAAAAGTTTAATGAAAAGCCTATCATATTGTATTGTCCTCCACCACAATCATCCAGAATCTTTTCTCAGTTCATACTGAGGGTCATACGGAAGGAGGCGGTCCCGGAGATAAGTTGGACCCAAACCATGCAGGGCTTTAAAGGTTATAACCAACACCTTGTACTGTGCCCAGAAACGAATAGGCAGCCAGTGGAGAGCTTTTAGCACAGGTGTTATATGTTCTCTTCTGGAAACACCAGAAATCAACCTGGCTGCCATGTTCTGAACTAGTTGAAGTTTCCGAGTCAAGCACAAGGGTAGCCCCATGTAGAGCGCATTACAGAAATCCAGACGGGAGGTTACCAGTGCATGTACCACAGTTTCGAGGTCCCTAGTTTCCAGGAAAGGGCGCAGCTGGCGTATCAGCCGAAGTTGATAACAGGCACTCCTGACTGTCGCATTTACCTGATTAGACATCTGGAGCGTCGGGTCCAGAAGCACCCCCAGACTGCGAACACAGTCTTTGGAGGAGAGTGTAGTTCCATCCAGGACTGGAAGTTGTATTCCCAGACCTGGTTTTGGGCCTGTAACTGTTAGTACCTCCTTTTTGTCTGGATTCAGTCTCAATTTGTTTTTCCTCATCCAGTCCATTATTGCTTTAAGACAATCATTGAGAGGAGAGATGCCATCTGAAGTCGAAGCTGATGACCGAGACATGGAGAAGTATATCTGGGTGTCATCAGCATACTGATGACAACGCACTCCATGCCTCAGAATGATCTCTCCCAGCGGCTTCATATAGATGTTAAATAGCATCGGGGACAGGATGGCACCCTGAGGAACGCCACAGTTAAGCTCTATTCTGGTAGAGCAGCTGTCCCCGAGCCTCACCCTCTGGGATCTGCCCGAGAGGAAGGAACGGAACCACTGCAAAGCAGTGCCTCCAATTCCTAACCCCCTCAGGCGATCCAGGAGGATGGAATGATCTATTGTGTCAAAGGCCGCTGAGAGGTCCAAGAGCACCAACAGGGTCACACTACCCCTGTCGATACCCAAGCGGAGGTCATCAGCCAGAGCAACCATGGCAGTCTCCACTCCATATCCCGTCCTAAAGCCAGTTTGAAATGGATCTAGATAATCGGTTTCATCCAAGACAGCTTGGAGTTGGGAAGCGACCGCCCTCTCAATCACCTTGCTTAGAAAAGGCAGCAAGGAGACTGGTCTATAGTTGTTCCTGTCCAAGGGGTCCAGGGAAGGCTTTTTCAGGAGCGGCTTAACCGCCGCTTCCTTCGGACAGGGTGGAACGGACCCCTCCCTGAAGGACGCACTGATAATATCCCTAAGGAGTACTCTCGATGCGTCTCCCCCTTGGGTGGCCAGCCAAGATGGACAGGGATTGAGGGGACAGGTCGTCTTTCTCACTCTACCAAGGAGTTTGTCTACGTCATCGGTACTCACAGATTGAAGCTGATCCAATAAAATTTCATCAACGGAGTTGCTGGGCACCTCGTCTATAGATTCAGTCATAACACTGGCATCTAAGTCGGCTCTTATCCGAGAGATTTTATCTGCAAAGTGGATGTTAAATGCATCACAGCAGGCCGTTGTCGGGTTAAGTAAGGGGTTCTGCGCAGTGGAATCTGCGTCAGCTCCCCCACCACCCTAAACAGTTCTGCTGGACAGGACTCTGCAGACGCAATACGTGCAGAGGAGAAAGACTTCTGCGCTGCACGTATCGCCTCTCGATAAGAATCAAGGAAATTCCTATGACGAGTCTTGTCGGATAAGAGTTGAGTCTTCCGCCAGGTGCGCTCTAGTCGTTGTCCACCCCGCTTCATCTTCCTAAGCTCCTCTGAATACCAGGGCTTACGGTTAGGAGCAGGCTGGAAAGGACGTTTGGGAGTGATTGTGTCGATAGCCTTGGTGAGGTCGGTGTTCCAAATATTAACCAAAGCTTCAACAGAATCACCGGCGTTACCAACCATTAAACCCTCCAAGGCTTTCTGGAATCCAGTTGGTTCCATTAGCCTTCAAGGGCGGACCATTCTAATAGGTCCACCACCCCCGGTGGGGCAGACAGTGGCTCTTAGCTCCATCTTGACCAGGAAATGATCCGTCCATGACAATGCGGAGGTTTTAATAACCTCCGCCCACGGATATTCCTGTTCCGTACTAAAGGCCGCATCGAGGGTATGACCTGCACAGTGAGTAGGCCCGACAACCAATTGGGGTAGGCCCATGTTTGTCATGGATTCCATGAACTCCCAAGCTGCGCCAGTTAGATTTAGCAAGCTGGTCTCGAGTGAGATGTTGAAGTCGCCAAGAACTAAAAGTAGGGCGACTCCAGCAGCAACTCTGAGACCAGCTGTGTTAGCTCGGTTAGGGAGTCTGTTAGACAACGGGGTGGCCGGTACACTAACAGAATCCCTAAGCTATCCCTTCACAGGATACTGTATTTCTTGATTTCTTGATTTTATGTTGGCCCACTTTTTGGCTCTTAACAAGCCTGTAGCTGAGGCTCTGAATCATAAATCACAATAATTTCCAGTATTTCAGTATCCAGAGATCCAGTATTTATGGGACTGATTGCTTAGGTTAATTAATGGGTCAACTGAAAAACTGTTTTCAAATAATTAAAAAAATTAAGTGTGTAATATTTCTATATATGTCTTATAATTTTCTCTTGCTTAGGGTTTTGATGCATAATGGCTGATGAAGATTTTAGAAGTGCCCCGTGCACTGAAGCAACTCTTCAGTTGTTTTCTTTTCCCAAGATGAAGTAGAGGAAACCCAGGTTTGTTGTGTCATCTGTACCCAAAATGTTCTATGGCAAAAGACCTATCTTTACTTTTCCAGAAAGATTAAAAAGTAGTTCTTTTTTCATTTGCCTAAAGTACACTGTAAAGCAAGAAAGATGCAAAAGGAAAGGGACAAGGAGGACAATCGGTAAGCTGCTAGCTAGTGTAGTTTGACATAAGTTCAATGTGACAAAGGTCAAGGTCAACAGAAATGTAGTTTAATGGCAAGTACACTTGCTGAATTGCTTTGTAGATCATTGTGAATTAATGGTATCAGTGTAGAACTCGTGCTATGAAGATCATTGCCATTCACATTTAAGCAAAACAGAATCTGTTTTCCCTCCAGCATTTCTTTTTATGAGTAGTCTTCATTTCTGCGCAGTCCCACAATAACACTTTGAACACCATCAAATCAATTGGATACACAGAACTGCTGGCTAGTCTACTAGTGTATGACAAAAGGCTTCACCATCTGACACCAATTATATAGCCACATAGTAGCAAACAACACTAACCAAACTGTGAGTTTTGTACTATCATGACTACAATACAACAGTTATATAATGTTCTTTTTGCTATCACAATACCATAGGACCAATTTTTATTTTATAGTCTTCGATTAGAGTTATACTATTAATGCTACACACACAAGTTGGATTAACAATTTTCGAGAGGGTAGCTACACTAATCTGTTGAAAAACAGCTGTGAAATTATTGGATGACAATCATTATTTGCATAGGAGCCCTTTGTGATAAGGCAGCTAAAAACTTGCATTCTAATTTTATACGGAAAAATGGTTTTTATCTATCAGTCTAGGACTTTTCTTTGTTTTTTGGGCATTAATTATGGCAGCATGATATTTTATTTACTAATATCTCTTTATTTCTTGCTATATTATTGAATCTTTCTGTCTCTCTCTCTGGCTTCTCTTCGCAAATGAAGATTCAGGAAGGACTCATCCCGCGCTTTCTGCAAGCGCGATGATGACTAAAAAGGCCAATCCGAGATAGACAAGCCCAGTTGCAGAAAGCACAGCAGAAGGTATCCTTGAGTGATGTTTCCGGGTTGTGGTTTTTTTCTGCGTTGTCATTTCTCTCCAAGACTTGTTTGGCGTGAGTTCTCAAATAAGGCTGCAGCATTGTGGATAGATGTTGTTTCAGGGAGTCCTTGTATCGCTTTTTTGGAGCGCCCCTCTTACGCTGACCCGTGGCGAGTTCACCGTAGAATACTATTTTGGGGAGGCGATGGTCCTCCATCCTACAAACATGCCCTGCCCAGCGCAGCTGTGTTCTCAATATCATGGCCTCAATGCTGGTAATCCCTGCTTGCTCAAGGACAGCAACATTTATCACAGTCAGTCCAGTGTATATTTAGGATTGTGTGTGTCCAGCGCTGATGGAAGCATTGGAGGAGTCGTAAGTGGTGGCGATAGCTGACCCATGTTTCAGACCCATAAAGGGGAATAGACAGTACAATGGCTCTCTACACACTGATTTTTGTGCTTCGCCTCAGGTGTTTATTACTCCAGACTCTTTTGTAAAGTCTTCCAAATGCGCTATGTGCCTTTGCTACTCAGTGATCGATCTCTTTGTCAATCTTGGCATCTGAGGAGATGATGCTTCCCAGGTAGGTGAACTGCTGAACGGACTTAAGCACAGAGTTGCAGACGGCAATGTGGGGATGGAGGTGTTCGTCCTGTGGTGCAGGCTGGTAAAGAACTTCCGTTTTCTTCAGGTTGACTTCCAGCCCAAACAGCTTTGCAGCTGTTGCGAAGCAGGATGTTAGGCGCTGCAGAGCTGCTTCTGTGTGGGCAACAAGGGCAGCAGCAGCAGTGAAGAGCAGCTCACGGACTAGATAGTTTAGACTCTTCGTGCGAGCTCTCAGACGGCTTAAGTTAAACAAGCTACCATCAGTATGGTAACGTATATAGATACCGTCGTCTTTTTCGAGCTCTGCTGTAGCCCTTTGGAGCATCATGCTGAAGAAGATTGTAAATAAAGTTGGTGCAAGAACACAACCTTGCTTCACTCCATTAGTTATTAGAAAGGGCTCTGAAAGAGCATCGCCATATCTGACTTGACCGTGTTGGCCCTCGTGTAGCAAGATAATCATTTTGAGGAATTTGGGGGGACATCGTAGTCTTTCCAGGATCTGCCACAGACTTTTACTACTCACGGTGTCGAAGGCTTTGGTGAGGTCGACAAATGTTACATAGAGACCCTTGTTCTGCTCTCTACATTTCTCTTGCAGCTGTCTAAGGGCAAATACCATATCTGTAGTATTCCATAACCTCATTTATTCAATCTAGGGAGATTTTCACACTATACTGTTATAGTGTTACTATTCCACTTTATTTGCTATGGTTGCCTCCTGTAGAATCCTGGGATTTGCAATTTAGGGAGGGGCATTTACAACTCTCAGCCAGAGAGCTCTTAGGCCTCGCTAAACTACAAAACCCAGAACTCCACAGGAGGAAGCCAGAGCAGTTAAAGTGGAATAGTAACACTGTAACAGTGAAGTGTGAAAATCTCCTAGGCCACAGTTTGTTATCTGAGCCTTAAACTCTACTTTATTTTTACTATGGTTAATGGAACAAACAAATTTCATAAACTGTGGTTTGAAAATGATTTACTATTTCCTATAGTTAAAATCAATCACAGTTTCTGGGTTTGAATGAAACAAAAATGGAAGTGAAGGGCTTCTGAACATTTCCTTGCAGCTCCATCGGAGGAAGAGATGAAAATGGAGCATAACACACTGAGATTCGTTGTAGATTATCTTCCTAATGTTAAACTCTGGTTTAGTGTGATCAAAAAACTGAGTTCCTTGACTTGGGCCTATACTGTATTACATTTTTAGACTCTCTTTGGTGAGTGTGCAGGTAGCAAGTCCAGACTGTTGTAGCTTCTGTGAGGCTTTGTTTACACTATTAAAACCCCCAAATCCCCCTGCAAATTCATCCAAATTTGTGACTATCGGGTTACACGATGTACATCCTTTCCCCCCAAATCTGGGGTGATCAGGTCACCCAATGCATGTCCCAGATTCAGGGCATTTGGGGGTATTTTACCTTGATGCAGATTTTTTAGGATTCTAGGTTTTCTCCACATTTTTGACTGCCGCCACCACCACCACCACTGCAACCATTTTAAAGCTCAGGAGGCAAGTTCCTAGCTGAAGGGAGAGATTTTCTTCCTTCCCTTGGCTTGGCAGCACTGCCTCCATTTGCTCTACTGCTCACTCGTTGGAGAAACAGGTGCTTGAAGCAAACGATGGAGGTGCTTAATGCAAGCGATGGGCGAGTGGGCATACGTAGTGCTACAGAGCCAGGGAAAGGGAGAAAACCTCTCTTTTCAGCCAGGAACTTGCCTCTTGAGCTTTAAAATGGTTGCTGCAGGGGCAGCAGCAGTGGTGGATGTAAATGTACAGGGACAGTGGAGACAAGTATCCAACATCCCTGCAGAGAATAAATTCTGCACAGGGCTTCAGGGCAAATGTGTGGGCATGAGGGGCAGGACTCTATTTGGACTTCTGGCCCCATGTCTAAGCAAACGCTTAGTTAGAAGGAATGTTCTTCAGTTGTGGGGAAAACATCGAAATATTTAGGCCTGGCTTCTGGGAGGTTCAGACCTTTGAGATATTGAATGGCTCACTCCTTTATTCACACATAATTCAAGGACATCTTATAGGGTCTGGGTATCATTATGTTTAAACTGTTGGGACAAGTCAGGAAGGCAGCAGTTCTACCTTACAAGATCAATTTTGTCTGTGTGGACACCCAATGTTTCAGCTAAGGCTGGGTCTCAGCAGGGGCTTAGGAGCCAGTGAATTCTGAATCAGTTGCCTAGCTGGACTGGTTGGAATCCTTGACAAGGGTTACATGCAGACCAACACATTATGTCTGGAAACAAGATTTCTTTACCTTTTTTCTTAAGATATTCCTACTATGGTTCCTAGGATTTTAATAAACACCCCTCTGGACTAGAATCCTCTTACATTGACATAATCAGAGGGGGGAGGACATACCAGCATAAGTACTTCCTTGGACATTCTACAAGGAGGTATCCTGTATCCTTGCACAACAGCAGATAGATGTTATCTGGGCACAGTTCTAACACAAACAGACAGTGATTGGCCGCAGGATTTTCCTAGGCATTATCCAACTGCCATTGCACAGCCAGGGGGAAATGAGCAAAGTTTGCCCAGACTTCCAGTTAAAGTACACTGGCAGAGCTTTATGCTCCACCACCATCAAATAGGATTTCATCCCTTGTCTCCTGATCACTTTCTAGCAGCAAGGCTCTGTTGATTAGATAGCAGACCAAGTGAGATCTTTAAGAACAATTTAAGAGCTGAGTGTTATTTTTAGTAGTACCCATTCTTACTTTATTACCTATTCCTGCTGGCTAGAACATAAGTAGACCGATTACTATTTACAGGAAGGAAGGCAATACAATCCCATCAAATTATAGATATGCCAAATTAACATCACAGCCAAACTATCTAGAAAAATATCTAGCTATGAAGCCTAAGAAGTGGGTGACTAATAAAATATTTTTACCAAGAAGCAAGCTAGTTTTTTATCTAGTTGCTTCACAGTGGGCCATTGCTTTATCTTTGCATAAATTTCTGTCTATGCAAATATATATATATATTCCTATTGCAGACATGAAAGCTGCTTTCATTACCATTGGTAGGGAGATATTCTGGGCTAAATCCTTGAATATCAGGCTGGATTGTCATTTATTTTTAATAGTGTGAGCTTTTTACAGAGTCGGTGTGGTGTAGTGGTTTAAGCATTGGACAATGATTCTGGAGACCAGGATCTGAATCCCCAATCAGCCACAGAAACCACTGGGTGACCTTGGGCAAGTCATACTCTCTCAGCATCAGAGGAAGGCAAAGCCAAACCCCCTTTTGAACAATTCTTGCCAAGAAAACCTTGTGATAAGTTCCTCTTAGGGTCACCATATCTTGAAGGTTCAGAACAACAACAACAACAAAAACAAGAGCTTTTTCAGTGATACCTGTTTTTAAGGGTAGCTTTTCACCTTTCACGGTTATGAAGGAAGTTATTTCAGCAATCAGAATTATAGAAACACATGCACTCCAACTGTCCTGATTCGGCAGGGACAGTCCCTATTAATCCTCTGTTGCCCCACATTTTCTGTAGCTTATCAAATGTCCTAGTTTTTCTCTCTTCCTCCCACTTTCCTCCTTTGTCCTCAGCTTACTTCATTTGATGCAAACTGAAGTTCAAAGTGCACAAGCAGTTTGCACTCCATTAATTCAGTAGAGAGGAGAAGGGGGGCAGCATCTTGACCTTCCTAGTAGGCTCAGGCAAAAGCAAACTGCTGCAGCCTCTGCTGGCTTGTCTCTTCTTCCTCTTTTATAACCTTTTCTTTCTTGACCACACTCTGATGTTGCTTGGCCACATGTATCCCAGTTTTCATCTGTCAAATGTTGGAGGGTATGTAAATATGTATGTATACTTGCTTCATTCTTCTTTTATTAAACAACATTGCCTCAGAGCTCAAGTGTGAGAAGCTCTTTCCATTTGTCATAGGGAAAAGAAAGCTGTCCTCAACATTTTATGCAAACAACACAGTACTCTTCAATTTTCCTTTTCTCAATAAGCCTCTGTAGATTGCTAACAGCCTGGAGTTCTTTTCTGCAAGGAGAATTCCTGAACGTTAATTACAATAAAAGTACTGTGATTACCTTTGGGGATAAAATAACTTTCCTTCAAAACTCATGGATAGATTTCTTCATTATCAAACAACGGCAATCATTCTGATGCTTGGATGTATTCTAGAACTGGGTAATAGAAGTACAATCTCATTGTGGTTAAGCTGAAGATCAATAGTAAGGAGATTATCAGACACAGCAAAATGTACCGTACGAGAATGCCACAACGATGTTTCTGTCCCACAAATGGGACCCAGTTTCACACAACATCATCCTTGTCACGTTCTGCTCCTGTGCTGCAGCAGTTAATAAGGCTCACTATCAATGAAAGGCGTCACCTTACTAATTGTTGCAGCATAGGAGCAGAACGTGACGAGAATGAGGATGTGTGAAACTGGATCCTTTTCACAGGACAGAAACGTCCTGGCATTCTGGTAAGGTATTTTTTGAATGCATCTGATAATCTCCTAAGAGTTAGGAACAGACATGGTTTCTTAATTTTTAAAAATATTGAGAGTCAAAGCTTTACCATCACCAATATGGTGCAGAAATTGGGTGCAGGGCACAGTGCAAAATCTGACTGTAATCATTTTCAGAGCCAACTTTTGAGAAAAGTGCTACGGGTGTTGAAAGGTTTGCTTTGAGTTTTCCTGTCTGAAATAACATGCTTTAGTCAAAATAAAGTTTGGCTTTAATTTTCAATTATTGGCTCAAGTATCTATGTGCGTGTATATAAATATCTAGAGAAAGTTGCTGAAATTTATTTTCTGGAACAAGTTCAGTCTCTCTCTGGCTTTTTTTCGCAAATGAAGATTCAGGAAGGACTCATCCCACGTTTTCTGCAAGTGCGCTGATGACTAAAAAGGCCAATCCGAGATAGACAAGTCCGGTTGCAGAAAGCACAGCAGAAGGTTTCCTTGAGTGATGTTTCCAGGTTGTGATTCTTTCTGCGTTGTTGTTTCTCTTCAAGACTTGTTTGGCGTGAGTTCTAAAATAAGGCTGCACCATTGTGGATAGTGCGTCTCCATGCCTCCTGATGTGAGGCCAGGGCAGACCACTGTTGGTGATCAATTTGGCCGAGCCTGAAATGTTCAGTACAGCACAGCTAAATCAATTATTTGCCATCAGATGACAATGTAAATTATTAACAGTGTTATTTTCTCCCCCATTAATCCACTTTTTAGATCTAGGAAGTCTGCTAAGCAGGAATACAAAAACAGGCAAATTGACATGTATAAATTGTGATTTGGTGTCCTTGGTTGCCACAAAAATATGCCCCATCATTTGTATGTTTAAATATAATGCATATTTGTATAGGCACACTTGGGGGAGGGGACTCTCAGCCATCTCATATACAGATTTAGATGGAAGATATATTAAGTATCCTTACATACTGTAGTACCACATGTGCCAAGACTGTGGGAATAGGGATTTTCTGCACCATTTATTCTGTTGACATGTGACAGGCAATGTGAGGAACACAAATTCCTTTCTAAATAGTTGAAAGGAGACAAACATTGGTCATACTTACAAAAACAGATTATTTGCTTCTGGAAAAAAAACACAGCCAAAAAAATGCCTACTATTTATCATGTACTGTAAGCGAAGCAAGACAAAATGTATGTTACCCATCAGACAATTGAGTACACACTTAACATGTTATGATTTATGAAGAAACAAATACATCCAATTGCTTTCATTCTCCTGTTTTGATCACAATAATCAGTAATCTCTAATCTCTTTTATTTTTATGTTTTGTAACATTGCAGATAGAGCTTCTTCAAGCTACAGAGACAGAATCTACTCTAGTTCTAACTAAAATCTGTAAAAAAATATGGAAAACAGAATGATCCACAGATTGAAAAAACTCAATATACATTCCAGTCCCCAAGAAACGGGACACTAGGGATTGCAGTAACCACATGACCATTACATTAATTTCCAGTGCAAGCAAACTGATGCTCAAAATTCTACAGCAAAGACTTTTCCCATATATGGAACAAGAAATTCCAGATGTCCAACCTGGGTTCAGGAAAGGAAGTGGCATTAGGGATCATTAGGGATTTATAATTTTTAATAATTTTTTATGGGGGAGGGTGGGGGTGGGGGGTGTTTGGGGATTTTATCTGTATTGTATTTTAATTTTTGTAAGCCACCCCGATTGTTTTGACAGAGGGGCGGGGTATAAATAAATATCATCATTATCATCATCATCATATTGCAAACATATGTTGGAGTGCACCAAATAATTTCAAAAGAAAATCACATTTTGCTTTATAGATTATAGCAAAGCCTTTGATTGTGTAGCTCTCCAAAAACTATGGATCATTCTTAAAGAAATCACAACATTTGATTCCCTGATCCGTAACTTGTATTCAGGACAAGAGGCTACTGTCAGAAAAGAATACAGAGAAACAGATTGGTTTCCAGTTGGTAAGGGGGTCAAACAAGATTGCATTTTATCACCCTATCTGTTTAGCATGTACGCGGAACATATCATACATAAAGCAGGATTAGACGAAGAGTATGGAGGCATGACAATTGGAGGAAGGAACATAATTAATTTAAGATATATAGATGGCAGTACACTACTACCAGAAAATAGCAAAGACTTGGAACAACTACTGAAGAAAGCCAAGGAGGAAAGTGTAAAAGCAAGTTTACAGTTGAACACTAAGGGGAAAAAATAATGATCACATAAAATAATTTTAAAGCAGATAATGAAGACATTGAAATACTTCAGGATTTTCCTTGGCTCAGTCTTTAATCAGAATGGAGACTGCAGTCAAGAAATCAGAAGAAGACTAGAACTTGTAAGCTATGCAGGAACTAGACAAAATCCTGAAATGTCAAGACATATCATTGAATAATAAAATTAGGCTTGTCCATGTCATTGCATTTCCAATTTCCATGTATGGTTATGAAAGCTGGACAGTGAAGAAAGCTGATAGGAAGAAAATCAACTCATTTGAAATGTGGTGCTGGAGAAGAGTTCTGTGCATACCATGGACTGCCAAAAAGCCAAATAAATTGGTCCTAGAGGAAAATAAGCCTGCACTCTTCCTAAAAGCCAAGATGACTCAACTGAGACTGTTGTACTTTTGACCATATCATGAGAAGACATGACTCACTAGAAAAGACAATAATGCTTGGTAAGATAGAAGGCACTAGGAAAAGACAAAGATTGCACTCCAGACGGATAGACTCAATCAAGGAAGCCATGTCCCTGAGTCTGCCAGACCTGAGCAGAGCTGATTTGGAGGTCTCTCACTCATAGGATCACCATAAGTTGAAGTTGACAGCAGTTAACAGCAACAATATTACAAATAAAACTGTGCAATTCCCTTTATATAGAGTCTTATTTGCATTAATGCCATTTTTTCTCTAGGTATAAAAGATGGCAAATACTCTCTCTGGCTTTTCTTCGCAAACGAAGATTCAGGAAGGACTCATCCCGCGCCTTCTGCAAGCGCGCTGATGACTAAAAAGGCCAATCCGAGATAAACAAGTCCGGTTGCAAAAAGCGCAGCAGAAGGACTCCTTGGGTGATGTTTTTGGGTTGTGATTCTTTCTGCGTTGTCGTTTCTCTTCAAGACTTGTTCGTCGTGAGTTCTCAAATAAGGCTGCAGCATTGTGGATATTGCGTCTCCATGCCTCCCGATGTGAGGCCAGGGCGGACCACTGTTGGTGATCAATTTGGCCAAGCCTGAGATGTTGTTTCAGGGAGTCTTTGTATCGCTTTTTTGGAGCGCCCCTCTTACGCTGACCCGTGGCGAGTTCACCGTAGAGTAGTATTTTTGGGAGGCGATGGTCCTCCATCCTAGAAACGTGACCTGCCCAGCGCAGCTGTGTTCTCAATATCATGGCCTCAATGCTGGTGATCCCTGCTTGTTCAAGGACAGCAACATTCGTCACATAGTCAGTCCAGTGTATATTTAGGATTGTGCGTAGACAGCGCTGATGAAAGCGCTCGAGGAGTCGTAGGTGGTGGCGATAGGTGACCCATGTTTCAGATCCATAAAGGAGGATAGACAGTACGATGGCTCTATACACACTGATTTTTGTGCTTTGCCTCAGGTGTTTATTGCTCCAGACTCTTTTGTGAAGTCTTCCAAATGCACTATATGCCTTTGCTAATCTGTGATCGATCTCTTTGTCAATCTTGGCATCTGAGGAGATGACGCTTCCCAGGTAGGTGAACTGCTGAACGGACTTGAGCACTGATTTGCCGACGGCAATGTGGGGATGGTGGTTGACACTGGCAAATACTAACTGCATATTAAAGAAAAATAGACCAGATTCTAAATTCTATTCCAAGATGCCACATATAGTTTTTGGCTTAATTACTTTTACTGAATATCCAAACATGCTTTCTAAACTTCATTACTTATATCAAATCATCTTACTCTCTGTTTTGTAACCCCATACAGAATGGAATTGAGAGCTCTGTTACAAAACGCAATTGCAAAGCTTGTTTTCACAACTAGATATTTTGCTTGTTTTTTGTTGTTATTCTGCCGCTCTCTGGCCTTATGTGGAACTACAACGTACTCCACTAAAGCAAACCTGATGTTATTGCAGTATTGGTCAGGAAAGCTTGGTAAGATAAAGGCTATAGTATGCCTTCATCCTACTATTGCTGTTGTTTTCAATTACTGCAGGAGTTTATCTCTTTAGGATCTCTCTCTCTTTGGCTTTTCTTCGCAAACGAAGATTCAGAAAATAAGGCTGCACCATTGTGGATAGTGCGTCTCCAAGCCTCCCGATGTGAGGCCATGGAGGACCATTGTTGGTGATCAATTTGGCTGAGCCTGAGATGTTGTTTCAGGGAGTCCTTGTATCGCTTTTTTTGGAGTGCTCCTCTTACGCCGACCTGTGGTGAGTTCTCCATAGAGTACTATTTTTGGGACGCGATGGTCCTCCATCCTAGAAATGTGCCCTGCCCAGTGCAGCTGTGTTCTCAATATCATGGCCTCAATGCTGGTGATCCCTGCTTGCTCAAGGACAGCAACATTCGTTACATAGTCAGTCCAGTGTATATTTAGGATTGTGCGTGTACAGCGCTGATGAAAACGTTCGAGGAGTCGTAAGTGTTGGCGATAGGTGACCCATGTTTCAGACCCGTAAAGGAGAATAGACAGTACAATGGCTCTAAACACACTGATTTTTGTGCTTCGCCTCAGGTGTTTGTTACTCCAGACGCTTTTGTAAAGTCTTCCAAATGCGCTATGTTCCTTTGCTAATCTGTGATCGATCTCTTTGTCAATCTTGGCACCTGAGTAGATGATGCTTCCCAGATAGGTAAACTGCTGAACAGACGTAAGCACAGATTTGCCGACGGCAATGTGGGGATGGTGGTGTTCATCCTGTGGTGCAGGCTGGTAGAGAACTTCCGTTTTCTTCAGGTTGACTTCCACCCCAAACAGCTCTGCAGCTGTTGCGAAGCAGGATGTTAGGCGCCACAGAGCTGCTTCTTTAGGATACTCTTAACAACAAAATAGTATTTTTTAAAAAAATAAGAAGTTTAAATAAGAGTTCTACAATTGACTGGTTTAGGTAATAATTTTTTCTGCTTTTCTTCTTTAAAATGGAAATAAGTATAAATGAGTTCAGAGACTCGTTGTGAGGATGCAACAACCCAAGCTATAGGCATTCTCACAAGTATACGATTCATGATACTTACTGAGATGTTGTTGTTAACTGCTGTCAAGTCGACTTCAATTTGTGGCGACTCTATGAGTGAGAGACCTCCAAGTCACTGTATCCTGAACAGCTCTGCTCAAATCTTGCTGACTCAGGGACATGGCTTTCTTGATTGAGTTTATCCATCTGGAATGCAGTCTTCCTTTTTTCCTACTGCCTTCTACCTTACTAAGCTTTATTGTATTTTCTAGTGAGTCATGTCTTCTCATGATATGGCCAAAGTACAACAGTCTTACATTGTCACCACATTTCAAATGTCACTGTCCAGCTTTCACAACCACATATGGAAACTGAAAATGCGACATAGTTACATTTTTATCCTTATATGTTGCTTATCTTCTTTGGTTTATTGCAGACAGCTGGAAAATCTCTACTGTAGTTTGTCAGTATTCTTAGTACAGGCTATTTACCCAGAATTTCAAGCAAAAAGAGTGTAATCTCAGTTTATGCTTGCAGGCATGGGTTAGTACAGTAAGCTGAATCTGACAGATATCATATTTTGCTTGACCCCATGATAAAAGCCATTCCTCTAGTACAGAATGGCATTAATCCATCTCCACATGATCAAGAAAATGGCTTAAAGTCAAGAATAATATAAGCTCATAGATACTAGTATAATTTCATATTTAAGTACCATTCATTCTCAGGGCTCAACTGCCAAGCAGAATCATGCAGGGCATACACACATAGTCTCACAAACCTCCTGCTATATGGATGGCTCTGTCTTACAAATTCTGTACCTATGTATAAGAGTTCGTAAAAATATTTCTTATTGAATATTCACAGAATTCAGTCAAAAGCTGAATGGCAGAAGGCATTGTATTAATAGTATTATTTATAATAAATATTTTGTTGGGCTATTTTATGTTCAATATATTGTTAATTTATTGAATTTTAAAGGCAAAAGGAATGTTCTTTGAAGAAATCAACTCAATGCAGTCTTCGCAATCATACAGCGGAAATGATTTAAAAAACAAAACACCCCTACTGAATGTATACCTTCTGTCAGATGAGAATTTAATATGATCTTGGCATTTGCATATAGTATATTACATCAGGATTTTAAAATGGATTGCATTCCCTGTCAGTCCCAGCATTCTAGGTAGATATGTTATTTTTATAATGGTAACACTGAAATCATCAAACAACTAGTCCAGTTCATCTGCAGATTCCTTATGTTCTGCATTTATTGTAAGCAGCAGTCTGTGAGGCATGCTGCAGCCTGAAAGAGACTTAAAGCTTGTCTAGACCTAAAAAATTCACTAGCTGTATTCTGGCCCCAGATCAGGCCCGTTTCTCCGCCTCCCCCCACATTACATATACAGTAGAACCCCCGCATCTGTAGGGGATTGGTTCTGGGACCTCCCACAGATGTTGAATTCCACGGATAATAGAGAGCACCATCCCAGGGGCCATCCCAGGGAAAGGGGGGGGGCGAGATTGCTCTCTTCACCTCACCCCCGCATTGCCATTTTGGTCTCAGGAGCTTTAAAATATCATATTGTAAGAAATGTATGAACAATCTCATTACATCAATGTCTCTCTCTCTGGCTTTTCTTTGCAAACAAAGATTCAGGAAGGACTCATCCCGTGCTTTCTGCAAGCACACTGATGACTGAAAAGGCCAATCCAAGATAAACATGTCCAGTTGCAGAAAGCACCACAGAAGGTCTCCCTGGGTGATGGTTCTGGGTTGTGATTCTTTCTGCGTTGTCGTTTCTCTTCAAGACTTGTTTGGCGTGAGCTCTCAAATAAGGCTGCAGCATTGTGGACAGTGCATCTCCAAGCCTCCCGATGTGAGGCCAGGGCGAACCATTTTTGGTGATCAATTTGGCCGAGCCTGAGATGTTGTTTCAGGGAGTCCTTGTATCGCTTTTTTGAGTGCTCCTGTTACGCTGACCCGTGGTGAATTCACTGCAGAGTACTATTTTTGGGAGGCGATGGTCCTCCATCGTAGAAACATGCCCTGCCCAGCGCAGCTGTGTTCTCAATATGATGGCCTCAATGCTGGTGATCCCTGCTTGCTCAAGGACAGCAACATTCGTTACATAGTCAGTCCAGTGTATATTTAGGATTGTGCTTATACAGTGCTGAGGCAAAGCACAAAAATCAGTGTGTATAGAGCCATTGTACTGTCTATTCTTCTTTACGGGGCTGAATCATGGGTCACCTATTGCCAACACTTACAACTCCTCAAACACTTTCATCAGTGCTGTATACGCACAATCCTAAATATACACATCACCGTCAATACTGATATATTTTCCTTTTGCTGTTTTCAGACCTAGACATCTGCTGAAACAAATACACCAATTTATTACAGATGTTTGCTTTAGTTTTTTTGTTTTGTTTTATATACCATATATTCCGGCATATAAGACGACTTTTGAGCACTCAAAAGTGCCCTCCAGAATTGAGAGTCGTTTTATACACTGGATATACTTTTGCTTCGCCTGCCTGCCTATCTCCTGCCTCTTCGCAAACAGAGTGAAGAGGCAGGAGATGGGGCAGGGGGGTGAAGCAAAGTGTTTTGCAGTTCATTCGCCCCCCTCCTCTGCCTTCTCCCCCTTTGGGGAGCAACGGAAGACAGAGGAGGGGGGCGAACGTTGCGGTTTGCCACGGCCGCCGCTTGATCGCCTCTGCAGCGGCCAAGGCAAACTGCTAGATTCGCCCTTTTCCCCCACCTTTCTTGAAGGTGGGGAGAAGGGGCGAACATGCCCCGTTTGGCTGCATAGCCCCGATCCCTCCTTCTGGGCTCCCTCCTGGAAGGGAGCCCAGAAGGAGGATGCAGGGCCATGGAGCCAAACCCCAAGATTTGCCCCCTCTTCCCACCTTCAAGGAAGGTGGGGAGAATGAGCAAAGATGCCCTGTTTAACTCCGCAGCCCCGATGCCTTCTTCTTCGATGGATGAAGACATAATCCTTTTTTTTGTCTTGAATCTCCTCCCCCACACTCTGTTTCATTAATGATCCTAGCTTCCAGTAATATGAAGAAGAAAAGCTTCTTCCCCTAAACTTTCTCCACCATATTTACATACAGCAGCACACCGGGGTATTGCCGCTCTTAGGTCAACCATGGAAGCCCATTTGGTGACCTTGGGCAAATAGCAATAGCACTTCTCTTTCTATTCCGCTTATCAGTGCCAAAGCACTCCCTAAGCAGTTTACAATGCGTTAGCTAAAGTCACACTCTCAGAGTCTCAGAGGAAGGTAATGGTACCCCGCCCCCGAACAAATATTGCCAAGAAAAGCCCATTATAAATTTGCCTAAGGATTGCCAACATGAAGACGAGAGCTTGGAAAAGTTAACATTTCAGACTACAACTTCCAGAATCCCCCACCAACATGGCCACTGGAGGATTTGGGGAGCTGTCATCCAAAAAACAAAAAAACCCAAAAACACACCATTCTCAAGGTTTGTCTAATAGTCCAGTCCATGGAACTCCTGAATACTGGCAGCCATTCTGATTGCACAGCACTTGCAAGAGGAAGAGTGAACTCCTGAACAATCTTTCCGGCATAACATTAGCAACACAGTAGAGAAGTCCATGCTAGTAACTTCTCTGAGCTGCAGTAATTCCTGACTTCTGTATTCCCAAGTGCCATTAAAATAAAATACAGTTGTCCCTCCGTATCCACGGATTTGGTATCCACAGATTTAAGTATTCACAGCTTGAAAATATTATTTAAAAAACAATAACCCAAAAAGCAAAGCTTGATTTTGCCGTCTTATATAAGGGACACCATTTTACTATGCCATTGCATATAATGGGACTTGAGTATTCACTGACTTTGGTATCTACAGGGGTTCCTGGAACCAAACCCCAGCAAATATGAAGGGACAACTGTAGTATCAGATATCCAGGGGGCAGGGGCAGATCCAAGAGGCAAGCAAAGGTCCAAACACAAGTGGCAGGTCAAGGCAAGGAATAAAGGTCCAAGAGCAAGGGACACCTACAAACAGCACAGAAGACCATGTTGTTGTGGCAAAGACTGAGGGCCGAATGCCACTCTTAAATAGCAGTCCCTGCCCCCCCCCCCGCTGCTTCAGGTGTACTGTGTGATTGCAGACGCCTGCATCTGATAGCTGGGCCCTGGTTCTTCCAAGACTCCCATAGCCAGGGCTTGAGTCTGCAAAGAGGTAAATCCTGACAACAGTGTATCGTGTACGCTGAACATACAAAGGATTAGATGCAGAGATCATGAAGTATAAAGATGTACAACTGAATATTAATTAGGGCTCTCCATGACATTGTATTTCCAATTTCCATGTATGGTTGTGAAAGGTAGACAGTGAAGAAAGCTGATTAGAAGAAAATCAACACATTTGGAATGTGATGCTGGAGAAGAAGAGTTGTACAGATATTGTGGACTGCCAACCCCCCCCCAAAAAAACCACAAATAAATTAGCCCTAGAGGAAATCAAGCCTGAACTCTTCCTAGAAGCCAAGATAACTGAGACTGTTGTACTTTGGCCATATCATGAAACCATATGACTCACTAGAAAAGACAATAATGCTTGGTAAGGTAAAAGGCAGTAGGAAAAGAGGAGGATTGCATACCAGATGGGTAAACTCAATCAAGGAGGCCAAGTTTTTTAGTATACAAGATTTAAACATGGTGGTTGAGGATAGGGGTGATCTGAAGGTCTGTCACTCATAGGGTTGCCATAAGTTGAATTCAACTTGACGGCAGTTAACAACAATAATGTGATTATGATTTTGGACCGATAATGATAAAAAAAGGAATAGGTATTTCCAATAAATTTTTTACATAGGGCTCATTCTTTTAATGAAAATGCAATATGTTTATTGTGTTCAACATTAGCGTAGTGACAAATTTTGCAGCCATACTCACACACCCCTAGCCACACACTAAAGTTCGCGAAATTCCAGATTACCATTCTTTCACATCAGCAGTGCATAATTCACATGAATTCTTGCTTATTTGGAAGATGTGGTCAGTTTCGGTTTTCATAGTTTACACAGGCAAAGGTGGAGGGGCATGGCCTCCAGATGATTAAAGCCAGGCAGGAGGCGGGGAGAGAGCAAGGAGGGGGTCACCAGGAGGGAAGAAAAGCACAAACAAACAAAAGAACGACAGAGCGATCTGTCGGTTGCAGCACGCTCACACACACACCACCCAAGTTCCCAATCGTCTTCCCTGCCCCCAAAGCCTTAAATAAAGACAAAGGAGTGAAGGAAAGTACAAACAAACAAAAGAACGATGGAGTGATCGGCCGGTTGCAGCACGCACACACGCACACACCACCCAAGTGGGGGCTAGCCCCATTCCCGATCATCTTCCCTGCCCCCAAAGCCTTCCTTTGACACAAACAGGGAAGGCTCAGAGCAGATTTCCCAAAGTGGGCTGCAAGCAGAAGAAGGGGCAAATGGCAGGCTTGGTGGATTTCTCTCTCCAACCCCTCCGTCTATTTGGAGAAGGCACAATGGTCACTCCAACCAATAAGGATTCAGCTCTGCTCACACTAATTCGAAAAGGTCACTGCAAGTTCACACAACCAATTGTGCACATTTTCACGAACTTTATCAAAAAAGTTGGGAAAACTAGCGAAAGCTGATACTGCGCAACTTATGGGTTTTTCGCTCCCCCTCCTTCTGAAAAGGGCACTGTGGCTTTGAAATGCGTGGGAACTATCAGGCTTCTTGTCACATTCTTTGAGGATTTATTTTGCCATGTAAATGGCCCCTGTGAGTCCTACCTCTTCTACATCACTAGTGCTTAGTTTTAGTGGCATAATTACAGATAATTATGTTACTTGTAAGACATTACTTTTGGTGGCTAACAAAGATATAATGACAACTCTTTTGCAAAGTACTATAATAATCATAGCAGTGTTACTCATTGGCAGGGATTATGAAGAGTCCCCCCCATCTCAAATTGTAGACCATGATTTTCTGTTTTCACAGCACAGCCATCACTCACAGATGTCTCATGCTATCTATAGGGGTTTAGGATTAGGCACAAGCCACTTCTGCCTTCAGGAATTCTCTTCTGCCATCAGAAAAAAAGTGTTTGGCAGAATCTTTTGTCATTTGATCTCAAAGATATACTGACAAAGCAATCTGCTAACAGCACTGCCCTGCTAGCTAAGATTGACCAGCAGGAGAACCAAAAAAGGTAGGGCAAGGGAGGAAGCAAGTTATGCCAAATCCACACCTCTTCCAACACAGATACTTATACCAGCACAAAGTTATGTCAGGGCCAGGGTAGTTCTAAGTAATTTCCAACATCCCCAGTATGAGAGGGATTTGGATTCAATGTGGCTTCAGCTAGCCTAGTGTTGGCTCACCTGGCCCCTGTGTCAGGGATGATGGGAGTTGTAGCTCTTCACCTCTGGCTCAAACTCACCACCTTGTTATGCAGCAGAGCCAACCAGCTTAGATCAGTGGTTAATGCTTTTCTCCAAAGCAGCAGAGTTTCAGAGAATAGGCTGAAGATCCTGACAAACTCTCCAAGCCTTCTCACTCTTCTCCAGGTGTCTCCAAAACGTCTCCAGGATTCACTCAGGCAACTCAGTAGTTTTATATAAAACCTACTTTATTCTTCTATATAAATATACTATATGGTCAACAAATCACAATCTCTACACACTACTCCACAATATCTCCAAACTACTCCACCTCTACTCAACCACACAAAAATACATTGGCAAACATTGCAATTTTATAGCCATTGTTTATCACCACCCACTAGTTAGTTTCCACCTAGTGGGTGTGTACTTCCATTCTGATTGGTCCACATAGTTCCACCCATGCTTAAGACCAACCCATGTATTTCAACATTTCACCTTGTACACTTAATGATTCTCAGGTGTTTCCATTCTGCATTCAGTACCTCTGTCCTTGGCTCTCAGGACTTCTAGATTACATTAGCAGTTTCACCTGTGTAGCTTCATAATTGCTCTTGCTTAGTCATTGTGACTTTCACATACATATTTTATTTCTTTCACTGTATGTCCCATGTTGCATTTTCCTTAACAATCCCCTCCGAAATAAAATATTGTATGTGTCTTACAATGTCATTCCAACCATTTGTGTCAGCCTTTCATGATTTTCTGCTGTCAATGCTTTTGTGAACAAATCTGCTATGTTGTGTTGTGTTTCTATATATCTCAATTCTATTTCACCCTTCTGAACCATGTCTCGCACATTTTGATATCTTACACCAACATATTTTGTTCTGTTCTTCAAACTTTCAGTTTCAGCCATCGCTATGCATGACTGTGAATCTTCCAGAATTTCCACTGGTATCTTATAACTTTCATTTAAATCATTTAGCAATTGCTTAATCCACTGTACCTCATTTACTATCTCATTCAAAGCAGCGAATTCTGCTTCCGTTGTGCTTATCGCTACATTAGTTTGTTTTCTACTTCTCCAAACTATTGGACTTTCACTATATTTAATTATCATTCCTGTAACTGACTTCTTGTCTCCTAATTCTGATGCAAATGAACTGTCTACATAACAATCTAGATCTGAACTACTGCTTCTTATAATCAATTTCCTATCTAAGGTTCCTTTCAAATATCTCAATAAATGTTTTACCGCTGTCCAGTCTTCAATTTTTGGATCATTAACCCTTCTAGACAATACATTTACAGCATAAGAAATGTCTGGTCTGGTGTGGCAAGATATGAATTGTAAAGATCCTATTATACTTCTGAAGAGAATCTTGTCCTTAAACGCTCTAGTTGTTTCCTCAGACACAAAACCAGTTGTCATTGGAGCTCTTACTATTTTTGCATTCTGTAATCCACACTTTTCAATCAGTCTTTCAATTTTATTTCTTTGACTTAACAAACAATGTCCTTCTTCTGTCCATTCAACGCAAATACCTAAATAAGACTTCAATACACCTAAGTCCTTCAAAACAAACTTCTCAGACAATTCTCTTTTTACTGACTCAATTTCCTGTTTTGACTTTGCTGCTACGCACAAATCATCTACATAAATCACTAATACTATGTCTCCTTTTGTATAAACACAAGCATCTGCAATGCTCCTCTTGTAACCTAGCTTAACTAGCTCATCATTGATGCACAGATTCCATGCTCTGGCACTTTGTTTTAAACCATACAACGCTTTCTTTAATTTATATACTCTCTGACTACGATTTTCTTCGAAACCTTGTGGCTGTTCCATAAAAATTTCTTCATCCAAAACCGCATTCAAGTAAGCTGTCTCAAAATCAAAATGTTCTACAACCAAATTCCTTTTTACTGCTACAGCTAGAACCATTCTCAGACTTTCTGGCTTTGCAGTTGGAGAATATGTCTTATCATAGTTCTCATACTGCTGTTGTACAAAACCCTTAGCCACTAACCTAGCTTTATATTTGATACTTCCATCTGGCATTTCTTTCCTTTTGTATACCCATTTACAACCAATTACTTTCTTGTCTTTGGGTCTGTCAACAATTTCAAAAACATCTTTATTTACCAGGCAACCAAACTCATTATCCATTGCATCAAACCATCTTTCCTGTTCTTCACTAGAATAACTTTCCAATTCTTCAAAACTTTCAGGCTCTTCTAGTGCTAAACAAGCTCTTGCCTTTGTCACAACAAACCTATCTGGAGGCTTTCTAACTCTGTGACTACGCCTGGGAATAAAATCTGCTGTTCTGTCTCTTTCATCCTCACTTGCTCTACTAGGAGTTGTAGTTCTATGACTAAATCTCTTGTCTTCAGTCATTCGAGTAGTAGTAGGCCTAGATGCTATCTCATCATCGGAAGAACTACCACTGCTGCTAGGTGATGCTTCCTGCTTAACTGAAACCCCTCCGTTTCCTGAGGTTGGTTCAGTTTGTGCTTCTGGCTCATTTGAACTCCCTAATATCAAAAACACTTCTTTATTGGCATGCAGTTTGTCCCAACCAGCATGTCTCTCGAAATTTGCAGACCTAGAATACTGCACTTGTTTTCCCCCAAATGAAACTTGTAGCTATTTCCAGAATACCCCAAAAACCTAAGCCTTTTGCTTTTGGGTTCTCCTTTCCTCCTGAAACAAGCAGGTGTGTAAACATGAGCAAATTGTCCAAAAACCCTTAAGTACTTGTAATTTGGCATTCTCCCATACAATACCCTGTAGGGAATGTCTTCAATTTCTGAATGATACAATCTGTTACTGATATGTATTGCAGTCAAAGTTGCTTCTGCCCAAAAACTATCTTTCACCCCTGCATCTGCCATCATACAAGCAGTAATTCTTTTTATATCTTGTATTTTCTTCTCTGCTAACCCATCCTCACTAGGACAAGCAGGGTTTGTAGTTTCATGCCTTATTCCCACCTTTTGAAACCAGTTAAACAACTGATTATTTAAAAATTCTCCTCCTCTATCAGTAATGATGGTGCCTACTCTGCTATCAAATTGTCTTTCCACCATTCTTACCCATGCTTTTAAACTTTGCCCAGCGTCAGATTTGTTTTTCATTATTCTCACAAATGCAAACCTTGTATACCTATCAACAATTACTAGGAAATACTTGCTTCCCCCTAAGGACAAGCAATTAGCTTGGGCGACATCTGCATGTACATACTGAAATGGTCTTTGAGCAATTCTTTTTGTTTTCTTAGCTACTGGAAAAGCTCTGACCTTTATCTGTTGACATACCATACAATCTAAGTGGTTTTTGCATTCAGTAACTTTTAAATCTGGACACATACTGATTAAATTCTTTAAACATTTGAAGCTCGCATGGCCGAATTTTCTGTGAAGCTCGTGTATGCAGTCTTTGTGGATTGGAATATTTTCTATGTTATTAGCTTCTTCACCCTGTAGCTATCAATATTGTCCTCCAAATAATAAAGTTTGTCCTTTTTCAAACCTATGCCACGCAATTCCCCATTCATTTTTATCTTACACATGTTCTTTTCAAAGATGACTGTGTAGTCTCTTTCTGTTAATCTGCTTACTGATAACAAATTATTTTCTAACTCCTTTACATGTAAGACATCATTAAAATTCTCTTTTAGCCCTGGAATGTACACAGTACCCATTTGATTTACAGTACTTAGCTCTTTCCCGTCAGCCAAAACTACAGCATTTACATTAGC
This sequence comes from Gambelia wislizenii, assembly GCA_030847615.1. NCBI lineage: Eukaryota > Metazoa > Chordata > Lepidosauria > Squamata > Crotaphytidae > Gambelia > Gambelia wislizenii. Next base: position 64,588,590 of record JAUMIR010000005.1, on the reverse strand, counting down.
TGATTTTCTATTACTTATTAAATTTATATCATTACACATCGAAGATGAGGCTCCTGAATCAACTAGCCATTTAGAATTTGCATTTTGTTTTTCCTTAATCATGGTTGCAAACCCCTTTTTATTACCACTGTCCCTCAAAAATGGAGGTCTGGACTGTTTTTGATACTGCCGCGGCTGCCATCTGCTCTCTGCTTGCTTGCGTCTCTCAGCTGCAAAATGTTTACAATGTCTCTGCAGATGACCAGTCTTCTTACAATAAAAGCACCTCCGTTGCTCCCTTGTAGAGGCTGCTTCCTCCTGTGTTCGCCAGTCAGGAGTTGTTTGTTGTTTTGGCACAGTCTTTAAGCTTGCTGAGTCACCCTGCTCAGACATTCTTCTCTGGTTCTCTTCCAATATTCTGGCCACAATTAAGTCTCTATTAAGCTCAGCTTCTGGCAAGTTCTGCAAGCTGTTCGTTATGTTGTCCCACGAAGAGTCTAGCGATTCTACTAAAATGTAGCATTGCTGCTCTTTGCTAATTTGCACTCCCCTCAGTTCAGCTTGCACAAATAAATCTTGCATTATTTTTAAATGTTCTATCACACACTGCCCTTTAGCCATCTTTTGCCTGTATATTCTTTTAGACCATAGCATTTTTGCAAAAGCAGTTGAAGGAGTGTGTAATCTCTGCAAGGTATCCCACACATCCTTGGCGGACGTTTTATCTCTGACGTCATTAATTAAGTCTTCTTCAAGCATGAGATAAAGACAGGCTTTTGCTTTACTATCTCTCTCTTGAGTGGCTTCATCAGCATCGGCTGCCAGCCCTGTTTCAACTGTTGACCACAGACCTTCCTTTACTAGTAGAGATTGGGCATAAATCTTCCAGGTAGAGTGGTTGTTTCTATTTAATTTACTAAACTTTAGAATTTCCATCTTGATTTGTGCAGTGACTCAATTTGACACAGTCCTTCTGAGTATGCACAGCTGACCCGTCTGGGCTTAAGCAAAACACAAAATGATTTACTTCCGAGGCTTATCAGTGCAGCACAAACAGCTTGCTCTGATCTATTGTCCACAAAGCTTTCTTCCACTCTCTGGAACTTTCAGCTTCTGTGGATGCTGGGTGCTCTAGTAACTGGGCCCATAACCCTTGTCAGGGATGATGGGAGTTGTAGCTCTTCACCTCTGGCTCAAACTCACCACCTTGTTATGCAGCAGAGCCAGCCAGCTTAGATCAGTGGTTAATGCTTTTCTCCAAAGCAGCAGAGTTTCAGAGAATAGGCTGAAGATCCTGACAAACTCTCCAAGCCTTCTCACTCTTCTCCAGGTGTCTCCAAAATGTCTCCAGGATTCACTCAGGCAACTCAGTAGTTTTATATAAAACCTACTTTATTCTTCTATATAAATATACTATATGGTCAACAAATCACAATCTCTACACACTACTCCACAATATCTCCAAACTACTCCACCTCTACTCAACCACACAAAAATACATTGGCAAACATTGCAATTTTATAGCCATTGTTTATCACCACCCACTAGTTAGTTTCCACCTAGTGGGTGTGTACTTCCATTCTGATTGGTCCACATAGTTCCACCCATGCTTAAGACCAACCCATGTATTTCAACATTTCACCTTGTACACTTAATGATTCTCAGGTGTTTCCATTCTGCATTCAGTACCTCTGTCCTTGGCTCTCAGGACTTCTAGATTACATTAGCAGTTTCACCTGTGTAGCTTCATAATTGCTCTTGCTTAGTCATTGTGACTTTCACATACATATTTTATTTCTTTCACTGTATGTCCCATGTTGCATTTTCCTCAACAGTTGCAATTGTGCTCTCAGAGTTCTCCCTGAATAGTAACAAAAAGGCAATGACAAATATCAGCAATGCAACAATTAGTATAAGGAGTTACTAAAAATTATATGCAGTGATAATGACAACAAATAATGGGAAAATTTGAATGAAGAGAAATGGTAATAGCTCCTTTTTTAAAAATAAAATTAAAAAAAAGCTCTGCAGAAGACAATTAAAATAAGACCTGCATGGCTTTCCTCTAACATATTCAGCAAAACTGTAGAAGTACGGTATTCTTTCCAGGTATTGGAATCACAGAAATGTACAGATGAGCATTTTAGCTTTTCACAGGCACTGGCTTGCTTCCCTGCTGCTTGTTGCTCAATTTGCAATTGCATTGGCTTTTAAACATACTGTTTTGCTACAAATTTGTTGGGGTGTTTGAGCTCATGTCACCTCTGGCATAAAACAATGGGCTACTGCTTTCAGACACAGTTGGTAGTAAAGGCACTCAGGCCTAAACATATGCATAACTAAACTTTTTAGTCTTTTAGTTTCAAATATTTAAAACTGGGAGCACTTAAGGCCAGAGGAGATGTGTGGATTAGTAATTGCATGGATGGCTTTTAAAAGGTAAATTGTAAGCATGGGAATTCCAGTTCATATTGGGAAACAGATATTGGTAGAAGGATTTAATTGGTTCTTCGCCATTGTGGTCCCAAAATGTATTGGGTGTCCTGCACCTATTATTTGTATTCAGGAATAAAGCTCAGAGGTGCTCCCGTGGGAGTTCTTCCATGCAAACAGTAGCATGCCCCTCCCACTTGGATTGTGACTATAGTGGGGAGAGGCTAAAGATTTCAAGCAAGGATCTTGCAGTCTGAATCTTAGCAGCAGAAGCAAAATAGATATGGTGAAGTTAGACATTCTCCAACCAAACTCAATTCTATGCAAGCTTAATCAGGACTAACCATTATAATTCTCCTACTCCTCTTGTCAGGGTCCCCAGGCAATTGTTAATTTATGTGAATAAATGTAGTGCAAAACATCTGGAGGCCACCAGGCTGGGAGTGGCAGTAAGAAGACTTAACACAGATGTTTTTATTTAGCTTCGGTAAGACCTAGAAGCATTTGTTGCAATGTCAGTTCAAATCCATACCAATAGGATCATGTTTACTGATTTACAAAATTTTCCCTGTTTTTAGACCAATGTCATTTCCTAGAATCCAAATTTCATTAACCCAAAGTTACTACTTTGAACTATTACATATTTAACTATTTGACTTGAGAGCAGATTCAGCATGACCAGGAACTAAGTAAAACTTCTCTTCCCTTAGGAACAAAGCCATATGTATGAACTGTATGTATGAGGCAAGATATACATAAATATAACAACAACAACAACAACAACAACAACAACAACAGTTTGTGCAAGTACTGTACCAGCAAGTTTCTTGGAGTTGGTCCTTTAAGTGACTATTATATCTTAGAGAAAGGATGCTGGAAAATTAGTTTAGGAGGATGGATCCCGAGGGCACCATGCAGAGACAAGAAATCAGGGACAGTATACCAATGAGACAAATATTGTTGAAGATTACTGTATTACTAACTTTTAATAATAATAGACAAGTGTACATAGTGCACATACAAGTGATGAGAGATCCTAGATTCTCTGAAACACAGACCAACACAGACTCCAACTTCTACCATCTGGAAAACATATGCTAATAAAATCATGTTCTCCCTAAAATTCAACAACTTTGGAAACTGACATGAATTTTGATAATTGATAGTGTTTGCTGTTGTGTGCTTCAAGTAGTTTCTGACTTATGGTGACCCTAAGGTGAGCCTATCACAGGGTTTTCTTGGCAAGATTTGTTCAGAGGAGGTTTGTCTTTGCCTTCCTCTGAGGCAGAGAGTGTGTGACTTGCCCAAGGTCACCCAGTGGGTTTACATAGCTGAGTGGGGATTCAAACCCTAGTTTTTGGAGTCATAGCCTAATGCTCAAATCACTATACCACACTGGCTCGATGGTGATAGTGGCTATATATATATATATATATATATATATATATATAATGGGAGGTCTTTGGTGCCAGGGCTTTAACTAGTATAGAGTTCTGCCATCAATATGGATATGGACATGAATTGAAGGGGTACAGAATACAATGCTCTTGCAACCCATGTCGTACCCATGACTGCACCCCATTTCAACCATTCTATGAGTATATATTTCCTAGGGGAATATTCCGTTGGGGTATCTGTCACAGCAGTAGCATACCTGCTGTTCAGCCTCTGTGGCAAGGCTTCCACCCAACCCTACAACCAGGGGATTTTCAGTACAGGATTGCACCCTGATGCATTACTCTTCACTATTTAGTCTTAATTCAATTTGTAATACACAAGACTCACAGCTAAACTGCAGTTATAGTTGAGATTTTCTTTCTTTCAACTTTGCTTAGTGCAAACCGAGATTTAAACAAAGCCAAATGCTTTTGCAATCACAGGCACTTGGAATTTCTCTGGCTATTAGAATCATTGTGTTCATAAGTCTTATCTTAGGAATGAAGACACAATTTCTACATATTTGTTTTACTTATCAGTCTCTGGGTGTTGGCAAGTTCTTTGTTAGTTATGTGGCTAGCAGTGATAGTGGAGTTTGTTTTGCTACATTTTCTGTGACTTTATGATTTGCCTTTGTGATAGATTAGCCCTTTCTCTTCCTCTAGGAAGGGAAGGCTCCCAGCCTTTTTGTACAATCTGAAAACACACTCTCAAGGGTTCTTGTAGTCTACAAATCCCTTTCTAAGGTAGAGCTGCCACCACCCACTGCTCGTCACTCAAAACCCAGTTCAGTGGGAAACTGGGACAATTCTCTGGCTAACCAGTTAACCACTTACTCTGTTGGGCATTCCCAACCCCCCTTCTCTATTCCCCCAGAGAAGAGTCAAGATAGCTGACCGAAAAGGTGCATGAGGCAAGCTTGTAGAGAAAGAAAGTAGGCTTTATTTTAGTTCCAAATGCTTAAGGTTTAAGTTTAGCATGGAGGGACATCTACTCTCCTCCAGGAATCCAGCTTAAGGTTACAGAAGAAATACATTCAGTCATAGTACCAAAATGAATCATAAAAACTAACGCAAACTAGCTAGATGGTCCCTAAGCTAAGAATAATAGTAACTTACATTTTTGATGTCCATTATCATCAGTTCCTGCCCCAATGGGGATGGCTAGGCCACGCTCATCCTAGCTGGCCTAGTTCAGTCTCTGGAGATGGAATTCAATTCAATTTTAAATAGAAGCCTCTCCTTATACTTCAATATCATTTAGGGCCCTTTGATGTTATCAGGCCCATGAGGGAGGTTGGCTTCTCCCAACCTCCATTTTCACAATCTAGCATCTCTCAAAAAGGTATGTGTCTCTCCACCTGAGCCCAGCCATGTGGCACAGAATAAAGGGATTCAGAAACTTAAATGTCTTTGTGGTCAGATTTGATTGGTTCTGCATTGCCAAATCTGATTGGCTCTCCAGTCAGGTGATGTGATGTCATGTTTGGGAAATGAGGGGTCCCACCCTCTACAATACCTGTTGCTATGGAAACCAGTGAGTGGAATTTTCCAATGCTGACCTGTAGGTTTTGAGATGAACTCTCCATGATGGGCTGGTCAGTCCGTCATGACATGCCCCCCAAATCTCAGACAGTCTGGAACGCTGAAAGTAGGACCAAACTGGCTGGGATTTCCACCTGTTAGCTAAAGTAAAAGAAAAGGTTAAACATGTAAGAAAATAAACAATACAGTGACATCATAAACGCAGACAGTATGTAATAGCGCCTCTCCCTACCCTCCCACCAGTCCCTTGTGTGAGAGAGAGTCAGCAACTGTGTTGGATGCAGCTGCAACATGCTGGATATCAACATCAAAGTCATGCAGGGATAGGCTCCACCGGAGTAACTTCTTATTAGCTCCTTGGACCGTGTGGAGCCAATGGAGAACAGCATGGTTAGTCTGAAGAATGAAGCGTCACCCCCAGATGTAGGGTCTCATCTTGTCCAGAGTGTAGACAATGGCGTAACAGTCCTTCTCCGGGATGGACCAAGTTGCTTCCCAAACATTCAACTTCCTGCTGAGGAACAGGATGGGATGCAAGATGCCATCCAGATGGTCTTGCATCAACAGTGCACCAACTCCTCTGTCAGAAGTGTTTGACGCCATGATAAACGACTTGTCGAAGTCTGGAGCCATCAGCACTGGATCAGACGTGAGAGCACGTGGTTGAAAGCTTCCTGACAATCCACTGTCCACTTCACCAGGTCAGGTTCCTTGGATCCAGTCAAATCTGTAAGTGGAGTCGCTACCTGGCAGTACCGAGGCCCGAGCCTCCAGCAGACTCTTGCCCAACCTAGGAAGAACTGCATGGACTTCCTGATACACAGAGTTGGCCAAGCCTGGATAGCTTCCACTTTCACTTGCAATGGAGTGATAGTCCCCTGACCCACCTCATGGTTAAGGTAAGTCACTGTCCAGCTCACGCTGGCACTTCCTTGCCTTGACAGTTGCACTGGCATCTTGGATCCGTTGAAAGGCGGTCTCCAGGTTATGCGGGTGATCACCCCAGTCATCAGGGAAGATAACAATGTCATCTAGGTAGGCAATCACAACAGCCCCACCGCCTCTCAGCAGAGAGGTCACCAGTCCTCTCCGGAACACTGTGGACGCCTTGCGAAGGCCAAAAGGAAGAACAGTGAACTTGAATAGGCCCATGTGGGTCATGAACGCCATGCCATGGCCAGACCGCATGGCTAAGGCCACCTGCCAATAGCCCATGGCCAAAGCAAACAGAATAGACACAGGAAAAGTCCCCAATTCTTGAAGAGGTCTTCTGCATGCAGCATGGGGTAACGTCCAGGGTCCACCTCTTCTTCCAAGGCCTGCGTCCCTGCAGGTGACACACATCTGGGCTGCTCTGCAGATGGCCTGCTGCCATTAGCAACCATCACATGCTGAGGATGAGGGGTGAGACCTGGAATAGGTGAGAACAATGAAGCAGCCTTGGCTGTCAACTGGGTAAACTGCTGTGGATGCCTCTGGTTGAGTTCAGAAGGGGGTGCCACATCTGCCAGGCCATCACCTTCCACACGAGTATCACAGGCACCGCCTGGGCTGCCCTCTTCCTCTTCTGGGAGTGGAAGGTTCATGAAATACTTGGGTCTCTTGTAGAGCAGCTGCAGGGAGGTCACATGGTACAACTTCAGCCTGGTCCCCGCTTCTGGAAACTGGGTAAGTAGGTCACAGTCCCAAGCTGCTCTGAGACTGTGCCCAAACCTCCCCATGACGTCTCTGTCTTGGTGGATGGGATCAGCTGGAGTACCAACACTGGATCTCCCGGTATGAAGGAACGTTCCCCAGCACTCTGATCGTGCCAAGGGTTGTGTTGCTGTTGAGCCAGCTGGAGGTTCCCATTTGCAGCCTCCCAAATTGCTCTGGACATCTCCTGCACTCAGAAGACAAATCTCCCTCCCACTGGGAGTACTAACTGTAATGGCCTTGCAACCTCATGGCCATACACTAACTCAGAAAGCAAAAAGGATAAACTGGGATGTGGGATAGCCCTGTATGCAAACAAGAAGTGTAGTAGCACCAAGTCCCAGTCATTAGAGAGTGAAGTCACAAACTTCTGAATCAGTATATCAGTCAACAGGTGATCAAAGGCTTTGGCTGAGCCATTCGCCAGTGGTGTAGCTTCAGGCCACTGGGTGAAAAAGTCCAAAAAAAGTCATGATAAAGTGATGTTCCCTCACTGTCTTGCGAGGAAAGGGTCCCAAAACATCCCCTGCCACGTTATAGAATGGGACCTGCAGGCTGGGAAGTGGCTGGAGAGGGACTTGAGTCAGATCTCTGTGCCTGCCCACCATCAAGCAGATTGCACAGGATCGGACAGACTCAGTGACAGCAGTGTCCAGCCCCTCCCATGAACAAGACTTCCCTAACCAGTCCATGGTATGATGCACCCTAGTCTGTCAACTAGGGAGATCATGAGCTAAACTCAGGAGCTTGTCTTGGTATTTCGCAGGGACTAATAGCCGTCTCTGGGGCTGCCAGTCAGCAATCTGGCCATCTGGCCAAGGTTCACTGTAGAGCAAGTTGTTGGCGATCACAATTCTGGCCTGCTGGGTTCCTGAAGATTCCCACTGACAAGCAATGTACACTGGTAGCTGGGCGGCACAGTTGCAGGAACAGGTGGCACCTTCCTTCCATCATCCTGGGGTGTGGAAGCAGATGCCCCTATCATGTTAGCTGCTGTGAGCTTCTGTGTACAGTGTGACCTGACATGGCCAGGTTCACCACATGAGAAACATCTTCAGGCAGGAAGCACTTTCGGCTGCCCTCGTGAATCTTGAGGTGTCTCCCTTGAGATATGAGATGACCGCTGCCACCACCGCTGCTTGCCAGCAGAGGGAGACTCATCTGTGAGGAACTGGTTCGAAGCCTTGGCTTTGGTAGAGAAATTATTTCCAGGCCTCTGCCTGGAGAAGATGCTCTCTGGCCTCAGCATGCAACGATGCAATGATGAAGCTGATGAGAGTGGTGCCGCCACTCCCTTGCCGGTGGACGCTAGGTACTTGCTGGCAGCAAAGCCTGCTCCTTCCTTCAGGTCAATCTCTGCAGCTGGCAGATGCTGGACTGCCTCTTCCATCCCCTGGAATGGCACACGTCCCACAACAGGAACTAGCTGGTCCACGTGGAGATGAGCTGACATCAGGTCAGGATAGTGTAGAGCCTTGTCCGCACCAGCGTGGACTCTCATGGCATCAGGAATCTCTGGAGGGTAGGGTTGAGTGGCCCCATCAGCTTCCATTCCTTGGGCTCCAGGAAGCTCTGGAGTGTGGGCCGGGGTGGCCCCACCAGCTTCCAGTCCCTTGGTGTCAGGAAGCACTGGAATGTAGGATTGATTGGACTGCTTCTCCACTGGCCACATCTCTACCATCTCGAGCGGAGGTGAGGCACAGGTGTCCACAGTCATTAGACCATCGTGAGGAGGTGCAGCTCCGGCATCTCACACCTGGCTGTGATCATCGCTCATGACTGACTGAGGTGCTTCCAGGAATAATAGTTCAGGTCACAAGGTACAGGTGCTTCCAGGACTGATGCTGCCTGGGAGAGGTCCCTGTCTTGGCCTCACGAAGTTCACACTTTGCTTGCATGAGGAGCTGCTCTGTTTCCCATGTCAGCTGCTTCTCTCTTTCCAATTCTACCTGCTGCTGGTGCACCAGGCGCTCCAGCTTTGCAAGCTGGTCAACCGTTAGTGAACCCTTAACTAAGGTATTCCAGAAAGTAGAGCCTTGCAGTGTAGGCTGGGGAGTAGTTGGTCTCCCAACAACCACATTTGAACATGAGGTCATCTTTGTAGCTGTTCTAGACCTGAGTTGTAAACCTAACTGTGCCTGACTACGTGGAGGTCATGCAAGAGCTAGAACTAAAAAAACACAGCCCTATGACTGAATGTATGAGAGAAAAGCCAAAAAGATAGGTCAGTGTTTAGGCAATAGAGGTTGTCTTGTGTTCATCCTTCCTTCCCTCTTTTCAAAGTCTAGGTAGCATCATAGTTACCCACAGCATCTAGGGGACATCCACACTAGAGAAGTAATCCAGGTTGAAACAGGATTATTTGCCATGGCTCCTTCCTATGGAATCTTGGGATTTGTAGTTTGGTGAGGCACTTGCACACTTGGTCAGAGAATGCTAAAGCCCTAGTAAACTACAAATCCCAGGATGCCATAGGAAGGAGCCATGCAAATAATCCAGTTTCCAACTGGATTATTTGTTTCATGTGGATTCAATCTTACTTGGAGCCTTGGAGGGTTTAATGGTTGGTAACGCCGGTGACCCTGTCGAAACTTTGGTTAATACCTGGAACAACGATCTTACCAAGGCTATCGACACGATCGCTCCCAAGCGTCCTTTCCAACCCGCTTCAAACCGTAAGCCATGGTATACAGCAGAGCTTAGGAAAATGAAGCGGGTTGGACAACGACTAGAGCGCAACTGGCGGAAAACTCGACTCTTATCTGACAGGACTCGTCATAGGAACTTTCTTTGGTCCTATCGAGAGGCAATACGTGCAGCACAGCGATCCTTCTCCTCTGCACGTATTGTGTCTGCAGAGTCCCGTCCAGCAGAGCTGTTTAGGGTGGTAAGGGAGATGACGCAGGTTATTCCTGCGCAGAACCCGTTGCTTAACCCAACGACGGCCTGCTGTGACGCGTTTAACAATTTCTTTGCAGATAAAATCTCTCAGATAAGAGCCGACTTAGATACCAGTAATTTGACAGAAACAATTGATGAGGTGTCCAGCAACTCTGTTGATGTCAGTTTACTGGATCAATTTCAATCTGTGAGTACTGAGGACGTGGACAAGCTACTTGGTAGGGTTAGGAAGACGACCTGCCCTCTCGATCCTTGCCCTTCATGGCTGGCCATCCAGGGGGGGACTGCCTTGATGATGTTCCTTAAGGACATCATCAATGCATTCCTCAGAGAAGGATGTGTTCCATCTTGTTTAAAGGAAGCAGCCGTTAGGCCGCTCCTGAAAAAATCTTCCCTTGACCCCCTGGACATGAACAACTATAGGCCGGTTTCTATGTTGCCATTCTTGAGCAAAGTGATCGAGAGGGCAGTTGCGCTTCAACTCCAAGTGGTTTTGGATGAAACCGATTATCTAGACCCATTTCAAACTGGCTTTAGGACGGGATTTGGAGTTGAGACTGCCATGGTTGCCTTGACTGATGACCTGCATCTAAGCATTGACAGGGGTAGTGTGACCCTGTTGGTGCTTCTGGACCTCTCAGCGGCTTTCGATACAATAGATCATAGCATCCTCTTGGATCGCTTGAGGGGGTTAGGAATCGGAGGCACTGCGCTCCAGTGGTTCCGGTCCTTCCTCTCGGGCAGGTCCCAGAGGGTGTTGCTCGGGGACAGCTGCTCCAGCAGAAAGGAGCTTACTTGTGGTGTTCCACAGGGTGCCATCCTGTCCCCGATGCTGTTTAACATTTATATGAAGCCGCTGGGTGAGATTATTCGCAGTTATGGGGCTGGGTGTTATCAGTACGCTGATGACACCCAGATCTATTTCTCCTTGCCCCGATCATTGGCCTCGAATTCCGATGGCGTCTCTCCTCTTAATGATTGTCTTAAAGCAGTAATGGGCTGGATGAGGAAAAACAGATTGAGATTAAATCCAGATAAAACGGAGGTGCTCACGGTAGCGGCCCCCAAACCAGGAGTTGGGTTGCAACCTCCAGTCCTGGACGGGGTCACACTCTCCGTTAAGGACTGTGTTCGCAGTCTGGGGGTGCTCCTTGATTCGTTGCTTCAGATGACGAGTCAAGTGAATGCGACAGTCAGGAGCGCCTGTTATCAGCTTCGGCTGATACGCCAGCTGTGCCATTTCCTGGAAGTAAGGGACCTCGAGACTGTGGTGCACGCGCTGGTAACCTCCCGTCTAGATTTCTGCAATGCGCTCTACATGGGGCTGCCCTCATGCTTGGTCCGGAAACTTCAGTTGGTACAAAATATGGCAGCCAGAGTGGTCTCAGGAACATCTCGGAGAGACCATATAACTCCAGTACTAAAATCTCTCCACTGGCTGCCAATCAGTTTCCGGGCCCAGTATAAGGTGTTGGTTATTACCTTTAAAGCCCTAAATGGCTTGGGTCCAACTTATCTCCGGAACCGCCTCCTCCCATACAATCCTCCCCGCGCACTCCGGTCCTCTGGGAGGAATTTGCTTCAGCCACAAAAATCTAGGCTGTCTGCAACCTCCCAGAGGGCCTTTTCGGTAATCGCCCCCAAATTGTGGAATGACCTGCCGAATGAGATCCGTCAGATAACGAGCCTGAGTGGCTTTAAAAAAGCACTAAAGACAGATCTCTTTCGGCAGGCCTTTCCTAATTAGATCCCGGCCTCAGGGGATCCTGGCCTCTTCTAGGCTGCTGGCCATTTATTATATTTTATTGTATTTATAGTTTTAAATGTGATTTTAGATTAGTTGTTTTTAATTTATATTTGTTTAATGTTTTTTTATGGGGGAGGGTGGGAGTGGGGGTGTTTAGGGATTTTATTTGTATTGTATTTTAAATTCTGTAAGCCGCCCCGATTGTTTTAACAGAGGGGCGGGGTATAAATAAATTTTATTATTATTATTATTATTACTTTGTCATGATTTATGGTACTGTAATTAAAAGTAAAATATATGCTGTAGTTGATGGAAATGTAAGTAGTAAAGCTTCTGTTCATTTTCCCACATAACAACATGTTATTACTGAAAGGTGCTAGAGAATACCTTAGGAAGCACTATAGGTAGTAAAATGCTCTGTCTTTATGAGACTCTTATCACAACCAGGAACCTTAGAATGTAGCTGATTGAAATGTAACATAATGCTCTTCTCTACAGAGGTGTATGTTTTACATTTCATACAAAAAATGTACTAACTGGGTGGTAGTGAACAAGACTAGGTTAACAGGGCACCCTCTGTTGTCTAGGCTTAGTACAGAAGCTGATCAGACTTAAGAGTGGAATCAGATTCAACACATGTGATGGGACAGGAACCTCCACCACATCTGAGAGGTAGCTTAGGGGATATAGGGCTGTTCATGTTGCACACACAGCTCTGTCCTCCAGAGAAGGGGACCACAAAGGGGCTAACAATGCTGCACCCTTGCATTTTTCTGTAATCTGCTGCCAGAGGCAATACCATCTGTGTAATGGTAGGACCAGCCCTGGTAAACATCTTAGATTGCTGGTTGTTGCTCCAGAACTTTTGTGTAGGAATAATGGGTGTTGGCTGCCAAGCACAGGGCTTAAACTCCAGCCCACCTATTTTAAATGTGTACATTTGTATATACACATGAGTGTCACAAAACACACACACACACACACAACTCAGTAAGTCTCCAGTGACTTGTTTCCAAAGCCTTCAATGACTTTCTTCTAGGTAAGTGATGTGCCTCTACAATAGAACTGCAATATATATTTGTTGTTTGTGCCTTCAAGTTGTTTCTGATTTATGATGATTCTAAGGCAACCCTATCAATGAGTTTTTATGGCAAGATTTGTCCAAGGTCATCCAGTGGGTTTCCATTGCCTAGTGGAATCTGAACCCACGCTGGCTTTCTTGCTATACATTTAACAGTACTAATTACTAACCACACATTAATTCCTTTATTAGTAGATGACTGTTTATGTGAGATGTTTACAAACATTTGTATCAGAAGTGGCCTACTTTCTCTGCAGATGGTGATTCTGCTTCATAAAAAAGATTTATGTAGTTCAGAAGCTTGTAGTTTTTTCTTGTTTCTTTTTAACCAATAGGTGTTTTCAGAGGTATCACTGTATTTCCATTTCTGGTACCATCACAGCAGCAAATGCTTATACAGTCAGCCCTATGAATCCACAGATTTGGCATCTATGGATTCCACTATCCATGGCTTGAAAATATTCCAAATAAATAAATAAATAAATTCCAATAAGCAAGCCTTAATTTTTCCATTGTATATAAAGGACACCATTTTACTATGCCATTGTATATAATGGGACGTGTGCATCCATGGCTTTGGGTATCCATGGGGGTCCTGGAACCAAACCCCAGCGGATACCAAGGGCCCACTATACTGTGTTGAAAATCATGAGCCACTTGTTCCTGTTTCTCTAATTTTCCTCCTCTCCCCCAACATGACATAAGGGAGAGACTTGTGGGTAGAAAGGGTATGCCAGGACTGGTGTAATGGTGCAAAGAGCCTAAGCTTTTTGGGCACAAATATTTTTAGTTGCAATGTTCAATTTGAATTTCTTATAGTACCAAGAAGGTTGCAGCATAACTCTTGGATTCACATTGCATTTAGCTGCAATTGTGTTTCCTAAGAATGTTAAAGTTGAACCTGCTGCTCTGGGATTCTGGGAACTGCATTTCCCAAGTAGAGTCTGACAGGAATTAGGAAGGCTCCACTGTGTGCTCTTGTGGAAAACTACAATGAGCTACGTTTTTGGCTGATTAACAGCTCTTGGATTGCACGGGGTGGAATTAAAATTCCATATTCTGGCCTTCCTCAACCTTAGCTAAAACATCTCTCCCAACCTGTTACTACTGAGGAATAATAGTTCAGGGCAAGTTTGACTGGGTTGTAAATGGCACAGGGACTAGTGTAATGGCAGTTCCAAAGCAAGAAAATAGCAACCACTAACAAGAATATTTCCGAAAAGCTGCCTGAAGTGCCTTCTCTCCTTTCAACTGATTCACTCCACCTGGAATAATACAATTCCAGAAATAATGTAACAATATAACTCAGAATAATATAACTTACAAATGGTTCGCTGGAATTTTCAAAGAGGTTGCTGTGTTAGTCTATTCCAGGGGTTCTTAACCTGGGGTCCGGGGATCCCCAGGAGTCTGCAATGTTCTCAGAGGGGGTCCGCGAAGGCTTGAAAGTTGCTCAGCCCACCTCCTCCTTGCAGTGGAGTGGCCACATGACAGGAGCCAAGGCAAAGGCTGGCTGGCTTGGCCTGCACATTGCCATTCAATTGGCTCCAGCCACAAACTTGCAGGATGAAGCAGAAGAAAAGTCTTCCCTCCCTCTTCCAGTGCCTCTGAGGAAAGATTTTCCTTGGTTTTTTTCTGGGCTGTGAAGCCATGTTCTGGAATAGTTCCTTTCTGACATTTCACCTTCTCTGAGGATGCCAGCCACAGATGCAGGCGAAACGTCGAAATTCCAGAACACAGCCTCACAGCCCGGAAAAAAAACCCAAGGAAAATCTATGGATGCCGGCCATGCAAGCCTTCAACTTCACCTCTGAGGAAAGGTTTCATGGATGGTATAATTATATTATTGTTGGTGTTGTTATTGTTAGTATGTGTTATTATTATGGTGTTAAGTCTTGGGGGTCAGCAGCAACAAAAGATACAAGGAGATCAATCTGTAAAATGTGCACAATCCATTGAAATTGAGATAACCCACTACCTTCGGACCAGCCTGTGTTATTATTATGGTTTTAAATCTTGGGTTAAGTCTTGGGGGTCAACAAAGGTATCAACAAAAGATACTTAAAAGGGGGTCCCTGGTAAAGAAAAAGTTAAGAACCACTGGTCTATTCCACTATTTTTAAAAAGAGAAGGAACAAGTGGTCAAGGGACACCTTTAAGATGAAGCCATTGATTTGGAAGAAATAATTTTGCTTCAGGGAAAGTTCCTAGAAGGACTCCATCCAAAATGGAAGGGAGGAGGGGGAAGGACTCCAGTAATGAGCATTATTGTAGAGAGGGGGTCCTTCAATGGAGAGGAAAACCCCTTTCCTCCTGGAGCCAAAGTGCCCAAGCAGTCCTACTGAGTGGTTTCGCTCCCCATCTCCGCCTTCTGCAGCTCTGATTGCGGCTCCAGGTACCTCCCTCTTTCTCCTTTTGTTTTAGTGTCTGGCAGGAGACCAATTTCCTGTTGATCCCGGGATGTTGTGAATGGGCAGGAAAACGCCTCCTTCTTTCTCTTCTCTCCCTCCACGGCGGGGTCCGCTTCTCTTTCTTCTGCCCTCCTCCTGGCTCCCATCTTCTTCTTCTTTTGGAGGAGCCCTTCTGGGCAAGTGGAAGAGAAAGGCCTTTGTTTTCCTTCCTCCTCCTTTTCCTCCTCCTCTGTAGCGCCTTTAAAACTTTCGGCTGGAAGGAGGGAAGGCAGAAGGGAAAGCAAAAGTGGCCAACCCTGAAGGTGGGGGGGGGAGACGACTCTCTCTTGCCCGCCTCCAGGCTGCGGTGAGGGGCAGGTGCAGCGGGAGGAGAAGGGGAGAAGGGGAAGCCGGCGGCGCGGAGAGCATGGAGGAGGAGACGGCGGCGGAGGCGTGAAGAAGAAGAAAAAGCCTTCTTTGTCCCCGCCGTCGCCGATGGCTGAAGCCTGGAGGCTCGAGGAAGACGAGGAGGAGCTGAAGGAGCTGGGCAGAAGGCACCGGAGGGCCAACCTGAACCCTGCGACAGGTAAGCCCCAGAGCCAGCGGAAAGAAAGGGCACCCAAGGGACCTGGGCTGAAGAGCGCTCTCCTGGCAGGGTGGAAAGCCCCACGCCATCATCCTGAATTTCCCCCTCTTCTGGATTCATCCTCAGGATTAGGGTCGCCCCATCCAGGGAACTGAGGGTACTCTAGATACCAGTGGCCCTTGACCTTTTCTTTACCAGGGACTCCCTTTAAATATATTTTGTTGCCGCGGACCCACAAGGCTTAACTCAAGATTTAAAACCACCACCAATAATAATAATAATAATAATATAGTTATACCATCCATGAAACCTTTTCTCAGAGGCACTGGGGGGGGGTGAGGGAAAGCCTTTCTCCTGCTTCTTTCCTTCAAGTTTGTGGCTGGAGCAGATTTAATAATAATAATAATAATAATAATATACAGTTACACCATATGAAACCTTCCCTCAGAAGCACTGGAATGGGAGGGGAGGTAAGACCTTTCTCCTGCTTCTTTCCTGCAAGTTTGTGGCTGGAGCAGATTGAATAATAATAATAATAATAATAATACAGTTACACCATCCATGAAACCTTCCCACAGAGGTGCTGGAGTGGGAGTGAAGACCTTTCTCCTGCTTTTTTCCTGCAAGTTTGTGGCTGGAGCAGATTGAATAATAATAATAATAATAACAATAATAATAATACAGTTACACCATCCATGAAACCTTCCCTCAGAGGTGCTGGAGTGGGAGTGAAGACCTTTCTCCTGATTCTTTCCTGCCAGTTTGTGGCTGGAGCAGATTGAATGGCAATGTGCAAGACAAGCCAGCCTTTGCCTTGGCTCCCATCCCATGGCCACTCCACTGCAGGCAGGAGGTGGGCTGAGCACCTTTCCAGCCTCCACGGACCCCCTGTGAGGACATTGCAGCCCCCAAGAGGTCCCAGGACCCCAAGTTAAGGAGCACTGGTATATACCTCTCAACTCTTGGTTTGTGTGTGTGTTTTCTCTCCAGAAACCAGTTTCTCATGGAAAGTTAGCTTAAGCCAAATTTTAAATTTGAGGAGATGGCAGTGGCCATTCCTTGAGGACAGATGTTCCTTGAGATAGGTGGGTGGCAAGAGGCCCAGGACACAGTGTGATCAAACAAACCCCTGGTGGTGTTAAACCACCTCCCATCAGGTGCTTTCCATGTTGCTGTTTCTGGACATATGTTTGTTTTCTTGGAGATAGCTTGTGTACCATGTGGGTAACAGAAGACTAGTGTCATGGATTCTCAGTGTCTGGTTCCTGTCAAGAGATTGGCTGGCATGGGCTATCATTTATTTATTTTATTTTATAGACTTCAGTATTAGCCATTCACTCAGTATATACCTGAGGTGATATATATAACAGGTGCCCAAAAAGAATAAAGTACAATTCCAAATAAAATAAAAAACTGAAAAAAATATGATTGTATATACGTATATATATTGCAAAAAAAAAAAAAGTTTGGTTTTAAAACCAGAGAACAGCACTACTACGTAAAAAGTTAAAGGGAACCATATTGATTTTAACAGGCCAATAATGAGGAGTCAATCTAACCACCTTCACAACTTCTGCAGGCTATTAAAAAGGGAGGAAGAGTGTTTTCCACATTACCTTCTGGAGACCTTTTTTGGTTATGCTTTCTGAATCAGGGAGCATTTTGCCCTGCTGGCAACCAAAGAAAGTAAAAATGGCCTCCTAGATTTCTGTGGTAGTATGTTCCAGAACTACATTGTACCTTTATCTTATGGTGAGTCAGAATATGTAGTCACCCATGGTTCAATGAAAGGGTGCAAGGATCAAATTCCAAAACATTTTCTTTTCCTGTTTGAGATAAACATTACACTTGAATCATTGGCTCTTAAGAATCTGAACATATGTTTTATTGAGCATTATGCATCCATGTTTTGTTATTAAAATTATTAAATGCTTAAGAAATATTTATTTTCCTTATTTTTGTGTTTCAAACCTACAGCAAGATTGTTATGCAATTTTTTTTTAATGCAAGGTGTGTGTGTTAATCATAAAACAAAATCCAAAGTACATATTGTTATGATATATTTATTAGGCTAAGCAAAAACTGTAACATTCCTCACGTTCCCTTTTAAAGCCCACTGGCTTCTTGCGGGATCTTTCTGAGCTGGCACGATGAATAGGTATCATCACAATGTGCCCTTTGGGTTATGTCAAATCAATATTTGTTCTAAAGAGAAGAGCTGCCATTGCTTTTTAGTAAGGCTCATGGTTTGACTTTTAAAAGGTACCAGCTTCAATCCCTAGTCTTTCTTGGTTGGACTTGGAACAGGCTTCTCTGAAAACCTGAACAGACGTTAACCAGCCAGCGAAGATACTACTAAGCTTGATGGACTACAGGATTGGCTTTTGTAAGATAGTTTTCTTAGTAAAGGGAATTAATCTTATCAGGGCATTCATAAAAAAGAGAACACTGAAAAGGCCATCTGTTTTTCAGCTTGCAATATTTCAAGCTTTGCACAGTGTTGACTTTGGACTGCCAACTTTGCTATCTTCCCTGAATTATCAGTAGTTTCTGTGTTTACACAGCAGGAGACTATATACCCTCCAAGTGTTGTTTTTATTCCTTACCCCTTTGGCATGGGATCTTACTACTTAAAAATCTCACTAAAAGATACACAGTTATGAATTCCCATCATTCTGAAGCAGTGTAATTGCACACAGTCTTAGATTTGCTGACTTGTAAGAGAATGGCAGGCAGATTTCCCAGGGGATGAGAGAGGAGTGAATTCACCAACTGGAAGTTTGGCTTAGGGTCTTTTGCATGTTAGGTGGGTTATAGGAAGACCTTCACTTGTGTCTTTGAAGTCCAGTGCAGCAGCTGCGGGGAAAAAAGTAAGGCATTAGAGAAAGGAGGTGGGAGGTAGCAGATTTATCTGCCTTCATTATCCTCTGCTGCCACCCCTGGAAAAACTGCAACTGCAGCCAAATCCACATGATACAAATAATCTAGTGTGAAACTGGATTATTTGCCGTGGCTCCTTCCTGTGGAATCCTGGGATTTGTCATTTTACAAGTGCTTTAGCCTTCTCTGCCAAAGAATGCTGGTGCCTTACCAAACTACAAATCCCAAGATTCCATAGGAAGGAGCCATGGCAAATAATCCAGCTTCAAACTGGATTATTTGTCTAGTGTGGATTTGGCCTGCTTGTAGCACACCAACAAGATTCCAGCCTGTGTTCCTTGAGGAAAAGGGCAAGAAAATGGCCCTCTCATTCAACATATTGAAATGATTTGACTGGCAGTTGAATAGTATCTCAACACTGGTGACAGGGAAGCAAGATAATTTTCGAGGTCTTGCACTTTACTGCCACTGTGTGTCCATTGCCATGTGTTAGCCTAGTCAGCCAGCTCTTTCTGACTAAAGATACAGTTGGACTGTTTATTGTTGCTTAATTATCGCATATACAATTGCATTTTCCCATTGAAAACCATGTCCTTAGTAGGCAGCCAGTTGTCAGAGGCCTTCCTGAATAGAACAATGTCTGCCTGCTGCTGTAGGGAGCTAGCCTAGCTTCCCTTGGAAGGGAGTTCCACAGTCTAGGAGCAACCACCAAAGGTCCTCTTGCATCCTCACCAAATATCTGAGCATAGTGGGAGTGAGATAAGACCCTGCCCTGCAGATCTCAAAGTTTGGGTAGGGTTTCCACAGAGCCATGGCTTGTTGTGTGGCACCATTGCATCCATAGTAATAGAGGCAAGGCAGTAAGCAGCTCATGCTATTGCTACTAGCAAGTAAAGGGCAACTGGCAAGGAACAGGGTGTTTGCAGCTGCCACAAGTTTCTCTAAAACAACAAACTGTGTAAGGTTCTGTGAGCCACCTTGGGTCCCACTTTGGGAGAAAGGCGGCATAGAAATTGCACAAATAAATGAATACAGTCAGGGTGGGAACTATATGGCTCACAGGGACTTTGGGACTCTCACTGAATCTCCAAACTCCCAGCAACCCTACTTTTTTTCATTTGAAGCCCCCCCCCACCATTTTCCAGTCACAAACCTATTAATAACAATTTAAAAACACTTAAACAGCAAGAATTTCCCCCTAAACAGTCCCAAAGATTACTCAGTGATGTGGTATCACTTATGGTTGCCCAGTATACCAGCTACAGCAGCATACTGCAATCCTCTAAAGCTGTGGAGGAGCCCAAGATCAAGTGATGTGGTCATACAGTTCTGGGGCACACCCACAGACCAAGGCTATACCATCCTGTTTATTGTGTTGTGCGATGTACTGTATCAGGAGGGCTTTTCCCCAGACTGCATTACCACAGAAAGTGTTTTTAGTCGTATACTACCTACGTAACTATGTCATTAATTGTTGTCTTAAAAGCTGTATCTTAATTATATTTACTAAAGAATGATCCCCATTGCACTTTGGGGGATTTATTTCTGAGTAAAGAGCTTAGGCTCATGCTGTGAATAAGTGGTTGCATCTGCTGTTTGTTTAATGTACTAGATGTCGAGCTAACGTTGTGGTGACCATGAACGTTGCAAATCAGGTACTTGCTGAACTGATATCTTCTCTGATATATTGTTGTTCTGATGCGGGGGGGGGGTTGTCAAATTGCTTGCTTTTTCAGTTGTATCAGGTACCCTGCTGTATTTCAGTTTTGCAAAAGTTAGAAAACTGGCAAAATATGTGTGCTTCCCACATTGAGTCTAAAGTTCCTCTAAAGCAACATCTAGTTCACAGAAGCTTTATTTCTTATGTACTCCCACATTAAACTTGTGCTGACTTGTTCTTCATATTTAAAATGCTAGCAGTATTTAGAACAACAACAGCAACAAAAGTTGCACCAGAAGCATTAACTTGCCAGACAAAATAATGTCAGGATAAATTGCACAGGTAGAATAGGTTAGTTGAAATTGATTCTGTTTCAATATTATCTCTTTTTAAAATAGCAAACTTCTTTGTTCTAAGCTATTCTTTGTTATAATAGCCTGAGGACATGAAAGGCACCTCTGGATAAACAGTAGTTTGGAAGCACATGAATCCCATTTCTTTAAAGTACACTGGAGATGCATATGCAGAATTACTGAACTCACAAAGCAACTGTTAGCAAAGAATGTAGATGTACAGTCTGTTCTTGTTTGTGTTTTAATAATCAAAGAAGAGTTTCTTGTATATACTGATATTCAAGGTTCCATTTTATATGGTTCCTTGCAATCCTGTACTCACTTTCATGAGGTCAATCCCCATAGAAATCATTGGGATATATTTTTCAGTAACCATATATAGGATTAAGCTTACCAGCCAGAACTGTTCTTTTGTAATACTGTAGGCCAATATGCTGGGCTACACCTAATAATTCTGTAGGTATCATATGGGAAGCTGTATTAGATTCAGGGGAAGGAGGTGTGGAAATTGTTGGAAGGAACATCAACAGTTTAAGGTATTCAAATGACATCATACTACCAGCAGAAAATAGTTAAGACTTGGGACAGATATTAAGGAAAGTTAAGGAAGAAAGCACAAAGTAGGGTTACAGTTGAATACAAAGAAAACAGAAATAGTGACCACATCTTTTTGTATACTATAACTTTAAAGTAAGACAATGAAGATATTAAAGAAGTTAAAGATTTTGTATACCTTGCCTGTGTCATAAATCAAAATGGAGATGGTAGTCAAAAAATCAGAAGAAGACTAGGACTTGGAAGGACAGCTGTGAAGCAACAGACGGCTCCTCAAGTATCAAAATAAATCCTTGAATGCCAAAGTCAAAATTGTCCATGCCATTATAGTTCCAATTTCTGTGTATGGTTATGAAAGCTGGACAGTGAGAACGCTGATAGGGAGAAAATCAACTCATTTGAAATGTGGTTCTGGAGAAGAGTTCTATGGATACAGTGTACTGCTAAAAAGAGAAATAAATAGATTCAAATCAAATCTGAACAGTCCCTAGAATCCAGGATGGCTAAACTGGGCTATCATGATTTGGACATAGCATGAGAAGACACGACTTATTAGAAGAGACAATAATGTTTGGTAAGGTGGAAGGCAGTAGGAGAAGAGGAAGTCCACATTATACTGTTAGTTGAATAGGGAAGCCACAACTTTGAATTTGCAAGACCTGAGCAGGGCTGTTGGTAGGAGGAGACATACTTGGAGGTCTTTCTTTTCACCTGCTTAGCAGTTGTATTCTACTGTTTAACATTATTATGTTAGCTATCTTTTATCATTAATGTGAACTGCACTAATACTGTGTTTAGAATTTCAGTATTAGTGGTCAACCAATATTTAAATAATAATAATAATAATAATAATAATAATAAGTATTATTTCACTAACATTTTGACCTCTAACATTTGATTGTTTCTTATAGTTAGGGTCTCATTAATGTCTGAGATCTAGAGAGCAATTTTTTGCATGCCTGATTTATTATTTGAGGCACAACATGATGTAAGTGGTTTAAGTGTTGTACTAGGACTCCAGGAGACCAGAGTTCAATCATTGCTCAGCCACAGAAACCCACTGGGCAACACTGGGCAAATCATACTCTCTCAGCCTTAGAGGAAGGCAATGACGAGTCGCCTTTGAATAAATCTTGCCAAGAAAACTCTATGAGAGGGTCACAGCTCTTTAAGAGGGTCAGTTTAAAAGCACATATGAAGAACTTGTTCTTTATTTATTTTGCCAAGTAGTCATTCCTCACTAAGCAGTTCCCAAGAAAAAGCTAAAACCATAAAATATGTAAATATAATTTAAAATTTTTTAAGTAGGTTAAAACATGCATAATAAAATCAACAGCAGGGGACATTAGTAGTGCTAAGATCTAAAAAGCCCAAACACATTTTGAAATGGAAGAAATAAAAAAGTCTGGGAAGAGTTGTGCCTGTGCAGTGTGGTTTTCAACTCTTTTTCTTTGAGTCCCAGATAGCTCTGCTCTACCACAAGCATGTTTACAGAGAATGAAAGTCTTGTTAGTTTATCTCCCATAAATAGCTTTCACAAACATTTGGGAAAACGATGAACTTGATAAGGTTCAAAAATGCGAGCTTACACAGATTACCAAATTCTCTAGAGTGAATTGTCTTATCCCAGGTTTCTTTGGTAAAGAGAAAAATTTTACACACCAGAAGTGGATGAATAGTAAAAAATTTCAATAGAATAGGTGTATGTAATCAACAAAAGTACAGTTGTCCCTTCGTATTTGCTGGGGTTTGGTTCCAGGATCCCCCGTGGATACCAACATCCAAATACTAAAGTCCTATTATATGCAATGGCATAGCAAAATGGTGTCTCTTCTGTAAAATGGCAAAATCAAGGTTTGCTTTTTGGATTATTATTTTTTAAAGAATATTTTTAAGCCGTGAATATTTAAATCCGCGGATACCAAATCCGTGGATATGAAGGGACAACTATATAGCATAGGAAACTGGCAGGAATAGTGCAGCTCTTCTGATGTTGTTGAACTGCAACTGCCATATGCCCTAGCCAGCATTGCCAGTGGTAAGGAATTCTGGTAGTTGTAGTTGAACAACACCCGGAGAGCCACATAATTTCCACCCTTTGGATAAGATATATTTTTCTCATGATGATGAGTGTCCCTCAAAGAAGTATGATAAGGAATGATACGAGGTTGTGCAAAATAATTTTGTGGTGAATTTTACCTGCATTTGCAATCTAGCTGGTTTTTAAAGTCACTGCTCTGCTAGTCCTATCTAAAAGGAAACCATGACATTAGCTAGTGTCTCTGTTTGGTTTGATGTTTATTGTTGCTGCTGCAGCTGTTGTTAGAGCTTCACTAAGACCATATGGATTAGTTGTCTAGACTGAGTCATCTGTACTAAGTCTGTAGCAGTAGTAAAAAATGAATGGGATGAAACAGTTGTAGAATACATACAAATTGTTATATGAACTTGGCAAAACATAAAACTGTCTTCATAGATGTTCTGCATCTACCTTTCCTACACTTCACATGTTTGTATCCCATGCCAAGCTGTGATCAGATTCTCTTCATCTGTGAAGAGCTGCATGGTAGACCGTCACACCTTTTAGAACCAGAATTGGATTAATTGTGCCTTTGATTACTTGCAGTTCTTTGATTTTATGATTCACAGCTCTCTTTGGTAACCATTAATTATGTATACAGTGAATACTTGATTGCCTCTAAGCTGAAAGATTGTTACTTATGAGACTACTCTAAAGTCCAAGGAAGTCAGTAGGAAGAATTCATTGAAGTCATCTGGCACTGGATCAAGTACTGTTAGAATAAATTAGGGATGGTAACAGAGGCTCTTTTGCTGTTATCTATCGCAGCTTGTCCTTGGAAATGAACCAGCCACCACAAAGTATAAAGTGTGTTTTTATTTTACAGAAAAGTACTTGTCTGATGACATTTGTACCAGGCAACAAATGGAACCATTAAAAAGTTGCATTTTTTGAATAACTGTGAAAACATATTCCTAAGAAATGAAGTATAATCTTAAGAAAACTTATTTAATTGTAATAAGTGTTGATAGAACTGGCTTTAACAGCAACAATATCCAAGCTAACCTTTCTTATTTATGATGAGAAATTAATGATTTACTGTACTTAGGAAGAGTCAAATGAGTTGAACTGAAAGGAACACATCTAAATTTTATCTCTATCCAGAGTGTCTCTATCCAGAGTGTTGGGATATGAAAAATGTGATGTTGGTTTTGCTAGGAAGTGGTTATCTTAGCCTTATCCATTTGCTCATTCCAAATATATATGTCAGAAAGCCATTCCATCTAATAAGAAATTATTGAAATCCTAAAAAGTTCTAGGAATATAGGTCTGTAATTTTTATATTCACAGAAGCTACTATGTGAAGAAACAATGCAAGTCATTAGTGTCTGGTGCAAGTGATGTGTGTGTGTATTTGCCTTCAAGTTGCCTGTCAACTTATGATGACCCCATTTCATAGTGTTTTCTAAGACAAGGAATACTCAGACGTAGTTTTTTCCAGTTCCTTCTTCTGAAATATAGCCTACAGCACCTGGTATTTATTGATGGTCTCCCATCCAAGTACTGACCACATTCTAACGCTAAGTATTAATATTAATTGAGATTCTGTTTAATATCATACCCTGGTTAACATTAAACTGTGCTTAATAACTGTTCTAGTAACACAATATTTCATTTTAATGCTGATCTCTTGACCATGGGGTATTTTCTGCTTTTTCCAGGCTCTTGTCTAGGAGGCTTCAGGAGAATAAAGTATGAGGCTTTCATTATTCTCAACACAAATAGACTCCTCCCAGCTTTCCTTGTATGTTCCACATGGTGTCATGTTGACTACTCAATAAGTTGGTTTCATGTCGGCTGTACAGTCGTAGGAACAGTCTTATTAAAAGAGTGATTTCACAGCTTCAGAGTAAATGCTTTTTTTATAAATCCTTTAGGTGTAAGAACTTTCCTTGTTAATGTGTGTTCATTTGAGCTGAATGGGAGGTTTGGGATACCACATAACAGAAACTGACAGGGAATGATAAGCTGTTAAAATGATGGTGCAATGTGGACTTGTGTAGCATCTTTTAAAAGACAAATATTTTTATTCATCTTCTTTATTTCTCCCTGTAGAAAGTCATGTTCAGCTAATACTTCAGTATGTTTTTCAGGAACCAGTTTTACACCTTCTTTTCTTTTTCAGCTTTCTGAAAAATTAAGATGTGTTTTTATATATCTTATACTTTGAAACAACTTCATTCTGGCTGCCTTTAAAGTGATGTTTCGAGTTCTGGATGCCACATTTTAAGACGGACATTGACCAACTAGTTCAGAGCAGGGTGATGTTTAAAGATTCTCTTTGCTTACACTGATAAAGAGAAGATGAGAGAGAGAGAGAGAGAGAGATGATAGTGGTCTTCAAATATCTGAAGGGCTTTCATGAAGTAGTTGGAACATGCTTGTTCTTTGTTGCTCCAAGGAGAAATTAGAACTTACTGCTGTTGTTATCTGGTTTCAAGTCAATTCTAACTTATGCCAATCCTATTATAAAGTTTTCTGGGCAAGATTTATTCAGAGGAGGATTGCCATTGCTTTCCTCTAAGGCTGAGAGAGTGTGACTTTCCCAAGGTCATCCAGTGGGTTTCCAAGGCAGAGTAGGGATTTGAATTCTGTTAGTCCTAGTCCAGCACTCCTACCACTACCCTACACTGACTCAGAACTAGAACTAGTGGGTAGAAATGGCAGGAAAGCAGATTCTGTAGGTCTAGATGGCAGGACCAATCCGGAAGTGTTGGGAACCTAGGACCGCCCGGCTTAAGCAGGAAGTAGAACAAAGCCTCTTGGGAGATTTTTGTCCCTTTGTTCTCCAGTCCTCTTCTCCCACGAGGCCAGTTCTACTTCCTGCTTCGCCCGGCAAGGCAAGTATCTCAACTCCTCCGGATTGACTTCCATCTTAGACCTTATCTCTGACCTTTATTCTTCTAATTTTTCTATCTAACCCCCTGCTATCTTCAACCTCCTATAAAAAAAAAAAAAGAATTTCTTTCTCTCCTTTCCCCCTCCAGCGCGCTAGGCCCTTCCCCCCTCCCCCCCGGCAGCGGAGCGGCCCCGACGGCCAGCCGCTTTCCCCTGCCCCAACTCTGCATTCCCCCCACCCACCCCTTGGCAGCGGAGCGGCCCCCGACAGCCAGCCGTTTTCCCCTGTTCCAACTCTGCACTCCCCCCCCCCTCGGCAGCGGAGCGGCCCGACGGCCTTCTCCGGCTCCCGCAGCGCGACGGCCAGCAGCCGAACAGCGCTGCAAGCAGCCACATGCACGCACCCCTTTAATCGATCCCGCTTCCCCGCGTGCCCCCCCCTGCGGGATAGGGGCACCCCAGAGCTTGCCGCGCTCCACAGGCAAGGGAGCAGCAGCACAGGGCTGAGCGCCCCCCCCCGGCAGAGACTAACGCTCCGCACCGTTGCTCCCCCCCACCTTCTAGACGCGGCGCCCTGCAAGGCCACAGCCGCTGCGCGAGCGCGTCCTCCCCCCCGAACGCTTCCTACCCTAAGCCCCCCCGGGCAGGTGACTACACAGCCAAGCGGGGACCGCGCCAGGCACACTAAACCCACACTCATCCTCCCCCATAGCCGGCCTTTAGTTGTGGATAAGCCCTGTCTCTCAGGCGCCACCTGCCGTTCACTGCCCACACTGCGCCCAGTAGAAACAAGCATGGGGGGCATCAGAAGCAACAGACCTGATGCCAAGAAGGATACCACCAAACCGAGAAAGAGGGGGACGTTGGAGTGTGATGGCCCCAAAGATGGCGCCAGTGAACTCCCATCCACCAGTAGCGCCTCCGCTGGCCTCCTATCTGCCCTAGTGGCACAGAGGAGCACCGCAAAGGAAGCGGAGAGGGCCCTCACTAGTGGTGGCTCCAGCAGTGTAACCAAGGCCACCAACAGCCAGCCGCTCAGCAAATCAACATCGCAGGAGGGCCTGGGAGACGCGGGGGCCGAGGTATCTTCCCTGCCCCCACGGAGCTTCCCCAACAACACCAGCCTGCTGGACATCCTGATGAAGAAGACACAGGATAAGGTAGGCGGGACGGTGTTTTCTACTGCCAGGTACGACCTGGACACCTTGGAATTTTCAAGTGATGGGGAGGAGGGTGAAGGGGAAGCCCTCACGGGAAGGGGGAGAGAGGAGATTTTGGGCGATGTCCAGTGTGAGAATGAAGAAGCAGTCGATATTGAAACACAGGGGGACCTCGCAGTGGGGGGTGGCAAAAATGTGGAGGAAAGGGTAAAGAAAGCCAAGAAGGACTCAATCAGATTGGCTTTGAAAATGTTATCAGAAGCCCTTATCTCCGATCAGGAGGAAGACAGGGAGGAAGGGGAACTCTCGGAGTCGGAAACATCAGATTCGGAGGCCACCGACAGAATTTTTCAAGGGGAAAAGTTCCCATACCTCATCAGCAGGGCTCTGTCCGCTCTGGGGATACCGCCCCCCGTGGTCAACCAAGACAACGCGGAGGACCCTCATGCCCCCAGAAGCGAGAAGGCAGCAGCCCTAATGCCCTCGAACAAATCGAAAAGACCACTCTTCCCGTTCCCAAGAGCCTTCTGGAACCTGGTAACTGAGGAGTGGGACAAACCAGCGCTGGGAAGGCGGGGCACGGCAGCTGCCCAGAGGTTTTACAGCTTTCCCAAGGAAGTACTAGACAAACTGAAGACCCCAGTGGTAGATAAGCCAGTGGTATCAATGGTCTCCAACTCTCTGGCTCCTAGGGAAGAAGACGGAGTCCTCAAGGATGCCGATGAAAAAAGGGCCGATGGCGCACTCAAGAGGACGTTCGAATCCTCCACATTAGGGATTAGATCGTCAATGGCCACAGCTCTAATTTCTCGAGCAGCCATTATCTGGCTACAAGAGGTCATGGAGGCCGAAAACCTGGAAACAGGGGCCCTAGACAAGGCCTTTAGCAGGATCCGTTTAGCCCTCAACTTTATCACGGATGCCTCACAGGATTCCCTTACATATGCAGCCAGGGCCTCAGGGGCGGCCAACCTAGCGAGAAGATACCTGTGGGTTAAACAATGGGATGCAGACGGCAAATCCAGGAACGCCTTGGCCACCGCCGCGTTAAAAGGAGCCAAACTGTTTGGCGAGGATGCTCTCAAGGACATACTAGTCGAGACGAAAGACAAGAAGCAGGCAATGCCCTCAACGGGGCGTAAGAACGACAAGAGGACTTTCAGACGCCCAGCACAGACCAATAACTCCTTTCGCCGTTACAGAGGAAGCGGACGGAGGACCGACTTCAGATCCACAAGGCCACCGTGGGCAAGAACAAACTACGTTATACGTCAAGCGCCCTTCGCCCCCCCGAATCAAAACCGCAGAGGAGGAGCCCAGCCTCGTAGAGGCTCCTCCCGTCAACAGTCCTGACTCTGAAAACTCTCCAGTGGGGGGAAGGCTGTCAAAGTTCCTGGGCGCCTGGTTAACATCCACAAAGGACAAGTGGGTCCTCGAGACCATAGCTCACGGATACAAAGTGGACTTCAATGTAGAGCCCAGGAACAGATTTCTACCAGCGCCAGTACCAACAAACCAGCAAAAGGCGCAGAACTTAAGAACAGCCATAAACCACCTACTGGAGATAGAAGCAATAGAAGAGGTACCGGTCACTCAACGTTTCTCAGGGGTGTACTCTTACTTCTTCACAGTGCCAAAAAAGGACGGAAGCTTAAGGTCGGTATTAGATCTCAAATTCACGAACTCATTCGTCACCTACAAACGATTCAAGATGGAAACACTCTCATCCATCCGGGTCGCCGTGCAGGGGGGAGACTTCTTGGCCTCCCTCGATCTGTCGGAAGCTTACCTTCACATCAAGATGCACCCGGACAGTCGGCGATTCCTCAGATTCGCATTCGGAGAGGAACATTACCAGTTCAAGGCGCTCCCTTTCGGCCTGGCAATGGCCCCGCGGGTCTTCACCAAGGTCATGGTGGTACTGATGGCACACCTCAGGATGAAAGGGATACACCTCTACCCTTACCTGGACGACATCCTGTTGAGGGCACACTCGAAGGACAAGGCCCTACGGGATCTGCAGGTAACAATTCAATGCCTACAGAGACACGGCTTCATGGTGAACTTCAAGAAAAGTACGCTGATGCTGGCACAGAGCATAGTCCACTTAGGGGTACAAATAGACACAGCAAACTACTCTGTTGCGTTGTCCAGGGAAAGACAAATGACCATACAACAGGAAGCAATGTCAGCGAGCCGGAAGCAGAGGGCACAAGTCGCGTCCCTGGCGAGACTCTTCGGCCTAATGGTATCCGCAATTCAGATTGTGCCATGGGCGAGATTCCACTCCAGACCACTACAGGAGTTGCTTCTTCCTCACCAAGAAAGAATATCTCGCAAGGAGACCTTCACGCTAGACATACCAGAGAGAGTGAGGCAGTCGCTTACTTGGTGGACCCTGGCACAAAATGTAGCCAAAGGATCTCCCCTGACTGTCAATCACCAAATAGTAGTAACCTCGGACGCCAGCCTCCGCGGATGGGGAGCCCATTGCCAAGGAGACGTGGCACAGGGGCTCTGGTCAAGAGAAGAACAGGAACACAGCATCAACTGGCTGGAGCTCAGGGCAGCTCGGCTAGCACTACAACACTTCTCCAACAAGCTCAGGGACAAGCACGTACTCCTTCTCACGGACAACACAACGACACGCTCATACATAGCGCGACAAGGAGGGTCCAGATCCCGGTCCCTACACAAGGAAGCCATGATCCTGTTCCAATGGGCGGAACAGACAGTCCTGTCCCTGTCGGCCCAGCATCTACAAGGTCAGGACAACATTCAAGCAGACTTCCTGAGCAGGCACACGGTACTCCCGGGAGAATGGGAACTGAACCAGGAGACCTTCGCACACATTCAACGGAACTTCGGGGAAATGTCAGTGGACATGTTCGCGTCACACCTGAACACCAAGCTGAACCGCTTCTTCACCAGATTCTTTCACCCAAGGGCGGAGGGAACCGATGCCCTCCGCTCTCGGTGGCCGAAGGGCCTGCTATATGCATTCCCACCGTTCCCCCTAATAGGGAAAACATGCAGGAAAATACGAGAAGAGCGAGCTCAAGTAGTCCTGGTTGCACCACATTGGCCCCGCCGTCCGTGGTTCTCGGACCTAACGGAGATGTCGATCGAACCACCCATGCGACTATTCCCACGACAGGACCTCCTCCTCCAAGGACCAGTCGTCCACGACGACGTCACGTGGCTACAACTGACAGCGTGGAGATTGAGCGGAGAGCTCTAGAGGCCTGCGGATACGAGGAAAACGTAATACGCACCCTGTTAGCCTCACGCAGGCCGTCGACGAGAAAGATATACCAGGCTACATGGAGGGTGTTCTCCCAATGGTGCGCAAACGCAGACGTGAATCCATTGGAAGCCTCGGCAAAGCATATCCTCCAATTCCTACAAGAAGGCCTCGAC
This sequence comes from Gambelia wislizenii, assembly GCA_030847615.1. Lineage (NCBI taxonomy): Eukaryota > Metazoa > Chordata > Lepidosauria > Squamata > Crotaphytidae > Gambelia > Gambelia wislizenii. The sequence goes on along the minus strand of JAUMIR010000005.1, from coordinate 64,557,851 downwards.
AAGGGACTCAGGCCAAACACACTGAAGAGACAGGTGGCAGCGCTGGCGGCGTTCATTCAGGACCCACAGGGTAACAGAATCTCCCTACACCCGCACATCAGAAGGTTCCTGAGAGGCGCAACCCTAATATCCCCTCCCGTCCACCACAGATTCCCATCCTGGAATCTGCCCCTGGTGCTGCGGCAACTAGTCAAGAGCCCATTCGAACCCCTAAGGCAGGTACCGCTCAGGACGCTTTCAATCAAGGTGGCATTCCTGGTGGCAATCACATCGGCTAGAAGGGTTTCGGAACTCACGGCGCTATCCATCAGGGAACACTTATGCTCCTTTGAGGACGACGCGGTATACCTCAGGCCAGACCCATCCTTCAAGCCAAAGGTCCTTTCTCAGTTCCATGTGTCACAGCAAATCATACTGCCCTCCTTCTGCCCCAATCCGGTCCACCCAACGGAGAAGTTATGGCACAAACTGGACATTAGGAGGGCCTTGAGAATTTACATCAAACGCACAGCGGCATTCAGGCGATGCGACTCACTGTTCGTATCCTTCACACCAGCTTCAATGGGAGCCAGGGTGTCAAGACAGACTCTGGCAACGTGGATCAAGGCATGCATATTCCTAGCATACGATTCCGCAAACACACCACGACCATCAGGGGTGGTGGCGCATTCCACAAGGTCAGCGGCCACCTCGGCGGTATTTTCGTCAAACGCACCCATCGAAGAGATATGCAGGGCCGCAACATGGAGCACGGCCTCCACCTTCATCAGGCATTATAAGGTGGACAAATTCAAATCAAACACGGCCATCTTCGGGAGGAGAGTCCTCCACGAGGTGGTCCAACAATGAAGCTAACGTCAAGACAGTCACTCCCACCCGACATCGGGGAGCTTGGGTACATCCCAACACTTCCGGATTGGTCCTGCCATCTAGACCTACAGAATGTTACATTGGGTACTTACCGTGAAGGTACTTTCTGTAGGATAGATGGCAGGAACAATCCGTCCCACCCAGTGACTGTCGACAAGGCTACGGGCAATGTCACGGAGATGCCTTTTTTCTTTTCTCAACTAATAATGTGTATCAGTTTGTTTTCTCAACAGGGAGGAGTTTCCTTACCTTTCTTTCAGGGCTTTGCTAGTCAGAGAACTGGCCTCGTGGGAGAAGAGGACTGGAGAACAAAGGGACAAAAATCTCCCAAGAGGCTTTGTTCTACTTCCTGCTTAAGCCGGGCGGTCCTAGGTTCCCAACACTTCCGGATTGTTCCTGCCATCTATCCTACAGAAAGTACCTTCACGATAAGTACCCAATGTAACATTTTGGCTGAATACAAAGAAAAAGTTCCTAATGGTAAGTGCTGACAGTTGAGTGGGCTGCTTTGGAAGATGGTCAGCTCTCCTTTGCTGAAGGTGCTTAATCAAAAGCTGGAAATTCACATGTTGGGAAAGTTGTTGTTGCAGGTTGTCCTACAGATCCCATGGAGATCTGACCTGATGACCTCTGGGGTCCCCTCTAGCTCAGTGATTCCATGATTTTCTCAGCTTTTGCCAAAGTCTTAGGCCACATTGCAGATGAAAGCTGGTATAACAGAAAGTCCTGCCAGCATAGTAATGAATTCCCTGTTTGGAAATCCTAACCTTTGCATGTGTAATGTGATCCTTGTTTCACAAATGGAGAAACTGTCAGAACTACTAGTGGAACCACCTATTATGTGAGCAGTTTGACACAACAGCCTTAGATTTATTACTTTAATTCTTAGTAACCATGAGCAAATTCATGTGATACTTTAGTGTTATGGTGTTAGCTTGGCACAATTACTTCCAACATGTTTGCTTAACAGAGGATTGATGACTGATGGCAGGTATATATTTACTATTTTGCCATAGTAAATAATAAAATTGGTCAGTCATTGTCAGGATAAGTCCTGGATGTGACCTTTTCCTGCCAAATTTAGTTTTGCTGTATAACCTTGTCACTAATCATAATCGCATTTTTCTGTGATTGGTAACAAGCCTGACTGTAAAAAGGAGTATGTGCTCTGTGTCTATGACAGTTTGATAAGCGCTTCACCTGGGTCTCAACTCTAGGAAAAGGAAGCTGAGCCCTGTTACAGTGGGAAATGGGAGGGGGGATGATAGTTAGCCAATGACTGTATAGCCTGCCAGATTTTGTAGATTGGAATATGCTTTTAGTGTACTGTTTGTCAGTTAGGTTTCATTCTGAGCAACAAACTTGTAGGAATAGCTCTGTGGATTACTGTGACGATAAAGATTTCTGTTGTGGATTTTGAAACGGCTGGTCACTGAATCTGGAGATGCCAGTACATGCTTATCAAGTTTGCAGATGACACCAAATTAGGAAGCTGGGCCAAAACTAATAAAAAGAATTTCAGCAGAGAGAAATGTAGGATTCTACACTTAGGCAGTAAAAATGAAAAGCACAGATATAAGATGGGTGACACCTGACTTGATGGCAGTACATGCGAAAGGGATCTAGGAGTCTTAGTGGACCACAAATTAAAAATGAGTCAGCAGTGTGATGTGGTAGCTAAAAAAGCCGATGCATTTCTAGGCTGCATCAATAGGAGTATAGTGTCTAGATCAAGGGAAGTAATAGTGCCACTCTATTCTGCTTTGGTCAGACCTCACCTGGAATACTGTGTCCAGTTCTGGGCACCACAATTCAGGAAGGATATTGAGAAGCTGGAACATGTCCAGAGGAGGGTGACCAAAATAGTAGGAAGTCTGGAAGCCATGCCCTATGACGAGTGGCTTAGGGAGCTGGGCATATTTAGCCTGGGGAAGAGAAGGTTAAGAGGAGACATGATAGTCATGTTTAAATATTTGAAGGGATGTCATATTGAGGATGGAACAAGCTTGTTTTCTGCGGCTCTAGAGACTAGGACACGTAGCAGTGGACTCAAACTACAGGAAAAGAGATCCCATCTAAACATTAGGAAGAACTTCCTGACCATAAGAACAGTTTGGCAGTGGAATGCACTGCCTCCAAGTGTGATGGAGTCTCCTTCATTGGAGGTTTATTAACAGAGGCTGAATAGCCATCTGTTGGGAATGCTTTGTTTATTCCTGCATGGCAGGGGGATGGACTGGATGGCCCTTGTGGTCTCTTCCAGCTCTATAATTCTATGACAGTTACCCAGTATGACCACTTGCTACACACCAGAGCAGTGTGGCAAACATACCTTCTGAAGCTATTTTCACACTACAGTATTCACATTTTCTGTGGAGGAGGCCAATGGAATAGAATGTCTGTTTGGCAGTCTCCTTTTTTTGGTGGGAGTAGGCTGCTGACAGCTGTCTTCTTGTGGATGAAAGAAACAGCACAGTTAGCTTTATTGGGGCAAACCAACTTAATTAATTCAATTAATAGGTCAAATGCACAAAATTTAATAAGCTATATTTTAAAGGTCAGCATTAGATGGTATTTTGTTGTTGACTTTTTTGGCAGAATTAGAAAGAAACAGTTTTAGGATAGTGAGCGGAGTTAAGATGAAGGGTTCAATTCACTAAGTGTGATCTGTTTGATCCCAATTAGTTTGTGTGGGACCAGCATTTGGAACATTGTGTTAATGATTTTTTCTATGCCTATACATTTTAGCTTGTTCATTGTATTGTAGAATTTATTATAACAAAACTGAATTGCACTATAACAATTCAAAATGTCAGAATTTCCTGAAAATACCACTGAAAATGCTAGATATTATGATTAATATAGTGATAGACACTATTTTCTTTTTAATAAAGTGCAGCAATATTATTGATTCATCATAATCATAATCAGGAGCCCGGGCCATACCATAGTTTAGTGATGGAATCAGAAGATCCCAGCAGACCTGTGGAGTTGAAAGCAATTTTAGGTGGAGTCAGGTGGAGTATAAATAAAAAAGTTATCATATTAAATGTCTAATTTGTTGCATATTTACTTTCATAGGAGTTCAGAAATTTTAATCAAATAAATATATTTTATGTTCTGTTAGTATAAGTAGCCTGATGGTTCATGTGGTGGTGATGAAATGCCTTGTCCTACCATTTTACTACTTTAAGTTTGTTATTACTAATTAATATGCATTTGCCATTTATGAAGGAGTTGGAGTCACAGTTGGTGTAGGACAGTAGAAAAATAGAGGAATTAGACTTGGAGTCACAGGTTTGGCGTACCGACTCTACAGCCCTGGGTCCCAGGGTGACACTGTGGCATTTTCAGTTAAATTAGAAGCTAGTCAAGGAAAGACCCCTGCCTAACACATTATAGAGTGCTGCCAGGATGGGCTAGACAGACCTATGGTTTATTGACTTGCTCATCAAATACCTCTTTATTTCCCCCAGCTCTTTCTTTGGAGGCTACATGCAGTAGCAAATCCAGAACTTGCAAAGCTTACTTTTGGGACTACAACTCCCAGTATCCATCACCCAGCCATCCACAGTGAGGGATTCTGGAAGCTATAGTCCAAAAAGTAGGTTTTCCCAGCCCTGTTCAAACCAGATCCTTTTCACAGGTTTAATTAGTGCAGGTAAGCCTGAAGAAGGTGCTTATTTCCAAAACATTGGGCTGATTTACATTTTTTTTTTTTTTTTGCATTTTCTGTCTCCTTGTAGGATCTGTTGTGCTGCTGTGGTTTGGAGTAGCTTTCCAAGTCAGTAGCAACAAGCAGTTGGGCTGAGGCCAGACGTGGGGTTGAAAATTTTCTGCAGAAAATGTTCTGATGCTGTATTTTTCTGTGGAAAATTCTCCACACATGCATATCCATTGTTGTCTGGGGTGTTGTACTGCAGTCAGTCTTGTTAGATGGACTAAATATAAGAAATGAAGTTGTTGTTATTCAAGGAGACAAGCATTGACAAACCCTAGTACTAAAACTAACAAGCTGCTAAACTACTAAGATATAAGTGTGGTACCTTCAGCTTCACTCACTTACTATATACAGGTCACACACACACTGTATTTGTGGGCGAGACATTCCTGGACTTACTGTTTATAAGATAAAATGTGGATAATAAACACTATTAAAATAAAGGACTTCTGGTACAAACATACCATAGAGTTGCATTGGAGGACCTAGAAATTCCTAGAGAGGATAACTCTCTAGGCATTTTTCAGCAAAACTCTATGTTATGTGCCCTTATTTTTTCATCCTTGGCTAACTGAAACCGCAGATATTGGTTCCATGGATTGCCGGGGGTGGGGCAGACCTGTACTTTTCAGTTCCATTTCAGGCTGAGGAAAAAAATTCAATACAACTAGCTGAACATTTTATTTCACTAAACAATATCACTGCTGGGTGCTCTTTTCTTGCTTCCTCTCCATCCATCATGTGCCAACTTTGGTACATAGATCATGGCTTGGGGTCCGTCTATATGATTTTAAAAAAAATCCGTTTGGGGGGTAAAAAATACGAATAGGCCATCGTTCGTATGCATACGATCCGCCTACACGATTTTTTACCCCCCTAAACTCCGTATGACCCCTCTTCCCCAGCTGGCTGGAGCGAGCAAGCCAAGCGGCGGTTTTAAATCTCCCGCCACTTTTTTTTATTTAAAAAGGTTCCTGCTTTGTGGACAGTCGGTTTTCCCTATTTACAATATAAAATATAAATAAATAAATATAATTCACGTACATACCGGACTCTCGCTAGCCGGGAATCCAACATGGTGGGCGCTCCCAATTCCCCTCTGTGCTAGCCCTGCCCTCTCTCCTCGGCCAGCCAATCAGATTACACTGCCTGTTCGTATGTGTGCGAACGGAGCGAACGGTGCGTCCAGACCATCAGCTATTCGATCCTCTAATCCTACCGAACTCCAAATCCGTGTACTATACGGAGGCTTCACTAGCCCCCCTTTGGAATGACATGTATCAATCCAAACGGCTGTGTGTACCGAAGAGCGAACTTCCGCACGGCGTACGTATTTTTTAAATCGTGTAGCCGGGCCCTTGTATTAAACCAAAGTTTTCTGTTACTTCCAAGCCGAGAAACTCTGGCTTAACTGCTCTTAGAAAACAGGAATGGGAACTAAGTTCATAGGGGGCTACTAACAATGAGTCAGGCCTTTGGTACATGTAGTCCAGTGCTTCTTAACCTGTGATCCAGGGACCCCCTCCAGGGGTCCATGATGTCCTCACAGGGGGTCTACAAAGGCTTGAAGGCTGCTTGGCCCACCTCCTCCCTGCAGTGGAGTGGCCACGTGACAGGAGCCAAGGCAAAGGCTGGCTGGCTTGGCCTGCACATTGCCATTCAATCTGCTCCAGCTACAAACTTGCAGGAAGAAGCAGGAGAAATGTCTTCACTCCCCCTCCAGTGTCTCTGAGGGAAGGTTTAATGTATGGTGTAATTGTGTTGTTGTTGTTGTTGTTGTTGTTGTTGTTGTTGTTAGGGTTTTAAATTTTGAGTTAAATCTTGAGGGTTCATGACAACAAAAGATATTTAAATGGGGTCCCTGGTAAAGAAAAGGTTAAGAGTCACAGATCTAGACCATTATTGTCATCTCTGATTGGCTGTGACTCTGGGATTTCAGGCAAAATTCTTTCCTAGCCCTACCTGGAGATCTTTGCTACTCCCTAGTGGTCTCTTATTCAAGTACAGACAAACTTTGACCCAGTCCAGAGCACCCTCTTCCCTTTGGCTGAATGCTTTCAGGACCATGGTATATAATTTAACTGAGAGCAGTGAAGAGATGCAGAGGCCTGGTTTAAAATGGGGAAGTAACACCTGATGTTCTCATTATGTACATTTTGATGATAAGCTATGTAACTTGACTTATTCTTCAAATATTTGCTTTTATAACTAATATTAATATTAATTCTAATATTAATATTTTTAATGGCATACCCAGCTTGTGGGGGCAATTAGCTAACACATGTTGGAAACCGCTTAATGCAGTGTAGATGTGTAAAGTGCTATTGCTTAACAATTTGCAAGCTGCTCTCAGAGCCTTTGTGGCTCAAGAGTGGGGTATAAATACCTTAAATAAATAAATAAATAAATAAATAGTCCATATTATTATTTGGGTGGTGGTTCTATTATTTTGTGTTTTTATGGTTGTAAACCTCTTTGAACTGCCACATTTGCCAGTTTTGTAGTATATAAATTTAATGAGTAAATAAAAGTTCACACCAAACCTAGCACTCAGCGGGGAAAAGGAAGGGTGATGGAAGAAATGTTGGATCTCTGAATACATTCTCATCTTCATAAACAGTGGCAGAGTCCCATTTTCAGAATAGTTGGTATGCAGATGAAACACTGAGATTTTCTAACATCTCATAATTTGCTTTGTTGTGGCAGTCTGTTCAAAATGATGTCCTGACACAGACAAACAGGGAATGAAGTGGTATGTTAGAGATTTAAAGCTGTTGATACTAAAAGAAACAGATTCTGAGGGCTAATCTGCAAGTGTAATGGGAAAGGATTAATTTTGTTGTTTCTAAAAAGCACACAAATTTAACTTAAGATCATATAAGAGTGGTTGAGACTACAGAAGGGCCACTCTTGGTCACTGAAATATAACCCATGTAGGGTTTTTTCCCCCATATTACTTATGGTTTATTTCCCCTATGTTGTCTCTCACTGCCTGTACTGTTGCAAGTAATACATATTCTCTTTTTTTCCTGTTTATCGACTAGTGGATTGTTATTTCAGGATAACTGTGCTTTTATAGATGACAAAATTAGCTTGTTTCCTTTTAGATGGGAGGATGGATAGATGGCTTGGAATACATAGTTTAGAATGTTCTATACAGAAGAAAAACAACTCTAAAACTATTCCAAGGCAAGAAACCTACTAGAGGTAGATCTTCATATAGGAGGACAGTCCAAATGTGTTCAAAACTGAGATATCTGATTCAGTAACTGACAGTACAGTATCACTAATGTACTGTTTAGAATTGCACTCATAGTGCCCAAGAGTATTTTGTTTTCCTAGTCTGGTTTCCCAGCAGGTTTGGGAAAGGAGGCTATGTTCTAAATTCCATTCTTGAAAAGAAACTGTTTTCAGGTGTTAACTGATTCAAGTCACTGCGCCCTGTAGGATTTACAATTCTTAGGTTTTGTTATGGTGAAATGTGGTTAAAGGACATTTTACACAGCATGGTATCAGACGCATTAAGGAAGTGTGCTATAAAGTTCCCTTCAGGGAAGGCTTTGTGCATGTAGTTGCCAAGTAACTAATCCTGCCTACCCTGTTCAGATTAAGACTTTGCAAAACCCCTGCTAGTGAACAGTTCTCTGGTATGACTTTGTCCTTGTTGTGTATAAACCTTCTGTTTTCCTTCCCTTCAAACTAAGCTGTTACAATAAAATATTGTTACATACTAATCATCTGAAGGGCAAACTGTGCAGATGAACCAATTAAGATACAATTTATTCTGTTTCATGTATGGAATCATTATTCTTTCAGCTTTCCCCCATCATAACTGCACCGTCTTTCAATTTCTTATATTTAAGGTTATTTATTTCCATAATTTGTCAAAATGCATTAAAACAAATAGAGATTACTGATGTCCAATGTTCTTTTCATTACTATATTATAGAATCATAGAGCTGTAGAATGATAGAGTTGAATGGCAGCCCGCTAGGCCACAGAGTCCAACCCTCCCCTCAATGCAGGAACTCCAGCTAGAGTATCCCCAACAGGTAGCTGTCCCGCTTCTTTTTGAAGATATCCAGAGAAAGAGACCCACCATCTCTGTAGGTAATTGGTTCCATCGCCAAACCCCTCTTACTGTCAAGAAGTTTCTCCTAAAGTTTAATCAAAATCAACCCTCCTGTAACCATTAGACCTGGTCCTGCCCTCTGGGGCAGCAGAGAAGAAACCTGCACCCCTTATCTTTGACAGCCCTTTAGTATAATAGAAGAGTACAATCTTGTCACCCCTCAGTCTTCTATTCACCAGGCTGCACATGCCTAGCTCCTTCAATCTTTTGTTTTCCATAACTTTTACCATCCGTGTTGCCCTTCTCTGAACTTGCTCCAACTTGTCTACAGTATATCCTTTTTAAAATGAGAACTGAATGCAGCACTCTAGATGAGGCCTGACTAATACAGAATATAGTGGGACTACTACAGTTGTTCCTCCATATTCACGGATTTTGTATCCACGGATTTAAGTATTCACGGCTTGAAAATATTCTTTAAAAAATAATAATCCAAAAAGCAAACCTTGATTTTGTCATCTTATATAAGGGACACCATTTTGCTATGCCATTGCATATAATGGGACTTGAGTATTCATGAATTCTGGTATCCATGAGGGGTCCTGGAACCAAACCCCAGCAAATATGAAGGAACAACTGTACTTCCTGCTATAAGCAGTGGAAATTTATGATTCTGTTAATGCAGGTTAAAATATTATTTGCCTTCTTTAATTTCTAGTTTTGTACGTAAATTAATCAACATTTAGTTAGCTTATATCATATCACTTAATGCAGCAGTCCAATATACACGTATTTTGGAAATATGTGATACCCATAGGGTTAATTGTAACATTTTTAATGCGTTGGGTTCTGAAAAGCACAAGCAGAAGAAAACTAATGGAAATATACTTTTCCATTCGTTCTACCCCAGCACATCTCTTGTCTCACACTCAGTGAATCACCCTAAACATTTGGGATGGGGTTCAGAGGCTGACGGGGGCAAGGTCAATTTGGTGAAAATTGGATAGGGGCATCTTGCACAAAGACAGATTGATGCAAAGAACTACTAGTGCCAGAACGTATATGTTTATACCCAAACAGTGTTTGTGCCCTATGTCTTGGGGCAAGTATGAAATGTATCATTATACAACTGCTTTATAGTCTCAAAAGCACAATCAGATCAAAGAGGGGAGAGAGTGAATGATATGTAATATTATACCAGAACACCTGAACCACTAGCAGAAAATTGGAAGGCCTTCCCTTGTGTAAATAGCAACAAAGATACACATATCTTTCATAAGGAAGACAAGGTAATTTGTCACAAAAGGGAAATAGAATCACAACACAAGCTTCATTCATTTTCTCGAGACAGCTGCAAAAGGGAGATGTGGATGCCACGGAACATGGTCATCACCTTGTACTGTTGGGACACATATTGTAGTGGTGTTTGTAATAGCGGAACAGTTAATTAAGAACTGTGGTTGTCTTTGGAATTGAATACAACTTTCTGTAACCTGGACACTTAATTTCTCTGCTTTAGAGATTAGAATTTGTGAGCCTTTCCAGTGTTCAGGAGGTAATGCTGTATAAGTGTTTGCTTTCTATGGAAAGATACCAGTCTGGTGCACTTGGAATTGTTGTTGTGTGCCTTCACATCATTTCTGATTTAATGGCAACCCTGAAGTGAACCTATTACAAGGGTTTCTTGACAAGATTTGTTCAGAGGGGAGTTTGCCTTTGCCTTCCTCTGAGGCTGAGAGAGTGTGACTTGCTTAAGGTCAACGAATGGGCTTCCGTGGCTGAGTGGGGATTCGAACTCTGGTCTCCAGAGTTATACTCCAGTGCTCAAACCCCGATATCATACTGTCTCTCTGCACTTGGAGTTCTCTGCCAGAATTTACTAATGCACTGCTAAGACTAGGACAAGACCCATGCGAAATCCCAGAAGAAGCTACACCTGCTTCTCTACATCCTAACCATTTTGAATTTTTGGAGAAATTTGTCATATTACTTTACATTTCTAACAATAACACTGCACTGATGTGGATACAGCTTGCAAGAAGCTGTTAGCAAAGTGTGGAAAGAATTCCACTAATGTGCGTTTCATTTGTGCCGTATGTGAAGAGCACAGACTATCAGAATGGTCTGGGTTTTTCCCTTCCCCAGCAGACTAGGGTGTTGTCTAAACGGTGAAAAATGCGAAGAGAATCCTACCTGTCCTAATGGCATTCCGTGTGATTTCGCTATATTGTGAAGGAGGGGGCAAAAAAGGCCAAAAACCTTGCCAGAAAAGCCTTTGCTGCCTTTTGCATCTTTATAAAAAAAACAAGGTGGTGCACATTTCTGCTTGTTAGGACAAGTTAGTAGATCTGATTCACTTGCCCAAACAAGGGGAAGTGCGAATCCGACTGGCCAGATGAGCACAGGTGGTGAGGCTTGCTGACAAGGCAAGTGCCTGCTGTTTCCATGTTAGATTTTCGCCTTAGCGGGCAAGTGCTAAGGCAAGAAAATGAGGTGTTGTTTTTTTTGTTTTTGTTTTTGTTTTTTGCTTTTATGTTCAAGTGGAAAATTGCTCAATTGTACCTTGGATATCGTTTTTAAAAATGTTGTCATCGGCAAATCAAGGTCAAGTTCATATGCGAGTAAATAACTCACAGCCGCCATGTTTACTAGTGGGCATGCACAGTTCACCTTCGACTACAGAGCATCCACCTTTACTCTTACCTGGACGATCTCTTACTCTGGGCCCCTTCCATAGAATGAGCCCAGAGGGACCTCCATCTCACAATTCAGTGCCTACAGGACCACGGCTTCCTGATAAATTACAAGAAGAGCAACCTTTACCTTTACAATCATACACTTGGGCACTGTAATCGACACGCAAACAGGGATGATATTCCTAACCGGAGAAAGACAACACACCCTCAAGAAGGAGGCCCTTGGTACTTTATCCCATTCCCTCATTTCAGTCATGGACCTCTCCCATCTTTTGGGGGTCATTATTTTGTCAGTTCTGGTAGTCCCTTGGGCCAGGTTTCACTCTTGAGCACTACAGCTTTTCCTCCAGCAGTATCAGCAGCAGCTCTCACAATGCAAACGTCTTCTTCTTCACCTCCCAATCGACATCAGGTTCTCCATCCTCTGGTGGACCAAGAAGGCAAACCTCTCCACAGGGTCTCCCTGGACCCAATAACAGCAGATCACTGTTGTCTCAGATGCCAGCCTTCTCAGCTGGGGATCCCACTGTCAGGGGCACATGGTACAGGGCACACAGGACACTCAGAAGTCCCACAGCATAAACTGGCTAGAACTGTGGGTGGTGCGGCTAGTGTTGAGCCACTTTGAGGACAGGGTAAAGGGAAAGCACATCCTGGTCCTAACGGACAACACCACAGCCCACTCTTACATAACCAAGCAGGGGGGAACACGATCATGATTCCTGACAGGGAGGCCACTCTCCTGTTCCTTTGGGCAGAGAGGACAGTGTCCTTGATCTCAGCCCAACATATTCAGGAGACGACCAATCTTGAGGCAGACTAGCTGAGCAGGCACAAAGTCTTGCCAGGGGAGTGGTCCCTTCATCCACAGGTGATCACTCAGCTTCTGTCCAAGTTCAGACCAGTGTCAGTGGACATGTTTGACTCCGTAGCCAATTGAAAGCTTCAGAGGTACTTTTCAAGATCCCCGGACCTGCAGGCAGTGGGGATGGACGCTCTCCAGTCTCCTTGGCCACAGGGCCTTCTGTATCTCTTCCTTCCCATTCCACTGATCAGCAAGATGATCCGAAAGGTGAGAGAAGGGAAGGCACAGGCAGTCCTATCGCTCCCCACTGGCCAATAAGACTCTGGTTCTCCGACCTCATAAGCCTGTCCGTGGAGGAGCCATGGTTTCTACCGGAAAAAACTGACCTCCTGACCCAGGGACCTCTGGTGCACCTCAATGTGGCCTGGCTACACCTAGCCCCTTGGAGGTTGAGCGGAGGGTGCTAAGGCTCTGTGGATACAATGAGGTTGTGATTTCCACAATGCTCTCTTCTCACAGACAGTCCACCATAAGAACTTATGAGGTCACTTGGAAGGCTTTTCCCAGGTGGTTTAGGGCCGAAGGTGTCCTGCAGTCAGAGGTGATAGTCAAGCACACTGTGGCCTTTCTACAGAAGGGCTTGAATCTTGGGGTCAGGCCCAACACCCTAAACAGACAGGTGGTGGCCCTCGCATCTATTATTCCTCTGCCAAGGGGTCAGTCACTTACCTCTTATCTTCATGTGCGAAGGTTCCTCAGAGGGGCCACCGTCATTTTACCTCCAGTAAGGCACCACTTTCCAACCTGGAACCTTCTCCTTGTGCTCAGGCAGCTGTCTAAACCTCCCTCCGAACCTCTAAGGAGGGTTCCTCTCAGGTGCCTCTCTTTCAAAGTGGCCTTCCTCATGGCCATAACTTCCACTAGATGGGTATCTGAGATTCCAGCCCTGTCAGTGAGAGAGCACCTCTGCTCCTTCAAGGAGGATCACGTCACCCTGTGCATCATCATCATCAATTATTTGTATCCCGCCCCTCTACAAAATGCAATCGGGGCAGCTTACAGCGGTTAAAATACACATACAAAACCCTCCATCCCACCCACCCCTTCTCTCTCTCTGGCTTTTCTTCGCAAACCAAGATTCAGGAAGGACTCATCCCATGCTTTTTGCAACCGCGCGGATGACTGAAAAGGCCAATCCGAGATAAACATGTCCAGTGGAAGAAAGCACAGCAGAAGGTCACCTTGGGTGATGTTTCCGGGTTGTGATTCTTTCTGCATTGTCGTTTCTCTTCAAGATTGTTCAGCGTGAGCTCTCAAATAAGGCTGCAGCATTGTGGATAGTGCGTCTCCATGCCTCCCGGTGTGAGGCCATGGTGGACCATTGTTGGTGATCAATTTGGCCGAGCCTGAGATGTTGTTTCAGGGAGTTCTTGTATCGCTTTTTTGGAGCGCCCCTCTTACGCCGACCCGTGGCGAGTTCACCGTAGAGTAGTATTTTTGGGAGGCGATGGTCCTCCATCCTAGAAACATGCCCTGCCCAGCGCAGCTTTGTTCTCAATATCATGGCCTCAGTGCTGGTGATCCCTGCTTGCTCAAGGACAGCAACATTCATCACATAGTCAGTCCAGTGTATATTTAGTGTTGTGCATATACAGTGCTGATGAAAGCATTCAAGGAGTTCTAAGTGTTGGTGATAGGTGACCCATGTTTCAAACCCGTAAAGGAGAATAGACAGTACAATGGCTCTATACACACTGATTTTTGTGCTTTGCCTCAGGTGTTTGTTACTCCCGACTCTTTTGTGAAGTCTTTCAAATGCGCTATATGCCTTTGCTAATCTGTGATCAATCTCTTTGGCAATCTTTCTGTCTGAGGAGATGATGCTTCCTAGGTAGGTGAACTGCTGAATGGACTTAAGCACAGATTTGCCTACGGCAATGCAGGGATGGTGGTGTTTGTCCTGTGGTTCAGGCTGGTAGAGAACTTCCGTTTTCTTCAGGTTGACTTCCAGCCCAAATAGCTCTGCAGCTGTTGCGAAGCAGGATGTTAGGCGCTGCAAAGCTGCTTCTGTGTGGGCAACAAGGGCATCAGCAAAGAGCAGCTCATGGACTAGATAGAGAGCGAGCCCTCAGACCCTCAGGTTGGACCGAAGCCATTTAGGGCTTTAAAGGTGATAACCAACACCTTGTACTGGGCCCGGAAACTAATGGGCAGCCAGTGAAGTGATCTTAAAATCGGTGTTATATGGTCTCTTCTAGATGTACCCGAGACCAGTCAGGCTGCCATATTCTGTACTAATTGAAGTTTCTGGACCAAGCACGAGGGTAGCCTCATGTAAAGTGCATTACAGAAGTCAAGACGTGAGGTTACCAGAGCATATACCACGGTCTCAAGGTCCCCGATTTGCAGGAAAGGGTGCAGCTGGCGGATCAGCCGAAGCTGATAACAGGCACTCCTGACCGTCACATTTACCTGATTAGTCATCCGGAGCGATGAGTCCAGGAGTACCCCCAAACTGCGAACACAGTCCCTGGAGGAGAGTGTGACTCCATCCAGGACAGGAGGTTGTATCCTAGTACCTGGGTTTGGGGTTGCTACTGTGAGAACCTCCATTTTGTCTGGATTCAGCTTCAATTTGTTTTTCCTCATTAAGTCCACTGCTGCCCTAAGACAATCATTGAGAGAAGAGACATCATCTGAAGTAAGAGCTGAAGACTGAGTCATGGAGAAATATATCTGGGTGTCATCAGCATACTGATAGCACCCCGCCCCATGTCTCCGGATGATCTCTCCCAGCGGCTTCATATATATGTTGAATAGCGTCGGGGACAGGGTGGCGCCTTGTGGAACACCACAATTAAGTGTTTTCCTTGCAGAGCAACTGTGCCCGAGCATCACCCTCTGGAATCTACCAGAGAGGAAGAAGTACTTACAGATACTTGGTACTTACAGATTGAAAATGATCCAGTATAACCTCATCAACAGAGTTACTGGACACCTCGTCAATTGAATCTGCTCCAACCCCGGCATCCAAATTGGCTCTTATCTGAGAGATTTTATCTGCAAAGAAGTTGTTAAATGCATGACAGCAGGCCATTGTTGGGTTTAGTAATGAGTTCTGCACAGGTGGAATCTGTGTCAGTTCCCTCACTACCCTAAACAGCTCTGCTGGGTGAGACTCTGCAGACGTAATACGTGCAGAAGAGAAGGATTTCCTCTCTGCATGTATTGCCTCTCTATAGGAATGAAGAAATTTCCTATGATGAGTCTTGTCAGACAAGAGCCGAATTTTTCGCCAGATGCATTCTAGTTGTTGTCCAACCCACTTCAACTTCCTGAGTTCTTCAGTATATCATGGATGGCGATTTGAAGCGGGTTGGAGACCTCCTTGGGTTGCACAGAGACCCTTCCTTCCTACCAAAGGTAGTCTCCACTTTTCAGCTGTCTGAAGAGATTATTCTGCCCTCTTTCTGCCTTAGCCCTTCTCACCCCAAGGAGAAGTTGTGGCATAAACTTGACGTCCACAGGACCTTGAGGATATACATCAAAATAACAGGGCCTTTGGGACACTGTGACTCATTCTTTGTCTCCTTCAACCTGACTTCCTTGGGATCACGGGCATCCCGACATACCATTGCTAATTGGATCAGGTCCTGCATCCTTACAGCATATGATGGGGCTAAAGTACCTCGTCCCACGGGCGTACTAGCCCACTCTACTAGAGCAGCAGCCACCTCGGCGGTCTTCTCTTCCAGCACCCCGATCTCCGAAATATGTTGCACTGCCACCTGGAGCATATCCTCTTCCTTCATCCACCACTACAAAATAGACAAATTCAGAGGTGCTGATGCCACGATCGGAAGAAGAGTCCTTCAGGAGGTAGTTGGGGACTAGACGTCAGGCAGTCACCCCTCCTGGCCAGAAGGGAGCTTGGATACGTCCCAAGTGTAATGGGTTTGGATTCTTCCTCTCACCAACCCAGAGAATGCCACATTGGTACTTACCGTGAAGGTGCATTCTGGGGGTGGTAGAGAGGAAGAATCCGCCCCACCCTGGTGACTGCCTCCTTTACCTTGGCTTTGCTAGTCAGTGAACTGTCATTGTGAATGACTGGAAGGGGTGGAGTCAGAGGATCCCTCCAGTTATCACGATACTTTAGACTGTTCTTCCTGCTTCTCTCTGGATGATGGAGGGAATTCCCAAGTGTAATGGTTTCAGATTCCTCCTCTTTACCAGCCCCAGAATGCACCTTCACAGTAAATACCAATGTGGCATTTTTGCCTTAGTGGGCAAGTGCTAAGGCGAGAAAATGGGGTATTGGTTTTTTGTTTTGTTTTTTTGGTGTTCAAGTGGAAAATTGCTCAATCATACCTTGGACATGGTTTAAAAAAAGTAGCAAATTGAGGTCAAGTTCAAATGCAAGTAAATAACTCAAGGCTGCCATGCTTACTAGTGGGCATGCGAAGCTTATGGAGGCAAAAAAAACCATTAGGACAGGTCACAGCTGCTGCAAAATGTCATTACTGCGGAGGACTCTGTTTTTTATGGGCTCATGTAGACAAGCCATAGGAGTATATTCTGATGGATAATGGACTCTACGAGCTTCCCAGATTTTTTATGAACTGCTCTTTTGTGGCTGTATGAAAGTCTATCATAGCTGTTGAAATTGTAAAAAGTTTCACTTCTGTGAATTGTGCTGTCCTTTTATGACAGAATGGTTTGGCAATTGATTTCATAACCTGAAGCAGCCTTGTTTGTTTTGAAGCTGGTGAAATTAAAAACAAACCTTACTTTTTACATTACTTATTTGGTTTAGAACATGCATTTCTTGTACAGGTTTGCCCCCTGTATCCACAGAACCAATATCCGTGGTTTCAGCTATCTGAGGAAAACGAAATAAGGGACATGTACCATAGAGTTGTTCTAGAAAATGCCTAGAAAGGTATCCTCTCTAGGAAGCGCAAGGTCCTCCAATGCAACTCTATGGTATATTTGTATAAGGAATCCTTTTAAAAATAAGATTTGCAATTATTCGCGGTTTCACTTACAACAGTAAGTCCAGTAATGTATCCCCTGCAGATATGGGAGGGGGGAGACCTGTACTTATAACACACCTACTGAAACCTTTAGAATTTAAGATCCGGTCCAAATGGTGAAATAATACAATTGGCAATTGCATGGAAGGCGATCTGTCCAAATGGACATTCACATCAATACATCTCATTCAGAAGGGGGGCAGCCAAATCTACTGTAAAGTTTTTCTCAGAGTTTTAAAAAGCTCCATAGGGCATGCGAATGTGTGGTCGTTAGGACAGTTGCATTTGCATTGCTGCAACCAGGCAGTGTAAGCTGATTGGCTGGATGAGCATGGAGGGGTGGGGCTAGCAAACAGGAAAAACCCCTGCTGCCACCATGTTGGATTTTTTGGTAAGCGTGGGTCTGGTAAGTTGATAAACAGCAATTTTTTACTCTCTCTCTTTTTGTAAATATGAAATATCACATGTGCACACCATGGTAAACCTTTTTTTAAACAAATGCAGTGGCAGATTTAAAAGTGCAAGTAAATCACTTGCAGCCGCCATCTTGGCTAGGGGGCATGCAAAGTTTAGGGGGGCTCTTTTGACCATTAAGACAGGTCGCAGCGCTGCAAATGGCTGTTTCTTTGGTGGCAATCGTATTTTCCCCCCTTGTTTAGAGGGGACCTAAGTTAGTTACAACTAACTAATTTAAATTTCACTGACATTAGTATGTTCTCACTGACTCAATTGGGATCTAGCCTGTTTCAAATATTTGTCCATATGAACATATTTTAACACGTTTTCTGAAAATCAGATCTGTATCATTATTTAAATATAGCCCAATGTGTTTTCATGATATCACGTATTGGGATTATGTAATCTTTCTTCATATATGAATCATTATGTGCTATTCCACACCTAAACAAAACTTTATTTCAGTTGTGTTTGTGCCCTAATATCTGGAAATATTAGTATCCGTAGGTTGTGAATAATAAAATACACAATGGGTTTGTTTAGGTGTGGGACAATACGACCTAGTCAGGCCTACACTTCTGCCTAGCTATCCAGTGCAGTATTGTTCCCTGCTTCTAGAAGCCACTGTGGTAAGATTGGCAGGAGGGGGATGTTCCGTTTGTATGTGTGTGTAATTTGCCATTATTTCATGATTTAACTGATGGCACATTTACAAGAAATGTTGGGCATTGCTGTGCTTTCTTTTTTTAAAATATATTTTTATTAATTTTATAATTATACATTATAATATCCAATCAATACTTATTTCGTATAACACATAAAGTTACCATAAACATCACAGTTTTTCTATTAACTAATTTTAAAAGTTAACATAAATTCTTTACTATGATTCTTTTCATGACTATTACTTCCCCTAACCCCCACCCCCTCAGTGCTCCCCTTCACCAGAGCCATTATCCCTTACCTAATCTTTCCAGAATCTCATTTCTTCTCGTGGAGGTAACCTCCCATCTTTTGTCTGTAATACTTTTTTAACAAATACTTTCCAAATTTTATCAAAATTCTTTCCAACTTCCTCTTCTTACTTTAATTCTACATGTTAACTTATCATTTATTGCCATTTTCCAAACTTCTTTATACTATTCCTCCACTTGTACATTTATTTGCATTTTCCAATGTCTTGCTATAATTAATCTTGCTGCCATTAATAAATTTGTTATTAAATCCTTTTCTGCTTGGTTCCCATTTTCTCCATTATAAATTGACATCAATGCTATGCTCGGTTTCCTTTCTATATTTCTATTCAGAATATTCTCTGTTTCTATAATGCTGTGCTTTTTTTTGTTGAAGAAAGTTATTTGTTTTCCAGAGCTGGAAAATATTTAAGATTCCTATGTGTCAGCTTCACATTTTTTTATGTGCCTGAACCTTATCTAGCCCTCCCTTTATAAATTAGAAGCAAGTTGCAGACAAGTAGAACTGTAATATCTCAGTTTTCACAGAATTATTATCCTGTCTGTCTTGTCTTTCCACAAAGTAAAATTAGTAGGGCTTGTCTTCAGTCTATGTATTTAAGTTAGGCAGGTTTTCCATCTGTAATTATAATTTTTTAAATCTTGTTTTCTTTAAAAAGGTTTGGACACTGTGGTATGTTGGATGCTATTCTTCATCCTATTTTAAGCAATAAAATTGTGCAAGTCCTTCTGAACCATTTCCTGTTTAAATAAAGAATGAAAGGGGGAAAGGAATAACATTCACTTCCTGAATGACAGCATTCCAGTTCTGAGACAGCCAGGATGAAGCTGCCAATCAGAAGCAGACCTTGGAGGGAAGTTCTCAGATGCTGTTTACATGTTCTGTGATTTCGCTTTCTCACTTCTGATGTCGTACAACTTGGAAAATCCTCTTGTTTTGTTGCTGTTACATGCCTGAATCCACAAGAAACCTTAATTTCAGCATCTTATAGAAAACAGTTTGAAAAGAAGCGTCTATCTGTTTCTCTGTAGGCTCAGGTAAGGTGATCACCAGATTGAATTGTCAGGAAAAGAAGGAAACCTTTTCTTGTATGTTGGAGAAACTTTATTGTTACAGGAGTATTATGATGATGTTCAGTATGTTAGCTTTGATGAAATTCAATGCAATGCACAACATAAAATACTGTACTGCTGTAATATGTGTGTAATGTTGGAGACTGTAAATTGAACATATATTTGTTTCTTGAGAATAGGACAAAATAATAATAAAAAAATTACCAAATAAAAATGAAAATCTAGAGTAGAACTAGAAACAAATGACACTCCCATCTGTGCATTGAAAAGAAAGATGTAGATCGGTGCATTCTGCTTGTACATCGTATGTGTATGTATGATGTCAGCTATCAGTAAGACAAGGTCTTGAACTTAAATACTATTTTAAAATTTGGTTTGCAAAATAAGAGAGCTTTTATGGTTCAGGATTTCCTATTTTAAAAAGCCTTTTTAAAGGAGATGGTTTCAGATATAGGAAAAGGGTGCAAACTGAAATGTATATGAATAGTTAGAAACATAAAATAGTGTTTGTTTATACAAGCTACAAACAAGGAAGCCAGAAAGAATTCCTGCATGTTTGGTGGAAAAATAGTTTCAAAAATAAATAATAGTTATTTTAAAAAAACCAAGAGCAAACGAACTAATACAATCTGTAGCAACTTAATATTGTGTAATTCTCTTGTAATCTTTGTGTGCTTTTGTGCTTGGAGCAGTTTCTTCCAAACTTCCTGTGAAAAACCTTTAACATACACTATTTTGAAAACAAAACCAATAATGTTGGAGTGAATCATACATGCAGTACATTCATTATTTGGATTTCTAAAAAGCAAAAATGGTTTCTCTAGCAGAATGACTATACAAGCAAGAAAGGTCTACATTATTGTGTCCTGAACAGTTTAACTCCATAGCTTGGTTGGTTGGCTTGTGGTTTTTATTTTTTAGAGAAGCTTAAAGGCTTGCTGAATAAGGATATGTTAAAGAACAAGAAGGGTTTAGATGTTCACAAATGTAAAGGAGCGTTTGGTTGCAATTCCGTACACACAGCTGGGTAAAAATTCCAGTGAAATTAATGAGGCTTACTTCTGACTATACATATATAGGGTTGCTCTAAAAGAGTTAATGGAGAATAGAATTGCAGTCTGTTGGCATGAAGTGTTGTAGCAACCTCTTAGTACCCCATCCTTTCCTAGAGTCTGCCAGCTGTGAATCATGGGATGATTTTTATGTGCTGACTAATCCAGTGGTTTTCTTTTCCATTGCTCTCTCACTTCTTTTGCAAAACAAAAGGCATTTGCTTTAAAAAAGTATGTGTTAAAGTTAAAAACAAGTAGACTTAATAAGCCTGGAGAAGGGTGTGTTTCAAAGGACTACACTTAACAAATGTTAAAAATTGCAGACTTTTTCTTTGCTGTCAGACAAAGCACCCCCTTAAAGAGGACAAGCAGAGATTAGCTTTAAAAATACTTTGTAAAATACGATGTGATGATGCGTTCATGCTTGAACTATTCTAAATTAAACTATTGCTTCTTTTGGTGTATGTCTTCTGTTTTCTAGATCGTTCTGAGAGAAGTAAATCTGACCATCGCTCATCAGGGTGAGATCTTTATTCTTATTTTTATTTTTATTTTTTGTGTACTTATTAATAATTACTGAGAAAAGGATCAAATATGAAAAATATCAGTCTGGCATCCTAGATCTGTTACAGTAATTAAATGTACAGTTGTCCCTCCATATTCATGGATTTGGCATTCACAGATTTAAGTATTCACGGCTTGAAAATATTCTTTAAAAAATAATAATCCTAGAAGCAAACCTTGATTTTGCCATCTTATATATGGGACACCATTTTGCTATGCCATTGCATATAATGGGACTTGAGTATTCACAGATTTGGGTATTCACGGGAGGTCCTGGAACCAAACCTGAGCAAATGTGAAGGGACAACTGTAGTCCGTTACATTGGGCCTCTTTATTTTTTCTAATATGCTAAATATTTCAGTGGAACCAGGTGTGTTCTCTTTTGATTTCCTGTTTCCATTGTACTCTTTTCTTTGCAGTAAACTGAAAAGGTTTGCTTTGAAGAATATACAGCATTAGCTATTATCAACCAACATGTTAACATAATTTTAACATCTTAAATAATTAATTAATCTGGTGAAGTTTAACAGTGCATCCAGTCTTTAGAGACTGGTTTTCAACATCATATGCCATCATAACACTGACACATTCATGAAGCCAGAAGAGGATTTTGCACATTTAAGATCCTTTTAATAACTCAAACTTTCTTATACAAGCTGTTTGTTTATTTCTGATAAATTATCAAATTGTATTCAGATTGGAATTTAATCTAGAAATGTGTGTCATTTTGTTGCAGTTGTCATTTTTTTAAAAAAAATTGAACTTAACTCTATTCATATACCATTTACTTAATCATTAAGCTTTCTATTACCATGAGTATAAAAGGAACCCTTAGACTGAAGATGGCTCTAAGAAAGTTATTTTTGCCCATTAGTCAGTTGCATCTGTTCTTTCAAGCCCCTTTCTTCTACTTAATTCTGGGCTTTTTCCCAAAGTCTCCAGTGAATGGTCTCATCTCATAGCAATTGCCTGTCCCAGCTGTTGACTGTCATATTTTTAGGACAGGGGTTATTTTAAAAGTGCTATTGGGATAATAATAAATGATATTCTGGATCTCCATGTATTTCTGATACAAAGGCTAGAATCCTTTTGGTGACATACGCAAGCATAATCCTGGTTTATATATTGTGGGAGTTGTTGCAGAAGGAGGTATCCTGTAATTCCTTACACAATGCCCACGGTTGCAGCATAGGATCGGGAGGGGGGGGGACTCATGTGAACAGCTTGGTCTGCCCAGCAACTGATTTGCTGCAGGGGGACACCTAGCTGTGGTCAGCTGCTCTCATGGACCAGGGGAAGAATGAGCTGCCTTACACTGGGTGGAGTCTGTCCCTTTCCCCCCCAGATGCACAAGGGCAGCTGGACTGAAATCAAGCATAGCAACCAGCTGAGCCCATGAGCCTTGCAGCTGTTATTTCCCATTGAGAGGATGGGAAAGGAAGAGCAAGTTCCACCCACCTCCCAAGTGATAGCATATGTATGCTGATAGAGGCTTGCACTCTGCCAGAATGTTTATTGCATCTGACTGTAGTATCTATGAAATATTTTGAGCCGGTAGCCTCCTGCTGCATGTGTGTGATGAATGCTCAGTAGCACAAAGGTTAATGTGCCAATGATACACAAGGAAGGTCACACAATAGTCTTACCAGTTAGGCTAGGGATCTTGTTTCAAGCTGTTTGGTTTTGTCCAGAAGATCAGTCATAAAACTGATAAAACTCAAGTCATCTGAGTCTGTTCAAGTCAAAAAGTAGCAAAGGTACTTTAAAGAAGGAAAGAACATTTGATTTGGA
The DNA here is from genome assembly GCA_030847615.1 of Gambelia wislizenii. Classification (NCBI taxonomy): domain Eukaryota; kingdom Metazoa; phylum Chordata; class Lepidosauria; order Squamata; family Crotaphytidae; genus Gambelia; species Gambelia wislizenii. The sequence continues at coordinate 64,534,739 of JAUMIR010000005.1, read as the reverse complement.
GTAATTAGCTAACTAACTGTGTTTGGGGGAGGTGATGTAGGAGGTAGCTTTGCTCTCACTGTAGCAGTATCTTCAAGTGAAAAACGTTACTATTCCATATCCTGTTCATTCATGTATAAGAGGGAAAGTAGTAGGATTAAGTGAAGGGCATGTTGTCCACAATGGTTAACTGTGGGGGCTGAACCTGATTATGCTATGATGACATTCAAAACTCAGCCATTGAGAACTGAGTTTGCTCACAAACCTCTCCTTAATTTTGTTTCTTCGTCATGCTAGTGCGTAACATGATGTTGGAAACACATGTGCATTGATAACCTATATAGTCATTTGTTGTGTGTGGTTACTGCATATGTGAGAAGACAGCATGTTCCTCCCTTCCATTCTGTTGTCATTTCCATAATCTATACACGAAGACGAATGTTGACGAATGTTGCTGTCCTTGAGCAAGCAGGGATCACCAGTATTGAGGCCATGATATTGAGAACGCAGCTGCGCTGGGCAGGGCACGTTTCTAGAATGGAGGACCATTGCCTCCCCAAAATAGTACTTTACGGTGAACTCGCCACGGGTCAGCGTAAGAGGGGTGCTCCAAAAAAGCGATACAAGGACTCCCTGAAACAACATCTCAGGCTCGGCCAAATTGATCACCAACAATGGTCCGCCCTGGCCTCACATTGGGAGCATGGAGACGCACTATCCACAATGCTGCAGCCTTATTTGAGAACTCACGACAAACAAGTCTTGAAGAGAAACGGCAACGCAGAAAGAATCACAACCCAAAAACATCACCCAAGGAGGCCTTCTGCTGTGCTTTCTGCAACCGGACTTGTTTATCTCGGATTGGCCTTTTTAGTCATCAGCACGCTTGCAGAAAGTGCAGGATGAGTCCTTCCTAAATCTTGGTTTGTGAAGAAAAGCCAGAGAGAGACATGGAAGATAAGCCTGGAGAATCAGGATTCTGACTGATATGGATTGACTCTTTGGGTAGTGGAGGTTCTCAACTTCAGAACTGTCACCCTCGATGATCAGGAAAGCAATGGAACCAGACAGGTGGGGGCTAGCACATGCTGTCTTTTCCGGTGTTGAGTATAGTTAATGTCTAAACATACTCATGTTCAGCCTCTTTAAAGTTTCCAACAGTCTGCAAGTAGTTATTTTCATTGTCTGGTATCTAAAATAGCAGTTGAACTTGATTATAATGATATGATTTTAAAGAAACAACAAGTAATTTAAATAAAACATTTTTTAAAATTGCTGCATTTCAAAATAGGAATGACAAGCTCATTGCCTTCTTTGCTTTTTACTTAACTTTGCTTAACTTTCTTTTCAGAAATCTTTTTTAAAGTTTTTTTTCTTTTGGAAGACGTTGAAAAGGGTACCTTCAGGAAGTGAGATTTTCATTCAGCCATATGGAATGTTATATGTAATTTATGGAAATAAAATTGAAATATAAAAATAAGGTTACTTTGCACCCATCTTGTCATTATTTTTTAAAACATTGCAATTGAGAATTAAGAAATATTGAGGAAGGGCTATTTGAAATAACTTTCAACATATTTAGCTTCATTTAGAAAAGAAGAAACACTAAACAATACTGTAGTCATTTTCCATTCCACTTCCAACATATTATTTGACGTGCATGTTGTTTTGCAGAACAAAGAAGAATTGTGATTCCCTGTGTGGTGATTTAGCTTATAATACAGAACATATGTTATTATCTGGTTTAGATGACATTCAAATAAGTGCAGTTTTGTTTGAAAAGCATCACTAAAATTAAAATTAAAAATTAAAACTAAAATTAATTACAGGATGGGTGACAATTTGCTTGAGGGCAGTACATGAGAAAGGGATCTAGGCATCTTAGGGGATCACAAACTGAACATGAGTCAGTAGTGTGATACAGCAACTAAAAAAGCGAATGCAATTCTAGGCTGCATTAATAGGAATATAGTGTCTAGATCAAGGGAAATAATGGTGCCACTCATTCTGCTTTGGTCAGACCTCACCTGGAATATTGTGTCCAGTTCTGGGCACCACAATTCAGGAAGGATATTGAGAAGCTGGAACATGTCCAGAGGAGGGTGACAAAGATGGTGGGAGAAACTGAAGCCATGCCCTGTGAGGAGTGGCTTAGGGAGCTGGGCATGTTTAGTCTGGAGAAGAGAAGGTTAAGAAGTGACATGATAGGAGCCATGTTTAAATATTTGAAGGGATGTCATACGGAGGATGAAGCAAGCTTGTTTTCTGCTGTTCTAGAGAATAGGACATGGAGCAATGGGTTCAAACTACAGGAAAAGAGATTCTACCTAAACATTAGGAAGCACTTCTAGACTGTAAGAGCTGTTCGGCAGTGGAATATGCTGCCTCGTAGTGTGGTAGATTTTTCTTCTTTGGAGGTTTCTAAGCAGATGCTGGATGGCTATCTGTTGGGAATGATTTGATTGTGTATTCCTGCGTGGCAGGGGGTTGGACTGGATGGCCCTTGTGGTCTCTTCCTACTCTATGATTCTATGATAATGAAGAGTTGCAGTTTAGGAGTACAGAAAAAGAAAGAAAAGGGCTAGAGAGTTTCCAAAACGCATTATTAGATGACACCCCTGACATCATGAGGAAAAGGTCTTCTAGCAGCTAACATTTTAGGATGGCGATTTCTGAAGGCATAAAGTCTATATTGATCAAACAGAACAATCCTAAGGGATGAGAGAGAGAGAATGCGAAGATGGAAGATCCGTCTTTTCCTCAGTGCTGCTGGGTTAACACCAACAGGACAAATACTAATGGTCATGGTGAATGTTTGTCCTCCCCACCACCTGGCCCCACTTCTTAGGGGTCGTTTACACAGGCAAACATTCCTCTAAATCTACCGCTAAGATAGCTCATAGTTCCCACGGATCACAGCACAGCATCGCCTCATTCAGAAGGGGGGAAGGTAAAACACCCAAATATAGCGTGGCAAGGGATGTCGCTACTTTTGCAGGTATATTTGTAATGTAGCGCATTATTGGCAGTGTAAACAACCATTCCGCTAAGAGCTACAGCAGAGCTGCATTGTGATTGGTTGATGATGCAGGGGTGGGCTTAAAAGAGGGGCAGGGAGGGAGGGAAAGACAGTAGTGATTAGAGGAAACTTTGAAAAATCCTCTCTGCTATTTTGCAAGCCAGTTTGCAAACAAAAAGGATTCCCAACAATTTTCATTCAGGGAGCATTCCTTCTCATCCTCTCTGCTGTTTTGCAAGTATGTAATAGCTCATTTCATCAACTGTGATCCTGTGCATGGGGGAGGGAGAGAAACCATTTCATGAAGGGCTGCATCAGATCTAAGCTGTTATTTTCCCTCTCTCTCTCTGGCTTTCCTCTATTTGGGAGAAAATGCTGTTAAGCAAGGAGGAAAACTTTCCGTTTGATTTATGGGAAGGGAGTGGGGGGGACTGCCTCTGAGATGTTAAGCACGGAGTTCAGGCCAGGGCAGACATTCTTATGGCATTCCTTTCCTTCTCCAATGCTTGGCCATGCCCCCAGCACTTTTGGCTGTGTGAACCTCAAAGCAGAAAAAATCAAAGAGCCACAAAATATAGCTGTGTAAACATATACCATGTAGACTACCCACCACTGATGCGGGAAAGCGCTAAAGCTCAACTTAACACAATAAAACCTGCTGTGTAAACCAGCCCTTAGTGAATGTTTTAAAAAAATCTCTCATTTATTCCACTGGGAGGGTAATAAGTGACCCTCGCTACCAGAATAGCATAGTCTTCTTCCATTCTTGGGCATATTGGAGAATGGGGGAGCTGTAGATTGTATGGATTCACAACATCTCCTGTGGACCCACCCACCCACCTCTCCAAGTGCCCCTTTCCCCCCCCCCCCAAAAAAAAGGGAGAGAGAGAGAGAGAGAGAGAGAGAGAGAGAGAGAGAGAGGAGCAACATCTGGAAGTCTTTCTTGAGTTACTCTTGGAAAGGAAAACATGAAAAATCCTAGCGACCTTGGCATGGTCATCTATAGCGTAAAGGACATTTCTGATTCGTACAGTTAACATATATTGATATTTAATTTGCACATTGCCTCTAATAGAAGATGTCAGGTGCAGCCTACATATGTTGTAGCCTACATGTAAGTTGGTGGGCTGTGGATTAATGCCAGATATCAATATATTGATACAGACTTAAAGATCCATCTGGACTTCTCTGGATTTGACTTTTAATTGCTGATCTTTAGCATTCATGGCAACAATGAGAAGATGTGTTTATTTTAGGACATGGGAACTTCGTAAATAGTGTTAAAAGATACATAGGAATTCCCACTTCTTTGCTGCCTAAACTGGTTTGCCTGTAGTTCATAGGGCTACTTCAGTCTAAATTTTTCAGTCTGCCAGCAGATTTCTTTTGCATGTTGTATGTGGAAATGAAGAAAAGAAAAATAAACACAGTGACAGTTTAGATAACTGCATGTCATTGCTAAATTTCAAATGGGATGTAAGAGGGCTTCGTTTTGTTCTGTTAGAGCCATTTTTCTTTTCAGTGAGAATTACTCTTAGGGGCATGGTATAGTAGAAATGTAGTCTGTGAGAGTTCACATAACAAAGTCTGGCATTTCATTATTACAACTTTGCTTACTGTGTTGCTGCATCTGGAAAAGCAAGTTTAGAGGAGGAGGGGTGGTTGTATTATACTAATTTAGAATTTCTGTGCAACAAACACATAGCATTCAAAGGCCACTATTACAGGTTTGGATTTCTAATGCTGTAAAGGGTGTAACTCGACTGAGTCAGCAGCTACTTAGAACAGTCTGTTACTGTGCAGAAACATAATTTGGTTTTCTACAGGTTTTTAAATCTTAAAAGTATCTATAGTTACAAATTCCAGGGAGCATATATAGGTTAATTGTAGCAAAAACAAAAAAGCTCTGTACCCACTTAAAGATGAAGTTCTGTGTAGAAGGTGAAAACTTGGCTGATTACCATATATACTATGTATAAGTTAAAAAAAAATCAACCCCCAAACCTGGGTCAACTTATACACGGGTCAATGTAAGTACCTCTCTCTGTTGCTGTACTACTTCTGGCCTTTTGAAATGTCTGGCAGCAGGAAAAATGATGGCAGCAGTGACTCTTTAGCGCTTCCCCGCCGTGGTGGAGAGAATAGAGGGTGTTGTTGCTTCTCTTAACTTCTCCTGGGATGGACTAAGCTCTCAAGCCAAGAGCTTTGTTTGTCCCAGGACATCCTAAAAGAAGCACCAACCACCTATACTCTTCCTGTGGCCTTTCGGAATGCCTGGATGGGAAAATAGTGGTGGCGCTGCTGCTGTGAGGAAGCACCAAAGAGCCTCCGCCACCATTTTCCTGGCCAGGCATTCGAAAAGGCTGTGGAGAGAGTAGAGGGAATCAGTGCTTCCTTTAGGTTCTCCTGGGATGGACTACCAGTACGCTCTCACCTTTTGCCACTTACAGAAGGGGATGGTTCCTAGGTAGTTTGTTCCCACAAATGATATACACTCTCTATCTCTTTAGCCCTTCTGTCTCCTTTCCCTTTTCTGCTTGTGTGTTGCCGTCTTCCCGTCCACATTGCACTCCTTCCCAGCCATTCAGACTCTCTCTTTTGAGACAGAAAGGACCAACTTCTTTAAAAAAAGACAGAAAGAGTGACATTTTCTCCCTTCTAAGCCGCTTGTGGACCTTGAAATCTCCTTCCACAGCCAGAAACCTGACCAAAAATATGCATGAATTGATACTGGGAGCTCCCTCATTTCCTTTCCAAACAAAAATCGAGCTCCCAGTCTCTTAGTCCAGAAGCGACAAAACTGAGGAAGGAAGCTGTGCGAAGTTAATTTGAGGGGGTGCTCTAGGTGGGTCTGGATGTGTGTTTTTTTTTAAATAGTAGTATTGAACTTGCACTACTGCCTCTCTATTTCATAAAATATTGAATTTCTAAGGAATTTCGAAGGAAAGAAGCAGGGAGGGACGGGTAGAAGGAGGACAGAGGCAAGTGGAGACTGGCTGCTAATATCTCAGCGCTTGCCCACTCTGTCCTCTCCACATCCCCCACTACCCAGTGGAGTGAGAGGGGGAGATGGTATGGAAAGCCTGCAAGAAGCGCCTTGGTGGCAATGTTTTCAAACAGCCTCAGCTCTTGGCAGCAGCACCCTTCGGTCAGTGATGGACTAATACCTCAGCGCTCTCTTGCTCTCTTCCCCTCCACTGCCACCACCATTGGGTAGGAGAAGAAGGGGGGATGTTATAGAGAGTGCATCGTTGACCTAAGGCAGCTGTTGCCAAAAGCCGTGGCTGTTTGAAAACATTGCCACCTAGGCATTCCTGGCAGGCACTCTCAGGAACTCTCTCTGGCTTTTCTTCGCAAACGAAGATTCAGGAAGGACTCATCCCGCACTTTCTGCAAGCGTGCTGATGACTAAAAAGGCCAATCCGAGATAAACAAGTCCGGTTGCAAAAAGCACAGCAGAAGGTCTCCTTGGGTGATGTTTTTGGGTTGTGATTCTTTCTGCATTGTCGTTTCTCTTCAAGACTTGTTCGTCGTGAATTCTCAAATAAGGCTGCAGCATTGTGGATAGTGCGTCTCCATGCCTCCCGATGTGAGGCCAGGGCGGACCACTGTTGGTGATCAATTTGACCGAGCCTGAGATGTTGTTTCAGGGAGTCTTTGTATCGCTTTTTTGGAGCGCCCCTCTTACGCTGACCCGTGGCGAGTTCACCGTAGAGTAGTATTTTTGGGAGGCGATGGTCCTCCATCCTAGAAACGTGCCCTGCCCAGCGCAGCTGTGTTCTCAATATCATGGCCTCAATACTGGTGATCCCTGCTTGCTCAAGGACAGCAACATTCGTCACATAGTCAGTCCAGTGTATATTTATGATTGTGCGTAGACAGCGCTGATGAAAGCGCTCGAGGAGTCGTAGGTGGTGGCGATAGGTGACCCATGTTTCAGATCCATAAAGGAGGATAGACAGTACGATGGCTCTATACACACTGATTTTTGTGCTTTGCCTCAGGTGTTTATTGCTCCAGACTCTCTTGTAAAGTCTTCCAAATGCACTATATGCCTTTGCTAATCTGTGATCGATCTCTTTGTCAATCTTGGCATCTGAGGAGATGATGCTTCCCAGGTAGGTGAACTGCTGAACAGACTTGAGCACAGATTTGCCAACGGCAATGTGGGGATGGTGGTGTTCGTCCTGTGGTGCAGGCTGGTAAAGAACTTCTGTTTTCTTCAGGTGGACTTCTAGCCCAAACAGCTCTGCAGCTGTTGCAAAGCAGGACGTTAGGCGCTGCAGAGCTGCTTCTGTGTGGGCAAGAAGGGCAGCATCATCGGCGAAGAGCAGCTCACAGACTAGATAGTTTAGAGTCTTAGTGCGAGTCCTCAGACAGCTTAAATTAAACAAGCTACCATCAGTACGGTAACGTATATAGATGCCGTCGTCTTCTTCAAGCTCTGCCATAGCCCTTTGGAGCATCGTGCTAAAGAAGATTGTAAATAAAGTTGGTGCAAGAACACAACCTTGCTTCACTCCATTAGTTATTAGAAAGGGCTCTGAAAGAGCATCGCCATATCTGACTTGACCACACTGGCCCTCGTGTAGCAAGATAATCATTTTAAGGAATTTGGGGGGACATCCTAGTCTTTTCAGGATCTGCCACAGACCTTTTCTACTCACAGTGTCGAAGGCTTTGGTGAGGTCGACAAATGTTACATAGAGACCCTTGTTCTGCTCCCTACATTTTTCTTGCAGTTGCCTAAGGGCAATTACCATGTCTGTAGTACTCCTATTGGCTCTGAACTAGCCCTATGCTTAAATTAGTTGTGCTGCTTCGTCCCTTGTTGGTAACTGCCAGTGAGCATAATAATAGCAGCATCGAGTGATCTTCCTCTTCACTCAGACTGTCTGATGCATGTGATTCTCTGGTAGTGGCAGCAATGGAGCACTGAAGAAGCGATCAAAAACAAGCTGCTGTTGTCTTCCTCCCACTGCCTCCATTGTGCCCACCTGCCCTGGCTCTTTCTTCATCTCTTCCCCCTGTCCTGCTCCGTCTACCTCGGAGACCCATGCACCACCCGCCTCTCTCCTCCTGCTCCCCCCATCCCATCTCCCGCCTTGCCCAAGTGAATGAGCAACCAAGGGAACATGCGTTTGGCCAGGCACAAATCTGCCAAAGTTTAGCCTGAAAATTTGGAGGGGCAACTGTGCTTTTAGGTTTTCCTAGGATGGACTAAGCTCACGCCTTTTGCCACTCTGCTCAGAGAATGAAATGGTTCCTTTTTTTGATAAGAGTTAATCTTGTACTTCAACTTTTATCAAAACAACCATCCCCTTCTCTGTGTAGAGTGGCAAACAATTCATTGTAAAGAACTGATATTGTTGAGAAGTACTAAGACACTTAAGTCATAGGTCTCTTACTTATGTTGAAGGTGTCTTATTGTCCATTGACATTTAAGGTTGTTAATATCCTGTGTAACTGACAGTAATTATCTTATATTGTAAATTTTTCCATGAATGAGATTGTGTATTGGTGAATGTAACCGCAGTACTAATCGGAAAAGGTTAGAAATCCTTTTGAATAAGTTTCACAAGTTTCTGCATATTAGTGAATAAAACTACAGTATTATTTCTGAAAAGAACTCATTTCATGTTGGTGAATGTGAACTAATTGTAAAGGGTTAGAAATTGTTTTGAATAAGTTTCACAAGCTTCTGTATATTGGTGAATAAAACCATAGTATTATTTCTGAATAGAACTCATTTCATGTTGGTGAATGTAACCACTCAATTTTCTGAGTAAAGAATTTATTTATACTATTGTGAACGTACTAAAAATTCATAATTCAGTGTTATAAAAACATATCAGTTATAATACCTGTAATTGCATTATTGTCCTTCCAGATTGTCAATAGAGTGGCAAAAGGCTTTTTGAATGCCTGAGCAGCAAAATGACAGCGGCAGCCAGGGGTGGCTGGCTTCCTGAGGTGGTGCTGGCACTTTCGCCTCTCTGCAGAATGGATCTGAGATGCCCCTATGTTTTACCCTCGACTTATCCATGGGTAACATCAAGATCCATAATTTTGGCCCCCAAATCTGCCCTTGAGTTATATACGTGAGGGCTATTAATGATGCCAGCTTGTGGATAAAGTCACCTCAAGTTGTCTGACCCACAAATGTTTATAATAAATTCATCAGTGTTTTTATAATGCTGTAACATTTTTTTGTTGTTCAGAGTATTTGGGAGCATCTTTCTCCTCTTCTCATAATACTTGAAGGGAGATGATCACCAAATGTGAGTGTGTTGTTACTGTTTCTGAGATGTGTTCTAGTGACATGCCCAAGCATGCTTGGCTTTTGTAGTGCTATTGGTATGTAATGTGGTGTCTTAATTCAAAGCTTTTATTCTACTGATTACTTTTATTGTTTTACAGTGTTGAAATGGGTACAAACTCATGTTTTATGTTGAAGCCTCAAAGCAATCAGCCCCTCTATGTGAACCAGTATTTAAGAACTAAACTAATCTGGGTAGATTACAGCCAGCACCCATATAGAGATAATGCATCATTATGTGCTAAGAGAGAAATATTGGTATACAATGGCTTATGACTCTGCTTGGCAAACTAATGTTTAGCTGGGGTCATGGTTGGAAATGAGCAAGAGTGGAAGGGCCAGAAAACCACCCAGTGACTCATTCCTGCACAAGCCAACACAGGCAGAAGGCTGTTTCACCCCCTCCCTCACAATGTGAACAGCAGCAGATGTTTTGGCAGCGGTTTCTCCCATGTGTCTTCACTCGTGCTAGGGAGTGAGCAGCTGAGGTAAATGAGGGGAAAACAATGACAGAAGTATGTGTTTCTGTTGACAACAGGAGTTGAAGGGGTTAAAGATCCCTTTGTCTGCATTTCAGGGCTTGGTCTGGGCATGTAACAGGAAACAGCACATGGGCTCCTGAGGTGGTCACAGTAGATTCTGACATTTCAGACCAAATATATGGGTCCTTAAAAAAAAAAAGCTGTTATGCCTTTAAAAGAAAAAGAAGGAAAGAAGTCTTCCTGTAAGAAAAACAAATGGAGCTTGATCTCTGTTGTGATGGTTTTCCACTGCAGTGAGTTGTGGGTGGATGTTTTGGTGCTTAATGTATGGGAGCATTCAAAAATGAAGACTGCTCCTTTCATTATAAGGTAGTAGAGTCCATTCTGTGGTAATCCAAGCTACTTAGAGGACAGGCCAAGATACTGAAAAGCTGGTGTGGGGAACACCTCTGAGAGAATTTTTTTAAAAAATAGCCCTATTTTTTTGCATGCATGACTGAAGTATGTAAAAAAACCAGAAAGCTCAACATTTTATTGCTTTTTCACCTTGAGAATTAGGGGATAAAATCTCACTCTGCTTGCATCTTGTTCATAAAGGAAGAGGTGACTAAATTCAGGAGAGAATGTCTATGGGGTCTATAACTGATTTTTTGGTTCTTGGGCCCATACCTTTGAGGAGTTACTTTTTTGGACTAGAAATTAAGTGGCCATGCTGACTGGGGGATTCTGAGATTCGGTCTGAAAAAGTAACATTTTGAAGCTTGCCTGTGCTGTAAACATCATTGCTTCATGAAACAAAGAAGATGTTGTGGGGGGGGCGGGGGCAAAATAACTTGAATCTTGTACTGAAGAGGCCCTAATTTAAAAAAATATATTAAAATTGGTATTCATTAAATAACAAACCCATGAGATACTCATAGTAAAGAGAATAGAAGATGTATAATTCCTATATGAGTTCCCCATCTGGAGGTCAAGGAGACCTCAGGGAGGCTGCTGCTGTATGTGGAGATCAATTTGGACAAAACACTAACATTGACCAAAAAATTTTCAGGTTCCTCTTGCCATATATCCTGTATCTTGGAGCTGAGGGATGGATGGCAGCTTGCTCTGTTCACATCTGGCTTTGAAGCAATGGTAGGGATGGTTGTAGGGGATGAGTTTAGCAAACTACATTAATCCCCTGAGCCTATGGCAAAACAGGATTAAACCCCATCACTTCTGAACTTACTGTGAGTACTTTTGCTGGGTTGATCAAAAGTGCCATGTGCACATGCAGAGTGTATTTTGTCAGTACTGGACAATTACCTCTCATTGTGGTAGGAGCTATGGCATAGTTTTCTGTGCAGGCTTTCCCTTCAGGAGAGCTTCTCCCACAATATTCTCCAGTCTAAAAATACAGTCCTTCACAGAAATTCCATTTGTCCATTCTAGTGGGTCCTTCTAAAAATGCATTGTTTTTGGTCTCCCCTTCCTGTTAGGGTAGCTATTCTTTTGTCATGATCCAAGGTGTTGTGTTGTGTTGGGGTGGACTGAGTATAGTAAGGGTGGACAGTGCAGTTAAATGATGCTGAGGTGAGGTAGGATATTTCTAAAGAGGTTATTAAATAAGCTTTGTATCTCCATTGTGGGAAAAGTATAATATGCAGGCATGGGAAGCATAGATCAGTGAGATCAATGGTCAGTCTGCTCCTGCTCAGGGAGGGGAGGCCAAACAGGCATTTGGAATGGCTTACTCTCCAGTGCTATGGGGCTTCCTAGGGCTATGAACTGGTTTGTGCGTATGTGAGAGAGATTGGAAGACTGAGAGAGGGCCTCAAACTGTAAACCTTTTCTGTAACAGTACTTGGCCCAGAGAACATAGTCAGATTTTCCTTTCTTTTCAGCACCTTCCAGGTTTTTCCTACATCTCTCCAACAGTTTACCAAATAAAATAGGGCCAGAGCAGGAGTAAGGTAGTGATGGTGGGAAGCTGAACTTGAGTTGTCCTTTTAGTTCTTTCTGATAGCTAAATGCATTCAGTGGTCACTTAGAGATTCTGTCTTAAGGAGCAAAGACACCAATGGCTTTAGAGAAACAGTTTAGGCTTTTATTGTAGGAACTCCCTTTTAAGATAGGAAAGTTACTCGGGGTGCTATCCTAAGCTAGCTACATCTCTGTGGAGGACCGAGAGTTCTGGGTAAGAGAAGAGGTGGAAACATTCCTAAGAGTATCAGTTTACATCACAGAGGGATCAGGATAGGTAGACAAACAGGGAGGACTGTGGGTCACTCAAACTATCTAATCCTAATGCTGTTGCCCACTCTGAGGCATTCTTGACTCTTTCAGTGCTAAGCATTGTTTGCACTCCTAACACTTCCTAACTGATTAAGGAGAGTTCTAAATAATAATGCTTTTTCTGTGGGTCAGGAAGGGATGCTGAGGCTGGAGAGAGAAGCAAATAAAAAGGAAAGCTTTCTCAAAGGAAGGCTTAAATGTGCTACCATGAAACATAGTACTAAGAACATAACATGATACAAGGGTTATCTAGTCCAGCATGCTGCTGCTTCATAGTGGCTAACTGGAGCTTCTTGGATGCCCTTAAATTGTCTCATCCTGCTGTTGTTTCTCAACAACTGATATTCATAGGCTTGCTGAACCTTGAAGAAAGCGTAGATTATCCTCTTTTCTTATCCCACCTAACATCTCAAAAAACTGAGGGAGATGACAGCAATAATCTTTCCTTCCTCATTTCCTTTCCTTTGTAATTCCTGCAGTGTTCAGGATGATGCTTAATTGGCACAAGCACAATACAGTTATAAATATAGGGATAGTACTGGAGAAGAGAGCCAGCATAGTGTAGTGGTTTGAGTGTTGGACTATGTCTCTGGAGACCAGGGTTCAAATCCCTGCTTGGCCACAGAAACCAACTGGGTGGCCTTGGGCAAGTCTCACACTGTCGGCCTCAAAGGAAGGCAAAAGAAAACCCTCTCTGAATAGATCTTGCCAAGGACACCCCATGATAGGTTCACCTTAGGGTCAGCATAACCCGGAAATGACTTGAAGGCAGACAACAACAAAAATTACCTGGAGAATCCAGCTTTTTAGCATCGTCAGTACAAAAAATGAAATATCTCTGCAGTTCTTTACTGGTGTTTGTTAGACTTGAGCCAGTTTTTTTTTTAACAGTTGTTTTGCAAAGGGTAGTTCTCGCTCAATAAATTGATTGAGCATTACTGAAGAATTTGAAGATTTTTCAGGATTGTGGTGTGTGTGTGTGTGGGGGGGGTGCGGGTTTAGGTGTTTGGGGAGAACAAACAGCTACGTATATCTCACTCAGTCTTCCAAGAAGCCAAGCCAGGTTAATTAGCCTACCTCTGCTGCAATCTGTTGTAATCCATACTGCTGAAGGCTGGCAGAAATTGAATGGGTTTTGCAAAATGTTTTTTTTTTTCCACCAGTGGCTGAAAACCAATAGCTAATCCTAACTACAGCAGACTCACTGAATCAATAAAATTTATATAATTGATTTGGTGGATCTAGTCTGCCTTGGACTAGCAATTGAATTTAGGTCTTAATATTTTCTAGAGCTGTAAAGTGAACAGGTATTCCATTCATTTAAATTCTTGTGGTGGTTGTTGGATTTCTACAGATGAAACATAATGGCCTCGTTTTGAAATTATTTTAGAAATAGGAAATATCAGAGCTTGGAAAGATTATTTAAGTTATATATACCTGTTAGGAAGGTAGCATATAAACTGAATAAATGATTAGACTACTTTTTTTGGATCAGATTCAGTATTCCCTAATTGGTGTGGCCACTGATTATGTTGGCTGGGTTATTCTGGGATTTATAATCCCCCAAAAGTAATCTTTCCAAGGTCTGCTGATGATATTTGCACTATATTCCAGCATGTTTCTGAAACAGAAAGCACCATAAATAATAATACGAACCATAGCTCTTAATGTAACAGTAACAAAATAATCATTTTCATAGTAACCAGGAATGGTATTTCTCTGGACTTCTTTAGCTAATGAAACTCAGGCAACAGTCCTTGACACAGTTACCTTGGAGTAAGCTCTATATAGAGCTTAGTTCTTTTGAGTAGACAGGTATAGATTTATATCACAAGCAGAATGGTGTTCTGGATAGTTTAAAGCAGGACCAGCCATTTTATTTCTAATCTGTCCTCAGTGCTAAATAACATGCAATTTAAATTGGTTGTAGCAGTAGGGTACTACAGTAGGACTCCCATATCTGCTGGGGATTGGTTCTGTGGGGCCCTGTGGATACTGAAAACCATGGATAATAGCAAACACCATTGAAAATAATGGGACTTCCGATTTAAAATACCATAGAGATGTCTTGAAGGACCTAGAAAATAGCTAGAGAGGATACATTTTCTAGGAAGACTCTATAGTAGGTGTGCTGTTTTGTGTCCCATGGATAATTGAATCAGTGGATAATGAATTAGAGGATATGGGGGTCCTACTATACTATGAACTCAAGCAAGGTCCGATGTATTTTCAGTGTTGTTGTTACCCAAAGAGGTCTTGGAAATTCCAAGAAAATGTCAGGTTTCTAATATGCTGGGGAAATTAGCAGCAACTCGACTTAGCAATGTGAAAGGGGGCAACAAAAAAGGGATCTTAACAAGTTTGTATACTCCTAGTAGCTCTGAACAGACACAAACACGCGCTAGATGTAAAATTAACAATAATATTTATTAAAAACATACAATAATAACACCAAGTACTCACACATTCACAGAGAAAACATTCACACAAGACCACTAAGAATGGAAGAGAGGTTGCCAGAGGGATAGGTAGGGAGATTTCTGGGGAAAATACTACACCTGTCTTGTAGTCCAGAATTTTATTAATATACCAATTTTGGGGGTCTCTGGTGACAGGGCTATCAGCCTTGCTAACATTATATTCTGATTTTGCTTCTGCAAAAAGCCAATGTGTGAAGTAGAGATTTCCTGCCTTCTCTCTCCTTCAGGCACTTATCTACTATCTCTCTTGAAAGTCAGAGAACCTTGAAGACATAAGAAGTGATAATAGGGGAAATAGTGGGAAGCTGAGGTCAGGGAAGTCCCCTTACAGAAACAGCCTAGCACTCATAGTCTGAATACAGTCACAATCAACACTGTTAAGGAACCACTTAACACAGTGATGTCACCACTGACATGTCCACTTAACACGGTGATGTCACCTATGACACGTGTGTCACCACTGACATGCAGCTAGGTCGCTCCCCCCTCCCCCCCTGCAACCTCATCACCCTCCCTAAAGTGGCGATCGGGGCTTCAAAGCCCCAGTCGCCATTTTAGAGAGGCGGGGTGGGGAGGGAATGAAAGTGAGGGGTGGGGCTACGAAGCCCCGGTTGCCACTGAGAGGAGGCTTTCCAGCCAGCACCCTCCCTTCCAAAAGATGTGATTGCGGCTTTGGGAAGGGAGGGTGGCTGGTCGCTGGAGGGGAGGGGCTGGAGGGGGGAAATCCCTCCCATCCAGCCCTCCCATCCATCCAGCGATGCTCTCCCCCCGTGCAGCCTCACTGGAAGAGAGGGGACCTCTCCGTGACTGAGTCATGGAGAATACCCCTCCCACCCACCGAGGCTCTCCCTGGCCTTCCCGAAGGGCTCCGGGGCTTCAAAGCCCTGGAGCCACCTCGGAAAGGCTGAGGAAGGCAGCTGGTGGGCTGGTGGGCAGGCGGGAGTCTGCCTGACCTCTCCCCGGCCTTCCCGAGGGGCTATGGGGCTTTAAAGCCCTGGAGCCGCCTCAGAAAGGCCGGGGAAGGCAGCAGGTGGGTGGGAGTCTGCCCGGCCTCTGCCCGGCCTTCCCAAGGGGCTCCAAGGCTTCAAAGCCCTGGAGCCGCCTCGGAAAGGCCGGGGGAGGCAGCGGGCAGGCAGGTGGGCAGGTGGGAGTCTGCCCGGCCTCTCCCCGGCCTTCCTGAGGGGTTTCGAGGCTTTGAAGCCCCAGAGCCGCCTCGGAAAGGCTGGGGAAGGCAGCGGGCGGGCTGGCAGGCGGGTGGGAGGGAGGGAGGGAGTCTGCCCGGCCTCTCCTCGTCCTTCCTGAGGGGGTTTCAGGGCTTCAAAGCCCCAGAGCCGCCTTGGAAAGGCCGGGGAAGGTGGCAGGAGGGAGGGACTTTGCCCGGCCTCTCCCCGGCCTTCCTGAGGTGGCTCTGGGGCTTCAGAGCCCTGGAGCCGCCTTGGAAAGGTTGGGGAAGGAGGTGGGCTGGCGGGAGGGTGGGCTGGAGTCTGCCGAGCCTCTCCCCAGCCTTCCCAAGGGGCCCGGCAGTGGCCAGGAGCCCTGGAAGCCTGTCGTTGCCTTGGGAGGGGAGGGGGGAAGTGTGCGAGTGGGAGGTTTTCCACCCTCCGCTTGCCAAGGCACCTACAGGCTTCATGCGAAGCCCCTCGGTGCCTTGGGAGGGGAGGGGGGAAAGCGTGCATGTGGGAGGTTTTCCACCCTCCCCTTGCCAAGGCACCAACAGGCTTCGTGAGAAGCCTCTCGGTGCCTTGGGAAGGGAGGGGGGAAACATGCGGGTTGTAGGCTTTCCGCGAATAGTCGAAATTGTGAATGTGGAGGGGCAACTGCATACATTTATGTTATTTAAAGAGTAAATATCGTGTTGCTGTCCTTGAACAAGCAGGGATCACCAGCATTGAGGCCATGATATTGAGAACACAGCTGCGCTGGGCAGGGCACGTTTCTAGGATGGAGGACCATCGCCTCCCAAAAATACTACTCTACGGTGAACTCGCCACGGGTCAGCATAAGAGGGGCGCTCCAAAAAAGCGATACAAAGACTCCCTGAAACAACATCTCAGGCTTGGCCAAATTGATCACCAACAGTGGTCCGCCCTGGCCTCACACCGGGAGGCATGGAGACGCAATATCCACAATGCTGCAGCCTTATTTGAGAACTCACGACGAACAAGTCTTGAAGAGAAACGACAACGCAGAAAGAATCACAACCCAAAAACATCACCCAAGGAGACCTTCTGCTGTGCTTTTTGCAACCGGACTTGTTTATCTCGGATTGGCCTTTTTAGTCATCAGCGCGCTTGCAGAAGGCGCAGGATGAGTCCTTCCTGAATCTTCGTTTGCGAAGAAAAGCCAGAGAGAGAGAGAGAGAAGAGGGAAATATCGTGAAATAATGTTTTTTCCTCTAAGTGACACACCACCCAAGTTATGCTCAGTTTTTTGGCGAAGTTTGACACACTTCAAACTTCAAAAGCTCAAAAGGTTGCCCATCACTTACTTAACACATTATGATTTCCCTACAAGATGCTAATATCTCTGTAAGAAAAAAGGTACAAAATCTTTTGAAGTGAGCTACAACTTTTTACATTCCTAGGGAGGGGTTTAATCACTGTACTCATGGCAAAATACAGTACATACTTTTGCACAGGGAATTTTCTTCATTTAGGAAAAACCTTGTAAGTGAAACAGCTTTTTAGCATTTGACAAACGTCTTCTCTGTTAGAAAAGAAGAGATTCAGCTGAATAGAAGCTTTCCCCTTTCTTCTGTTCCTTCAGAGATATCTTAGATCTAAATAAGTTACTGGTAGTTTTGCCTTTTGAGCAACAGAGGTCTCTGGATGTCCTGGCTCATTCTTTCCTTGCCAGCCACTGAATCTAGCATACTGCAAATAAGCAACCACCTCATAATAACTTTGCCCCAGAAATGGTTCTTCAACAAACACTTTATACTGATCTGGCTGTAGGTTTGGGGACTATGTGCAGATATGCTACTATCTGTTGGCCATGCTGTAGAATCCAGTGTAAAACAAAAAGACAGCCCCTCCTCCTATTTTGCATACATAGGTTTCGGGGTGTGGGATTGTTCACCACATATTGCTGGCATAGAAGGCATCACTTCAGAGCAGAATACTGTACAGTACTTTGTTTTCTTTTCAAAGCAATAGTTTCCTGAAGTTGTAGGTCTTAAGGTTGGGTTGTTAATATTGTAGAAAGATTTCCAGAGAGCATTAGACAATCTTTGTGAGAGTCCTTTGGCTCTCCTTCATAGGCATTTTTGTTTGGATGGTGACCTATGTTTCCCTAAATTATTGGCGTAGTGTAGTACCTGTATTTACTGGTTCTTTGGTCAGGACAGAGGTGAACAAAGCTTCCTTGGAACCAGATTTGTTTCAAGTAAGTTTCAGGGTCCCTCCATATTCTTTAATTACTTGTATTTAAGTATGTTTTTTAAAAAACTTAAAAACATTAGCATTGACATTAAATTTTTAAGTTTACTTCTGGCTACTTCCAGACTTTTTTGGCAGACCAGTGTGGCCTCCTAAGGCTCTGGGCCTCCTCCAGTTGCCAACATCTAATTTAGGGATTAGATGTTTAACCTGTTTCTTCCTATCTTAAAAGTTTGTTTATAATGATAAAGGTGTTGTTTCAAAGATGTAAATAAAATATTTCCCCTAATCTTGGGTGTTACTCTCTTTCTAGGGAAAAAACATTCCAACTTAAAAATCAAAGAAGTCTGCCTTGCCTTTAAGCCTTTGAAGTCATCTTCCTCTTCCTTCACCACCACCACCTCTTGAGCATCTATTGTGGCTCTGGCTTTTCTTTGCAAACGAAGAGTCAGAAGGACTCATCCCGCGCTTTCTGCAAGCACGCTGATGACTGAAAAGGCCAATCCAAGATAAACATGTCCGGTTCACGTGCTAGTTTTTTTTTAAATAACAGTAGCAATGTGTGCACCTACTTGTATCACAGCCTCTCTCTTTGTTTCTCTCACACACATATGCACACTGAAAAAGCAAAGGAGGAGAGGAAACAAGTTAAAATGTTTGACTTGTGCCATGACATTAAGATTATGTCATATAAACTCACACTTTGCTTGGTGCTCTGACCATATAACACACAGTACTGTGACAACAGAGATGGAAAAAATGTTCCCAAACATACTGAATCCTAGTCCCTACTGCAGTAGACCTATTGAAGCAACCACTGAAAGGTAAATCAACTCTTACATAAATCACATTGCTTGAATGGGTTTACTCTAGTTGGGCCCAGCAATTGGATTTAGGCCTTAGTGTGTATTGGACCAGGCAAATTAATCCCAAACTTGGTTCCTCATATATACTGCAATTTGGAATCTGATAAAACCGTGCTTTGTATATGTGAGGGCTTGTCTAGACAAGGCAATATAATTTGGATTGCTGTGCGTTAATGCAAATTTCCAGCAGCATTCATTTCTCTCCACGGTCCTTTGGCAAAATTGCTGGTATGCGAAACTATCTGTATTTGAAGTTCACACGCAACTATGCCTACAAATCAAGATGGTAGCTGCGAGTGAATTACTCGCGCTATTATTCTCCACAAGGTGCTGCTGTTGCACAGTATTTTTTTAATTGTAAATCAAATGTGCACGTGTGCAACCTCCCTCTTAAAACAGCTGTTTGGTCGCCTCAGTGCAGTGAAAAAGTGCGATCAATACCACGAAACAAATCCTATGAAGAATACTTTCACCATCTAGACAGAGTAAAAACCTCCAAGCATTGCAGCTGTGCTGAAATAACCAGATGGAAGGAACTCAGTTATTTTGTCCATATATCAAAACAATCAAAGATACAGGAAGCCCCCACCTTTCAATGGCTGATGACTCACTCTTTCATCACTTGCAAATTAAAGGGGTTGTCTAGACGGTGAAAAAACTTCCCATAGAATATGAGAATACCTTTTGTCCCAATGGGATATTGCAGCGATGCAACGTATTGTGAAGAAGGGGGGCCACAAACTCCAAATACTCCATGGGAAAACCTTTGCGGCTTTCCCCATTTTTCTTAAAAGCTCCAAAGGAAATGCACATTCCTGCTCATTCAAACATGGATGAGATTTGTTGCACAGTCCAGAGGGGATGGAACTCTTCATCTGATTGGTTGGATGTGCGCAGGCATGGGCTTGTTGCCAAGTGCCTGGAAGTCCTGGCAATTGTGCGCTTTTAAAAACTTTTATTTTTAAAAAACTGTCAAAAGGGAACTGCAGTGCCCGGAGATGATAGGAAGGGTGGCCACTGTGAAGAAGAGGAGGCGGGACCAAGTCACCCACCCTTCACCCATTCTGGCGGCATCCTTTGATTCCGGCTGCAAAGGGACGGGAGGAACTGCCTGGTCAGCTGCTGGGAGAAGGAAGAGGAGGGTAGCTCTTTGCCACTCCGGCATCATCTCACCTTCTTGGGCTGGTTTGTTCTTCTCTCATGCCTGTCTGCGGAGGACAGGCATGAGAGACGGAGCAGTCCAGCCCCAGAGCAGCGAAGAGCAGCCCTCCTCTTCCTCCTCCTAGCAGCTGGCCAGGAGGCTCCTCCCATCCCTTTGCAGCCAGAATTGGAGGCCACAGCCAGGATGGGTGAAGGTTGGGCGGGTTTCTTCCTCTTCCTTGCGGTGGCCGCTGCACTCATTGTCTCCAGGGGCTGCTGGGTCCCCTTCACCTTCCTCGTCCCCTACTATGCAGAACAACATGGCCACCATCATGATCTGCAGCCATGTGAACATCACAGCAGAGAGCTTCGCATACTATCGGTTTTGCCAAAATGCCATGGAGACAAAAGAGCACTGCTGCAAATTGCCTATAATGTGCAGGTATATGCATTATTTCTTCTTGTATAGGCAAGCCCAAGGACAGGTTCCATTCATTCGATGAGGAATCCACTCTTTTAAGAGTTCTTGCCTGTGGAGGCTAGCTTGGGACTGACTTGCACATGTTACTTGCAAAGCAAGCTGAGAGGGGGGAAAGTCACCAAGTCAACTCAAGGACTTTGCAAGCAGTGGGTGGGCAGGCATAGGCATTCCCAAGCAAGCTACTGCAATTCCTTAATGTTCTTTTCATGGGTTCTGCTTTCCAACCAATTCCAGTTTCTGACACTGCTGTAGTTGGTAACCTGTCAGATAAGTGGGGGCTTCCTGTACTGGATATCTATTCTTCTTTGGAAGCAAGTCCCATTGAATCATAGGATCTATTTCTAATGCACAGGATTAGGTACATCTTTTCTTGTCCAAAACAGGAAACCCAGCTAAGTGTGGAGAAAATACTTGAAAAAATTGGACATTGAAGGGGATGTCACACCTAATTTGGCTGTCACATACATGTATATTTAGATCAATATCTGTTTAGGCGATGTTAGCATATTTTCGTTGTATATTCCAAACTTTCTCTGGAAGGCATAATATGAACTTAAACAAAACAAAGTAAATGATCCATTTTTTAACATTGTAGACTACAATTCCTTCAACTTGGTAATGTCTTGGCTTTTATTATATGTGGGTAAATATTTCGCAGTTTATAATTACTTTTTATAAAACCAGAAGTCTCACTTAGCTACAAGAAACAAAATGGACAATTTAATATGCTATTGGTCATGGAGGAATGCCTAATCTTTTTTTCAAGTAATTCCCCAAAAATGTAAGCTATTTTGTCTCTCTCTCTCTCTTTTTGGACAATGGGTACCAAACTTTATTTATTCTTTTCCTCCCCAAGCCAAGGGCCCCTGTCATCCATTAAAGCAGCAATCAAGAGAAGTAAGTATGCTTTCAGATTGCTTTATCTACCTTGTGAGCCGGTATCTAACTTTTATGATCACAGGAAATGATTACACAAGTGTTTATAGCTACATTAAGCAGATTTCAAATGCATTAGTTTTGCAGTGTTGAAAGCCACATCTTGTAGTTGCTAATAAGCTGTTGCTAAGTTAACATTTTTCTTACCTACACTTTGTGCTGTATGTGTCTCAAAGCCCTTAATTCTGTTGTACAGTTGTCCCTTCATATTCGCTGGGGTTTGATTCCAGGACACCCCCCCCTCCATGGATACCAAAATCCATGAATACTCAAGTCCCATTATATGCAATGGCATAGCAAAATGGTGTCCCTTATATAAGATGGCAAAATCAAGGTTTGCTTTTTGGATTATTATTTTTTTAAGAATATTTTTAAGCCATTATGAATACTTAAATCCGTGGTTACCAAATCCATGAATACAGAGGGACAACTGTAATTATATTTGAGCTGATCCTCCTTCATGTACTAGTTAACAACAAAACACATCATTATCTGAATTCATTTTAAAATGGAATTTTATGTGATTTATATCCAAATTGGATAATTTGTATATCATTTCAGTACACTGGTGGTGCATCATCTAATAATACTTTACACATCGTCAGTCAGTTTTATTGTAATTAGCAAACAGCCATTATACAATTATATTACATATATAATAATATACAGAAAGCTATTGCTTTGGATATATGAAAAACCCTGATTCCCTAACTGTTTAAATAAGAATAGCAAAAAGGAATGGGTCCTTTTAGAAATATGTTATTCATTTACTTATATATTTCCTTTATATAGTACATGTTTTTATCCCAAATGGGAAAAGTTGGTCCACATAACAATGGGTGAATTTAAGAACAAACCTCAGGTAGCATTTCCCCTTCTATCCTTCTGTATAGCATGGATTCAAGAAGGGGATCAGAAGCTCCCTCTTCCACTGTAAACAGTTTATTGCACTGTTTCATTCATAAACTATGATTTGTAAGTAAGTATAGCTTATTGAACAGGCCCATTTTATGAACCATAGTTTGAAGTGGATTTTTCCTACTACCCATAGTGACAATTTAATCATAGTTTATGAGATTGTAAGGTCAAGGGCTTTCACGGCCGGCATCCATAGGTTTTTCATGGGTTTTTTTCCGGGGTGTGAGGCCATGTTCTGGAAGTTTATTCCTGACATTTCGCCTACATCTGTGGCTGGTATCTTCAGAGAATGGTGGCGTAGGGATGTGTGGGCTTTATATACGGTGAGTCTCTGTTAGAGAGGATATGTAAATTTGTGTATTTGAATGGCTAATTCCTAGGGTGGGAGGATATGCAAGGAAGATTAGTTTCTGTTTGGCTAATGGTCCATTGTCTGCTGGAAATCCCCCTGTCCCTGGGTAAAGTTCATTTGCATGTGTTGAGTTTTGATTTTGGTGTTTAAGGAACAATACTAATAGGTCAAAATAGGCCAAAGGAAGGATCCATCCATATCTCCTGTCTAGAGTGGTCCACTGCTATTGAAGTACAACAAGCATTGGGTAGATGGGTTGGGCTAAGCATGCTGATAGAAAATACCTTGCTTCTTTCCTTCTGTTACAATTCAGTATTGGTGGCCATTTTTTTAGTCTATCCCAAGAAAGCAGGACAGGTTGGGATGGCATCCCATTACTTTTTAAGTGGTCCTGAAACCATTTTACCTGTACTTTTTTTTCAATTGATGTAAATCAATCCTGAGATGTTACACACCAGGGAGTCATCTACTAGAAGTCATCAGACTCAGATAGAACTATTTGTGAAGCTGGTATATGCAGGAGCAGATACTGGCAAAGGCAACTTCTTTTTCCTACAGAAATTGTAGTTTTAGACTTCTTTTTTTCCATTTGTGCAAACAATTTTGGACTAGGCAAGTCTAGTTTGGAAGCAGAACATAATTCCATCTTTGTGGGAAGTTACACTGCTTTTCATTTTATTTATAGTAACTCTTTTTGTGATAGCTGACTATTTCCAAGTGTGAATGCACTAATTCAAGCTTGTTAGTAAATAGGTTATGTGGTTATAAAGACCAAAAAATGGATCACTGTTTAAATCAGTGTTGGGAAGCTACATCTGGAGGGGAATGGGGCCATGCCAAATTCTCCCTCTCCAAGCTACACAAACACATTCCGGGTGATCTGGAAGTTACTTCTGGATTTGTGTTTGTTCTATTTTCAGGGGGCATTTTTCCCCATTTTGGGGATGTTTTTGCTATGTGAGGGGCAAATAGAGCTAAACATGCTGTATGTGAAGGTTTCTGTGGGGATCAAAAGGGGGGCAGGGTTGGATGTACCTGTAGTGTGTGGCATGTTCTCCACACTTGGTTTCAGTGGAGTCTGTCTGACCTAGAGGAAAATGCAACTGTTCCAATTCCTTTTCACTCCCATTTCAAGTACTGATTCCAAATTCTCCCATTCTTTATTTCAGCTTTTCTTTCTCTGCCCCAAAAGTACATGATTATTTGAACTTCTGTCTTTCTCCCTCCACACAATATTTATTTTTTGTTTTCACTAAATATTTTAGAGACTTTTACTAACCATATTTTGCATGTTTCACAAGTATATTTCCTGTTAACTATTTCCATATCAAAGTAAATTTTCCCCAGCTTGCTTGTCTATGAAGAGTAGGTTGGACTCTATCAGGTGGTTAAGGAGACTCTACAGTCTCCTTAACCACCTGATAAATCTTGAGAAGTAATAGGGATTATTTGTATCAAGTGTCCAGGGAGACGCTGCATAAACCATCCCTGTTTATCCTTACGACAAAGTAAAATGAGTATGGTCAAGACCCATATTGTGTCATGAATTCTCCCCAAATGTTCCATCATTCTCCTGTCATGTTATATAAATGAACAGTCTGAAAGAACAGGAAACCTATAATTTGAAGTGGCATGCTGAGAGATTGAAGGAAAGATAGAGAACTTCCTGTTGTGTGATTCGAAGCAGCACAAAAGCTGAAGTGACCGAGGGGGGGAAAGACAGTGCCTTCCTTTGCAAACAGAAGTGATTTCAGTAAAGGCACAGAGTATTTTGGATCATGGCCAGTTTTCTGAGAGTGTGTCATGTAGGTTATGAGTCCTTGTACAATCACCAAGGAATAGATCTGATTTTGAATTCTTAGCCTTTATCTCTCAACATCAATGACAGCTATGCTTCAGGGGGGAAAAAAGTGGGGGGGAACCTGACTTTGCAAGTACCAGGATTTAAGACTATAGGACAGGATAAAAGAAATCTATTTTAATCCAGAAATGCCTCAGCCAAAGAAGAAATCAACAGAAGATCTGTCACAAAACTTAAAACCTACTAAAACAACGAAGAGATAGATTTAATATGTTGCTATTGCAGATAAAAATGAAAACAGGATTTCCATGTTTTATAGGCCCATACAATGCAATACTTAAAGAGTAGCAGAGACAACATAAGCAGAACAATATGAAATAATCTGGGTGGACCATCTTTTTTACTGGGGACTCAGTAAAGCAGGAATGAGGAACTGTGGTCCTCCAGATTTTAACAGTGTACAACTCCACAGTACCTCACCATTGGCTTTGCTGGGTAGGACTGATGGGAAGTGTAGGGCAGAAATATCTGAAGGGCATCATTGCCCTACTATAAAGCATGAAGAACTGAGGCAGATTCTTTAAAAAAAATGCTGAATTTTAAATAAAAACTAGGTGTGAATTTGTTCTAAATTGTCAAGGAGGTATTTAAAGCCATTACTGGAGTTTATCCTGTGGGGGAAAATACTGTGATATTTCTGTGTGACTAACCTTGAATCTTTACTATTCCCACTGTTTGTTCTTTTTTTCTCCTTGCTCCTTTCTCTTCCTGTGCTGTAACCCCTTCTTTTTTTCCTTCAGTACTCATGAATAGTGCACATCCAATATGCCCCGTGGAAGAGGTATGTCTCTGCTGTCTTTTCCCAGCTGGTGCTTTACTGATTTCTCCTATCAATCCACCATGGTATAATTAGGGTAGTTTGCTTCTGCACAAGAAAAAAAGAATTTCTCCCTAAATCATCTGGCTGCAGGAACACTCCTCCTGCACAACAATAATTGCTTATTGTTTTAATTATGTAAGACAGATGTGAAAGGTTACGTTCAAATAAAATTTTAATAATGCTAATAAAAATATACTGAGTGGAGGCTGTAGTGGACTCATTCTACTTAATGAAAATGCATTAAAAGCCTAACTGCCTAACATAAACATAATTGTTTAATATTGGTAATAGCGCCTGAAGTCTGTTAGGCACTACTTATGGAATTGGTGCAGTACTAATTGGAAGTGTCCATTCTCGTTTCCTCCTTGAATTTTGAGAATATGGTGAGCATTAAGAAGGACCTCAGAAGAACAGGGCAAGTGGATGGAACCATCACGGTTGCTCCATATCTTTTTTAATTTGCAAGTCTGTATTGAAATAGCATTAAAAAGAACTGCAAACTACATACAGAGATGCCTGATTTTAAGAAGGTGTACCATTAATTTAACCAAAAGCAACTCCATTGGCATTTATGTTTGCACATACACATTTCTTTTCTCTTTTAATATGAATGGACTATCCTGTAATGGACTATCTTAATCTAGATCATTGCTTAAAGTCTTAATCTAGATTGTTGCTTCTCTGTTGTTACTAACCTGGTTGTTCAAGTACATAGACTTATGCATTAATATTGTGTTGCCAACAAGTTTTGGATCTATCTATTTCATGTCCTCTTCTGAGCCTTGGGAGGATGCCTAGGTAGGATTTTTTAAATCTCAGTCATAAAGAGATGTCCTTCAACAACTGAAACTCAAGAACTAGCTTCTAGAAATATCCTGTGCATCTTCTTTAGTTATCACTGCTGTTAATGAACTGTTTTGCTGATAATCAGATTTCATCAACAAATAATTGATTTTCAATGATCTGAAAATATTTTGGAAATTAATATATAAGCCTTGTATTAGCACTAGTCCAAATTTAACTTTTCATTAATTTTTTTAAACTAGCTTCTCGGACATCTGGCCACAGTGAACAACAGAGAGACAGAAGGTATGATGGGATCATTGCTATTTCATTCATTGTTCTACTAATGTAAGAGTTCATATCTAACAAAGATATCATTATAATAAGTTTTGTTTATTTTATACTATTTACATTTATATCCCATCTTTCTTCTAGTGTGCACAGGATAGTATATATGGCTCTCCTCCCCACTTTTTACTTACAACAATCCTGTGAGATAGATTGAGCTGAGAGGGTATGACTCGCACAAGCTTATCCAATGAGCTTCATGGCTGAGTGGAAACCTGAACCTGGATGTCCCAAACCCTAGTCCAAGTCTCTGGCTATTACATCCTCACACTGGCTCTCATTTGGTCTCTTTTTATTTGTGCTCACAGTTTATTCACCTCTTCCCCCCCCCCACCCCCAAATGCATTTGAGACAAAATGATCATGTTTGCTTGCTATGTAAAATTTATTTTTAAAACCATCCTTCCCACAGGAGAGAGTACACTGGGCTACAAAAGTGAAAGAGTGCTTCAGTGTGAAATGGAAGGGCTAGTCCTATGCTGACTTCTTTTAAAGATTCCCACAACTCAAAACATACTGGCTGCCTTTTTGTTTATGCTTTGCTAAACCTTTGTTCCAGATTAATAACCTGGAATTAACTAAGAACTCCACCTATTCCTAAATCTGCCATTTGGCAAGCATGCATTAAAAAGATTGTGGAAGAATAGAACAGTATTCTCATAGTCAGGTCTTTTTATTTCAAATCATTTTCAGATCACCATTACTTCTGTATGTCCTGATAGAAAACATTTTTGAATGTAAGATATCTAAATGATAACAATAGCTCTTAGAAATTGCTACAAGAAGATGAAACCTAAACACCTGAAACATGAAGGAACCCTGAGGCTGTATGTCTTCGGGTTAATTTCATTAAAAATAGACCAATTAATTTTAATTATGAACTGTCTGTAGCTTGAGCCACTGGGCCAGTATGTGAAATATTATGTAAGAAGACTTTTCAGAAGGAATGGATCTTCTTACACTAATGAGTTTCCTCAAGAGCAGAAAGCCTTCAGATTTGGTTCAAATGCTTGAGGCTCATTTTTGAGTGGAGCTGTCAAAGATAAAGCTACAAAAACCCTTAATTTCTTATATCACCTTTCCTGAAAAAGCACAGGTGCTATTGTCATGCCTTGTGAATGTTGCCTTTTCCTGGTTTCATGTATGGATGTACATATGAATTGTATGTATGTGCTTGTATATATCTATAATGTGTGTGAGATAGACAGAGTGAGTGAAAGATTTGCAGTGGGCAAAGCAAGCATCTAAAATAAAAAATTGTTTTATAGATTTTCCTTGGTTTTTTTCTGGGCTGTGAGGCCATGTTCTGGAATAGAAAAAAAAACAGCCACCCAAAGGGAAGGTATTTTTACCATCCATCAAAGGAGTCACAGACAGAATAGGGAAACTGATGAGGAAACATAACCTCCAAACAATCTACAGACCAACCAAGAAAATCCAAGAAATGTTATGTTCAGTGATGGACAAAAGAGACCCTCTCACAGCTGCAGGAGTTTACTGCATACCATGCAGCTGTGGACAAGTTTACATAGGGACCACTAAATGCAGTGTGCAAACATGAATCAAGGAACATGAGAGACACTGCAGACTGGGCCAGCCAGAAAAATCAGCAGTAGCAGAACATATTATAAACCAACCTGGACACAAAATGTTATTTAAAAACACAGAAATTCTGGACCAGGCCAACAACTATCATGTCAGAATGCACAGAGAAGCTATTGAAATCCACAAACACCTGGACAACTTCAACAGGAAAGAAGAAACCTTAAAAGTAAACAAAATCTGGCACCCAGTTTTGAAGAACAATAGAATCAAAACTCAACACTTACGAAGGAATTCCACCCAGGGCCAGGGGGAGTTCCAGCAGATAATGGCCCATCAACCAACCATCAGCCAAACAGACACTAATGAGCCTTGCATCTCTATACCCAGAAACTAACCATTCAATTACACAAATTTACATATACTCCCCTACAGGGGTTCACAGCATATAAACCCCACACACACGCCTACCCAACCATTCTCTGAAAGTATAAATACAATAATAATGATGATGATAATGATTCCAGCCACAGATGCAGGCGAAACGTCAGAAATAAACTATTCCAGAACACGGCCTCACAGCACGGAAAAAAACCAAGGAAAATCTATGGATGCTGGCCGTGAAAGCCTCTGACTTCACGCAAAAAAATTGTTTTGTATATATAAAACAACTTTTAAAAGAGTACTTCCAATTAATGGTGTGTGTATGTTGCAGACAACAGTTTCATGACTCTCCACATGATTTACATAATGAACAAATCTTTTGCTCATGTGACAGGCTTGAATTGGGAAACAAGAATATGGCAACCCTGAGGGAGTGGGAGAGAGAGAGGGAAAGAGAGGGGGGGGATGCCTGCTAAGGGTAGGAAGGGAACTGAAGAGATATAAAGGCTGAATGAACACCAGGATGTAGGGAAGGACCAGTGAGAAAGAAAGACTTGGGCAGAAGAGAAATAGCACTGAGGTAAGAGGGACGAAAGGATGTTTAAACCTAGACAGGCTATATGGTTGGAGAGAGTAAGAACCCTCTATGAAAGGGGAAAGGGTGGGGAAGAAAACAGAGAGAGCACACTTGTGTGAGGATAGAATAATATATGTTGACTGGAGGAAAGCCTGGAATGTCTAGTATCCGTAATTAATCTATCTTTTTTGATGAGGTTTCAGATTGCAGTTCAAAGTAACTTGTCATGTTCTTTAATCTATGAGTGTAGACTACATTGCATTTTAACATATTCTATTTGTTATCATCCTGTACAAGCCACTGAAAAGTTATTTAAACTTTGCAAAATGCTCATCATTACTGATGGTTTATTAGGGAATTAATAGTCTGTATATTGCAGAGAGCCTTGTGTATGTGCACACATTGTGCACTGTGTCAGTCTGTGAAGAGATATGTTTAAATCACTCCAATTAAGGTTATGTGTTGGTAAAGATTAGGCCATTTAGTATCACTGTTGTTGCAACCACAACATTCCTCAAATGGAATAACAGTGGATTCTATTTATCTGTAACAATATGTGCCTCAAGACAAACTTCTCTGTATGTGCTGCAAAAATTCCAAAACATTTACAGAGGGTTGATGGAAACTCTGAAAATTGTTCTGACCTTTATAGATGAAGGCCAAAAGGTAAGGCCACACAATGTCAGAAAAGACAGAAACACAGCACAGTAAAATTATAATATAAATGATACTACAGACACCTGTGACATCTAGGGCCCATTCAAACTATGCAATTATAGTGCTATTATTCCACTTGCTATAGTTGCATCCTCTGGAATCCCGAGGTTTGTAGTTGGAGCACTCTGACTGAGAATTCAAAATGCCCCTCCCTAAACTGCCAGGAATCCATACGACAAAACTGTGGTGGTTAAAGTGGAATCATAGTGCTTTAACTGTGTAGTGTGCCTGGGCCCCTGATGTTTTGCAAATGATAGAAAGTGCTGTCTAGTAAATAGAGATCAGGAAAATCCAGCAAGTCAGACAATATTTACCTTTCCTGTCTACAAGTAGTTCAGTAATCAAGAGTATGACTTTGGTGTATGTTTATTTTTTCCCCTTTCAGACGCCCTGAAATCACTATAGTTGCAGCTGAGCCACTTGGGCCAGCCTCCTGGTTTCCTGGTGGAAATCATGTCCCTCAACAAGGGCTAGTGTTTCAATCGTCTCACACCCAGGCTGTTTGGAGAACGAATGAGCTTGTTCCAGCAGAGGTGAGGAAACATAGGTTTGCCTTTGATTTTAAAGCAGGTAGTACAATGTGGTGATATAACTGGCTATCTGAAATCATAGGACATGGAATAAATTTCTGTACTTTCAGAATTGTTACATTTAAAAATGTACTAGTCTCCTATAATTCAGCATAATATTTTTCATTTTGCAGCCTCCTTCATATGAGCAGGTAATCAAAGAAATCAATCAAGTACATGTCAACACAACCAGCAACAATAATGCTGCTAGCACTGCTTATTCTAGGTGTACTGCTACATCTTCAACACAAACTGACTTTCCAGAAGAGATAATCAGCAGTTTGCCAGGAATAAATGTGAAAAGTAATCTGCATGCTCTTTCTGAATGCAAAAGCGCTCCAGGTATATGACTATTAATTGTAATTGTATGATGATTAAAAGCAATCTGTGCAGGCTGAAAAAGTTTTTTTTCTTTTCATGAGTGTTTTATGAGTTTGTGTTACTCTGCTCAGCACCTTCAAGATGTTTCTGTTTGATTGTTGTCTAGGTCATGGGCTCAACACAAGCGTTGGTCTGTGAATCTGTCTAAACTTCATACAAATTGCAACTTCCTTTTAGTGCAAAACCTGGGAGAGCTGAAAGAGAAAAGGCAGTATCGTGTCACCTGTGTTTTTCAGAAGTTTCCAAATAATAATAAGAAATAAAATTGTGACCATAGGGCAGGAGTGGGGGAAGTATGGCCCACAGGCTGCATTACACCACCTTAATGGCCTCTGAAGCCCCTCAACAGTCCTGCAGCTCTCCCTGAGCTGAACATTTCTCTGCACAATTTTGGGTGCAAGTTGAATGAAATCAAACAAAGCCCTCCCAAATGCATACAAACACACAAAACTACTTTCCCAAACTTCTGATGCCCCCCTTGGAACTCCCAACCCCTCTCAAATAACTTGTTTTCCCTCAATTTCTCCTTCAAAATGGTGAGAGGAAGTGGTGTGATGTCACTTCTGATTGCCATTTTGAAGGAGAAATAAAGGGAAAACAAAATATTTTGGTGCACTGGAGGGCAAGCTGCAGATGAAGAATTGGCCCTTGGCGCAAGTGCAGTTGTCTCTGCTATAGCCATTTTTGATCTTCCTGCCCATCACTTCCAATATTTCAGGGTACCCAATATTAAAAATTCAACTGTTTCTAAAAAGGAGGGAGTGACAGAATAGTACAGCAGGAAAACACAGTTTTGCAGATACATGTTTCTGGTTGAGATAATCTAATAGAAATATTTGTTGCAAATCAAGTAATTTGTTTGGTCCATGTTATAAACCAATCTGATTCACACTTCTCAGGCAAATATACAGAATCTAATCTAGTTATCCTTTGGTTTTTGCACTTCTCTGAATTTTGTGATAAAATTCTGGCCTGAAAATGAAACTAAAATGCATATGAAAATGTGTATTCTATGGTGAAAATAAATTCACTTCCATAGTAGCCAAATTTTCAGGTTTTAAAAAAGATAAAGAAGCAGGAAAGAACCTACTTATGCACACACACTAAACTCACACAGACTATAAATGGGCATCTGTCTATCACTAGTTCTAGCCTTCGATAAGGAAATACATTGTTATTGTGTGCCTTCAAGTCATTTCCAATTTATGGTGACCCTAATGCAAACTTATCATGGGGTTTTCTGAGGCTAAGAGTGTGTGACTTCCCCAACGTCACCCAGTAGGTTTTCATGGCTGAGCAGGGATTCAAACCCTGGTCTCTGGAGTAGTCCAACATTCAAAACACGACATGATGCTGGCTCCTTATATTTATCTATTCAATTCACCCCCATTTTTCCACCAAAAAGGCCCTCAAGGCTCTTATGTTTCATGAGAATTTAAAAATTCATATTTCTTTTGTTAACATGACAATGGGCAGTATTCTCTTGAAGTAATAGAACAATCATCTATTTTCTGTATTTTCTTTCTATTTTTTGCCACTTTAGCAAATGGGAAATATAACAATGCTTTGTCATTATATTTGCCAAATACCCAATTCATGAAGGTATTGGTGCTTTGATTATTGTTTGAAACATAGTCACACAGGTACACATGAGTACAACTGTTGTGTGCTGTCTGTCCCCTGTGCAGTTTTTGGTGGGTGAAAATTGTCACAGCAGTGTGATGGTACTGATTCATGTAGACCCCTTTTCATGCCTTTTAAAGCAACAGCCAAAGCATTGTCTACACTAATGTTTTAACTGAAACTACATTATGGTCCCATAACTGGTTCGGATGGTGTGAGATGGTATGAGATGTTAAGTAAGCACATTTACGTAATGTGCTTAGTAAAGATGGAGCTGAATTAAGGCTGCTAGTCAGTTAGAGTTATTTTAACAGATTACAGTAATTTTATAAATTCAATCATTTAATTGTTCACTTAAGCTGGAGCTTGGAATGTTACTTTGAAAAAACAATTCTTATATAAGTTGTTACAAAGTGTGCCTTCTCTCTTTAATTTTTTGCTGTTAACATTACAGGAGTTTCCCCCCTAACTTGCTAAATTCATTGGTGTGTTTGTGTTACTTTTTTAAAAAAGGGAATTAGGTGGAACCTGAAAGATTCTGCTCAGAAAGTCTCTAAAAACCCCTCAAAACTTCTTAACTAGAAAATGTTGTTCTTCACACATACTCAAATCAATGCCATTCCTATTCATTAGTTTCATATTGAAATGTGACTTCATTGCACACTCAGCGTCCCTCCCCCAAGTAAAAATTACAGGCATCTGTGTGACTTGTAAATATGTTAACTCCAAGCTCTGAATTAAATCTAAATATAGGTTTAAAAAACAGCAGTTCTGAAGGCATATGTTCTTTGTTTTTATGACATGCATATGTGGGAACAAGTATTATCTTATTTCTTGTCTATACGTATGAGGAAGAAAATGGGGAATACTTTTGAGCTGATGCTTGCAGGCTACATTTTTTATCCTGTGTTAAAAATCATTTTTAAAAAACTGATTGCTTGACTGCAGATCCTACATTGAGCAGAAGATTGACTATATGATCTCTGATGCCACAATTCTGTAATTCTGTTATTAATGGGGGGCAACTTTAAGTTAATTAATAAAAATTAATTAGCTTAACTTAGTAATGAATTAAATGTTGCAATCTTAAGGAAAGCATGTTTTTGACACATCCCTTTATTTTTTATAGCTGTGCAGATTCCTCGCAAACCACCTAGACCCTCATCATCTTTGCTGAATAGCAATCATTCCATAAATGCAGAACTCTTAGTTGTCTTGGAAGACCAGTGTTGTCAGGAGAAGCCTAAGGCTGTGATATATCCTGTACCAAAACCAAGATCGAAAGGCAATCTGAAACCTATTGTCAGAGATACTCAAAATAATACTCAAGGCAATCAAGTCGAAGCAAGGCAGTCAGGAACTGAAAAGGATACACCATCAATTCACGTGGTCTCGATACTAGATGACGACTTTTGGGAAAGTCACATGGTGATGGAAAATATGGATATGGACAAGAGCCAAAGTAGTATAGTATCCCGCATTAAAGCTTTTGAAATGCAAACTAATGCGGAAACTTCGGGATTAACAAAGAAGCCAGAAGTATCTCCACGCTCATTAGGCCCCAAACCTATAGTGAGTGCAAAAAAACCTGTAGTGGCACCAAAGCCAGGGGCTAACAGAACTTCAAGTGAATGGGATTCATGGACAGAAACAAAACTAAAGGCCATTTCCCAGGAGGGGCCCCTTCCACTTCAGGACACTGGGAGCAACATCATAACCAAGCCTGAATTGCCAAAGAAACCTAAATCAGTCATTGTAAAAAGCAACAGCAATGGACTACTCAATTCAGGGAGCAGACCAGCTTCAGAAAATAGTGAAGGACAGAGAAAGTCTCCTATTCCTACTCCTAGACCACTTGTTCCCAAGAAATCTGTCTCTTTTGAAAGTCCTGTTCTTCCTCTACTTCCACTAAAACCCGTAGGTGCTACTCCCAGGCTTTCTGTAGCTGCTCAGACAAGTGCCTTCAGATCCCTGGGGGAGACCCCTGCAAGTGGCCTCTCAACAACCCCGGTTCAGAGTACGTCATCTACAGAGGGAGATCTGATCAGCTTTGATGATGATGTTTTACCTGTTAACTCAGTTGGGGCTCTTCAAGAACTTACACAGTCAGAATCAGGTGAGATTCAAAAAGAGAAACAAACCTGTACAAGCTGTTACAAATGGTCATGCTTTTATAGTAACATCACTATGTATAGAAAATATATCAAAGGGAAGTCAACATTTATTCATCTATGGCCTGTACAGGAGTGTGTTTGTTTGTAATGGGGTAGACAACTGGCAGGTGTTGCTGGGCTACATTGCCTCCCCATGGCACCCTCTAAGGCAGGGGTGAGCAGCTTTGGGAATACTATGTTTGCCCCCCAGAAGACTTTAGAGGACTGTACCTCCTACAAACATTTTTTAAAAGGTTTTTGCCCCAAACCCTCTCTAAGGTATGCAGGGCATTTTCACCATGTTTTTAAGGCATGCCTGAGCCATTGTAGACCCAGGAGAGGCTTTTTTAACAACAGATAATGACCAGAAGTCACTTCCTGTTTTAAAAAAGGCCTATGTGTGGCTTAAAATGGCTTGTGGGAACATAGAGGGCATTTGGGGGCAAAAAAATTTTTTTTTACTCTAGAGAGCCATAAAAATGGCTCTGGGTCCCACAGGCAGCTCATGGGCTACACTTTATCCATCCCAGCTCTAGGCCCACATCCCTAGTTTCAGAGGGTGTCTTTTTGTTCAATTGTTTTGTGCCTAGAATGACTAATAGTGCTTTCCAAAGCTCAGGGAATGGCTGCTAGCTATTTGTGGATTTAGCTCAGGGAATAGCTGCTAGCTTTTGTACCTAGGCACACGTGTTTTAGGCTCAAAGAAGACCTGCCCTATACTAAAAAGGTGTGAGCCCCGAAGGCATCTAAATGGCTGATAGAATTGCCCTAGAGATTTTGTGGAGATGATATCAGCCATTTGATGAAAGGAACACACAAAAAAGTGGCACATACATCTGAAAAGTTGGGTGGGTAGAAGGACATGGGCAACTAGCAGGGTGTAGAAATATCCACAGGGGGCTTGGTGATTGTACTTTCTCTATTTGTGATCTGTTATCTGGATTTAAACCTTGGTTAGATTGCTTGGTACATTTTCCAACAGAAGAACTGAAAACATGATCAGTATAATAATAATCCAACCTAATGCATTTCAATTCCGCCTCAGGCTTTATACTTATTGATCTTTGCCTATGGCATTGTTTGAAATATTTCCCAATTCCCTGATTCTTTTCTTGATATTATATGTTAAAACCCAAAGAAGTATTTATTCTTCATTAAAAATTATTTTGTCTCACTAAATATTATATGAAGTTGATGCTGTGTTTGCTTTTTCATTGTGGGTCAAAGGTAATCACTTGCTTGATTTTAGAAACAGGGTTCAAAAACAGGTCTATAGAAACTGGCCTGTGATTGACAGTTTCTTGATTTAACATTGAGTATTTAACATCGCATTTCTACAAATTTCCATAGTGTTGTTGTTGTTATTGTTGTTGTGTGCCTTCAAGTAATTTCCGACTTATAGTGATCCTAAAGCAAACCTATCATGGGGTTTTCTTGGCAAGATTGTTCAGAGGGGTTTTTACCTTTTCCTTCCTCTAAGGCTGAGAGAGTATTACAAGATCACCCAGTGGTTTTCCATGGCTGACTGGGAAATTGAACCCTTGTCTCCAGAGTCGTAGTCCATTGCTCAATCACTACAACCATGCTGGCTGTCATAGTACTTTTACAAAATTTATTAGAAGAAAGCTTGGGGCATGACACACACTGAAGACATTACCTCAGTATTAGTACTTGATGTGCTGTAGCTGTTTAGAGCATGATTTTCTAAATCTATTAATATATGCATACTGATGAGCCCGATCACAGCTTCGAGGAGGGAGTAGGAGGGTGGAACCCCCCCCTCGAGCCACCCTTCCACCCTCCCCGAAGCCGTTATCGGGAGCTTGATTGGGTCGCTGGAAAGCCCCCCCTCGAGGCACCCTTCCACCCTCCCCAAAACCGTGATCGGGAGTCTGATCGCAGCTTTGGGGAAGGGGGGGTTGGCTGGAAAGCCCCCCCCCCTTGAGCCACCCTTATATTTGCCCCTCTCCTCCACTTTCGATTCCTTTAGGAAGGGTGGGTGGGTGGTGGCTAGAGCGAGGGGAGGCTTTAAAGCCAGCAACCACTCTTCCCAAAGCCATGATCAGGGTTCCTATCACAGCTTTGGGAAGGGTGGATGGGTGGTGGCTGGAGGGGGGAGGCTGCAGGGGGAAGTTTGGGATATACACTTGTCCCTCCATATTCACAGATTTGACATTCACGGATTTAAGTATTCACAACTTGAAAATGTTCTTAAAAAAATAATCCAAAAAGCAAACCTTGATTTTGCCATCTTATATAAGGGACACCATTTTACTATGCCATTGCATATAATGGGACTTGAGTATTCACGGATTTGGGTATTCACAGGGGTCCTGGAACCAAACCCCAGTGAATGTGAAGGAACAACTATACTCGCATATAAGAGAAGGAGGGGTCGTCTTACACTGCGAGTATATCCCAAACTCTATATTTTAACTTAAAAATTGGGGGGGGGGTCGTCTTATATGCCCAGTTGTCTTATA
Source organism: Gambelia wislizenii (assembly GCA_030847615.1). Taxonomy (NCBI): domain Eukaryota; kingdom Metazoa; phylum Chordata; class Lepidosauria; order Squamata; family Crotaphytidae; genus Gambelia; species Gambelia wislizenii. The sequence goes on along the minus strand of JAUMIR010000005.1, from coordinate 64,497,876 downwards.
GACTGGAATATACGGTAATGGGAAACAGTAGGTACAGGGGCACACCCCTGATACCTTCCAATGTGAACCCAGAGGTGCCAGGTAAGGTGTGTGTTCTAAAAGGCTTCCTAACTCAAACACACATACACTAACAAAAATGCTTCCACTGATGTGCTTGTGAGAGAGTCAGCAATGTCTCTTCCTCCTGCAGTCTCTACATGCACATGAAAAATTTGTTCTTGAGAATGAAAACACTTGCTGGGGTTGGGTTTTTTTTGGCATGTTGCAAGTTAGGGGGGTGCGGAGATGTCAAAATCAAAATTCTGTGGGTGTTGAATACCATTTTGGATCTTGGCCAACGTGGCAAACCACCCAAAATACAGTTCGGTAAAGACTGAGAAGGCTTGGTAGCTATAGTCTGTTGAGAACAGAAGTGTGTGTGTGTGTGTGTGTCGCACTGTTGGCTGGAATCCTCACTAAACTTAAGCTAAATTAGGAGAGAGAGGATAGTACGAGTATGCAAAAGGTCCCACTGGTAGTATGCTTATTAGTTTCTCTCACCTATTCATCTCTTTGGATAGGAATAACACAAACAAAAGCAATTAAGTTTAAACTGAGAATCCTCATGTAAACTAATGGGTTTAGTTCAAATGGGAACATAAATAATAAGTGATCAGGGCATTAGACTTTTCTGCTGCTCCAGGGGCTAGGACACAGACCAGGTGACTCAAATTCCAGGAAAAGATATTCCACCTAAACATTAGGAAGAAATTCTTGACAATAAGAGCTATTCAACAGTGGAATGCACTGCCTTGGAGTGTGGTGGGTTCTCCTTTGAAGGATTTTAAACAGAGGCCGGATGGCCATGTGTTGGGAATGATTTGATTGTGTATTCCTGCATGGCAGGGGGTTAAACTGGATGGCCTTTGTGGTCTCTTCCAAGTCTATGATTCTATGATTCATTCAGATGTAAAGAACAGGATAATTTACAAGGATAGCCAGACAGATTGGACAAGTATTTGCGTTAAAATGTCTGTAGAATTACATTAATATGCTTCACATTTATGTCGTACAGATTTATTTATTCAGCATATGAGACACCATTCTCATAATGTACAATGTTTCTTCTTTTCCACTTAGATCTTCTCAATTTGACTTCTAAGCATGAGCCTGCAAAAGAACAGGTAGCTCAACCAGCTGTTGTCAGGAAGCCAACTGTAATCCGAATTCCATCTAAACCAGTGAAAGGTAAATATCCTATTGTTTAATTTGTTCAGCTTTTTAAAAAAGTATTACATTGAAAATCATTTTTATTGTAAACTGTTTTTGGTACAGTGAATCTGGTTTAGGGGGAATAATATATATAGCTGTTCATTCTTCACAAAACAATATAGAAAAAAATGAACAATTATCAATGAGAGTCACCAAGGCTACAACAATGGGACAGATAAAACTTACATGAAGAACATTTCCTTCCATTACCCAGCGATCATGGGCACTCATTATCAAGCACCTCCCATATATGCCCCCATCACATACCGTTATTTGGCCCTGTTAGTCATTCTTTTGTTAAAAGTGCTTTGTAAATAAAGGAAATACTAAAAAAATGTTATTCTAAAAATGTCTTTCCTTAAGTTTTTAAAATGTTGGCAAGAAAATTGACAACATATTGAAATGGTTTCCCCAAGAACAGTAGTCATATTAATCTCTACATTTTCAGTATTGAGCTAATTAGCATGGTATGTAGTAAGGCCTGAGTATAGACTGAAGCTGAAGAAAATATTCTTTGAAAAGAAAACTATTTCCTGTTAGCACATACTTGGGATAATCTTGCATTCACAAAAGCTCTTCGTAAAGCATCAGTAAGTGATTGGGCATACTGTTTATTATAGAGACTCTGAACAATATATTATCACCCTGAAGATTCCACAGCTTTTCTACTGTTTTTTAAAAGTTAATGTGTTGTAATAAGAAATCATCTAATTGAAAATAAGCAACATAAATTTGATGCTATAAACCAATAATATCAATGTAAAGGTTTAAACTGTGGTCTAGTTATGTTTTGGAGACTGTGAGTATCTAGGATCATGCTCATACCAACTGGATAAAAGACTAAACTGCGAGGATTACTTTTCTGTCACTATTATTCCAATGAAACAAATGTGCTTTGCTTCTTAGTTTCCTTCAGGTGCACATGTATTCTTAGAAACAGACAAACATCCAGGCCAGGGGGGAAGATGTATGCATACCAGCAGGCATTCTAATTCTATTTAGTTGATAAATTCCATTATTATTGCCCTTTAATATCTTTATTTTATAGTTGTTGCAAGTGACAAATATTTTTCAGCTTTAAATGAAGTTGCAGAAATTCCTCCACCACTTCCTTCTGAGAAACCAATTGGGAACACATCTGGCATTTCAGCTGGAAAGCCCAACAGTATCAAAACTACTAAAAAATTGGTATGTTTAAATTCATTTTCCTTTGTTGGAATAGGTCTTTTGCACATAAGAGAGCATTAAAATAATAATGGAACTACACCTTTAAACTTATTTTTATTTAATGAGGCTCTTTGTGTCCTTTCAGTACTGGCTAGACAACCATCTGCTGTGAGTGCTGTAGCTTTAGATTCCCAGGGGTTGTATTAAATGGCCAATGGCCCACAAGGTGCCCTTGATTCTGTGATTCCTTTTTTGGTTTAATTTATTTTGAACAATGCATAAAGTTGTGCTAAATCCATAATTTGCGTGCTGTGTATTGCCCTAACACTTTAAAACTGGGGTGAATAATTCTGCCATATCTTTGCATTTTGAAAATGAGCTTAATCATGCTGGATCAAACCTAACACCTGTTCTGCTCATACATTTGTAACTTCTTCTTCCAATATTTCAACAGGTGCAGTCATTTCATCCTAATTATAATCTGTAACATGGTTTATATGCTGCAATTGTCATCTCTGTCAAGGAAGAAACATCCTCAATCTTTTCCCCTCCCTCCCTCCCTTTTGTATGCCATGGAGATGGGGCTTAGTAGCCATTCCTCTAGTAGAGAAGAATTTGGAAGTTTTTCTTCTGTCAAACTGCATCTCGACAATCCTGGACTTCATTAAGCAGGCTTTCTACACATTTTTTTCCCCAAAGAGAGGGAGAGTAGCAATATTTTATTCTCAAATAGTTGCCCTGCATCAGTCAAACTATTAATCTTCAGCAATATTGTGTCTATTTTCAGCAAGAAAAATATGTTTGAGAAGATAAATGGATGAAGACGATGAAAATGTAGTGAAGCAATTAATTAAAATGCTAATTAGCGAAAATTATAGAATGTTAAATACAGAAAATGTCAGCGATTACATAAAATTATGGTTAGAACAGTAGTAAGCAAAAGTTAGACCAACTTTTCTTAGAGCTGTATAAAACAGCATAGAATGTTTCATTCTTCATTCAGAAGAAATTTCCTGGAAACAATTTAACAAGTATTGCTGCTTATACAGCCTCCCAGGATTTCTTTAAACAAGTTTTGTTGAAATGTGTGAAGGTATTGCGGCAACTGTATTATTGTAGCTGCACCCTATGTACGTTCATGGCATTTAGAAACCTAAATCTGTTTATGCTACAGCAGAATGAACCCACAGAACATTCTTAAGGATTCTTGAGAATCTGAGCTTTAATTTAACATGTATATATAAAAAAGGCACACAGGCACACTCTACTAAATATAGTGCAGGCAGATCTGTCATAGCTATGGTAGTTTCTATGTGTTGGATCAAGACATACAATCATAGGAATTCTGCTGGAAACAGAGGAAGTGTGTATGGTTGTGGTTTTCTCTGATTCTTCATGAAGCCCACAGGGCCACTTCCAAAGCTGCTTTGGCAGGTTGGGGAACCCAGCTAAAAGCACAGCCTCACAAATGTACTCCCAGACTTATCTCCTTTTTTTATTCCAAATGTGTTTTGAGAGAAAAATACTTTTTCAAGTGATTTTTTTTTTAAAATTGTATTTTCTATTACTTGAAAATAAAGGGTTTTCCCCACCTTGAAATGCATTGAGGATAAAGGAAGGAAATATTTATGGAAATATACTGTACAGCTGGTTTTTCCTTCTGATTCCAGTTTTACAAGTGTAATATGGGTGACTGCTTTTCAGTATGAGGGTTTGGGAGCCCTCTGGAACCACATTCCAATGGATGTGGAGGACCCAGTCTTATACAGGTTGAAGATTGTCCTAGATCTTGGAGTTTTAATTCGAGTTCTACCTGTGCAGCAGCCCATTGTCCTTTTGCAGCTTACTATAGCTCATGTTCAATATCCTGCAGAAGAAATTCTGCCTTCTCCACTGGAGCAGAAGCCACTGGGAAACAGAATTTCCCCCTCTCTGTACTGCATTTCCCCCGCATGTTCCTTGAAATCTGCTCCAGAACATTGGAACCTGCTCTTGAACAGGTCTGGAAAGCATTTAGGAAACTGCAGAGGGAAAGAGAAGAAGAAAATCCTGTTGTGCGTGTGGAAGTCCACTAATTTCCACACTGGTTTTAGTGATGTGTTTTTGTAAAAATAAAGGACACCATTAAGCATTTCACAAATTGAAAACACTATAGATATTACATACAACTATATCTAAATACATGGATGTGTTTATTAAAGCTAGTGTGCCAGCTGCAATTGTTCCTGGAGATGTCTAGTATGACCAAGGTGATGTGGGCATCTCATTTTGATTACTGTAACATGCTCTTTGAGGCACTGAATTTAAAGAGTATTCAGCAACTGAAGCTGGTTCAGAATGGTCCAGCAAGAGTGTTGACTGGGGCTGGTTACACAGAACATAAAACTCACCTATTATAGTAGTTTTGTGGACTACCATTCCATTTCTGGGCACAAATCAATGTGCTGGTTCTAAAGCCATTTATGGCTTGGGTCCAGAACATCTGAAGGCCCATACCTCCCCATATGAGCCTACCTGGATTTTAAGATATACAATAGAAGCCTGTTTCTCAGTCCCACCAACTTCCGAGGTACATATGGTAGGGATTCTGGAGAGGTGCTTCTGTGTGGCCATTCCTAGACTATTATTTGTTAATTCATTCATTTAGCGTATCAAAACACTTCTAACCTGCCCTTTATAGAGGGATCTTGAGATGGCACACAATATAAAAATGATTTAAAACACTACCAGATTTAAAACACTACTCAACTAGAGTGCAATAGTAATAGCAATAGCACTTCTATTTCTATACTGCTTATCAGTGCCAAAGCACTCCCTAAGGGGTTACAACATGTTAACTAATTGCTCCCAACAAACTGGGTACTCATTTTACTGGCCTACAGAAGGATGGAAAGCTGAGTCAACCTTGGAGCCTTCTAGGAACTAACTCACAAAGTTGTGGCTGCAGTACTGGCATTTAACCACTGCACCACCATGGCTCCCTGTGCATTGCAGGAGTCTAATCAGAAAGTTACCAATGTATGGACTACAGTGACTAAGTTATCCCAGTCCAATAAAGGCTGGCACACCAACCAGAACTGGTGTAAAGCACTCTGAGCCATGGAGTCCACTTGGGCCTTCAAGGACAAAGATGCATCTTGTAATCTTTACAAGCTATGCACCTGCTCCTTCAGGTGGAGTGCAACCACTTCCAGGATCAGTTGCTTAGCCAATTTCTGACTTGAGAATGACCATTCCACAGAGCCTCCATCTTACCAGGATTCAGCTTCAGTTTATTGACCTTTATCCAGCCTATTACAGTACTGACCGGGTTCCTGCACACTCTCAGCTGACTCCAGTGACAAGGAAAAGTAGAGCTAGGTGTCATCAGCATGCTGATGGCAACCCATCCCAGAATCTCTTTTGGCCTTCCCTAGTGGCTTCATATACATTTTGAACAGGATGGGGGATGAGGTGGAACCCTGTGCACCAGACAGGACAATGGCCAAGAGGCTTAACACCATAACACAATTCCTCCTACTGCCATGTGATAGAGCTGGTCCAGTAAGATAACATGATCAATGCTATCAGAAGCTTCTGAGAGATCCAGAAATATCAACAGGGTAGTACTCCTCTTGTTCTCTTGTCTTTCACTCAATACTGTTTCACTGCAATGCCCTGGCCTTGAACCCAAACTGATATGAGTCCAGATAATCTGTCTCTTCTAAGAACATCTGAAGTTGTCCAACCACCACACGCTAAAGCATCTTGTCTCCAAAGGGGATATTAGCAGTGGGGCAGTACAGTAGTTGTCACATGTCTCTTGATCCAGAGAAGTCCTCTTCAGGAAGGTATGCACAACCACCACCTCCAAGACAGCAGGCACAACCCCCCCAGCAAATTGTGGCATTTACAACCCCCTAGACCCACCTGAACACTCTGCCTCTGCTATGTTAGCCAAGATATAGAAGGAACAAGCTTACATGTGGTAGGACGGACTAACTCAAGTGTCTTGTCTGCATCATCAGGCTGCAGCAACTGAAACTGATCCCAAGAAACTTGCCAAATATATCACAGATTCTGCAGTGACTGTACCATTAAATTCCTAACAAATATGAGCTACTTTCTCAAAGTACCTGACAGACTTGTCACAGCAGGTGACCAAGGGCTCCACTGCTTGTTTCTCTGAGCGTGTTGAGAATCCAATAGTGGAGGCATAGTATGGTGTTTTTTTTAGCAATCTCACTGGACTGTGGAAAGCCCTTTCCAGGGAGGCTTAAGATAGCCCTGTCCCAGTTGTTTCTCCTGTGACCGACAGATAGGCAGATCTTTTTATTCAGGCAGGTCTTCAGTCACTAACTGGATCTGAATGGAGTTAATGAATTTTAAATGATTTAATGTTATTGTGCCTTTTAAACATTTTTAATGGATGTTTTAAATTAATATGTAATTAAATGTTTGTAATTTCCTGTGTTTAATTTAGATGTTTTCAAATATTACGAGCCACCTTTTGCCCCAACCCTGTGAGAAATATATTAAGTATATAATTGGGGAGAGTATCAATCTAATCACAGTATTTTTAGGGAAAAAAGTAATGAACTTTTTTGGTGGTGGGGTGGGGTAAATTTAATAATGCTGAATATTTGAAATGTCTCTTGTAAATAATAATAACAGTTTTTTTATTCCCTAATAGGAGCCTGATTGTTCCAATTTAACACAATTGTACAAGAATGAACCTTTCATGCCCCCAAGGTGAGTAAAATATTTGTGTCACCAATAACAATATGGAAAAGAGGTTGTAAGAAGTCTTAGCATAACTAATTGTTACCACCATATTGTTAAGGCTAGTTAGTTGTAGGGTTTGATGTCATTCACATTGCTTGTCATAGTCTATTTAAGCTTTTGTTGTTACATACTAGTAGTTTATTTGATTATTAATTCCAAAGATAAAGCACTTACCTTTTTGTAGCCCATCCTTTTCATTGGGCTGTTCCTTTCTGTCTTGTCTTGAGATACTTTATGCCTGTCTCTGAAGATGCCAGCCACAGATGGCAGGCGGAATGTCAGAAGTAAACTCTTCCAGAACACGGCCTCACAGCCCAGAAAAAAAACCCAAGGAAAATCTATGGATGCCGGCCATGAAAACCTTTGACTTCACATTGAACATCTCTACAGGGAGAAACTGTTCCAAGACACCCGGAGACTGGGAAAACTCTGGACCAGGAGAGCACATCTATTCTGTTCATTAACTTTCTTGTTACAATGCAGAGACACAGAAGCCATACCACACTTTCTCAGAGCAAAAAAGACATTAAAATCCCCACAGACCAACCGGATCTACAACAGAATGGAAAAAGCACTGTTATGAGAGAGAATACACCCCACCCACAAAGACCTGGCCAACACAAACAAGGAGCTATTATCGCTCCACTTCAACATCAGTCAAAAAATGAACACCCAAGACTGGGACAAAATTGAGAACCTCACCTACAGAAAAATGGAAAAAAATATGGTGATTCACACTGAAAGGCAGAAACAAAAATTTGACAAATGCCACAAACACCAACAGAAATCCCAGCTGGACACATCATGGACTACTATCAACCTAACAGAATGGCAACTTTCAAAAGAAGAAACATCCATCCTGTCCAAAGGAGGCAATTTTGCAGTTACCACCACTAGAATCCCAGTTGAAGACATCGCCCATGTTGAATCTGTCCTCTACCATCTCCCAGAGGAAGAGGCAGAAGAGATAAGAGGAGAAACAGCTAGGATCCTGAGGAAGGCAAAACCACCACCCAGCAACGTAACCATAACAGAAAAAAAAGCCATTAAGGATCTCAATGCAGACCCAGAAATCATTATTCTCCCAGCAGACAAAGGCAATGCCACAATCATGGAAACAGAAAAATACAAACAAAAAATAAGGGAACTCTTGGACCCTGCAACATACAGAAAACTCAAGCAAGACCCAAACAACAAAATCACCAGAAAAACAAATGCCTTGATCAAGAACTCATCAATTCAGCCAATCATACACCAGAATCTATGCAGATCACAGGCTTTCCCACCAAGACTGTATGGACTTCCCAAGATCCACAAGGATTCCACTCCACTCCGACCCATAGTGAGTGCCATTGGATCCCCCACGTATGACTTGGCCAAGTCTCTGGCCACACATTTACAAACCCACATAGGACAAACCCCTCACCACATCAAAGACTCAGCTCACTTCATAGAAAAAATCAACAACATTGAACTGAAACCTGGAGACAGACTGATCAGCTTTGATGTTGTCTCCTTGTTCACTAAAATCCCCATAATGGACATCATGGCACTTATCCAACAAATATTTCCTGAGGACATCACAACCTTGTTCAAATATTGCCTCACCACAAACTGCTTCCAGTGGGATAACAAATTCTACGAACAGATAGATGGGGTAGCCATGGGCAGCCCTCTGAGCCCAGTGATAGCAAACTTTTACATGGAACATTTTGAAAAGCAAGCTCTGGAAACAGCACCAAAAAAGCCCACAACATGGTTCCTATATGTGGATGACACTTTCACCATTTGTGAAATGGCAATTAGCTAACACACATTGGAAACTGTTTAATGCAGTGTAGATGTGTAAATAGCTATTGCTTAAAAACAATTTGTAAGCCGCTCTGATAGCCTTGTGGCTGAAGAGCGGGGTATGAATAACTAAATAAATAAAATAATAAATAAATAAATTTGGAACCACGGAGAAGAAGATTTGGTCTCATTCCTGAGCCACCTGAACAGCATCCACCCAAATATCCAATTCACGATGGAAAAAGAGAAGGAAGGAACACTGCCATTCTTGGATGTCCTAGTCATCCACAAACCAAACTAACGTTTATTCCACAAGGTATACAGAAAATCCCTACACACGGACAGATACCTACACAAAAACTCCAATCATCACCCAGGACAAAAAAAGAAACACAATAAAAACAATTGGTAGACCATGCAAAAAGGATCTGTGAACCCCACTATCTGAAGGACGAACTGAAGCACCTAAATTGGGCCCTAGAAGCTAATGGTTAATCCAGATCAGACATCACAAGAGCAACCAGACCCAGAAAAAGACACAGGAATGAAGAAGAAAAACAGCCATCCAAAGGGAAAGTATTTTTACCATCCATCAAAGGAGTCACAGACAGAATAGGGAAACTGGTGAAGAAACACAACTTCCAAATGATCTACAGACCAACCAAGAAAATCCAAGAAATGCTACGCTCAGCGAAGGACAAAAGAGACCCTCTCATAGCAACAGGAGTTTGCCGCATACCATGCAGCTGTGGACAAGTTTACATACGGACCACAAACACCTGGACAACTTCAACAGGAAAAAAAAAATTCTAAAAGTAAACAAAATCTGGCTTCCAGTTTTGAAAAACAATAGAATCAAAACTCAAGATGGAGAGGAAAATAGCCAATGTAAACAACTGGCTCCGTAGATGGTGTCGCCGAGAACGATTTGGATTCTTGGATCATGGGCTGCGCTTCCATGAGGAGGGACTTCTAGCAAGAGATGGGGTGCATCTCACAACAGTTGGCAGAAACATTTTTGCCTACAGTCTCAAGAATTTGATCAGGAGGGCTTTAAACTGAGTCATATGGGGGAGGGAGACAGTATTCTGGAAGGCAAAAGGGCTGGAGAAAATAGTCAAACTGTCATAGAGGGAACAAGGCAAACAGCACAAGGACCCAACAGTGGGAGGCAAAAAACTTGCACAGGCAACAAGTAAAGGGAACACATGGTCTCAGATGTCTCTATACTAATGCACAGAGCATGGAAAATAAGCATGATGAACTTGAACTCCTAGCACTACAAAGCAAGTATGATATAATAGGCATTACTGAAACCTGGTGGGATGAGTCTCATGATTGGAATGTAGGAATAGAGGGGTATAACCTTTATAAGAGAAACAGGCCAAACAAGAGAGGAGGAGGAATAGCATTATATGTCAGGGATATTTACACCAGTGAAGAGACCCATGACATCAATACTGGAAGCCAGGTGGAGAGCATCTGGATAAAAATTAAAGGGGAGGGAAACAACAGGGATGTTATTGTGGGACTCTACTACAGACCCCCAAGTCAGACGGAGGAATTGGATGATGCCTTTCTAGAACAGATGAACACACACACAGTAAGGAGAGATGTAGTAGTGATGGGTGACTTCAACTATCCTGATATTTGCTGGAAATCTAACTCAACCAAAACTTCAAGGTCTAGCAAATTCCTTACTTGCCTGGAAGACAATTCATGGTCCAAAAGGTGGAAGAGGCAACAAGGGGGTCAGCTATTTTAGATCTGATCCTAACCAACAGGTATGACCTGGTTAATGGGGTGCAGGTGGTGGGATCCTTAGGTGAGAGTGATCATGTTCTCCTGGAATTTGTTATAGAATGGAAAGGAGAATCCAGGCATAGTCAGACACGCATTCTCGACTTTAGGAGAGCTGATTTCAATAAACTCAGGGAAATACTGGGGGTGATCCCATGGTCAGGAAAACTAAAAGAGAAGACACCTCAAGATGGATGGGACTTTCTCAAAAGGGAGATACTGAAGGCACAATTTCAAACAGTACCATTGAGGAAGAAAAATGGGAGGTGTCTCAAGAAACCAGGATGGATGACTAAAGAAATTTCAACAGAGCTAAGTTTTAAACGGAACATGTATAAGAAATGGAAAAAGGGGGAAATCACCAAAGAAGAATTCAAACAGATAGCGAACACGTGTAGGACTAAAGTCAGAAAAGCTAAAGTGCAGAATGAGCTCAGGCTTGCTAGAGAGGTTAAGAACAATAAAAAGGGTTTTTTTGGGTATGTCCGCAGCAAAAGGAGGAAGAAGGAAATGGTAGGGCCACTACGCGGAGAAGATGGCAAAATGTTAACAGGGGACAGAGAAAAGGCAGAATTACTCAACACCTTCTTTGCCTCAGTGTTTTCAGAAAAGGAAAAGAGGGACCAATAATAATAATAATAATAAAATTTTATTTATATCCCGCCCCTCTGCAACGCAGTCGGGGCGGCTTACAATATAAAAACCCCATACTCACAATACCCTAGCCCACCCACCCCTTAAAATAATATTACCTGAGGATAAAGGAACCTGAGGATAAAGGAACCTGAGGACCAACCTGAGGATAAAGGAACAGAGGACACAATAGGGGAAATCCAGCTCAGAATAAGCAAAGAGGTAGTACAGGAAAACCTTCTTAAACTAAATGAATCCAGGACCAGATGAACTACATCCAAGGGTATTAAAAGAGCTGGCAAATGTAATCTCAGAGCCATTGGCAATAAGCTTTGAGAACTCCTGGAGAACAGGAGAAGTCCCAGCAGACTGGAGGAGGGCAAACGTTGTCCCCATCTTCAAAAAGGGGAAAAAAGAGGATCCCAACAATTATCATCCAGTTAGTCTGACATCAATACCAGGGAAGATTCTAGAGCAGATCATTAAACAGAGAGTCTGTGAACATTTAGAAGGCAATGCCATAATCACAAAAAGTCAACATGGGTTTCAGAGAAACAAGTCATGCCAGACTAATCTGATCTCTTTTTTTGATAAAATGACCAGCTTGGTAGATGAAGGGAACACTGTGGATATCGTATACCTTGATTTCAGTAAGGCCTTTGACAAGGTTCCCCATGACATTCTTGCAAACAAGCTTGTAAAATGTGGGCTAGACAAGTTAACTGTTCAATGGATTTGTAATTGGTTGTCCGGCCGAACCCAAAGGGTGCTCAGCAGTGGCTGCTTTTCGTCTTGGAAAGATGTGACCAGTGGGGTGCCACAAGGTTCGGTCCTGGGCCCAGTGCTATTCAACATCTTTATCAGTGACTTGGATGAGAGAATTAGGGGCATACTTATCAAATTTGCAGATGACACCAAATTGGGAGGAGTAGCCAATACCCTAGAGGACAGGATCCAAATTCAAAATGACCTGGATAGACTGGAGAGCTGGGCCAAAGCTAACAAAATGAAATTCAATACGGAGAAGTGTAAGGTACTGCACTTAGGGTGAAAAAATGAAATGCATTGATATAGGATGGGGGAGACCTGGCTGAATGAGACTACATGCGAAAGGGGTCTAGGAGTCCTAGTAGACCACAAGTTGAACATGAGTCAACAGTGTGATGCGGCAGCTAAAAAGACCAATGTGATTTTGGGCTGCATCAATAGAAGTATTGTGTCTAGATCAAGGGAAGTAATACTGCCGCTCTATTCTGCCTTAGTCAGACCTCACCTAGAATACTGTGTCCAGTTCTTGGCACCACAATTCAAAAAGGATATTGACAAATTGGAGTGTTTGCAAAGAAGGGCGACTAAAATGGTGAAAGGTCTGGAAATGATGCCTTATGAGGAGAGACTTAGGGAACTGGGTATGTTTAGCCTGGAAAAAAGACGGTTAAGAGGCGATATGATAGCCCTGTTTAAGTATTTGAAGGGGTGTCACATTGAGGATGGAACAGGCTTGTTTTCTGCTGCTCCAGAGACTGGAACATGGAGCAATGGATGCAAGCTCCAGGAACAGAGATTCCACCTCAACATTAGGAGGAACTTTTTGACAGTCAGAGCTGTTAGGCAGTGGAACACACTCCCTCGGAGCGTGGTGGGGTCTCCTTCCTTGGAGGTCTTTAAACAGAGCCTGGATGGCCATCTGTTGGGGATGCTTTGATCAAGATTTCCTGCGTGGCAGGGGTTGGACTGGATGGCCCTCGTGGTCTCTTTCAACTCTGCAATTCTATGATTCTATGATTCAGCACTTGCAAATGAATTCCACCCAGGGACAGGGGGGATTTCCAGCAGATAATCCGCCATCAACCAACCATTAGCCCAACATGTCTTCACCCAAACATTTTTGTGAGGGAACACATGTAAGGGAATATGGACCATCTTGTCTATATCTTGTCAAAAACAGCCTCAGCTAAGGATAGTGTGTCTCCTCTGAATGAATGCCTGGATGAGGTAATGGGCTAGATGAGGAAAAACAAACTGAAGCTGAATCCAGACAAGATGGAGGTGCTTAATGTCAAGGGCCCTAACCTGGGTGTGGAGGTGTGTCAACCAGTTTTGAATGGGGTTACACTCCCCTTGAAAGACTGTGTTCTCAGTTTGGGAGTGCTTCTGGATCCGTTGCTCCAAATGACAGCTCAGATAGATGCAAGCTGGTAGTAAGCCAGGAGTGCTTACTACCAGCTTCAGCTGTGCCAGCTGAGGCCCTTCCTAGAGTTGGAGAACCTAAACATGGTAGTGCGTGCTCTGGTAACCCCAAGGCTAGACTTTTGCAATGCACTGTATGTTGGGCTACCTCTGTACCAAGTTTGGAAACTTCAGTTGGATGAAAACATTGCAGCCAGATTAGTCACTGGTACATCCAGGAGTGATCATATCACACCAGTATTAAAATCTCTCCACTGGCTGCCAAGTAGTTTCTGGGCAAGGTACAAAGTGTTGGTTATTACCTTTAAAGCCCTATATGGTTGGGGTCCTGGTTACCTACGAGATCATCTCCTGTATAAGCCGCCCTGTACATTTAGGTCCTCTGGGGGACATTTGCTCCAGCCAGCTAGGACTAGCTTGTCACCCAGAGGACTTTTTCTTCAGTCACCCCTAGACTCTGGAACGGCCTGCCAGAAGAGATACAACAGCTGAATACACTGTCGGAATTTAAAGTAGCATTAAAGACCAGTCTCTTCTGGCAGGCCTATCCAGATGATTTTAAATTGTGAATTTTAGACTGTGTATTGATTGTTTTAGAATGTCTTAGTCTTACCTGTTCTTTTAAATTGACATGTGTTAAACTGATATGTGTTTTTCCAGCTACTTTGGCTTGGAAGGGTAGCAAGACTAAATTATATTCTGTGCTAGAATCATACTGTCTCTTTCAACAGCTAGCATAACAGCACTTCTAATGTACATTTCATGACCAATTTTTTAATGCTAGTAATCTGGTAGACTCTAGAAAACAAAACCTTACAGACGGTATTATTTCACAAGGGAAGTTGTTCCCAGTATAACCCTGACTTTAACCAAACCAGTAGAACTGTTCTGTTTCAAAGGGATTGTGCTTCTGACTGCCACCTTTGCTACATCCATGTGGGGAGCTGTTTTATTTAAAGAACTTTCCATCCCAGATAGTGTTCATATGATTCCATTTTCAAAGAGCTATTAAAGTGTTTATGTAATATACTGTTTGAGCCCTGGGGAAGTTTTTGTAATGTTTTACTCTATAGAATAGAAATAGTTGAGCCTGCCAGTCTAAGTAAGTGTACAGTAAATTGGAAATTATATTGCTGCTCTTCTTACACAGCTATACCAAGAGTCCAGCCTAAGTTAGCAAGAAGACAGAACTTTTTTTCATTTCAGAAATCTAGTTACAAGAGCAGTTATAATAGCACTAAGCTCTAGAGCATTGTTTCAGCGACCTTCAGCTAATCTCAAGGGAGATGCTTCATTACTGCTGTTTGTAGTACCATGCAGAATTATTTGTCTTCCCTTTGACTTTTGTTGTGTTACCTGGAATTGAAATAAATTTAATTAGAATTGTTAGCACCTGATGTACATATGTGTCATGAACCCCCTGGCTGAGGAGGAGGAGGAGGCAGAGAATGCAGACAAGGCAGAGGGGGAAAGTATGGCTGAGTCTGAAGAAGCAGGGATTGCTCCAGCTCCCTCTGAGAGGCCGAACCAGAGGAAGAAAACAACCCCCCCTCTGAAGAACAAAGTCTGCCAGTTGGTGATAGATAACACAGAGGACATGCCACCTCTACCTCCCTTCTCTGTATAAGGCAGAGACAAATGCTACGCCCATCTGTGTTTAAATACCAAATGCTGAGCTATGTCCTTCTTAATCAGCTCCACCAGACCTTGGAATTCTAGCTATAAATCTGGAAGCAGTTCTTCCTTCAAGCCAGTGCTGACAACTGCTTATCTTGAGCTGTTGCACTCCTCCTTGATTCTTGTTTGCCTTGACTTGAATAAACTTCTGGATTGCTGCTTTAACCCTTTGCTGACCACGGACTTGGACCAAGAACCTGTCTCTACTGAATTCTGGACTGGCTTTTGACTTCCCTGGCATCTGGTATGGACAATTGGTAATTGAACTCTGGACTGGCTTTTGACTGCTCTTGCATACTGTATGGACTATTGGTGACTGAATTCTGGAATAGCTCTTCACTCCTGCTTCTATTGTAGACAATTTACAACAGGCTAGAACTGCACTCCTTGCCCTGTTGTTCCTGCGGTCCTCCCCTGTTGCTCCTCAGGCATTTGCCACTGTGAGTTCAGGACAATATGATACTCAGTAGTGTGAAGGTGCAAAGTAGTGTTATTGCTAGAGAAATGTTAAGCAAACAAAAACAAACAGGCACTTGTTAGTTACATAAGTATTCACCTCCTTTGCTATGGCATGCCTAAATAAGCTCTGCCTCCAGAAGTTAGATAAGTAATTGAATGGAGTCCACCTGTGATCACTTCCAGTGCAGCATGATTAAATACATATATATATATGGAAGTCCCCAGAGTTTGTTGTAGAGTATATCTAATCAAACAGCATTATGAAAACCAAGCATCTATTCAAACAAGTTCAGCATCAAGTTGTGCAAAAGTACTAATCAGGTTTTAAAAAAATCCCTGGAACACTGTTAAATTCATTATTACAAAATGGAAATAATATGGTTCAACTGTGACTCTATCTAGAGAAGGCCTACTCCCCAAATTCAGAGAACAAGCAAGGAGGGCATTAGTCAAAGAAGCAGCCAAGAAGCCAATGGTTACTCTGAAGGAACTGAAGAGATCTGAAGAGGCGGGAGAAACTACCTGTGGGCCAAATGTCACCTGGATTCGTCACATACTGAATAGACTTCATGGAAGAGTGAAAATAAGAAAACCATTGATGAAACAAATCCATATCAGAGCCCATTAAATGTTTGCAAAAAGGCATGTAAGTGACACACTAAACCTGTGGGAAAAAGTTCTCTGATGTGATGATACTGAATCTGAACTTTTTGGCCTTGGCATAAAACACTGCATGTGAGGCAAAGCCAACATGCTTAATGCCCAGAGAATGCCATCCCCACAGTGAAGCATGGATCTTCTTCGTGGTCTCTGTGAATACACATGGTGGGTTACTTCTGCGCCTGCACAGACCATTTGGAACCATCTAGAATCGCTAGGCAGAATTTACTTTGCAACATTTTGGCGGTAACTCCATCCATCCTAATGGTCCCTTTAAAGGTGCTCACGCCTAAATCCCCTCAGTTCCTTAAAGGAGGCCACAGTGAGCAGCATCAGAAACATTAAAGCACATATGCCGTAGTAGGACACAGAGGGGAGGATGGGCGGGTCTGTGTGAATTCACAGAAGACTACTCGAAGATCTATGGTTACAGGTAAGCAACCTCTCCATCTTCTTCGTGGTCTCTGTGAATACACAGTGGGTAGATAGCAAGCTTCTCCTGCAGGAGAAGGGTGTCATGCTAAAGGATAGACGAGGACACTAAAGCCACAAGGGACAAGTCCTCTAAACAAAACAATGGATTTAATCACCATAAACCTCAGGAGGAACAGGTTACACAGGCACATTTCTTAACATGTCAAGTTGCAAAGAAACAACATATGCACATTCATTGAGCATGTAATTAATAGCAAGCAATGCATTCATTGAATGAAGGATAGAAACACTGCGCTCCCAAAGGCCGCCCCGTTACGGGACCGAGTGTCCAGTTTATAATTTGAAATAAAAGTCAATGGTGTTGACCACGTAACTGCTTGACAAACATCCTCCAGAGGTACCCCTGAGAGGAAGGCAGCTGACATCAAAACAGACCTGGTGGAGTGTCCTCGAACCTGAGAAGGCAGGGGCTTCTGGGCCAGTTCATAACATAGGGATATAGTGGAGACTACCCATTTGGATAAGCGCTGCGGAGAGATAGTGGACCCTAGCTTGGAATCAGCATAGGAAACAAACAGTCTTGGAGACTTCCGAAATGGAGCTGTCTGTTGTACATAGAAAGTCAGAGCTCTCAGAGCATCCAAAGAATGCAGAGTCCGTTCAAAGTCATCTTTAGGGTCCTACATCAAAACAGGTTACAAGTAAGAAACCTGTCCTTATACAGCATCATGTTGGGGAAATGCTTTCTCCCACAGGTACTGAGAACCTGGTCAGGAATGAAGCCAAATACAGGACAATTGTAGAAGAAAAACTGTTTCAGTTGTCAAGGGATCTGGAACTGGGGCAGAGGATCACTTCCAGCATAATAATGAGCCTAAGGCAGCAACCAACATAATACTGGAATGGTTTAAAAACAAGAAAATAGAATGTCTTAGTATGTCTGCCCAAAGTACAGACCTCATGCCAACTGGGAATCTGTGGCAAGAGTTGAAAGTTGCTGTTCACCAATGGTCCCATCCAACCTGACAGAACTGGAGCAATTTTGCCAAGAAGAATGAGCAAAAATAGCAGGATCCAGGTGTGCAAAGCTGATAAAGACTTATGTTAGAAGATTTATAGCTATAATTGCTGCCAAAGGTACTTCTAACAAATGTTGGCTCAGGAGGGTGAATACTTATCCAAATACCAGTTTGGCTGTTTTGTTTACTTAATTTTTGTATCATAATAAAAATATTTCACACCTTGTTGAGTATCTTGTATACATCTAGTGGTAACAATGCCAGTTAAATCCATTTGAGTTCCAGGTTGTACACAACAAAATGTGGAAAAATCAGAAGGGGTAAATACTTCTGCAATGCACTGTATATAAGCATAGTTTCCTTCTTGTTTGTTGTTGTTAACCACCATCAAGTTGACTTCAACTTATGGCAACCCTAAGAATGAGAGATTTCCAAGTCACCCTGCCATTGACAGCCCTACTCAGGTCTTGCAGACTTGAGGATGTAGCTTTCTTGATTGAATGTAGCAATTTGAAATGTGGTCTTCCTCTTTTCCTGCTGCCTTTTACCTTATCAAGCATTACTGTGTTTTCAGTGAATCATGTCTTCTCATGATATGTGCAAAGTTTGACAGTCTCAGTTCTTCTTGTACTATTTATTTAACCTGTTTCTCTTTTGGTTGCTGAGATTCTTGTAAATATACATTCTGTCCCTCTTTCTTTTTAGTTAAATATGATTTTGTCTTTACAATATGTTAATAAAACTAAGACAATTCATAATATTTTCAAGAAATTCCTGGTGTTTGACTGAAATACAGTTGTCCCTTCATATTCGCTGGGGTTTGGTTCCAGGACACACACACTCCCGTAGATACCAAAATCCATGAATACTCAAGTCCCATTATATGCAATGGCATAGCAAAATGGTTTCCCTTATATAAGATGGCAAAATCAAGGTTTGCTTTTTGGATTATTATTTTTTAAAGAATATTTTCAAGCCATGAATACTTAAATCCGTGGATACAGAGGGACAACTGTACTTAGATTCTAGTGAGGAAACAAGGAACTTGAGTGTAACAAATTGTACCACAACATCACATGATTTTCTTTGGCAAATAGTGTCAAAAACTGCTGTTGGACACATGCATTATGACATGCCCATTCTAGACTGTCCAAGAGTTCTTATCAAAGGGCTAGGAGACTAAAAGGATTCATCTGACTATTCTCTCTCTAAAATCTTTGTCTCTAAAAACGGGGTAGAAGGTTACTGTAGCAGAGCTATGGACTTTGTCACCTTTATTTGGAATATATTTTAACATGTTCGCACAACAAAGAATCTTTGAAAGAAACAGAATGTCCCCCATCTTCCATTTTTTGCAGTTAATGGTTGGTGAAGTTACAGCAGCTTTTCCAAAACAGATTGTTTCCAGCTGTGACTGCTGCCTCTGACATAATTTCCCAGGCAGCTGGGAAAGACTGGAATCTAGGTACAGGAAGCCTCCACTTATCTGATAGTCAGGGACTGCAGTGCTGTCAGAAACTGGAACTGGTTGAAATGCAGAACCCATGAAGAAATTACAGTAGCTCGCTTGGAACTGCCTGCACTCACCCATTGCTTGCAAAGTCTCTCAGTCAGCTTGGTGACTTTTCCCCACTCCCAGCATGCTTTGCAAGTAGTGTGTGTGCACGCATGGTGAGTTCCAAGCTAGCCTCCATAGACAAAAACTGTTGAAAAAGTGGATTCCTCATCAAATGAATGGAACTTATGCTTAATTTGCAAGCATCAAAAAAGTGAGTCGTCAACCAAGTCACCGAAAGGTGGGGGCTTCCTATAATCCAGAAAACACTGGGTGTTTTTTTAAAGATGCTTTTCAAACATAGCACATTCTGAGCTGAAGACAAGTATGTTCAATCACATTTTAGTGATTGAGGGAGTAAATCCTGATGTCACTTCCATTATAACAGTACCCAACACATAAATTGCTTGAGATGGGTTTCCTCATTCTACCACATGGTAAGTTTGAACGTTATCCAGGATTTTTTGTCTACAATTCAGTTAAGTGTTTTAGGAAGTGTCTTTTTATAACAAATGTTTGTGATTAAAAGAATACTTAAGTGGGAAAAGATGTTATATTCAAAAATAATGAAGCTATATAATTTATTTTATTTGCTTATTTAATTTAAATGCCACCTTTCTCCCAGAATGAGACCCATATAATATACTGATAGGATGGTCAAAGATAGTTCTAGAGATGTATTGTGGAAATACTATATTTAACTCATCTTACAGTCACCTTACATTCTATCTAACTGGTTCAACAACATTTCAGTCAAGACAGCTTGGATATAATGCATCCAATGCCTTTGACAGGATTAAGCAAAAACGCTAATAATGACCTGCTTGATTTTGGGAGATGGTTGTAATTAAAATCTCAACAGACATTGAGTTTCCTGTTTAATAGAATAGGCTGCAGTTGATTCTGCCCACTCCCTCGGTGGCTTTTGGTTTTTCTAGGAATATTTTGATCTGCTTTGTGTCACTACATTTCTTATGTAACTTTAGGCCTGGTGAGGGGAAAATTGTGCCAGCTCGACCTCCTCCGCCTAAGGGTGCTCCAGGAAGACCACCACCACCAAGGTCCACCAAATCCTCATCACAGACTGACAGATTTTCTCGCTCAGCATCGGACATGGCTCTCCATAAGAAATCCACTCTGTTTGGGTTAGAAGTCAAGCGAACAAAGAGTGATGTCATTAAAAATCTTGATGCAGCTTTACCTCCTCGACCCAAACCAGGTCATCCTCTGTATAATAAATACATGGTGAGTTGAATAGCAACATATTTTGAATTATCCCAATTCTGGTTTTAAAAGAAATGTATCAGTCACATTGATTTTGAATCTTTTAAAAGTTCAGCAGATAAAATACAAGGATAGATATAGACAGCAGTGATAATGTCTACCCAGAAAGCTATTCAAATACTTTTGCTCCTGTTCGGGGGCATCAGGCCTTGGCCATTTTGTTGTGATGGCAGACCAAATTGTCCTTGTTGCTTCTGCTAGCATTTGTAGACTAATAGCAGTTGGCTCAAAGATAGCTCCAAACTGGTAGGAGATAAGCAGAACATAATTTGAGCCAGGTTTAACAATGATAGAGCCTTTCTCCATTCTATATATGAATGCCTGGAACCTTTTAAGTTGGATTGTCTTCCTTTTTGGATTTGGATTCCTTTGAATTGTCTTCCTTTCCCTAAGCAAAAACAACTGGAACTGTTAAAGGGCATGGCTTCTGGCCAGGCTTAAGCTGTGGTTCTCTCATTTTACAAATGAAGCGCTGAAGTTAACTAATCTCAGGGACCGATTATATAATAAAACCCTAATTCATCTGATACATTTGTATTCCTAAAATATCCTTCTAAATTTGTGCAGGAATCTGAATGCAAGGGAAGAAAGTGGTCTGTTTCAGTGTCCTTGTTTTGTTTCTCCACGATCTATAATAAAACATTATGTTGACTAGCAGATTGACAGAAATTCATTTTAACTGCAATACTTAATAGATTAATTTGTCTTAAGCTTCCTGTGCCCCATGGAATTGCCAAGGAAGATATTCCTCCCCAAAATACTGGACTTCTCTCTTGCAAGGTAAAGCTGTTGTTTGCAGTTGTGAATATCTGAGTATCTGCTCATGCAGGATATTAAATTGTGAATCTTACATCTTTTTTTAACTGCAAAGCAAGGAGACGTGCTTGTGCTGGTGGACAAGGTTGATGACAGTTGTGTTGAGTGTCAAAAGGGAGAAGAAAAAGGCAAAGTTCAGTTGTCCCAAATGCATATAATAACTCCACTGGATGAGAATTTAAAAAGCAGACAGAAGGTATGAATTTCATATATGTATCAAAGACTGCATATCAAAAATGAACTAGAGAATAAATGCATTTTTTTAATCTAGATATAGGAGAAGTATATAGGTGCTAGGTATGGATATGACTCAGTGCCCTTCCAGACCCCGTAAAGCCTCTTCCCTACTGGAAAAAGGTGGGGGGGGGAGTTTTTTTTTAAAGAACCAACTATTTTTCTTTAAAGGTGGAAGACACCCATTCATATCGTATTTCACCTAACCTCTCCCCTTCTTGTTATACAGAATCAGAAGTTGGCTTTCAGCCTCTTCCACTTCGTTTTAGTTTATTTCTGGATATTTTCATCTGACCCCTGGACTTCTGGAAGTTGCTTACTTTTGATATACAGTATAGAGCAGTGTTACTCAAAGTGGTGGTATCTGGACTGGTGTAGGTTCCTGGCAAGATTGCAGGAAAGAAATAAAGAAACAGCTGTAGCCAATGGGCGCAGATATGGTGCTAGTCCCTCCCGCACTGGAAAAAAATAATTGCTGGTTCTGCACATCAGATAGTCTGAGGAGCACTGATATAGAGAGTTGTTCCACACAAGATCTCTGGCTTTCTATATATTTCTGCAGTGCCCAGCATAGTAATTTGCTTTAAAAATTACTCCAAGGCAAAGCATTGTCCCAGAAAAGCAATCTACATATCCCACTCAAAAACATAATTTTCTTGGTATAGTATGGGCCTGTTAGCATCTTGTAATTTTGGAGTACATATATGATATGTTTTTCAGAAGCATACCTGAAAGCTTTATCTGTTGCTATGCTGGTCTGTGACTGCAGTAAAGAAATTCTATTCTATTCTACCTGTTGCTCTTAGAAAGATAAATGTGGATGATGTGTTTTGAAAGCTTCTGCTTAACTTTCCCAAAGGGACCTAGTTTTCTTGGTGCTCTTGTAGGGTTAGCTTCTCTGAGAACTGATTAGAAAAGTTTCCAAATAAGAAAAAAGCTTAGATAGGCGCACTTCTCATTTAGAGTAACAAAGCAGTTTCATGCAGTTTTCAAAGAGGTGATTTGCTTTTTGCTGAGACATACTCAGCTGGTCTAAGACCATTGATTTTCAATGAGATCAGGCAGCATTAAAATCCAGATTAGCTGAGAAAAAGAATCAGGCCCTGCATTTTATGTCCAATAGCTTCTTTTAATGTGTCATTTAGCAACATAATTCAGTGAAGAATGTATTTCAGTCAGTGATGGGTGATCCAAACCAAAATTAGGTCTCCTAACAAATAATAGATCAAGCATCATAATTTCCAAATCTGCTGTTTTTCAAGGATTCAGACCATATGTGGAATATTTCTGATCCAAGTGCTCCACATGCAGTAGTGCTGCATAATTTTATAGCAGGTGAGTATAGATGCATGACAACTATGTATGTTAAAGATATTTAAATTTGCTTTTTTCCCAAGCATGCTTTAAAGACGTTAGTTTACTTTCTGAAATCACAGAATCATAGAGTTGGAAGAGACCACAAGGGCCATCTAGTCCAACCACTTGCCATGCAGGAATACCCAATCAAAGCACTCCTGACAAATGGCCATCCAACCTCTGTTTAAAAACCTCCAAAGAAGGAGACTCTACCACACCCCCTGGATATGGATTCCACTGCCAAACAGCTCTTAGGACTTTTTCAGATGATACTTACCACACAATCTTGGCTAATACTTTATAATCTGATTCCTTCAGCAATCCATAGGAGTTTTGATCTCAGATTGTACTGCATACCATAGCTAATGTGTCACCATGGATTGTACTGCATACCATAGCTAATGTGTCTAACCTACAGCTTGTCCAAGAACAACAACATGCTTGAGACAGATTCCCTTCATAGTTTTCTGATTACTATCATAATTATTTTATAAACTAGTTGGGCAAGACTAAATATGTTACTAAAAGGGCTACAGTGCAGTGATTAAAAAAGGCAGTGTGTATGTTCTGGGCAATTCTGGGGGATTGGTTGCAGAGAGGCATTATGTGGCTTACATTATCAGTTAAAACAAACTACAGGTTGCCCCCCGTTTATGTGGGATTGGTACTTGTAGTTTCACTTAACCACAATTGTGGTGGTTCTCTAGGCATCTGGAGGACCATAGGTGGTCTCTGTAGGCATTGGGAGGTCCTCCAGCATGATTCTACAGTCAAATTACACTGGAAGTTGACCATAGAGTTGCACCAGATGCCTAGAGATGTGGCGTCCAGCACGATTCTATGGTTTCTATGGCAGTTTGCTATCTAGTTAGCAAACTAGACAGTGACAAGAGGGACTTCCAAACAGATACAGATTATCTGACAAAGACCCTTCAGTCTAAAGAGAGATGGGTGGTAAACCACACCTGTTTTATATGCTAATTACAACAAGCTGTGGCAGGTTGTGGGCAGCAAACAACTTTATAATCACTGCTATGCCTGCCATAGGGTGTGTATATATGTTATTTTATGAAATGGATACCCACAATATAAAAATGTACTTTAATTTTCCATTGCCATCATTCATTACTTAAGATGCCTTACCAGAACATAACCAGTCAAGAAGTTCTGTGTAAAGTTTAAAACTATTATGATGCTTAAAATATATTTTACATAAACATATTCATGATACTTTATTATATAGAAGATGTTATCAATATGCTTTACTGATTACTTGGTTTTTTGAAGAAGCAGTGATTTTCTTATCCTGGTTTGTTTGCCTGCTAAAACCCTGTTTCTGGTTGTCCTGTTTCTACTTCCAATTCAGTTAATTTACTCAGAATGACTCAGACCTGATCCTCTAGCTCTAGTCAGGAACACCCTAGAAGGATATAGAGATTTTAAAAATCCCTCAGCTACCTCCTTGAGAAATCTTGCTGCTGTTGCATACAGCTGCTTTTTCCATCAATCTGACCAAACATACCTGTGTAGGAGAGCTTCTGGAGTCTTATTGTCTTACTGTCAAAGCAGATCCTCACAGCTTCTGCCTTCTCTGGTTTTAGCTCCACTTCCTCTTCAGCCTCTTTCATGGGGCTTTGCTGCTGTCATCTCATTCCTCAAGCTTTTGACTGTCTGAACTGATGCTTGGATAATGTTGGATGGATACTATCCAAGCATATCTACCAGTGAACAAAGACCCTCATGGGCCCAGAATAGACTGCCCCTCCACAAATGGATGAAAATGGCTACTCCAAGCCCCTGGACCTCTAGAACCTGCCCATCCCTGTTTGTTTTTTACTCCCTAGCCACAACCGTCTCATAAATGCCCTTTGCTGACTGTCGTTTGGTCTATATTTGTAACCCAATGAGAGCAAATAGAATGTTCATTAACTGGCTGGTTTTAACCTGACTTTTGATTCTCCTGTCCAACTGCAAATGAGCTTCCTTCTTAATGCAAGAGTAACATGTGCAGCAGGCCTCACATACAAAGTAACTGTTAGGCTTTAGTTAGAGACAGTCTTTTCATTTCTCTAACCTCTTAAAATCATAACAATGCTGTGGCTGGCATCCTCTTGTTGAATTACGATGGCTTTAAATACAACTTAATCCATTGTATATCACTTTTTTGGTTGTTGCAAAGGTCAGAATTCTCTACTGATCTTGCACAATGACTAAATCCTCCTAACTGACCTTTTAGCTGCAGAAGCACTCCTCCACAGCCATGTAGTGATATTGCAGGAACCAGACTCAGGACCACAGAGAAATTGAGAAAGTGAGCTTTATTCTCAATTAGCGTGGGCCCTTGGTGGAATAATTTCCAAAAGACCAAGGTGCCCCGAGCCACATTGAATGTAACTTTTTATAG
Source organism: Gambelia wislizenii (assembly GCA_030847615.1). Taxonomy (NCBI): domain Eukaryota; kingdom Metazoa; phylum Chordata; class Lepidosauria; order Squamata; family Crotaphytidae; genus Gambelia; species Gambelia wislizenii. Next base: position 64,472,381 of record JAUMIR010000005.1, on the reverse strand, counting down.
AGCATACAGTGTGTGTTATGAGATACAAACAAGAGCACTTCCCTCCTCCCATCTTGTGGTTTCCATGTCCATGTCCATATTTGGCACTTCCCTTGAGACAGTTTGTCTTTCCTTGAGACTTCCCTTGAGACAGTTTGTTGATAGTTCAAGGCAAGATAGCTTAGGAACATTTAGGTACAGTTCGGCCATTATTAGAGAAAGAATTTGTTTACATCAGCATATCATATGTTTATGGAACATAGGGTTGATTAGTAAAGAACATTGACCAGGCCTGAGAGTTAAAGAAAAAAGACTTTGCAGACTTCCAGAGTCTCATGGGCTATCTAGTCTGACCCCGAATAGTAATTGTAAGATTACAGCATCCAGCAAATAGACATTAGAGTCTACATGGCCACTACAGTGACCAGAGGAGAACAGGGAGCATCAGAGGAGCATCTGGCTAAGTTCCTGAAGCCAGGTGCAGAACAGACTGACCCCTGGAGGTCTTGGTGGATGATGCCATTGTTCTATGTCTGGCTATAGGAACATAGCCAGATGCTTTTCTGATGCCCTGTAGTCTCCACTGGTCACTAAATGGGAGGTTCCTGCTGCTAGAAGAAATGTTTGGGGTGGAGAGAAGAGACATGTAGTATAGTTCCACATGCAGAAATTTAAACACAATGACTCCATGATGCAGAATCTCAGCCTATATTATAACAAAACACATTCATAAATTTCACACAACTTCAAAACTGGAATTTACATATTCTCCACACACGTCTAGTGACCATAATGCAGTAGCTTGCCTACTGGAGAGCCATCTCCAAATGACAATTTAGTCTCTGCTGGCAGTACTAAATATCTTTTTGTTACAGTATTTTGTAAGTATTATTATTTTGTAGTATTTGTTTTAAATGAGGTTATATTTAGAAAGATTCCTTGCATCACATATAGTAATTATTTTTCCTTTCACAGAACAAACTGGTGATTTGGACCTCAACTCTGGAGAGATTGTTTATCTTCTGGAAAAAATAGATGATGAGTGGTACAAAGGACAATGCAGAAATCACACAGGGATTTTTCCTGCTAGCTTTGTCAAAGTTATTGTAAGTAGGCCACTTTGAGTGAAATATAGTGCATTCCATCTGTGTATACACCCTGGCTCTAATTTAATTTCTCCCCTGTGCATGTTACTGAGCATGGCATGTAGATAAATCTTGCTTGAGTGCACAAAGCAGATATCAAGTTGTTTGCGAGGTGCAGCAAGTCTGTTTAATCTTGCAATTCTGCCTGACTGTTTATGGGCATCATTTTCATGATAATTTCGAGTTAAGTGAGAACACATCCTTTACTTAATTCAAGTATGCTCATAAATCATGCTAAAGCATGTGCCATAGTAGTTTCCCATTTGGAATCCTCTTTGGTGTATCAAATAAGGTTATTTTTCCACTGCTGCTCTTAAGTGTTCTGCCTGCCTATCAAGGTGTTCTGGTTGTATGAAGCCAGGGTGCAGAAGATACCATGGTGTATGTCATGTAGGAAGTCAATAAGAAATGATAAGGAATTTAAGGAACTTCATTTACATGTGCTATAGTACCTCTTCTTCAAAAACCTGTAGAACGGCCTTCCACATTCTGGTTCCATTCAGTCTTGAACTTCAGGTCCCATCAGTGCCAGTCAACATGCCCAATGATCAAAAGTTCTTGGAGCTGTTATCCGAAACATCTGAAGAGCACCAGGTTGGGAAAGTCTACTTTGTAAGGAAGAATACCCAAAAAATGAGAGAGAAAGGAAACTGACCAGAGGAGCAAACTTAAAAGAGCTGAACGAAGACTATTCTAAGAATCAATCAGATATTTGAATGGATCAACCTCCCATAGATATTTCTAAGTCTGGAAGGAAATGACAATGAGATGTTTTGTGATTTCTTCTCCTCTGTCCACACATGACATTCTAAAGTCAGTTAATTTAAGTTTCCTTCTTTAACAGTAAATATGTTAAAATCTATTCATGAATACTTGTTGAAGCAGGCATGGGCCTCAAGTGTTTGCAGTGTATAGTTGTTTTCAAAATTCACAAGAGCAGAGATGCTGGCTGGGATCCTCTTGGTTACTTGTGCTGGTGTAACTGGGGACCAACGGTGCCGCTCCACTGACTCAAAAATCACTGATAGGCTTCTGGGGCGCACAGTCAACCATTGCTCGCCTGCTTCACTCTGTTCCAGGTCTCCCGCATAACCACACTGGCAGAAGTGCATGGTCTGCCAACATTAAATAGGATCTCTGCAGATCTAAATGCTGTAATAACAGGCAAGGGAACCAGGATGATTGTAGCAAGAAGGCACCCTCCTGTCCTTCTCCCATTTCTTAGCTATGTTTGACACCAATCATAGGGAAAATAAACCACAAAAAACAGTTCGTCTTCTACAGTTGCAGGTTTAACTTTTGCAGATTTTATTATTCACAGATTATTTGCTGCCACCTCCACTGCTGCCCTATGCCATTTTTAATAGGGACAGCAAGCTTTGCAAGTCCCTAAAAAAAATTGTGTAGGGCAGCAGTGGAGGTGGAAGCGAGCCCCGCCAGCCGCCCTTTTATGCCTTGTGAAGGAGTCCTGCCACCTTGAAGGCATCCACAGTGGGTTGAATCTGCAGCTCATACTTTTGTGTGTTAAATATGGTTGGGGGGGGGATAGAGATATTCATGAGCTTTTCACTTTTGCAGGGCTCCCACACTCCTAACCCCAGTGAAAATGGAGGACGAGCTATATTCTCTTTTGCATGGACAATGTCCAGACAGACATAGAAATATTGCAAACACACATTCTGTTTTCATGAACAGCAAGGGCTCTAAGCAGAAAACGCCAAGAAGTTTACATGTGTCAGGAAAAACCTGGCTTCTTCTGTCTTAGAATGCTGGAATTCAATAAGCATGTGGATTAGCTATGCAGTTCAAAAGCCTTGAATTGTATATTCACTGCCACTTCTGTTTATATGTGCTCAAGAGAACTTTTAGTGTGACATGTCTAATTCCTGTCTGTTTACTACAACAACAATTTTTAAAAATTTCAGTGTCATACTTCTCTATCTGGTTGGAATTGAAAACTCTATATTGAAAATCAATTAATAGCATACAGTTAGTAGCATGCACTGTACTAGGTAGTGGGGCTTCAGTCCATCAAATTATTAAATCAGAGTACATGGATGCAGATCAGTTTAAGATTATATCCTCCAGTGCCACAATTCTTTGTCTTTGTGGAAGTGGAGTGGGCAGTTTCACATTGTTAAAGAGATGGCTGTGGGCTTGTTGTTGTGTTCCTTCAAGTCATTTCCAACTTATGGTGATCCTATCATGGGTTTTTCTTGGCAAGATTTGTTCAGAGTGGATTTGCCATTGCCTTCCTCTGAGGGTAAGAGGATGTGACCTGTCCAAGGTCACCCAGCAGATTTCCATGGCTGTATGATGATTTGAACCCTGGTCTCCCTATGTTCTAATCCAACATTCAGACCACTACAACACACTGATTCTTTGGCTGTGAGCTACTCCTTGCCTTTAAATGAAGGGCAGGGGGTTGATGTAAGTTTTCAAAGACACATAAAGTTATAGATGGAGTGCATTGCCTTATATGGGATTGAATCACCTGAAATCCAAATACTTTAGCTCTAAAATTAAGCGTAGTCTCACCTGGACTCCAAATACCATCAGTTATCACTTTGAGGTTTATCCATTCTATCCTTCATGAGTTATTGTTGTTTTACTCTTTTACAGGATGTTGCAAGCCAGGTGTTATATTGCCATGAATCTGCAGCAGCTTGTGGCACATCTGATTATTTATTGTGTGAACCACCCTAAGAATATTTATATTGCATTGTGGCATAGAAATAAGTAGTTATAGATAATAGCAATGGCCTAATAGAGTTGCTGTTCATATATTGGTGTTAGTACAGCATGTAGACTTTCACCTGGGCATAGGTGCCCAGGTGAATGGATAAACACACCTGAAATGTAAAACATAGCTTCTATGACATCATCAGTAATGAGAAAACCTGTCTGTGTGTGTGTGCGTGCGTGTGTATGTGTTCTTGACTATTTCCAACTATTGAGATTACAGTAATCAGTTTGATTAACTCCCAAAATATTTTCGTTAGGTTTAATAACATTCATTAAAATGTTACTTTAACATAGAAATTAGCACAGATTAGAGAGGGAGTATCTTGTATGTGGGTATATAACAAAGCACAGTTGCAGTTCTGCCATTTGATAAGAAATCTGGTACTAGGTACAATTACTGTTTTGCAATAAAGTTTTATAACAATCATCCTAGGATTTCCATAGCTGGGTTTATAAGATATATTTCTGGATTATAGTGTCAGATAATCTCCGGGTAATTTATTATTACTCCCAGCTTGTTAAAATTCTACTTTTGTAGGAATAAAATAGTAAGATTTGTGACATATCTTTATATGTTTTGGCTTGCAGATGGTGATATATAGGAGATCAAAGTCCCGGAATGTATAAATCTGAATAATAATAATTCTGACTATTGTGACATGAACAAACAGATAATAGACTGTAATATCAATTAGGAGCACATGAGCCAAAGGCAACAGCATGTAATTACGCTCTGTGCTGATTTCTGCCATTTATGCATGCAGGCAAGAGGGGACTACTGATACTGAACTGCGAGCTATTAAGACCAACAACAACAAAATATAGAACATGGTGTGTCTTCCAGAATACTGAATAAAAAGTGATAATGAAAGAAGTCCATTCAGTTTTGAACACTGACCAAAACATTTGAACAATTGAGCATTGCCACATAAAGGCCATAGGTGGAACTGCAGTTTTTATCAAGCAAATTGTTATAAAGGATATCCTTCTTTTAAAGACAAACAGAGTAAATAGCTGAGCTATTTAAATGCTTTTCTCTTTCTTTCCTAGGTTGATATTCCAGGGGGAAACAACAGGAGAAAAGTACCCTTTTCATCGCCAAGTATCGTGTATGTTTTGATAACAGATGTTCACCTTAAGCTAGTATTAAAAGTAAATATCTATTAATGGGACTGAGGGAGTCATGAGAAAAAAAGTTTCACTTCGGTGACAAAGCTTCCCTGATTTATCCTCTTGTACCCTGAAAAGTTACATCTGTGGTTCAGGAAACTCTGTAATGACATGGAGCAGGGTGTATAGGTTGCCATAATTTGAATCATAATCTAGAGTGCAACACACCCACCAACCTCTTACAGGGGCTTTCCACAAAAACCTACATGGTTTTTTCTGGCTGCTGCAACAAAAAGCTAGAAAACCTTCAGCCTGATCCTAAGAGTTTGTGAATTATAAGAAAAAAGAAAATACAGAATACTATACTACTAATACTACAGCAGGTTCGTTAGATTCAACATTTTGGGCAGATGTGCTCACTACAGATATTTAGGGTTAGGGTTAGAGGCCATAGCAAGTAAAAGAAATAATTTGTTGGTAACTATTCTACACGTGCTTGTACAGTTGTCCCTTCACATTCGCTAGGGTTCGGTTCCAGGACCCGCCGTGAATACCCAAATCCGTGACTACTCAAGTCCCATTATATGCAATGGCATAGCAAAATGGTGTCCCTTATATAAGATGGCAAAATCAAGGTTTGCTTTTTCAATTACTATCTCATATTTTCAAGCCGTGAATACTTAAAACCGTGAATGCCAAATCCGTGAATGTGGAGGGACAACTGTACTGCTTGATTTTGCAAAATACTTAAAAATTACAGTCCCTTTTTTTCTTCCTCATTCAAATCAATTTCAACATAAGGTAAAGAACAAGACTTTTTGTGCTTCAAAACTAAATATCAGTTTGACTTACAATGATTAAAGGAACTGCCAGATGGCATCATCTCTCAAACAAGTATTTCAAGGATTGATGTTAATTTCTTTTAAATGTGGAATCTATGACTGCATTAGATAGGCAGTAAAATGTATGGAGGTAAAGAACAGTAATTTTGATCAAGGTTCTCATTAAAGAGTGAGTTATGTAAGGAAGGCAACAATTGCAAATATCTTTATGGGAGGTGGCTGCTAAATCAAAACAATCACATACAGTATATTCAGTTTTACAGGCTTGTCACTTGAAATACTGTTACAGCATTTTTAAATTGAAGTTAAGGTACTGAATTAATTAAATTCAGTTTTTGAGTGCCTGAGTACTATATGATTACTTTACAAATAGGTCTTTCTCCTTGCTTCCCTTGAAATATAATTTATTTCTTCTGGAGTAGACTTTAGAAAATTACAATAATAATTCAACAAGATGATGGATAAATGTTTCTTTATAGCACTTCTTATTAATTATCAGAGTTTCTGCCATGGTGGAGAAAGTACTGTATTTTAAAAGACCAAGAATAAAAAGTGATTTTAACTATTTCCTTTTGTTATCAAAACATGCTAAACCATGAAGATAATGCTTAGAAGTCACCTTGCCTCCTTCATAACATTGTTGGAAAGAGCAGAAATTACTGTACTGCTTTGCGTCTTACATTCTTGTTTTATTTAGCCTGGCTTTGTGTCCAAAATAAAAAGAAAGATCCGTACCTGTCCCACTGACATGTTGTATAAGAACTAGTGATACAACTGAAACTTTTATTCTCTGATTTGAGAAATATGAACTTCAGAAGGTTAAAATGTTTGCTAGAAAATTAGATAACTATGTCTTCATAATTTTTTTGCACCTCAGATTTTATTCTGTGGCAGAGAAAATTCATATTCTCTTCACTTCCCATCCCTATCTTGCAAACACCTTTCCCAGTTCCCTTCAGGTCCTTTATTTGGCTGCTGGCTAAGAGCTAAGCAGCAGGAATTCTCCTTCCATACCCAGTCCTGCCACATTAATAGTAGTTTTGTTTTCTAAAACTCATTGTGAGCCAAACTGCATGTTCAGCTGATCACAACAGCTGCTATACCAGCTGGGCTAAATGAGAAGCAATATTGATTTCAAATTTTGGACCAAAAAAGAAGATTAAAAACTAGGTTTGTCGTTAGGGCTAGTTTACACATAGTTCTATCAGTTCGTATAACTGGTTGCTTGGAGAAGTGCAACAGTTCTGTGTATCACGTTACATTAATACATTTCTGTGTAGTTACCTCCATGATCCAGGAGTATGTTGGGGGTAAAACGATGAGAATTTGCATTATGTGAATCACCTGAGATGTTAGATGTCAGTTTTAGCTACTGTGTTACTGACTTTTCTGCCTGTCACAACTAAAGCACTACCTTTTGTGGCAAGTATGCCTTACGATGAATTTAGTGTTAATGTAAAGAGGTGTTCACTGCTTTGAGTTAGCAGTCACACAGTATACAGTACTTCCTATAATGCACTCATAAGAGTAAAGCTGTTTCATAGTTCTCAGTACCTGCCCCAGTTAATGTAGTAATGGTTTGGACTCAGAAATTGGAAAATATTGTTTAAAAATTAACCATGATGTTCCTTGGATTGACTGATCTATGTTATTTTAGAGGGCCTAGGTGTATAGCTCGTTTTGAATACATTGGAGACCAGAAAGATGAATTAAGCTTTTCAGAAGGTGAAATCATAATTTTGAAGGAATATGTCAATGAAGAATGGGCCAAAGGAGAACTGAGAGGCGCCTTGGGAATTTTCCCCTTGAACTTTGTAGAAATCATTGAAGATCTAGCTGAACCAGGTAAAAAGGGGGGGCAATTCTAAGTGAGCAGGTCACTGATGTTTTCCAAAAGTATGTGGTTTAGTGATAGTAAGAAGCATTGTGGGAGGTGGGGGTGGCAATAGTTTCCACATATTTAAAAAAAAAAAACCATACAAAAGTACTATAGGGATGGAAAAAACCACAAATTTTATAGTCTAACCTTATTAATACCTGATTTATATACACAAATTTGTATCTTGAAAAATCTACTTAGGACAAATAATATAAGTTCAGTATCAAAAGCCACAGTGGTATGCCATGTTGTATATTAATGTCATTAGCATCTGGCATCAACATATTTGCTTATCTAGTAGTTTATGGGGGAAGTTTTGGAGAAAAAAGCCCACTGTCTTATAGCTGAAATGAGAATTATGGTTGCTTTCCTCTTCCTTTTTCCTTCTAGTCTTTGTAGGCAGTGATTGACTGTTTTAGCATTTAATTCTGTGCAGCAGTTAGAAAATTTTAGATGTTTTATAAAGTGATGAATAATAATATTGTATTATATTTATATATAGGTGGCGGAGCATCACTGAAAAATAAGAATTCTGCACCTGTCAAGGAGGTAGTATCGTAGTTGATAGTATTATAGTCAGCTTAAGACATTTTGCTAAATAAATATGCTATGTAAATATGCCAATAAATATACACTAGCTGGACCCGGCGTACCATACACCATAACCCCCCCCCAAATGCCCAGGAGACCTCATGACAACCCTTTGAGGTAGGCTGGTGGGTTTAACTCGACCCCCCGCCACTTGTTCTGCCCCCCCTCTTTCTGCCCCCCTGCCGCCCCTCACTGCTTGTTCTGCCCCCCTCTGCTCGTTCTGTCCCCCTGCCGCCCCCTCGCTGCCCGTTCTGCCCCCTGCCACCCCCTGCCCCTCGTTCTGCCCCCCCCACTCGTTCTGCCCCCCCTGCCTGCCCCTTGCCTTTCATTGTCCCCCGCCACTCGTTCTGCTGCCTGCCGCCCCCTTCCACTTGTTCTGCCCCCTGCCACCCCCTGCCCCTTGTTCTGCTGCCCCCCACCCCTCATTCTGCCTCCTGCCACCCCCTCGCCGCTTGTTCTGCCTCCCTGCCACTCCCCCACCACTCGTTCTGCCCCCCTGCCACCCCCCTGCCGCTCACCTTGGTCCACCACCCCTTGCACTCCACTAGATATGCACACAACACATCCACCCCCATGGTACCCCCTCTCCAGCCACCATGTTTAAAACCTATGTGGTCCCGCCCCCAGTGTGCTGATTGGCTGCCCAACAGACCTGTGATTGGTTGGTCAGTTCCCTAAGCAGCCAATCAGCACACTGGAAATGGCAACAAGAGAATTATATATATAGATTTATTAATATGAGTGGTATCCATTGTTTTCACTCTGTGAATAGAAGGGGTTCAAGGAAGGGATTACAAAAATGGTTGTAAGAAAGTTTGGGATTACAGTGTACCAGTAATAGAATGTTTCTAAAATGTGACTATGAAGGTCTTTGGAATGGAAAACTGAAAGTAAAAGTGGAGCAAGAGAGGGGAACATTTTTGAAGGAAAACGTAGAGCTTGGAAATAATAGTTTTAAAATAGCCAGTTACTTGTAATTCCTTTTTCTAGTAAAGAAGCCACAACTCAGCCACATCATGATTGTAACAGAAGGAGGGATAATGTCTCTCTCTTTTGTGATACAACTCTTCCTACTTACAAGATTGTGACTTCACTCAACAGAAGAGGAGGAATATTACAAACTTTGAATGCAGGCTCACACTTCACATGATGCTTCATTGTGAGTGTTGAGGCAACAAGAAGTTGGACAGGAGAAGAGTGAGGATTTTTTTAACCACAGGCCAGTGATTAGTAGGAATCTGATTTTTCTCCCCCTGAAGAAGTAACTAAAATGACTGAGTTAATTGGCAAAACAGGAAGTTGTTTTTCAAAAACAGTTATGAGAACAGTGGCTAATTACTGTAATTTTAACAGCCAATCATTCTTTTTTACAAGTAACTTTCCATAATCTGGAATTAAACAGGAAACCTTTTGATAGAGAGGCACAGATCCCCATTGCTGTGTACCTAAGGAAGAGGATGGTCTAGGAGAAGGACTGTTCTAGCACTCATTGAATTCTCTGATGGCAGATTCTTTTCCTTTCTCCATAAAAGCCAGTGAAATAAGATATGGACTCAAAAGTAATTTAACATGTTCCTTTCACTAGAAAGAGCACACAAAGAAGTAAGCCCGCTACAGCTATGCTACTTAAACTGAGCCAAAAGATTCACTATCTTTTCGTTGTGCCTCATGGGGCAGGATTGATATAAAGCGTTTCTCACATTTAACCTCAAGCCACTAATCCTTTTTAAGCCTATTAAATGATGTGTGTAGAATTAATGGGGCAGGGTTGCTTTCTAAACAGCACTAGAAAAGTTCTCTCTCACATAATACACTGACCTCAGACTCATTTTCATTTTCACAGTCGGAAGGACAGGCTGGAGAGTGGTGTGATGCACTCCATGATTTTACAGCGGAAACCCAGGAAGATTTATCTTTTAGAAAAGGAGACCACATCTTAATATTGGAGCACTTGGACTCAGAGTGGTACAGAGGGAGACTAAATGGAAAGGAGGGGATTTTCCCTGCTGCGTTTGTCCATGTTTGCTCAGGTACAGTGCTGGAAGGAAAATAAGTTTCCTGATCCCATTCTGGGCAGATATTTACAAGTCATAACAAAAGGCATTACACTAAGGATTAATCCAGTCATGAGTACAGTACATGTGGTACAGGCCCAAAGTACAAGTAATTTGTATAGTGCATTGAGGGAGCTGTTGATGGGTTGTGGTAGGTGTATATGAACCCCACTTTCCCCAAAATGCTCTCCTCATGCTGCAGCACTATGCTTCTGTTGGTTGTGGGAAAGAACATAAGGATTCATTGAATCTTGTGAGACTTGTCCAAGAACACTGTGCCTCTGTTCAATTTAATTATTTTGTATTTATGTAGATCATCCAATGGCCTCCATCAACATCCCCTCAGCATAGTGTATTCATGTGTGGACCTACTCTATGCTGAGTCATATGCTACCTTACTGTAAAGACCCAAAGCTGCCTCATGTGGCCAGTCTGTGCTTTGTGGCAAGCAGGCAGGATTGGAGAAAGTCTGGCAACCCCTGACCCTCCCCTTTGCCAGATGCACAATGATGATGTCAGTGATTGTCTTTAGGGCTTTACAGAAGTTCAGGAGAAGGGCTTTGGGCAGTGCACAGAGGGGAAGGGAATACTAACATTGTGTGTGGATGCCCCTACCTGAATTCTGGCCTAAGGGTGTCAGCTACAGGGTAGCCCACAAGTTGAATGAATAAATTAATGAAAATAAAAATTAAAAAGTCCATGATGAACAAAAGGCTTGTTCACACTCTGTGTCTAGGCCTTTCCAATATCTTTTATTAGCTATTTCAAGATAAAGAGGTATTGGTTTGAGTCTCTAGATTCAGTAGTGGTAAACAGCACTGGTTTGAAATTGGTAGACTCTTTGGGTGGAACCTACCTATTCCTCTGGTTTACTCTGCATCATACTCATTACTAATAATAGTGGTTCAAATTCAGCTTTGTCAGCAGCTAATAAAGCTGTAATCCACTTGGGACCAGATATCCTCAAAGATCATTACAACCCTGCTATGTTATGATCTTCAGGAGAGGCATTTATGGCGATGCTATATTTTCCTGGGATCTGCCTTATGCATGCCAAGAACGGAGCTGTTGTACTCCTGCAGTGCTTGCCTTGTGGAACTTCCTCTTCATTAATATTAGGCAGGTGCAGACCATTTTGCATTTTAGATACCTGCTTAAGATGTATCCATTAATTCAGGCTCTTTCTGTGTATAGCGATCTACAAGGTCTGTCTTAAACAATGAGACTCATGCAATAACCCATCTTTATTTATATGTATTACAATTCTAATGCTTATCCCCTTCAATATACTCCCCATTCACACTTACACACCAATGCAGTCTTCTCTTCCCCTGGTTGAAGGTGTGGAGCAGATCAGTTGCTGTCAGCTATGTCAACGCATCTGCCATTTTCTTCTTTATACATCAATTGACTCAAAACATGTTCCTTTAAGCACCTGTTTCACTTTAGGGAAAAGAAAAAAGTTGTATGGTACCAAATCTGGCGAATATAGAAGCTGTTCAAATGTAGTAATGCATTTTTAGCCAAAAACTGCTTCACAGAAAGTGTTGTGTGAGCAGCCGCATTGTCTTGATGAAGAAAGAAACCATTTCCCCACAGTTCTGGCCTTTTTTTCCTGACTCTTTTCCTTAGCTTTGTCAAAACTTCCTTATAATAATGCTGGTTCGCTGTTCTGTTTTCTAAAACCATTCTGCCAAAATTACACCCTTGATGTCAAAAAACAACAAAAATGAACATGGCTTTAAATGTGGACTTGCTTTGATGTGCTTTTTTCATTTTTGGTGATGATGGTGTTTTCCAGTGCATTGACTGTCATTTTGTCTCAGGATCATACTGGAAGATCCAGGTTTAATCACAAGTGATGATTTTTTGAAAAAGGTTTGGGTCTACCTCAAGTCGCTGCAGAATGTTACATTGCTTGACTTTTAAACTTTTAAATTTTTCCAGCATACAACAGACAACACAGCAGCTTTAAACAACAACTGACAATTAACTGAACGGCTGAGAGTGTTGATGCTTGTCATGCAGGTTCAGACATGTTCAAGGTCACCACTCAAGTGTTCACAATCAGTTCTCCCTGATTTGTCTGAAAGGTAGAAGCACAGTCTCGTTACTTAATAGACAGACCTCATATTCTTTTTTTAAAAAATGTTTGTATTACAAAGGGCCATTTTAATGATCAGTAGTCTACATAACTTTTTACAAAAACATCATATAGTCTATCATCAGTGCACTTCCTTCAGTGTTTTTCTGCCTTTAAAGTTCCAAGATAAAAAAGCTCTAAGGTTTCCAGCGTAGTTGAATATACCGACTGCTCTGTACCCTGTCAATGCAGGTTCCACACTTTGGAAAACTGCTTCACATATGAAGTAGGTACCCAATAGGCAAATGAGTCTCATTGCAGTGAGTGAATTTGCAGATAATCCAGATTACCCTGGTTGATGGTATTGATTGGTCCCTGAAGCAGTGCATATTCTGCCATGGAACTAACAGTTCATCCCAACGAGACATTTGGTTAGTTTCTAGAATAAAATCATCACTCTTAGCACACAAAACGTGGTGTCTTGAAAACACACAGTGTACTAGAAGGAAAAATGTTTGCTTAGAGAGAAAACGATTAGCCAGTGACAGAGATGGATTAAAAGAATTGGACTGTTATGTCACACCTTGGCAGTGCACACTCCAGAAGCAACCCTCTGTGTTTATTTTTGTGTTGAGATTATGAAGTTGCAAACATGATATGCAAACATGTAGAACATTCAGTTCTACTATAAAATAGATACAAAACTAATATTAATATGCTTGCATTTGTGTTATTGGCAATATAGTGATCAGTTTTTCCTCTCGCACTGGTAATGACAACCATACCACCATGCTGCTGCTTTATCTTTTATCATCTCAATGGTACATCTTGGGACAGTGCAGAAGCATTGACCTGTGTCACTACTTTGGCATAATATCCTTCTGAATTATTTCATGGTAAATACCCCGTTTCTCTGTATGACGTGAAGGAGACATCCTGTATCAAGTAATCTCCTGTTGCCACCCTAGGTAGGCAAGGGTCATGTGAAAAGATGTATACCCCTACACTCCTGGCTCGTCTCCCAGTTGTTCCCCTCCCCTTGCAAAGCTTAAGTTTCCTTTGCTCTCTCTGTCTCCTTCAGTTCTTCTGAATTCCTTTTTAAAAAATTGTAACTCTTTTCCAGCTTCTTCTTGCTCTGTTCTTTAAAAAGAAAAGAAAGTCCTTTTTCACTTTAGCTTTCCTTTTTCTTTCTCACCTCCCCCACCCCCCAACCAGTATGGGGAAGGCTACAGGCAACTCCAGCAACACTCCCCATGTTGTGATGCTCAAGAGATTATTGCCTGTTTTGCAGCGACTGCATGGAAGCTACTGTCTCTCTTGTGAGCTGGTCAGTTCCATGTGTCAATCCCTTCCTTCATCTCATTGTGGTACCAGTAACTTAAACCTTCACACCTGGGATAGCTTTGCCAGCTCCCAACATGGAGATACAGTTTCCCCCTCCCTCTCACAGCCTCTATGCTCACACAACCTAGCAGCTTGGTGAGACTCAAGGGTGATTTACTTTAGGGCAGTGAGGAGGAGAGAGAGGATGAAGATAACCTAATCTCTCTGGCACAAGGAGGTTTGGAGGAGGAGTGCTCGAACCTACACTTTAGTTGAAAATCCCCTTGCTCTTTCCCCCAGCTTCATGGCAGGTGTCAGCATCACAGCTTTTGCATGTTTTATCTCATCTCCCTTCAGCAGCTTCTTGATACTTCAGTGGCCTCAGTAGTGTTTCAACATCACACCATTGCCCAGGTGGGCATCTAACCGCTCTTCTGCCACCTCCCCTTCCTCCTCCAGGTGACCATTTTCATTCTAATGCCTTACATAATCTACCCTATCCAGCTATGCAATATATGCCAGTCAATATATTAATAAACCTGCGTGTTATTAAATAAGGATTCCCTGGTTCAAAATATTAAGTCTGCTCTAACTAAACAGTTTCAGCAGGGCTCTTCAGCCCCACATTATTGCTAGCCTCATAAGTTTCCTGCTCAGTCTCCTTCCCCCAGGATAATCAGGCTTCTCTTCACTCCTTAGGTGAAGACCTAAGCCAACTCTCACTGGATCTTAGGGGTTTGGTACATTCTAATCTTGATCTAGGTATACAGGATATTGAAGCGTCTATGCATAATCATTCTGATCTAGAAGAGGTCAATGGTCAGATAATCCAGATCAAGATAATTCTGTTAATGACAGGCTTTATGGTTCTAATGACTTTATTCCACATCTGTCTAAAGCCCTGCAGACTTTGGGTCTCCAAGAGCCATCTTCTTTTGACAATTAGTCTTTAGCCACTACCACACTTTTTGCTGCAGCATGCAGCGTGCCTTCAAGATTTTCCATGGCAAAGACTTCCTCTAAGCGGGTTCCCTTCCCCCCACACTTTCATGACCTATAAACTGAATGGGCTCCCCCACTCAAAAACTTCACACACTTACATCTAAAGCTGTAGAGATGCTTACAAACCCTTTGATGGATGCTGTCATTTCCTTTCTCCCCACATACCAGGGCAGAAAGGTCAAGCCACCCACTTAGGTACATTGGTTTAAGTTATGCTTTTGACAGCCTATTCCTAAGCCATTTCCAGCCAATTCTCATTCCACCAGATTGGCGATCACCTCAGTAGTCTTTTCCATTAATGCATCATTTGGAGAAGTTTGCAGAGCAGTAGCATGGTCTAATCCCTCTACATTCACTAGAGATTATAAACTGGATAGGTTTACCTTTCCGGAGGCTACCTTTGGCAGAAAGGTCCTTTTAATAAGTCCTACCTTCCTAACATTACTACTGCCCTTGTATGTGGAAGAAGGCAATGCCCATGTCCACCCTACTGGCAGCCTATTTCATCTCTGACCTCTCACCTTGTATAGGCACCTGTTCATTTGTTTGTTCTCTCTCTCTCCTAATCTGGCTTGGCTGTGGTCCTGAACTGGAAGCAGAACCAGAAGTATAAACATACTTTTTTCACTGGGTAGCAATAGGAGATAACTCAGTACAGGATGTATCCTCCTTTTGCCTACAAGAATGACTGTCACAGTAAGTACCGAATGTCCCAATTGCAATAAAAACTTTGGTTAGTACAATTCTCCTTATGTCCTTTTGGCTAGAAGAATAGAGATCGATCGATGGATCGATCGCCATCAGTGTACATTGTGCTTTATATGAACAGTTTACAATTGTTAATTTGTTATTTCCATGCCCTCAGGCTTACAATCTAAAAAGACACAACACACAAGGAAAAGCAGATGGCAATGGGGGAGGGAATTAAGTCCAGCAGATGCTGGCTGCTGTTCTCTCTCTCTGAGACCACAGTAGTGGCAGTTGTGATGGGGAGAGGGACTTTCATCAGCTGCTGAGCCTAGGGATGGTGGAGCTTTGCCTGCCTGTTCCTCTCTCCTTCTGAGGCCACAGGAGGGTATTTCTGTGACTTGGTTTATGAACTGAAAAAGTATGTGTTCAAGCATTTCACTGACATCTCAGAAACACAACCATAGTGGTGATTATGTTCTAGCAACACCATCTGTCAAATAAAATTGCGTAGAAATTACTGCAATACTGTATAGATTATCCTGTGCTGGTTGCCCAGTATACAGCACAAATTTATTATTATGTATTTAATCAATGTACTTAATTCTTATCAGAGCTAAAATTATATTCCAGAATGGTGATATTTTGAAATCATGACTTATAGTTGAAGAGAGTAGTTTCATATTCCTGTAAATGCTGTAACAGTAACAGAAAAAAATTACAGCTGAATATTCTAATTCCTATCTTACTCACGCATTACAGTTTCTGTACTACTAGAACATAAGATCAGTCTTTTGGAAAAACAGACAACAGTTTACAATGAAGAAAGTCTGTAGTTTTCTAGAAGTACCTTTAAAAATGGCATGAAGTTAAATGTTAGAAATTGGGAAATTACTTCATTACCACTCAATGCTAATAATGGGAAATGTTTAGTTAGTTGGGCTATTGTCAATTAGTTCATTATCAAAAACATTGTTTTGGGACCAGAACGTGAGATTTATAAAGGATAGCACAGAAGTTTTTACCATTGACCCCCATGGGCACATATTGTTCTTGACACCTTCCAAAGTGTTCTTATTCTCATTTTAAAGTTTCCTTCCCCCAACTTGAAAGTTTTTACCCAGATAGACTACAAAGCCCTTAATCTAATTGTTGGATGGGAATGGTGGACTTGAACACATTTGGAAACTATCTCGGAAATAGTTACCTTAAGATATGGGATCTCATCTTGCAGCCTGTTCAACTGAATTCTGCATCTATATATCTTTTTTTTCTACCCACTAACCTCAACCAACATGCATGCTGTTTGCTTGCCCTCCCAATGCCACTTTCTTTATTAAAGGGTAATAAGGAGTGGTGTTAAAGCAGGGGTGGGAGTTCTACATCCCTCTAGATGTTATTGAATTGTGGATTCCAGCGTTCTTTAACGTTAGCTGTACTATCAAGGGCTGCTGAGAATTCTGGAAGGTGACATGATTCCCAACTCTGTTAGTATTATGTATTTTTTTTTAAAAAAATTATATTGTGCTCTGCAGTGATCAAGGGAGAGCACGTGTTGTTCATCTAAGTAATTTTTTTGACAGATATTGGGAGGGTGTGAATTTAGCTATCGGTATCTTTTGGCTCCAATATTACCAAGTCCCTCAAAGTGTATGATACACTGGAGAACAGCGTATGTGAAAAGCAGAAAGAGAGGCAGGAAGGGGGAGAAGTAAAAGCCAAGGTGAGGTTGGGACTATTCGTTTGGCAGCAATATCCATGCCTTCTACTTGTCTGCTCAGTTGTAGGTGCATGGGTCAGGAAAACTTTCCACTTAATTATTCAAATACCTGGCACCTTGTGAGCAATGACACACTGAAGAATTACAAATAGGTTCAATGAGATTGGCTTCTGAAAAGACAGTGGCTAAATTAATCTTTTGGCTTCATATAGTTCCAGTTTCCCTAAGCTCCTCAAAGTATGTGACCCACAGAATCAGGGGGTGGGTGGGTGGAAAGCAGAATGATTGGAGAGGGAAGCAAAGAAGAAATTCTTCAACTTCTCCACAATCAGAGCTCATCTACTGCTTCCCTTTTTTTCTACACAGAATTCTGCTGCATAGCAGTAGAGCCACAGGATGCATTTCCTACAATCCTAATTCTTATTCTCTTCAGGCCTTCCTGTCGTAGTCCCAGCCAGAGGGAGAGCCAGCTTTCTAATTAATACTAACATCTTAATCAATGCACTAACACATAGAATTAACTTTAAGTGTCAATTAGGAAACATAACAAGTTAGGCCCCATGACCAAAAAAACCTAAAAATTAACTAGTTCTTCTAAGTTTTGACCAAAAATAGCATTTAAATGATATATTTTACAGGAGGAGCACAAGTATCACAGTCTGCAAATGGGAAGAAAGGAAAAGCCAAGGCCCTGTATAACTTTCATGCTGAGAACATAGACGAACTCTCCTTCAAAGTGAGCATTTTTAATTCATGTGTGTTTGCTGCAGTGCTGTGGTAGGGAGATGGCATCATATCTCTTCTGCACTAGGGAACATTTTGAATAAATGTATCTATAAAGAGTTTTTAATTGCAGTTTGATAGTTACTTCTCATGTATTATTACTTCTAATACCAGTTGTTTTATCATTGGCTCATATGAGTCATATGAGATTACTTAAACTGCCGTTTATGACTCAAGTGTTGACCCTTTCCTAAATTAATCCTAGAACTAGCAGCCACAGGCTGTAGTTCAGTAGTACAAGATATGTATTGCTTGCAAGAGGTTTAAAATGTAATCCCCTGTCTGAAACAATGATACCTGTTGCTGGTTAATGTAAACAGTGTTGAGCTAGTTTAACCAATGGCCTGTCGAAAGTAGCATTCTTTGTTCCTGTAGTGAACTAAATACAGTACTGTACAGCCAAAAGCATATAGTGATGTAACTATTGCAGGGATCAGCTAGCATGATAAAACATAATTCTATTTCATTGGTGGTCTAACCCTATACATTTCTTCTGAGAAGTGAATTCAATGGGACTTAATCTCAACTCTGCATAGGATTACAGTTTAAGGACTTTATCAGATTACCCCCCCCCCCTTAACATTCTTTTGCCAGCATATTTTGTGGTGTTTTTATGCTGAAAAAGAACACCCACCAGACCTAGCTTTAGCAGGATCAATTAAACCGGGGAGGTTAAAAAAAAAAAAAGGTGTCCCCTACCTGGCTGTCCTGATCTCACCCGGAAGTGTTTTGTTTTTTTATCATATAATTTTTATTGTCCGATTCTCCAGTTAGGTACAATCAATACATACACTTTACACTCTTACAAGTCATCATCTAATTATCTTACAATTCAAACGATATTATGTTATGTCTATAAATGTTACTACCCATTCATCTAATACAAACAACCAATCCTTTCTTCTTTCTTTCATTAAAATCTACTCCATTCCTTTACCTCTTCTGTCATTTACCCAATCTTCCTCAACCCGGAAGTGTTCTGACAATTGACGCTGTATTCACTGAGCACAACGGTGTGAGTATTTGGCAACAAAGTGGAAAAGGAGATCTCTTGGGCCGTCAATAAAAAGCAATGGTTTTTTGACAGTACATGATCATGAAAGGATGACATTGTATAGTATGTGCACCCTTTCATGATCATTAGGCGTCATTATGATGCCATATTTGCTGCATCTGATAAGAGTCCTAAGACTACGAGCCTGCTTGTGTTTTAAAAAAAAAATAAGAAATTCTACTGAGGCCATACTTTGTGGTGGATATTTTATGGGATTCTAGATGTTGTAGGACTGCAACTTACAGCAACCCTGTCCAGCTGCCGGTGGTGAGGAATGCTGTGAGTTCCGCTCAACATCTAGTAAGATGCCTGATTTCTATCTGTCTTACTGCAAGTGCCTTCCCTATTATTAGTACATATTTAATAACAATCAAATGGGTTTTTCTCAGTGGTTAGCATACTTCTTAAACTTTACAGTCTTCTCGGTACTAAGTTAGGACATTGTTATTTCCCCAGCCATTTTAAATTGAAGCAATCCCTCAATCTTTCTAAAAATTAATGACTGTATTTTATGCCAGTGCTTGCTCTGTGTCAAGTCTTAATTATTGCTTTGTCGTTTACTGCTATGGAATATGATCCATTGCTCAGTAGAAATATGTTAGATAACTAATTGAATGAACTTCACAAACAAAATGAAAACTTTTATTTCAGAATTTGCCACTTGCAGTTTTGAAAGCCACTGTAGTCTTACTTTTGCTCCTAGTCTTCATACTAACCTGAAATTTTAATAAAAAACATTGTGAGCAAAGTATCATGGGGAGGTTTTTTTTTAATGGTATTGGACAGTTCTGAAAACAAGTATACATGAGGTGTATTCAGATAAACTGTTTTACCTATTCCAACAGGTTGGTGATATTATATCAGAACTGGAATCTGTAGATGAAGAATGGTTGAGTGGAAAACTACATGGCAAATCTGGAATATTTCCAAAAAACTTTGTCCAGATTCTACAACTCTCCTAAGGATGAAACCGTTCTGAACAATCAGCCAATACAAATGAATACCTTACTAGCACAAAAGCACATTATACGCTGGGCAGCAAAGGTTGCCGTTTATGATCATTTGATCAAACCTTTGACTATCAAATGCATTTTTGCACTATTTTTATATTACAAAATTAGATTGTACAATATTTTTATTTTCCAGTAGACATAACCCCCCCCCCAAGCTATCCATCGTTCCAAGAAACTGAATTTGGTACAGTGCCTATTTAAGCTGCCTGCATTTTAGCACTCAAGTACAACTGCATATTGAAATACTAGCTGAATTGTGCCTCTTTGTTACCAATACAAATAATATGGTACACTTTCTCAGTAAATTCTTAACAGCCACTGTGTGAAACCAATAAATTCTCATGTACAGTATATAGTACAGGGTTTGGGGTTTTATTTTACCTTTTTATTCAGACCAAGTAAATTATCTATTGCTTGATGCATCACTTATTTTATGACAGAAGGGATTAAAATATCCTGAAGCAGGATTCTCTGGAATTAGTTACAGTTCTCTGAACAGACAATACCTTACAATGGATCAGAACAGTTTTGTCTTATCTACTCTGACTGATAGTGGCTCTCTGGGGTCTTAAGCAGTGGTATTTCCATCATCTGCTAACTGATCTTTTCAAGTAAACTTGGAGAGGGTTGAGCTTGAAATGAACTGTGTGCAAGACATATATTCTGCAACTGAGATGGCCTGTGGCCTTTTCCCCACCCTGTTCATTTAACCAGGTAACTGTCAAGGAAAGATCTATGTGAGCAAAGGGTTCTACTATCTATTAATTGCATTACATTTTTATATCCACAATGCCTCTGTATATTCATGTTTCTCATGTCCTTCATTCTGGATCATTTTAGATTTTTCTAAATCATGCAGTCATCTTTTCACCAAGTCTGTTTTCAAGAATCATGTTATATTTAGAAAGTATGTGGTGCTTCGTGTTTGAAAAGAATGAGTGATAAGCATATGTGAAACTACGTCTCATTGCCATAGTTGTTTATTCTTCTGAGATAATTCATGTCATTACTACAAAAGTGTATCAGTCTGTTTTTGTATTTTATTCATTAAATTTTCTATCTTCAAAAATAATTTATAATGTAACAGCCGAACAATAAACTGCTGGAAATAATCATGCAAAGCTTGGCATAAAGCTTGGGTGACATATATTCAACCCATGTTTCTAATCTGTAGCTGTGTTGAGTATTTCTCCTTAAACCCTTGTAATTAGTCTAGGAAACAGCACATAATTATAATACATAAACATTATAAATCTAACCTGATCAAGAAACAATGAAACCCCCAAAAGCAATTACATAAACAGAGTAATCTGGGATTACAGTCTTCTCACTGTATGTGCTGTGGAAGCCTGCTGGAAATATGTGAAAAATAAGAAAACCTTGTATCTAAAAATGGTTATGAATTTGTAGCCAAGTCAGTTTTTATAGATAGCAGGACTGTTTTCTCCCACAGCTGTTTTAGGAAATTCTGGTATAGTTCCTTCAGACAAATCCCACATTCCCTCATAGCATTTTAAGGCACTGGCATGTGCAATCTGTGTGTATGTGCCTTTAAGTCACCTATAGACTTATGGCAACTCCATGAATTTCATCCTTTTTTAAGGCAAGGAATACTCAAGAGGTGGTTCTGCCAGTTCCTTCCTCTGAGATACTGTAGCCTAAGTACCTGGGAACATTGGCAGTCTCCCATAACTCAGAACCTTTCAAAGACAAATGTGGATCTATATGGTTTGTAACTGTCTTCCTGCGAAACAGGACATTTCAGTACCCTAGTTCTGTTGCAGAATTCATACAGAAGTAGATCCACAACACAAGCATTTTGATGTTACCTCATGAATTTTAACAATGTTCCTGAGTTTCAGCCAGCTGCCATGTAATTATTTATGGACAAAACACCTCAGGGACAAACTGGCAAAATAAATCTTTTAACATTTTTTGTGGGGTGCTTTTTACTCCAAATAATTTAACTTATCAGGACAAAAAGAAAGATAAAGTATAGATCCTGGTTTCATGAAAAGCAGAGATGGGAAAACCTGGTGCAGACATCCCAGCATTTTCCACACAGCAGCCAGAGACATTTAGAGATGTCAAGAGGATGGAAATAAAGTACTAAAAACCTTTGAAGTGTTCCTCACAGAAAGCATTCTTTACAGCATGGAAATAGGAACTTCTTACCAAAGTGAAAGTGTGGAAGCTCCTTAGTGTCAGTGAGCTGAAGACCACTGCTTCTGACAGCGCTGTATCATGGGAACATGAAGCATCAGAGAAACTGACATCCAGTTAGTTCTCAGGTCCCTGCCATTTGAAAGAAGAGCCTGAAAAGCTTTTCTATGCTTACAATGCATTTAATGTTGACAACAGGGAAACGAGAGGGATGAACTGGCTGCCTTTCAGGACATGACTACTGTATATTGAGCAGCTTTGACATAACACACACCTGTGACAGATCTAGTCATTGAGGTTGAGTTGAGTGGTAAATGCCCATTCTGGCAAAGTATGATAGGTAAATCAGGAACATACCACGCGAGTTACTCCTGGAATGCGGAGATGCAGCCCCTGGCTAGAAGCATTTACCTAGGTGTGCAGCTTGGCTACAGTTTGACACTTCAAACCAAAGTTAACACAGCAGCTTGGATGTGGCAGAAGACATGTTAAACAAAACCTAATATATGTTGAAACCACTCAACAGAAAAAGGCATATCCCCACACTCTTGTGCATGAGGGCAGTGGCTAAGAAAATCAGTGCATTGTATACAAGATTTACTTCCAACGGCCACTGTAGCAGCAAGTGCCGTGCTTTGGTTGTGTGTAGAGTGGCTGTCACAAATAATGGCTCTTCATTTAGAAACCTATCCCTCAGCAAGAACTATTGTGCATTACTGGGGTAAAAAAATGCCCCTTGATATTATTGTTACTTCTTCCTACAGATCAATCAAAAGTTATTTTCCTTCAGAGTTTATGTCCATGTCCTAATTATTTGGGTTCACAATACTTTTTTTTTCAGGTTAAAAATAAGATGCAAAAACTGGTATCTTTCCAGAAAAGATTTTCTCAAGTGAGCATGTCTCCACCGATGTTTGGGTACTGGGAAATGGCCCGCTTTCTCTATGTACAAATATTTTTATGAAAATGGAACATTTTAATCTTTTGAAGTACAGTACATTGGAATTCCTTTGGTGTTAAAAACAGTCCTTCTGTAACTCAATCCGTATATGCTGCATTTTGGCTTCTACTATTAGGCAATTAAGCTTCTGCTTGAGAACATGTACATATGTTTTAAGTCTCATGTTTAATTAGAAACAAAATTGAAATACAGTTGTCCCTCCATATCCACGGATTTGGCATTCACGGTTTTAAGTATTCACGGTTTGAAAATATTCTTGAAAAAATAATCATCCAAAAAGGAAACCTTGATTTTGCCATCTTATATAAGGGACACCATTTTGCTCTGCCATTGCATATAATGGGACTTGAGTATTCACGGATTTGGGTATTCATGGGGGGTCCTGGAACCAAACCCCAGCAAATGTGAAGGGACAACTGTAAGCATAAAGATGTTACAAATATTTATTTATTTATACCCCCACTCTTCAGCCACAAGGCTATCAGAGCAGCTTACAAATTGTTTTAAGCAATAGCAATTTATACATCTACACTGTATTAAGCAGTTTCCAATGTGTGTTAGCTAATTGCCCCCACAAGCTGGGTCCTCATTTTACCGACCTACGAAAGGATGGAAGGCTGAGTGAACCTTGGAGCCCGCTGGAATCGAACTTACAATGTGGTGACTTGCAGTACTGACATTTAACCACTGCACCACCAGGGCATGTATGTTTAAATATGTATACGTTTAAATAGCCATGCACTGCTTTTAAGCTGGTGAGCTCTATTAGAGGACAGAGCAATGAAATTCACAGCTGAACAGCAAGCGCTCACCGATTCAAACCACTATGCCACACTGGCTCCTCTCCTATATGCTCACTTGCCTCTATATACTCTTCCTTCTAAAATAAGGGGAAGTGAATAGCCAAATATGCTATTGTAAATTTTATACTATACCTTTCTAGACTCAGGAGATTAAGCTCTCTTTAAAGAAACTATTTCAAAATACAGGATAAATCTTCTCCAGTTAAGGTGGCACACAAGCTGAGCAGCTATTCATTCACCCAATACAAATAGATAAGGAAAAGAACGCAATTGTATCAATATGGGAATCCCCCCATTTTGAAAATGGAATACTTCTCACTGTTGAGAAAAGTAGAACCTGCCATGTGCTACAGCAAACTTCTTTCAGCATATAACTCATTACAACTCTTACATTCACTATGGCATCAACTGTGGAAGGTCACTTGAGGTGTTTACTGAAAACTAATTTTAAACATAGATTTTCCTTGGTTTTTTTCCCAGGCTGTGTTCTGGAATAGTTTATTTTTGACATTTCGCCTGCATCTGTGGCTGGCATCTTCAGAGAATGGTTGGGTAGGTGTGTATGTAGAGTTTATATGCTGTGAACCCCTGTTGGGGAGTATATGTAAATTTGTGTAAATGAATGGTTAGTTTCTGGGTACAGAAATGCAAGCCTCGTTAGATAACTAGAGAAGATTTATCCTGTATTTTGAAATAAGTTTCTTTAAAGAAGGCTAACGAGCCTTGCATTTCTATACCCAGAAATTAACCATTCAATTACACAAATTTACATATACTCCCCAACAGGGGTTCACAGCATATAAACTCCACACACACACCTACCCAACCATTCTCTGAAGATGCCAGCCACAGATGCAGGCGAAACATCAGAGGTAAACTATTCCAGAACACGGCCTCACAGCTTGGGAAAAAAAACAAGGAAAATCTATGGATGCTGGCCGTGAAAGCCCTCGACTTCATAATTTTAAACAGTACGTGCAATGTTTACTTGTTTGAATGAAAACATCTGAACACTCATAATGAGCAAGTGGTAATTCAGATATTTAATGGCACTTGGAATTCCTGTGTGTTTTTTGGCCTTGTTAACAAAAAAAAAAAAAATGCATTAATTATTATTTTGTCAGACAGTAAATGGGAGTTATTGTATCTATTAGAATTTCATACATTTAAATAAGCATCTGGCTGAGTAATCTGTTTTGCATACCATGATTGCCAAATTCACTAACCTCATTCCAACACTGCCACCTAAAGGGCTCTTAAAAGTGTCAGTAAAAAATTAATACAGACATCATCTTAAATCCTATGTATTTAAAGTCTGAATTTAAGCTTTTGTTAAGGTTATACCAACTTAACATCTGGAACACAACTTGATCTTGTCAGCTAAACTGGTATGAGCTTACTTAGTACTTGAACAGGAGACACCTACAGAATACCATAGAACTCCTGGTAGGGCTAGGCAGAAATCCCAGCTGAAGTTCTCGAAGAGCCCAGCCAGCCAGCCTCTCGTGTTACTCCATGCAGTTAACTTAAGTCTGGATTAAATCAAATAACTACAGGTGTTTTCCAAATAGTAACCATTATGACTCATGTCAGTATACAATATGTATTTGTAAAGAGGTAAACACCAACATTTTTTTCAGGTAGTGGAATAGTGTGTAAATATACTTCAAGATTTTATTAAAGTACAAATTTACTGTGTCAAAATAGCACCAGCTGCAACCAAAGTACCTGCACCCTCGTCTGCATGCCCAATCGTTAGTTTCAAGCTACCCTGAAACAACAGAAACACTTTCCTCAACTTTGCTCCCAAAATTCAAAACATAAACAGAAAACTCCAACTGGTTAAAGCACTTCCCTTTAAGAGACCTTTAGTAAGCCACAACAAAATATAAGCAAGTGTCCCAGAATAAAACACATTACCAGTGTTTATATTAAAGCTTTTATTTTTATTTTTTTGTTAACTGATTTTAGACAGACTCTTGGACAGGGGGCTCATATCCATCAGCCCGTTCTACCTTGGCACCAGTTTCATCACCTGATGGCTTTCCAGCACCACCACCTTCACCATGCAGTTCCATCAGCTTGCCCACTACAAAGAAAAATTCAAGTTTAAATTAATTCATTAAAACTTTTGTATTAAGATTTTGTGTTATGAACAAGTTTCAGTTTCTAAAGAATCCAACCACATTTTATATCAAACTGGTTGGATATTTGTTAGATACTACTAAAAATTACCTTTTGTGGTTTATGGGAATGTCAGCATTAGAAGAGAATAATCACTGACTCATATGGGACCGAAACAAGTTGTCATCATTCATTCCCATACTAAATGAATTTACCGAATGCTAATCTTTTGATAAATAAAAGAATGCTTACATTCAAACTTGGGTTTCTTAAGCATCTTTACTTTACGAACGTAGACATCATGAAGGGGATAGATTGACTGACATGCCTTTTCTATATCTTTACCAATGCTGTCTGGAATCCTAAAATGATAAGGAAGAAATTATTCACTTAGCAGTCTTCTAAATTACCAAACCTAACAGAAACAAAAGTGAACAGAACTTAAGTACTATTGCTTCTGCATATCTTAACAGGCTCCTACCATGGGTAGATTCTGAAACCCAATGCTGCTTCACGATTGCAGTCTCTTGATGTCCTTTCAGTTACATACAGTCTTGTCCGCATAATACTTAACAGACATTTCAAGTTAGAACAGACTACTTGCCTCAAAACGTGATTTGGATGGTAGTGAAAAACCTTGTGTGGTTTTGAGTGAGGTGATCAGAATAAAAGACTGCATTAAATGCAGGAAAAGTGAAGCAGAGTAACTAGAGCCTAGTGCAGGGAACAAAAACAAACTAGCAGAGCTCCCCCTTTCTAAAATGGAATAATGCCTTCTCATGTCAACTGAAATATTTCCTCTCTCTTCAGTGCGGCTGAAGAAATGATCAATACTTAACAATGAGATCAAACAAGGTTTAGTCATTTGTGGCTGTGTGCCTTCAAGTCGTTTCCGACTTATAGCAACCCCAAGGCAAACCTATCACAGGGTTTTCTTGGCAGCATTTGTTCAGAGGGGATTTGTCATTGTCCTCCTATGAGGCTGAGATTATGACCTGCCCAAGGTCACCCAGTGGGTTTCATGGCTGAGAGGGGATTCCAACTCTGGTCTCCAGAGTCATAGTCCCAATGCTCAAACCACTACGCTGCGCTGGCTCTTGGGTTTAGTCATACTGCAAAGCAAATCTACTGAAATTAACAAGACAGGTTAATGATAATGAAGTCCCACTAACTTCAGTGAGATACTCTTTAAGTACAACCAAATTTGGATGCACCTCAGTAAAATCAACTGGGGCCTTGTTGCAATCTCTGGAAGATAAAATTATGCTGTTTTTATACTAGACTGAATTGCATGAAGTTGAGCCACATCAACACCACAACTGCTTTTACTCAAGCATCTTTTCTGAACAGTGCAAGGATAAAGTAAAAATGATAAGTAGAGTTAGTGGCAGGCCTGAGAAGCACTGGTTTACTTGTCTATGTTCTACACTACCGTATATTGCTGCATACAAGACTACTTTTTAACACTTGAAAATCTCTTCAAAAGTGGGGGGGTGGTCTTATACCCCAGTAATCATACTCCCCTGCTGTGAGAATGACTGAAGTGTAAAATGGCTTGGGCAGTTTTCCCAGCAGATCCTTCCTCCTGCTGTGAGAATGACTACTTTGCCTTTGAAGAGTTAAATGCCCCCCCATTTAGCTCAGGAGAGTCAAAATAATGTTTCTTTTCAGGACAAGTTAGCCTAAAATTAGAATTTCTGGATTCAGATTTATCATTCTACATCAAGTTTTGTCTATGGTGAAATTCTCTTGTCTACCACTGTGGCTCTAAAATCATTAATGTGCTCATTCATTAATGTGCTCATTCAAAAATTTGGGATTTGATAGCTTCATATTAACCAACTTACAGTATTAATGCAACCTTACTTTCCAAAGATTGAACACCACAGAGATTTTTCAAAGTATCCCATGCTTTTTTAGCTGTTCTCAGTCCTTTAATTTCACAGACTATTCCATCATCTATAGCCACTGAGCTGGCTGGCTGGTGGGGGACAGGCTTTCCAGCCAGGTGGCTGGCTGGGGGGGGGGCAAACTCTATATTTTAACTTAAAAATTGGGGGGGTCGTCTTTTGCGCCCAGTCGTCTTATACGCCGGAATATACGGTACTTACTACAAACAAATTCAACTTAAAACAAGGATTAAAGACTGCCTTTCTAAAAAATAAATCAACTTACAGTTTATTGACAACTTCTTTCAGGTCATTTGTTTGTACTTCTCGTGTCATAATTTCCACCATTTTCTTCCTGATTTGGCGGACCTGCTGGTGCTGGGCATAGGAAGTCTTGCGAATCTGGTTAGTACGCTTCTTAGTGAAGCCAACACAGAAAAGGCGTAGAAGGTATCCATCTGTAGTTTTGACATCAACATGGGCTTCAATCATTGTCTGGAAAAAATTAACACAAGATTTCTAACACCATTTCTTAACAAGTAAGATGATACTTAGATAAGAGGGTCTAATACTAAAACATTACAAATCAACACAATTAAAAGAGCTCAGCAGAACTGCCATGAAGTCGGCTTAAGAAACCAGCATAATTAATTCAAGTGCTCATCTTGCTAGAAACCAAAAGAACCTCTTGTAAATAACCTTCTTTTATCTTCTGTTGGAACCATTTCTAATTCACCATCTGGCACAGAAGATACACTAACTGCTCCATTTAGTAGTCACATGGAGTACAAAACCCACAACAGCAAACAAATGGAACATTTAAAACGTAGTACAATTACTTGCTAGTATTACTAACCTGCCATTTTTTGACCATTGAACACATTTTGTCACGTGTAAGGTCCATGCCATGGAAGTTCGTCAGACAATTCTTCCCTTGCACATCCTCCGTGATCAGTTTGAATTTACGGAAGGCAACTTCATCATTCTGTAGGTCAGCAAGACTTACTTCAAATACACGGCCTTTAAGTCCATCAGAGGCAATTTCTATAAATATTAAATAGTGTTAACATTAAAAAAAACAACTTTGTTATCCATTGCTAAACTAATCCTGAGATCCTAAGAAGTTTTTCAGAATTGTCTCACTTTGATCACTATGTTACTAAAATGCACAGAACCACAGCACAGCCTAATGTTAATGTTAAAATGCTACACCCAATTGTTAGTTCTAGCTAAACCCATTAAATCAATAGAATTTACATAAATGTTCACAATGTTAGTGTGAATGAAGCAGACAATCATATTAAACCCTTTCCTTTAAATATTTTAGCTTTCTTTTACATTATTGCCTTTACATGGAATAGAAAAAAACTCAATATATGATTTTCCCTATACTGTATAGTTCAGTTTAGAAGACCCAAGGCCTTACACGTAGAACTCAAAAAAACATTAAGTGCTATAAGAAGAGTGGCAGCGATACCACAGTTCATCAAGTACAGTTGTCCCTCTGTATCCATGGATTTAAGTATTCATGGCTTGAAAATATTCTTTAAAAAATAATCCAAAAAGCAAACCTTGATTTTGCCAGCTTATATAAGGGACACCATTTTGCTATACTATTTTGCTATTTGCTATATAATGGGACTTGAGTATTCAGATTTTGGTATCCACGGGGGGGGGGGGAGAGGGGGGTCCTGGAACCAAACCCCAGCGAATATGAAGGGACAACTGCATTACGGAAGAGGTCCTAAAACACTACAGTAGTCCTTATCTCCGGTTTCGCTTTCCAAGGTTTCAGTTACTCATGGCCAACCACAGCACAAAAATATTACTGGTATAGGGTTCTGTAAAATCTATGGTTCCATGCATTCGCTAGGGGTCTTGGAACATATCCCCCATAGATGAGGGACTACTGTACAGTAGAATTAAATCCCAGAGATTTCATATTGATGCAACTTACTTGTTCCCTGAGTCCTGGTGACTAATGTCTTCCCAATGTTCCGAATATTAAACATTGCTGGGGCCTTGACATCATACCAGTCCTTCTTTGAAAAGGGATCAACCCTGATTTTCAAGAAAGGAGAGAAAGTTTTCAGGTCACCTCTTTGCAATTTAAACTCACATTTTTCTAGTAATTCCAAAAGCACCACAATTTCTGAATAGGCCAGCTAACGTTTTGCTTACAGGATGGACTGGGCTGAAGACTCTCAGAATACCTGCCTTCAATTTTCAGGATTTCTAGTTACAGCAAAAAATGCCTAAACTCTGCTTTTTTAAAAGTGTAAATTGACCTTGCTAGTGACCAGTAATGCCTAAATACCATAGAGGCACCAGATCCCATTTGATCTTGGAAGCTAAGCAGTCAGCCCTGATTACTACTTGGATGGGAGACCACCAACGAATACTAGGGGCTGTAGGCTATCATTTCAGAGGAAGGGACTGGCAAAACCACCTCTAATTATTTCTTGTCTAAGGAAATTCATGGGGTCTCCATTAAATTGACAAATGATGGGAAGGAACATACACACACAAATCATGACCAGTAACACTACAACTAACACAACTACAGAATCAGAAACCATGTGATAGCTATCCGGTGATATTGAAGAGTTCTCACTGCATTTCCCCACATTCTGTTTCAGGAAAGCAACCTTACTGCCCCATCATCAATTTCAGCCCAACAATTCACTAGGACAGTGGTTCTTAACCTGGGATCCAGGAATCCCCAGGGGTCTGCAATGTCCTCACAGGGGGTCCACGGAGGCTTGAAAGTTGCTTGGCCCACCTCCTCCCTGCAGTGGAGCGGCCATGTGACAGGAGCCAAGGGAAAGGCTAGCTGGCTTGGCCTGTGCATTGCCATGCAATCCAGCCACAAACTTGCAGGAGAAAAGTCTCCTCCCCCTCCAGTGCCTGTGAGGGAAGGTTTCATGGATGGTGTAACTGTATTGTTGTTGTTTTAAATCTTGGTGAGTCCACAGCAGCTAAGGATATTTTAGAGGGTCCCTGGTAAAGAAAAGGTTAAGAACCCTTCACTAGGCTTCTCTCCACAACAAGTAAATTGTGCAACACCTCCAAATTTTTATATATACACTCCCTCCATATCCACAGATTTGGTATCCACAGATTTAAGTATTCACAGCTTGAAATATTTTTTAAAAAAGTAATAACCCATAAAGCAAATCTTGATTTTGCCATCTTATATGAGGGACTCCATTTTGCTATGCCATTCAATGCATATACAGTAATGGGACGAGTAATAACCCATAAAGCAAACCTTGATTTTGCCATCTTATATGAGGGACTCCATTTTGCTATGCCATTCATTGCATATAATGAATACTCAAATCCGTGAATAACCAAAGCCCAGCGAATATGAAGGGACAACTATCTACCTACCTACCTCCACCTGTAGAGCCGCAGCAGGCTCTTCGGGGAAACTGCCTCTGCATTAGAAGCCCGCTGCAGCAGCCCCTGTTGCAAAGGCAGAGAGCCTAGAGAGAGGCACGCTGCGCATGCGCCCCAGTGAGCCACAAGTCCCTTTGAGAAGCCTCAACCTGAGGCTACAGACTGCGAGGCTCCCTGGAGAACTTCCTCGGGGTCCTTCATCCGGGCTCTTCGCCCTCACCTGGATGGCTTTTCGCTCAGGCGCTGCGCCCTCCTCTCCTACGCCGCCGCCATCTCAGCAGCAGGAGCGCTCCTTCCTCAATCCACCCCACCTTCCTCAATCCACCCCATATCGGAGGCATCCAACCTTCCCGGGCCGCACCTCCCGCCCCGCCGCCTTCCTGACATCCCAAGGCTTCTGCCCCTACCCGACTTACACTTTCTTCTTCGCGCCTTTCTTGCCTCCTTTAGTGAGGCGCTTGTTCTTGCCAACCGCCATGGCGCCGCGCTGGGAACCAAAGAGGCCGGAACTTTAACAGCACGCGAGATTATACGAGAGTCGGCTTCCCGCGAGAGTTTTGGGTATTTGGCGGATACCGCGAGATGAGCAAAGCTCGGGAGAGGCTTTGGCTTGTAATGGGAGGGGGGGGTGAGTGGGAGAATCACAGCGGCCTCTGGCGGCCGAATGGCTGTTGAGCAGCTTTGGGTCGGATTCGATGGGATTATTAGTACCGTTGTCCCTCCGTGTCCACGGATTCGGTACCCACGGATTTAAGTATTCACGGCATGAAAATATTCTGAAAAAAATAATAATCCAAAAAGCAAACCTTGATTTTGCCATCTTATATAAGGGACACCATTTTGTTATGCCATTGCATATAATGGGACTTGAGTATTCACGGATTTGGGTATTCACGGGGGGGGGGTGTCCTGGAACCAAACCCCAGCGAATATGAAGGGACAACTGGAGCAAGATGGAAAATATTCGAATAGAAATTGCAAGAACTGTCCGTGAAAGGGACATATTTTCCCTATGGAGCTTAATTCCTTCTCACCGCTTCTCTAGAGTGAAAGGGGAAGTTTTGTTTCCATTTAAAATTTGACCTCACAAGAAGTTTTAAAAGGGTTTTTTATTGACAGAAACCACCTCATTTTAGGTCCATAGCGTTTTATAAAGTACAGAAGGTTGTAAACAGGTTTGGGGGAGATGCAGACATGTAGTACTGCAGGACCCCCGTATCCACTGATTCATTATACACTGATTCAATTATCCATGGCACAAAACAGCACACCTACCATAGAGTCTTCCTAGAAAATATGTCCTCTATACCCATTTTCTAGGTCACTCCAAAGCAACTCTATGGTATTTTAAACCAGAAGTCCTATTATTTTCAATGGCATTTGCTATTATCCACGGATTTTTGTATCCACAACCCCCCCCCAGAACCAATCCCCAGCAGATATGGGGGTCCTACTGTAGTAACAGTTCCAATCACATCATTAACTGCAGTTGGTTAGAAAAACAGGCCAAATCCATACTACACAAATAATCCAGTTTGAAACTGGATTATTTACCATGCTTCCTTCCTATGGAGTCCTGGGTCTTTAGCCTTCTCTGCCAAAGAGTGGTGGTGCCTCACCAAACTACAAATCCCAAGATTCCGTAGGAAGGAGCCATAGCAAATAATCCAGTTTCAAACTAGATTATTTGTGTAGTGTGGTCTGCCAAGAATAGAAAAACACAGTGGTTCAAGTCTCGGACTAGGATTGGGGAAAGCCAGGTTCAAATCTTCCCTTACCCGTTAAGCTTTGTTATTGCTGTGTACCTTCTTCAAGTCATTTCCTAGTTATAGTGGCTCTATCATGGAGTTTTCTTGGCAAGCTTTGTTCAGAGGGAAGGATTGCCATTGCCTATCTCAGGGGGTGAGAGTGTGTGACTTGCTCAAGGTCAGTGGGTATCCATGACCAAGCAGGGATTCGAACCCTGGTCTTCAGAGCCCTAGTCTAAGACCCAAACCACCACACCACGTGCTCTTTAAGTTTGGGCCAGTCACTATTTGTCTGTTTCATGTGTTGATAAATTGAGTGTGGTTTATGCCATAATAAGTGTCTTAGGGGTTGTCTAAACTGTGAAAATAACCCTAATGGAATTTGCTGGGAATCCAACCTGTCTAAATGGGATCCCGCATCAATCCACAGTATCCAGAAGGAAGGGGGCCCTAAATTGCCAAAAACAGCACTGGAAAAGCCTTTGTGGCTTTTCCTGTAGTTTTTTTAAAAAAGCAGCTAGGGTATGTGCATTCCTGCTCATTAGGAGAAGCACATTCCCGTTGAATCTTCGCCATAAGAAGGGAAGTTGATTGTCCGGGTGAGCACAGGGGGCAGGGTTTGCTAACAAGGCAAGCACCCGCTACCACCATGTTGGATTTTTGCCTTAGCAAGCAATCGCTAAGGTAATAAAACAGGGTGTGTGTTTTTTGTTTTGCTGTCCTTTTAAGTAGAAAAATCACTCTATCACTCCAGCACACCTTAGACAATTTTTTTTAAAAAGTTCGGTGGCAGCGAAGTACTAACGCGAGTAAATCACTTGCGGCTGCCATCTGACATGCAAAGCTTCTGGAGCCAAAAACACTGTTAAAACAAGTCACTGCTGCTGCAAAATGTCATTACTCTGAGGTACTTTGCCCCCCCCCCCATATAGACAGGGCCCAAGTTTTAACATGCTGAGCTTTGGTCTATGAAAGTGTGTGCATAATACAGTACAAAGGGTGGTGTTTTTTTTTTGTGGTCTTTAGGAACTTTGTAGTTATTGTTCTAACAGATCAACATGTCTGCTCCGAAATATTCGTCAGGTTGCAGTCCTACAAACACTTAACAACTGTAAATCCCATTGAATTCAGTGTGGTTACTCCTGGGTAGACTACTTCAAAATTGTGAAGTCGAAGGCTTTCACAGCCAGCATCCATAGGTTTTCCATGGTTTTTTTCCGGGCTATAAACCCCACACAACCCTACTCAACCATTCTCTGAAGATGCCAGCCACAGATGCAGGCGAAACGTCAGGAATAAACTCTTCCAGAACACAGCTTCACAGCCTGAAAAAAACCTACTGAAAACCTACTTCAGAATTGTACTGCATATATATTTTAACAGTGTTTAAAACATAGCACTCTCTCTTTTCTTAAAAGATATTTTAAGAAAATTAGATTTCTATAAGATCACAAAAGCAATGTGCTCAAACAGAGCTTTTCCAGCAGATGCACCATTCAGCTCTTCTGCATAATGACTACAAAATCACAACCTTTCTCAACCAAGCCTTGCTAGGATGACAGTAATTATGGTGTCAAAGTCAGAATTTGAGATCCTCAAGAAAATTACTTGCAGTCTTCTTTAAAAACAGATAATTTCCAAATGACAACCGCAAACATCATCGACATCTTAATAACTGCAAAATTGCTAATGAAAGCCTGTCAAGATTACAGTGATTGAGTAAAGAATTGTAACCTTTAGTGGTCATCCTGGAACATCCATTCCACCTATGATTAGGGCTGGTCAAGTGGTTTCCTCCTCCCAGATCAAGAATCCAAACAGAAGTGACAGTCCAAACAGAAGGAACGTTACTGAAGCACTCCTATGACAAATATAAATGATATGAAAGAATTGCATGCAAGACTAGTTCACTTCTGGTTCATCCCTTCATATTACATTTATTTCAGATTATGACTGTGAATGCTTATTGTCTCATGCAATAGAGACAGAAGACTCATAAGTACAGATAGCTGTGGTCTTTTTATAAAAAAAATTTCAAGAGCCTAGAGAATGTCATATAGTGAGAATGATATTTTCTTAAGTTTCCTCTGCCTGGATAGAACAAATAGCAATAGCATTGATATTTATGTACCACTTATTAGTGCCAAAGCACTCCCTAAGCAGTTTACAATGTTTTTTAGCTAATTGCCCCCAACAAGCTGGGTATTCATTTTACCGACCTGTGGAAGGAAGGAAGGAAGGAAGGAAGGAAGGAAGGAAGGAAGGCAGGCAGGCAGGCAGGCAGGCTGAGTAAACCTTGGGGCCCTCTGGGATTTGAACTCATAACATTGTTGCTTGCAGTAATGGCATTTAACCACTGCGCCACCAGTACTTGTTTGATTCCCAAGACCAAGCAGTAAAAAGTAGAAATATCTATAAGAGTCAGTCATAATCAGTGCATAATTTAATGTTACAAGTCATCAGGAATACAGGAGAATTTAGATTCTTTTTTCCCTTTGGCAGTAAAGATGTTGATACAGTTTTTATATTTCAGGACATAGGCTAACCATCAGATCTGCAGGGCTAAACAGTGTGACCTAAGAGAAAATGGCTAAATAGAATGACTCATTACCACTACTGCCATGTACTTGCATTCCCAGACACAGTGACCAGAAGTTTCAGAGTTGATCAGAAAACTTTATTGGCACAGAAATCCAGAACGCATATCATACAGTTGTTTCTCAGAACTGAAATTTAGAGGGCAGTTTAGAGCAATATACTAATCATATATTGCAATCTATAAAATCTGGTGGGCTTCAATACTATAGGTTATCCATTACCCCCTGACCGCCTTTTCCCGTACAATGTCCATCCTGTTTTCCCCAAGCCGATTCTGCAGCTGCAGGCTTATCTCCCCATTCCCATTAGCAACCATTATACTCCCCTCCACCGTTGCTATAGAACACTTGTTAACAAGCACAAAGAGAGGAAAACACAATTAACAGCAAGGTTACAACAGAACACTGAAAATGGCAGGAACAGGTCACACCAGGAACCATCCTGACAACTACCCACACATGTACAGTTCAATCCTGAATGTATCAACTCAGAAGTAAGCCCTTGGAATCCAATGGGACATATTTTCTGATAAGCATGCATAAGATTTCAGCTTTGGAGAAGTGAAAGCTTGGAAAAACATAGGAACATAATGAAGGAAAGAGAATTGTTTTCTAGTTGGCTTTTCCACTCCAAGGATGTAATCGATCATTTTGATTTTTTAAAAAGGTGGTCTTGTGGTATCTTGAAGTATTTAATGGAGTACATTAAAATTAATGCCAAATAAAGCATTTTTTAAAGCTACCACACAAGTTCTCTGTTGTACAGCCAAGTGGCTGGTACCATGTGGGGCTTTGGCCATGTTTATAAAAAGTGAGTGTCATGATCAGAGGAGAGGGGGAGAGTAAGACACTCCTGTCCTATGTATTCAAAGAACACAGAAATATCGCGGTCTAGCTTAAACCTCCAAGACTGGTAGTTTGGAAGCCCATTAAAAGGGCTCCACATATATGTGTGCACAGTACTTGTCTATGGCCAATTGAGATTCTGGTCCATTTAGTATTCTTTTCCTCCAAACTAGATAAACGTTAACCTATACATGCTGCATTTACTTCTTTGAGAAAATGAAGAGAGACATTTCCAGAGTTTCCCCTATAACATCCAGAAATGTTACATCTCCACAGCCATCAAAGCTGTTGTCACTACTGATATTCTACATACTGTATTTGACACACACAGTGACATTCAGATTCAAAATACATAATTTCCATTAAGTAAAGGTCCCATCTTGGTTCACTAATGTGTACCTGCCGTTTTGTCTGACACCATCAAACTGTGTCTTTGAAGAGAAAGAAAACAGGGAAGGACTGGGAGAGGTAGGTCTAATAAGTTTTTCTCACGTGAGATACCAGAATTTCTGGAGAGTGTTTGAAGATGCAACATGACTGTCAATTTATGGCAACCCCATGAATTTTTCATAGGGTTTTCTTTGACAAGGAATACTTAGAGGTGATTTTGCTAGTTCCTTCCCCTGAAATATAGCATACAGCACCTAGTTTTCATTGATAGTCTCCCATTCAAGTAACAACCAGGGCTTACCTTGCTTATCTTCCGAGACCAGACAAGATATGGTGACTTTAGGGTATTTAGCTGTTCTACACTGTTTACATATTTTAAAAACCCATTAAATGCATACTTCTTGATAAGGCAAGGATAAGCTGATCTATTTTGTTCTGAGGGGAAAAAATATTTCAGAGCTGGACAAAAATAATTGTTACGTAAATTAGCAGGCTAGGCGTATGAGGACCTCATTGCTTTAATGAAAAGCCTTATTTCCCAGTCAACAGGAAACAGTCATTTGAATAGACTGTGTTCCTGGTTCTTGGGGCAGAGAAGGAATTCCCATTGGTTTAAAGAAGTGGTGGGAAATGTGTAGTCCTACAGGTGTTTTGGTCTAAAATTTCTATTAGTCTTGGCTTCCATAGCTACTGGTAAAGGATAATGGGAGCTGCACTCGGGTTTCTGGGATTTCTTCTTATTAATTCAAACGCTATTTCATAGTTCCACCCAGGAAGCACAACCCCTTAAATGCAATTCAATATTATTACACAGTTCAATGATACCCATTCCTCATCCCTGGTCAAAAAGCTCACTAAGCCTTCTTGAAACCCTGCTAGGGCTGCAGCCTAAAGAATACTGTATCATGTTCAGGGAGCTTGCATTTTCTGTGTGTACAGTAGGACCCCTGTATTTGCTGGGAATTGGTTCTGGGGAGCCATGGATACCGAAAACTGTGGATAATAGTGAATACCATTGAAAATAATGGGACTTCTTGTTTAAGATACATAGAGTTGCCATGGAGGACATAGAAAATGGCTACAGATAACACATTTTCTAGGAAGACTCTATGGTTGGTGTGCTGTTTTGTGTCCCGTGGATAACTGAATCAGTGGATAGTGAACCAGTGGATACGGGGGTCCTACTATACGTTATAATAAAAAAACAGCACATATGGAAAAAATAATATTGCTCTTGGATATCTTTGTTTAATTCTATTATCCCTTTGATAATTGCTGATACTGTATGAGCCTATGGTGTCAAGTTTGCTCCCATATGAGAGGGGCAGCTGGTGTTGTGCTAACTGAATGTCTTCACTAGCTGAAAGAGGAAATGACTTTAAGCAATTCTCCTTTATAACTCCGAATACCTATGCTGGAGGGTGGAGAACCTTCTGTATCAATGTGAGGGGACTACAGTGGAAGGAGGGAATTGGCAAGTATTGCCTCTTCCACTGTGTGATCTCTCCTTGATCTATGTCCTGTCTGCACAAAGGGAATTGTTTCAGTCAAAACCACGTAGCCAAGATCCACGCTTGTACTGAAAAATTACTTGAGTTAATCTCATCTTATTCTATACTAGTTGTCTGTGATTCCTCCAAAATACGAAGACCTTTCTTTTCTCTTTTCCTGTCTCTACTTCCTTAGTGCCAAATGTCCATTTATGATGAAAGTGGACATCAGTGTAGTAGAAACAGTTTAGGACTGAGAAAAATTTGTTGCTTTTTGAGAAAATTGTCAGTGCAGATAACACATGGTTAAAACTGCAATCAAATCCACCAGTTTCTACCACAATTTGAATGGCTGTTTGATTTAACTTTAAATTGTGATCCTCTAATAGAATTTTTCTGAGGATTTTTTGGAATTCCCCTAAACTCATGATATAATATTGTTATCCAGTTATTTTCACAAAGGGAGGAGAATTCTCCAGGTTTTTCTTTATCTATTTAAGAATAAATGCTTCATAGAGGTTGCCATTTACGTATATAGATAATACCGGTGATATACAAGCTATTTAGTATACAGTTGTCCCTCCGTATCCACGGATTTGGTATCCATGGATTTAAGCATTCACGACTTGAAAATATTCTTTAAAAAATAATAATCCAAAAGGCAAACCTTGATTTTGCCATCTTATATAAGGGACACCATTTTGCTATGCCATTGCATATAATGGGACTTGAGTATTCACGGATTTTGGTATCCACGGGGTACCTGGAACCAAATCCCAGCGAATATGAAGGGACAACTGTACTGCTCTAAACCAGTATTAGATTTTATTCCAAACTACTATTTTATTTTTTAAATGAAGACTATTCCATAGTTTTTTTTTTATTGTCACATTTAATCCACATATCGGTACAAGCTTATTTACAGTTCTTTCATCCACAAAACGGTTTCCCACAAAGACTTCCTTTATCGTATCTTGAGCCACATTCTGTTTTAAATTCCCAGTTTTCCTTTTTCCCGTTAAACTTACTAATATATATATATAATATAGCAATTTAACATATCAATTCCTCCTTCTTCTATAATTCACATTAATTTTTACTCCATATATAACACATAACAACAAATATCATCATCATCATCATCATATTTTTTTTAAAGAATTGGAGGGAAAAGGTAGAATTATAGAATGAGGCTGTAAACAAGAAGAACTTAAAAAAAAAGACTCATTCTAAAAATGTGTGGGTAGATACATCAAACTAACAGCAGTTATTTTAACTCCCTTTTTCTTTTATATAGGTAATCATGGATAAAGTGAAACATTTTGCCTAGAAAGCCATACTTTTTAGCTGATTTAAAATCTGCTTTGAAACACAATGCCACCTCTATAATCTTACAAAACACAACACATATTTTTAGACACTTACAGATGCAACAGCTAAGCTTTATCTGCTCTTATAACAGTGTGTGACACACACAACTATATGTGAAGGAGCTATAGTTAATTTTTATCAGTCTTGTCCAACTTGATCCATACCAGCAGTTTTGAATTAGAATTGCTATTGTCCCCAACCATTAGCCATGTTCTTTGCAGAACATATGAATCAGAGCCCAGAATATCTGTCTGCACTGGTGTGGTGGAAGCATGGCGTCAGTTGACAGGACTAAGGACTTTTTCGGACAGCGATTTGTAACACAAGCAGCCTCGTCCCCATTGCGAGGCTGCTGTGCTGCAGGGGAGCCATTTCGGATGACGCTGTCCTTGTGCCGATACTGTTGCAGAAGAGCTAGGAGGCTGCAGCGCTATATTTGGCGATTTTCTAATCACAGTCAACTTCTGTGATTAGGAAATCGCCAAATATGGCGCTGCAGCCTCCCAGCTCTTCCTCAACAGTATCGGCGTGGGGACAGCGTCATGCGAAATGGGCCCCCTGCAGCGCAGCAGCCTCGCAACGGGGATGAGGCTGCTTGCGTTACAAATTGCCATCCGAAAAAGTCCTAAGATGAACAGAGAAAAGAGAAAAGCACAGTGGTCAGGCTAAAGGTAATTCTTATCAGTTTTTCCATCAAGCATAAAAGCTCAGCTCAGTGCTTTTAGGAGGAATAAGCCCCAGTGCAACAACTTTGAGGCAGACAAAGTACAATCCAGTTCTATACATGTCTATTCAGGAGTAAGTCTCAGTGCAAAAGTTTGTTAGGTTGGGAAATACAGCTTATTTCCATTTCCCAGGCTATGAAGTACAGCCGCATACCACGTAAAGTTTAATCCACTTATGTTTGAAACATTAAATGATCATTGATTAGCACTGTAAGGATGAGTGTTTGTTTTTCATATGTTTGGTTTATCTGTATATTACTTTGAAGTGTGAATGAGGCATCATTATATATCAAAACACTGAAGACAGCATTGGCATCACCTCACATCGCCATCACTGCAATGCATCACAACCACGTTAGACCACACAGTCAACTCCAAGTCACAAAATTCCGAATTATCAGGTAATATAGATGGATATGCAGGTAAGAACTAAGATATGTCCAGAACTGAAATAAAAACCTAAAGGAGCTGTGTCTAAGCTGCAAACTTTCAATCTGTACAAAATTAGGTACTCCTAACATACAGATTTTAGTATTTATTATTTATTTATTTAGCATACTTATACTCCATTCTTCAGCCACAAAGGCTCTCAGAGCAACTTACAAATTGTTAATTTAACAGTTCCCTGTCCTCAGGCTTAAAATCTAAATAAGACATGACACATAAGGAAAAGGGAATGGCAGTGGGAGTAGGGATTAAATCCAGCAGATACTGCTGTTCTTCTCTCCTTTCAAGGGCAGGGCGGTGGCAACTGGGATGGAGGTAGGCCTTTTACCTGCTTCTGGGCCTAGGCCTGATGGAGTTCCGCCTGCCTCTTCTTCTCTCCCTCCAGGGGCATGGTAGTGGCAGTTGGGTTGGGGGAAGGTGAATTTTTATATTGGTAAATGTTGTAAATTTCTAAAATTAGTAAATTTTTATATGACCAGATCGTCTGAGGATTAGATTTTCAGTGAGTCTTTCTTCAACCTCTATGCAGATTCACTGGATTTTGCACAGCTCTTCACGTTCTGTTTATAAGATGGCATGTGAAGGTCTTTCACAAGGGTGGGACTAATGTGTCCCACAGGCTGCATGTGCCCCCTGTGGTCATCACAGATCCCTCACACACACACACACACACACACACACACATTTAATGCACTCTTGCTGGGGGAAAAAACAATTGAAAAATGAGATTTTGCACTCCTGGAATAGGTTTGCAAGAGGACAGGAAGGTTAGAACCTGTTTCCCCCCGCCCCTCAATCCTGATTAAGATGGCTCTTTCCCTGCTGGTATTAGCAGAAGGGAAACAATTATCTTAATCTTGAACATGGGATAGTGTACAGTAGCACCCCCATATCGCTCATTCACCAACTGCGGATTCAATTATCTGTGGTTGGGGATGGCAGGGGGGAGGGAGGGGGGATCTCACCTCCCCCATCTTTTCCCCTGGGAGGGCTTCTGTTGCTGCAGCGGGAGGGGGAGGGGGGAGGAACAATTTGGCCTCGTCCCCTTTGCCCCTGCGATTGCTTCCGCCGCAGGGCCATGGGCAAAGGGGGAAGGGGGGAAGGAGCGATCTGGCCTTATCCCCTTCCCCCTTCGCCCCCACAATCGCTGCCGCGGCAGGGCCATGACAGAAGGGGTCGGAGGAACAATCTGGCCTCGTCCCCTTCACCCGTGGCCCCACCACGACGGCGATTGTGGGGGCAAAGGGGGCGGAGAAGCTGTCTGGCCTTGTCCCCTTCCCCCTTTGCCCCAGTTATCACCACTGCAGTGGGGCCATGGTGGGGGCGAAGGGGAAAGGGGAAGAGAGCAAACTCACCCCCTTTCCCTCGGTATGGCCCCACAGAATGGTGTTTGCTATTATCCGTGGGATTCACCATGCATGGCCACAACCAATCCCCTGTGAATGCGGGGGTGCTACTGTATAGAATTGCTAGCTCTTCAAGTGCCTCCTGAAGTCTCCAGGAATCAAGGTGCACCCCTGGGCTGCAGGCAAGGTGAGCAAACTCAGGCCAGGTGAACTGTGTTCTCATTAAACCAATCCCCCTCTCACCCGCTTTCATTGGCTATGTTGCTGCCAACAAGCCATGCTACTATAAATCCTGACTGGTTGGCTATCAGAAAATGTCCAGAGGAGGTATTTGTTCCTCTCTTCCAGTTTCCAGAAGAAAAAAAACTAGAGCTGGAGGGATGCAACCACATGTGAATCTTTAAGAACAGCAGATAGTTTTGCAGCATTGTACCGTTGTGCAGAGAATAAGCAGCTCTCAGGCCTGGAGCAATGAAAGCAAGGTTTATTCAGTAAATAATCCCCCTCCCCATTTGTATTTCATTATCTTTCCATCACCCTCCAGGCTGCTTAATCTTTTCTTGGGCATCTCCTGATCTTCTCAGAGCCAGCGGATCAAACTTGCTGCTTTGGTTGCAGGGGGAAGGGAAGTTCAAGAATTTTGCTAGCTCTGTAGCTCTGCCACTTTGTTTTCAGTTTACCAGAAAGGAGGCTCAGTTGCCTTTATTTGATCTGGTGATTTGGTTGGTGATTAAGCTATCTTTGTTCTTACTATTGGCAAGCTGTTGTGTTAGAACTAATGCCTGAGTATTGTTAAGTATAATTTAGTATTGCAAAGCAAATTGTGATCTGATAGTACAGTATTGTGAAACAGGGTATCTCTTTAGGCTGAGGAATTGGTGGTTCTTTGCAGCTTGTCAGCAAATCTGTTTTTGTTTTGAGCTGTTTGTCATTGCCATCTAGTTTTCTGGGCTCAACCTGCAATCAATGGTATAGTCCAAACACGCAGGGTAGCATCCATGCTCCACTTCAACACTCCTAAGTACTGGAATCTCAGAATATTTATATATAAGAATGAGCAGGCCCTCTATTATTGTTTTAAGATATTTTATTATAAACATTCATGTATAATAATAGTTTATGGTATGTGGCCTAAATATCCGAAAGGTACCAGGTCCCTTCTGATCTTGGAAGCTAAGCAGGATCAGCCCAGGTTAGTACTTGGATGGGAGACCACCAATGAATACCAGGTGCTGGAGGCTATATTTCAGAGGAAGGAACTGGTAAAACCACCTCTGAGTATTCCTTGCCTAAGAAAACCCTGTGAAATTCATGCAGTCCCCATAAGTCAACATGCAACTTAAAGGTACATACACACACACACACATCTCCCTTAGGGGAACATAGACTTTTCATTGTCCAGACACATTTTTGTGTGACTTCAAGTTGTTGGTGATTGATGGTAAATTATCATCTTGACAAGATTTGTTCAGATCTTGACAAGATTTGTTCAGATGGGGTTTGCCATTGCCCTCCTCTGAGGCTGAGAGGGTATGACTTGCCCAAGGTCACCCAATTTGAACCCTGGTTTTCAGGAGTCCTAGTCAACCCATTACACCATACTGGCTCTCTGGTCCAGGCATATTACCCACCCATTACTTTACATTCCATGCAAGGCATCAGCTTTACATCATCATCAGATTTTTTTACTTTCATCTTAACTACCTTCAATAAGAGGCATTATATATTCATCAAGAAATGAACCTTAATATCCTTTATATCC
This sequence comes from Gambelia wislizenii, assembly GCA_030847615.1. Lineage (NCBI taxonomy): Eukaryota > Metazoa > Chordata > Lepidosauria > Squamata > Crotaphytidae > Gambelia > Gambelia wislizenii. The sequence continues at coordinate 64,428,307 of JAUMIR010000005.1, read as the reverse complement.
CCCAAAAAGTGTGTCAGAAGATCACTAGGAGAACAGAAAGGGGTGGCATTATCAGATGACACCGTCCTCCAGCATTTGGGGGGTGTAGTGCAGGTGTGAGTAAGGTGTCCCTTTTTATTGGTGGCTTGTCCTCATCAATAAAAAAGAGAAGCCTCATCTGCGGCAGTGCTACGCCCAGGGAACAGCAGAAGGTCGCAGGCATCTGGTAAGGTCTCCCTTTCTGTTTTCCTAGCAATCTTCTGATACGGTTGGGAACATGGTTTTTTAGCGTGTTCCCCCACATCTGATGACCTCTAATATCATAGCCATTTGTTTACCTTCTTTCTTCCTTTATCACTTTCTTTTTAGTTAGGTTGCCTTCATGTCTGGAGCTCTTAATATTATGCTGTTTAACACGCAAACATTCTGGCTTTTATTTTAGACATGCTTATTCTTTATTATTCAGGCTTTGGGGCTTAAATGTTGCAAAACATCTTTAAAATTAGCATTGAGTGTTTAACAATTATTATGATGTGTTTCTGTGTTAATGGATGGGGTGAATCTGGATTGCTTCCTATTTTCAGCTGCTATTACTTTCTTCTTGTCTCTTCTCCCTAAGAGTAAGAACTGAACGAAAGCGTTGTTGCTGTTACCTTTTATACTGAAGCTGACCCTTTCCTCAGCTTTTTGAAAGGAAACAGAGCAGGAGAAGGGAAAATTTCAGCCCCAAAAGTTCTTGAACTTCCCTCTCCCTGTCTTCCTATAGTAACAAACAGCATGTTTGTTACTATAAAAAAGTGAAAGCCTTCGACTTCAGCATGTTTGTTTGCTGTGGCTGCAGAGTTTGTAGCTGAGAGACGGAGCAACCCAGAAGGTGTGGAAGGAGGAGGTGAGGAGGGATTAAAATTTTGTAAAGTGGGATGAGATGCTTAGTTTTTGGTCCTCTTGATCATCCACTCCTTGCTCTGCTTTCTCTAAAAATTTTGCGTGTGTATAGATGTGGGGGGAGATATTTTCACCTTACACAGTCTTGAGTTCAGATGAATTGAACTTATGTAAATCTCATATCAAAGTAGAAAAGAAACATTTTCAGTTGTGGTTAGAATATTGTAGAGATTTGGATTGATGTTACCACAGAACTATAAAACTCTGAGGGCGCATCTACACTGTAGAAATAATGCAAATTGATACCACTTTAAGTGCTATAGCTCCATCCTATGGAATCCTGGGATTTGTAGTTTTGCAAGGTCTTTAGCCTTCTCTGCCAAAGAGCGCTGGTGCCTCACAAAATTACAAATCCCAGGATTCTGTAGGATAGAGCCATGGCAGTTAAAGTGGTGTCAAATTGCATTATTTCGACAGTGTAGATGCACCCGGAGTGACTTTGAGCCAATTGATCTCATTCAGCCTATTGTCACTTCGAGGTTGTAGTAAAAAACTAAGTGAATAAGAGGAGAGCTATGGAGGGAGAGCAGGATATAAACTTAAATAATTTTTAAAATGCCTAATCAGTTATAATTTCTGTAGTTGGGTGTTGGCCTTAGTAATTTAATTTTGACCATTTTACAGCTCTTTTTATAATTACCATATCAGCATACTTGCAGCAAAGTTAGTTCTTATACTGTAGTTCATTTGTGATGATACACATGTGTTTTACACGTAGATTTCATAATTTTGAAGCAATCTTAAATGTACCAGAATGCAGAGAGAACAAGATGGATCAGAAAACTGGGTCTGCACAAATAATAGAGCTCAGTGCTTACCAAAGGGCTGGATTAATTCCACTGGTGGTATTTTCTTTGTATAAGGACTTTTTCGGATGCATGAAATATAACGCAAGCAGCCTCGTCACGTTGCGAGGCTGCTGTGCTGCAGAGCGTCGGTTTCGGATGACGTTCTCCCCTGCCGGTACTGTTGCGGTACCGCAGGAAGATTTGAGCGTCATATTTCATTAGTTTTTAATCACGATAAACTTTCGTGCTTAAAAATCGACGAAATATGATGCTCAAATCTCCCCACGGTACCGCAACAGTACCGGCAGGGGAGAGCGTCATCTGAAACTGACGCTCTGCAGCGCAGCCGCCTCGCAACGCAATGAGGCTGCTTGCATCATATTTCACGCATCCGAAAAAGTCCTAAGTCAGACTGTTACAGGGTATAGGATAGTTACGAGAATATAAACGTTTAGATTAAAAAAATGATGGCTGGAATTCACAATTGCAGTTACAAATGTGTAAGCTAGAGTTACGCATTCGTAATTGACTCATATTCATGATCCCTACATATTCAGTAATGTAGGAAAAACATAGGGATAAGAAAAGTCCCCCAGTGCTGATTTACTAGGCAGCAGCGCAGCAGCAGCTGCAAATAATAAGAGTCTGTTCTCTTGTCAATTGGGATACATCAGACTGATGTTTCCATTTCCCTCCCATGAATGGTCTCAGGTGAGAGGAGGAATTGCAACAGGATTCTGCTTCTGAGATCACTGGAAGGAGGCAGGGTGGAAAAATCAATGTACTGCATGTTGATTACCAGGAGAACAGACTCCTGTGGCTCTCAGAGGTGTTGTCTGGTAAGTCAGGCTTGGGGGGCAGGGGGTTGGACCAGGAGAATATTTATTCTCTAGCAGGTTTATTTTCATTTTGACCACAGAACTGAGAATCTGTAATTTTAGCTACTTCCTCGCTTTTATCAGGTTCAAGCAGAGAGAAATTTTGCCCTTACAAATTATTTTGTACAGAGAGTACTGTCTGACACAGGACGTAGATTTTCCCAAAGGCGGTATGGCACATCTTTCTAGAGGAGCCACTTGCTCTTGCTAATGTTATTATGCTTGATTTCGTTCCTAAAAGCAGTTGAACTGTAAAAAGTAACACTGTGAAAATGTCATAAAGTGCAATATACCATATTAGAAGTGGGTTTATTTTAATAGGAACTTTTGTAAGCTAGTCTAGAGCATCAGAGCTAATACCATAAATAAACCATTTCACTCCACAGTTCTAAAGCTGAACACTGTAAAACATATGAGCCTTCCCCCTTCTTTTCTGCTATAAATTGGGAGTTTTTCTTTAAAAACTTATTATTATCATTTCATTAAGGATGCAGTTCCATACACACGTTCCTGGAAGTAAGTTCAATTGCAGAACTTTCAAGAACACATGTATTGAATTGTATTTTAAGGGAGACTTCCCCTTGCCCTATTGTGGATAACATATGAAGGGCCTTTTAAAGCAGAATGAGAATAGTATAACTATGTTTCCCAACCCATGTGTGTGTGTGTCTTCAAGTTCCCATCAATTTGATAGGGTTTTTCTTAGGCAAGGAATACTCAGAGGTGGTTTTGCCAGTTCTTTCTTCTGAAATATAGCCTCCAGCGCCTGGTATTCATTGGTTGTCTCACATCGAAGTACTACCCAGGGCTGGCCCTGCTTAGCTTCCAAGATCAGATAGGATCTGGTGCCTTTAGGGTATTTGTAGCTAAATCCTAACCATACCCACTCTGAAGAAGGTTCCATTGTACGGAACAGGGCTTACTATCCAGTAAATGTGCAAAGTTTTGCAATCTTTGATACTGTCCTGTGAAACCTGAACTTTCAAACTGTTGCTCAGAATATGATGTAAGCCTCAAAATGAGCACCCACATTTAATTAAAAGCTCAACCAGTAATCTCCATGGACACAGGAGGTGGGAATTATCGCTTTCCATCTGTAGCCTTCAGTTCCTAGGACTCAGTCCTGCTATGACCCAGATTCCAGCACTGATTTGGACACAACCACAGACATTGAAAGACGTCAGTTGCCAACAAGAAAGGCACTAGGCCTGAGCACCAGTACGGAACCAGAAACCTCAGAGCACAAGGTGTCAGGAAGTCACTGAGCCTGACACACCAGAGAGTTGGAAACAGGAAAATCCTGAGCCTAACACTCTTGCACTTAGACCAGACACTGCAGCCCTGAAGCTCAGGTCTAGGAAGAGGCTAACATAATCTCCACCAAAGGTCTCACAATCCAGGAAACTGTTGCACCGACTCAGGCAGCATAACCAACATGAACTTGTGGAGAGCTGATAGAACTTTAGGCTGCCTGAGGTCTGCCTTTTAATGGAGAGGCCAGGGCCAGAATATGAATCATTCATTTGGTGCAATTGACCCAAGCTCTTCAATATTTAAGAGCCCAGTGCTTAAGGGGGAAAGCACAGCTTGATTACTCTTTTTCCTCAGTCACTTCCTAAGGACATTATCAGACTAGTGTGTGAAAATACTGTAATTCCACGAGTGAGGAAAGCAGAAACATTGTGGCATTATTATATTTACTGTTGCTCATCGCTGTAATCGTTGGAAGGAACCACCACAAAATTATTGCATGACCACCTCTAGTGCTGTAAGAATGGGAGCTTATTTCTGCGAAGATGTGAGAGTACTTAAAACTCCCAAAACACCTGAATTAATGAAGTAAATGAACACACAAGCACTGAGACAAACCTAAAAATGTCGACACTAAACTGGATAGTTCATAAAAAGAGCATCCTGTGCTTCATTTTTGCATTCTCACCTGGAGGTTTTCTCACTGTGGACTGCTCATTCACGCTGTAATCTCGTGATTACAATGGGGCATGTTTTCTCACACCTTCAATACTGTGAAAAAAGCAGTATTAATGATCTATTGATGGCTTGTCCTGTCAATTAGAAGCAATGCCTTATTTGCAGCTGGGGCACAGAGTAACCATGCAAAGACAATGACATCATGTGATAGCTGCACCTGTTTGCGCTACCATGACAACGTAATCTAGCAATTTTTGCCACACCTGATAAAAGTCCTAAACCTCAGAATCTGCCATTGCAGTCTGGCTGAATGCTGGACATGCCTAGAAGATTTCTCTGGCTTTCAAGCCACAATCACAAAGACAGAGGAGAGGACAAGGAAGGCTGTTGGTGAAACTACTGGCCTTTTCTTCCATAAATGGATAAATTGGGGTCTTTGGCCACTGTGCACGACCCAGAATTTTCTTTTGTCAAAGGGAAAGCTACTAAGCTTGTCCATTAGTCTTGACAAAACTTGTTTTTTTTTAAAAAGACACTTATTAGAGAAGCAATAGGGAGCATGGCCAGGAAGTTGAAAGAAAGGGTAAAGGTGGAAGAGACAGGAAAGATCAGTAGAAACTGAAATAGGTGGGTGAATCTTTGTATGTGTCTCAAGGGTATGAGTATGTGTGCTTTTTGAACAGTGTAAGAGGGCATGTGAGTGTGGGATGTGTGGATTTCTTCCTGGAATGAATGGATTTCCACCTGGGCAGTGAGTGAGTATGAATAGATTTCTGCTTAGAATGAGTGGATTTCTCATTCCCCTCCAGCCCCAAAGATTTAAGGTCATATGGTTCAGTATCTTTCACTGTGCAATGTTGGTCAAACAGAAGAACACACCTCAAACATTTCACAGATGAAAACTGGGACATATGTGGCCACGTAACATCGGAGTGTGGTCAAGAGGGCAAAAGTTAATAATAAGGAAGAATGCATGAGCTTGGAGATGCTGCAGCAGTTTGCTTTTGTCTGAGCCTCCTGGGAAGTGCAGGATTTACCCTCTCCTCTTCTCATGTTGAGTTAATTGAGATCATTTTGTCCCAGCTGATGTTAACTAAGGACAAATTGAGAAGGGGAGGAGGAGAGAAAAACTGGGACATTTTAAAAGCAGCTGAACAAATGGGACGGCATATGATTAATCAGGACTGTCCCTGCCAAATAGGGACAGTTGGAGGGTATGGTGTAGCTTTGAGGATGTTACCTCCCTAACAACACTCAGTGATTTTTCAACTCAGCAATACAGACTAAATTTTACAGTGCTTCTTGTTAATCTCCCACTGTTAAAATAGAAATTCACCTGCAAAAATAACTATGGTGGGATACGCTTGGGTTCAGTTGCTGCCGTGCATGCCTATATTGGCTTTAGAACAAAAATCCATCTTGCCACTTTGTTAGCACCTTCCATTTCCAGTGCCTGCTTCACAAGCCTACTGTCTTTCGTGATCAAACCTGGTAAGGAAACATTTATTTAGCTCTAAGAAATTCACAGAAGATGATAGAATGGAAGCTGACACGGCTGTCTAAAAAGGTAAACTGTATTTGCTGACTATTGAACTGTGAAACTTGGAGGATGGGTAGTAAAAGCACCTAAAATACAGTCACACTATCTTTTTGTAACTCATTTTAATAGTTCAGCTTTATGGAAAATCACATACAATATTGGGCAGTTCACATAATCCCTCTCACACCTGGAAAATGTGGAGTTAGCCTTGCCTTCCTCCTGAAGTGATTTTGTAACCATACCCTACCACCCCACATTTCATAACTGCACATCTCTCTCTGGCTTTTCTTCGCAAACAAAGGTTCAGGAAGGACACATCCCGCGCTTTCTGCAAGCATGCTGATGACTAAAAAGGCCAATCCGAGATAAACAAGTCCGGTTGCAAAAAGCACAGCAGAAGGTCTCCTTGGGTGATGTTTTTGGGTTGTGATTCTTTCTGCGTTGTCATTTTTCTTCAAGACTTGTTCAGCGTGAATTCTCAAATAAGGCTGCAGCATTGTGGATAGTGCGTCTCCATGCCTCCCGATGTGAGGCCAGGGCGGACCACTGTTGGTGATCAATTTGGCCGAGCCTGAGATGTTGTTTCAGGGAGTCTTTGTATCGCTTTTTTGGAACGCCCCTCTTACGCTGACCCATGGCGAGTTCACCGTAGAGTAGTATTTTTGGGAGGCGATGGTCCTCCATCCTAGAAACGTGCCCTGCCCAGCGCAGCTGCGTTCTCAATATCATGGCCTCAATACTGGTGATCCCTGCTTGCTCAAGGACAGCAACATTCGTCACATAGTCAGTCCAGTGTATATAACTGCACATATTGGACATCTTTTTAGGGTCGCAGTGACCAGGGATGTTTGGGGTCTGGCTGACTGAGATAGTTGAGGTCACAATGAGTTGAGACATGCCTAGAATACTAAAGGTGGGAAAGCCCAGCTAGGATTATGCAGAAAACCCAACCATTAATGGGCCTATGCTAATCCTTTCGATGTGCACTCAGTGACTTTTCCTCAACTCATGCCTCACAGAAATCTCCCCTATACCTCCTACTTGATCAAACATTAAGATTGAGGTAAAAACACATCTTTTTGCTAACCGGAAAAACTTGTTAGCAAAAAGACGTGGTTTTACCTTGGTCTCCCATGGGACTGGAACAGCCAAACACTGGAAGAATTACAACATCTTGCATTAAGGCAGTACAGAAGACAGAACCTTCCTGCTGCACTGCTGCTTTACTTCAGAGTGTGGTAAACCCCTTAAACATGCTAAGGGGAGCTAGTGAGAAAGCGTTATCTGCCCTCCCTTTTTCTTTCTGTTTTGCTGTCAGTAAGGAATTCTGGAGGTAGGTACTGCTTACTTGCCTGTTGTAGGAAGGCACACACAATGACAATAGTATCGGCTAGAACAGAATCCCATTATTTCCCAGCTCAAGCCTAATTGCATTGTTTACTGCAGACATGCTGCTGCAACCCAATACTGAATGTCTCTGTTTCTCTATCTTTCCTTCACCATCCTTCCAATGCTGATGCTGCTAAAAAACCCTCAAATTAGATAGAAGACCGGGGGGGGGATGCTGGGCAGATGCAAAAAGATTTTGTAAAAAGGAGCTTCACGGTCTACAACTTTGTTAACTGAGATATGCCTGTACAGTAACAATTTTTGTATATTTTTATTTATGACTTTGCAAGTGTTTTATTGTTTTTAAGTCACCTTAAGTCCCTGTATTAGGGCAGGGAAGGTAAGATTCACAGTAAATGAATGCATTGTATCTATAAGTTGCAGTCCAAAAACATCTGAAAGGCTGCACTAACTTTGGCTGAAGTAAAGAGAGATTCTCCCGACAAAGGAGTCTTGATAGTGAAATTCTTACACCACAGTTAACATCACTATTATTTACTTGTTGGAGGGAATGTTTCTTTTGAGATGACAACTCCCAGAAGCGGTTGGTCAGCGTGGCCAATGTTTCCAAGGTCTGGGCACACATCCTTGCCAATGAGGAACCAGGAGACAACTGAACAATATCAGCAGTGAACTGAACTGCATAAATGGAAGACAAGTCATGGGGGAAAATATCAAACATTCAAAACATATAAATAGAAACATGAATCCAAGTGACCTTCTAATATTAAAATGTCAAGTGTACAAACCAAAGACTGATAATATCAACTCTGTGGCTCTTCAGCAACAACAAATAGATAGAAGATTGCTTTGTATTTCAAGTTACAGGCATTTCTATAATTTAACTGCTTACTGCTGATACTACTGAGGGAAAACAAATGAACAGGCTAGATTTATGTTTTATGATCAAACAAATTCAAAAATAATATTCTCACCAGTAAATTTTAATTGGAAACTTCTCTAGAATGGTTATGAAACTGTAAGGAGATTTTCACACTACACTGTTATAGTGTTACTATTCCACTTTAACTGCTCTGCCTTCCTCCTGTGGAATTCTGGGCTTTGCAGTTTAGTGAGTCCTAAGAGCTCTCTGCCTGAGAGTTGTAAATGCCCCTCCCTAAACTGCAAATCCCAGGATTCCACAGAAGGCAGCCATAGCAAATAAAGGGGAATAGTAACACTATAACAGTGTAGTGTGAAAATCTTCAAAAACTGGGGAAAATATAGTTCCAACATTTATATTTCTCATTTGGATTTTATCCTTTATGAGTCATGGACTAGATTTATAGATGCTTAATACTAAATTTTGAAGTGTTTTACATAAAATGCATTCTCCCTCATGGAATGTAGCATTCCATTATTTTACAATGAAACAAAGAATGAGAAAAGGTGGCGCTTTGATCAGCAAGTATTCCACCACATCTAGAAATTCACTTTTAGATTAAAAGCAAGTAAAGCCCTCTTTCCCCTATCCTCCACCCACATTACTGCTTTATGTGCAAGAAAGTCAGTATTTTGTAGTCCTTGAATTGTTGCTGTACATCTATCCAACTGTTCTTTTTCATGCTAGTCTTGAAAATAGTTGCTGAAGTGATCAATAGTAGCCACTCATCTGTTCATCCTACTAAATGCCTGCAAAGCTACTCCAAAGGGATGGTGGAATTCCTGGGACATTGCGGGATGTAGTGCAAGGGGGCTGTAGTGGGATGGGGAATCAGATGGGGAAATTAAGGTACACTAGACACATTTTGTGATGCTTCTTTTAAATTGTAAGCTAGAGAGAAGGAGCCTTCTTATTGCTGATCTTGCAAGCTGTTCTGGACTTTTATTTTGTTTTCTTATACTAAAAAACAAATGAAATTTTAAAAATTCATTTAAAATGAAATGAAAGTGAATCAGTATTTTAGATTAACTACAATATTGTTTTAACAGTTCTATCTATGCAATATGATGTAGGCTACATTTACCTGTCTGATAGTTCACACTGTTGTAGCAAGACTTGTCGCCAGCTCATTTAACAAAGACAATTGTAGTACCACAACATTAAATAATTCCTGTTTTCTACACTGTGATGCCTAGTAATGGTATAAAGCAAATCCCTGCTGTAGGCAATGACAATTTTGTCTTGAGTAAATTTAACATCTGCAGTCTGCACCTGCCAACATTCTCTCACCTATGTGTATATATAGGTGTATATATAGGTGTGTGTGTGTAACATTCAAATGCTTGAATATTGAAATTTTGCCCAACCATGCCCTGTTGTGTCTAATATAGTATGTAATCATGTAACACAGTGATTTCTCACCTCTCAGAATCCTGTGTCTTCCATCTCACCTTTTCATGGATTTATGTGCACAACACACACTATTTTACTTTCAAGGAGTAATGTAACACATGGGGAGGGAGGATATCTATCAGAACTGAACTGCTGATTTAAGAGTCAACAGAATGACACAACAGTAGTTGAAAAACAAAACAAAATAAAACAAAACACATCAATAGAATATTGAACAAGGGCAACAGTACTCCATGTTTAACTTCATCACTCTAAGAAATTGTATTTACTGTACTTTAGAGAAGAAAGCTAAATATGTATATCCCAAGGTCCATGGGAAACTGTCTGATTACTGTCACATTTATTATAGGCATCACACAGAGGGGAGCTCTAGGAAGAAACATTGTGACTCCTGTAGAACAATACTATCCCAATATTGATGTGTCAAAGAACATAAAGTATGTCAGCATATAATAAGATCTGGACAGGGAAGAGCTGGATAAATGAAACAATACTGCCTACACATACATTTTAAATCAGCCTTGCACACTGGGACACTCTTCACCAGGCTTTATGAGGAAAATTTATGTCAGACCTAAATAAAATTATGGCAAATTGTCAACACAACTGTACTCATGGTACATTACTCTGTCCTCTAGAGTGAAAATGTATTTCCATATACACTGTTTGTCTTTCCATAGACACAATTCGAATTGCAGCTTCCTTATTTCCCACTCTCATGACAAATTCTCTGACTGCAGATGTACTAATTCAGACTTACCCCTCCTCAGCACTATTTATAGCTACCAGAATTCTTCAATATAGGCACTATAAGAGGCTATGGATGCTGGCAGAGTGCACTTTTCTTCCACCCAGTGTTTTTGTGCAAATATATTTCATTAGCAAATGAGGGGAATGATGTGAGCAATAGCTACAGACAATGTCAGCTGTGGCAACTGGTTCTCAAGCTTTGGCTTGGATAAGCTGCCAACCCTCCTAACCCTTTATTTAAAACATGCAGTACAAAGCTTTGCTTAATATATTTCCCTGATTAAAAATATTCTTCCAAGAAAGTACTTTAAGTGCAGCTAAGAATAAACAAAGGCTTCGCACAGAAACAAATGCTGTGTTCCTTCAGAAGCAGATTGCATCAAAATAAGCTATAAAACAGGAAGAAGGATCCAACATCTGTTCCCTCTTATAGCTGTTACCCCAAGAAGAAGCTTACTGGTTATCATACTATCCTCTTGCCTCCTGGCACTGCTGTTGAATAGCAGGGCCAGTCCAAAACAAAATGTCAGCCTTCCATAATTTAATCGTGGATGAATACTCTGACCTGATTTTTATCCATGGGAACTGGGGGTGGGGTGGGTGGGTGAGTGAGTTTAGACTCTCCTAACTATGACCATGTCAGCATTTAGCGCAGCATTAGCATAGGAATTTGCTGGTATCTATAGGCATTCCACCTTTCTTTCCAGTCTCTGGTCAAATCAAGTACCTGTTTTGAGTGTTTGCACTTACCTTATAATGGGCACCTTGAACAGCTGGGGATGTTGCTGGTATATCATCCACCTGCTTGCCCAGAAAAACCACTGCCTGACCTGGTGGGAATAGTTCCAGATTTGGTGTGAGGAATTCTAAGATTAATTTTCCTGGGAACTTCAATGTCCATGTTGGGGCTGCCTTGTGTGGGGCAGCTCAGAAGATCATAGCTGTTCCAATATGCCATCATCCCTCCACAGGAATCAAGATGTACTCTAGACTTGATTTTCTCAACTAGACAGATACTTAGAAACCTGAAAGTCAGAGTTTTGACACCCATTCCCTTGTTATAGTGGGATTATTTCCCCTTGACATTTAGGCTGTAAATTTATCTCCTTAGTTTTTACTTGAGCTGACAGCAACAACACAAGTAGGAAGCTATTTGGAAGGCAAGTGGAGAAAAACTCATGATAAATCCAGTTGAACACAACTGAAAACCCACAATGGCCCTATTCTTTACTGTTGGTGGAGGCGAAGAAACAGTTGCCCCCCCTCAACTATTGCATTTGCTTAGTGATGTCCAGTGCAGTTTTTCTGGGTGATATGGGGCCTTTTGAAGTCTGGCCTGGTGGGTGCAGGGAGTTATGATAGAACCATTGATAACATGTTGTGATGCATTAGACATCTATATATCCTAATGACCTGGAATTAGGGCTGCCAGGTTGGATACAGGATGGGGCCCCTGTAACTTTAATCCTGAATAGATTGTGGAGCAGGACTAGGTACCATAAAATTCTGTCAAGTAGGATGGAAGGTACCAGTCCTCTCTTACCTTCCAAACTCCAACTTTCAGCTGCAGCCATACCCTCCCAACATGTCTCTTGCCTTCCTGGTGGAGAGGAGAGGAGCGGGCATGGAGGATCGCACAGCTTGGCTAGTGCCTCCATGACCCCTCCCTTATTCTCCACTGGTAAGGCAATAGCTGTATTGGGAGGGGGCAGCTGCAGTTGAAAGGTGGAGTTTGGAAGGTAAGAGAGGACAAGTAATTTTGGCGCACTCAGGGCACATCCAGACTGATTGAAAGGTCCCTGATTTTGTTCTTGTTGTTTCCAGGGTTAAAAAAAAAATCTGACCTGGTAAACTGGTATAAAAAGTTTCTGATCATACTTGGGGCTGTCAAGTAATAGTCTGAGATAATCAAAACATGTATGGATCTCCAAAATAAAGTCAGAAAGAACAGGATCAAAATCTGGGCCTTTCTGGTCTTTTTTGATCAGTCTAAGGGCACATCCAGACTGGGTTTATTTTAACCCAGTATAAAACTGGAAAGAACAGGAACAAAATTGTGAACTTTTCAATCAGTCTGGATGCACCCAAACATCTTGCTTGACAAGAGTTTCATGGTACCTGGTCTTGCTCCACAATCTGTTCAGGATTAAAGTTATAGGAGACTCATCAGATATCTAACCTGACAACCCTACTTGTACTCCACTGTGAATATAGTGTTATTAATAGTGAAGTCTAGAATATGTTCTGGTTGAGTTCAGTTTGGAGCTTCAGGGTATGAACAAGGGATTCATTCTGGCTGACCACTTTCCCATTTTACATTTGTTCTTTGCAGTTTATTAAATCTAGCAAAGAAGAGATATCTGGTTGGCTTCAGAAGACTGTAAATAATTCATGGAGAAAGGGCTAAACTGCTCCTGGAGATATTAATGTTAGACCTGTACAACGTTAACAACTGTAGGCCATTGATTAACATTCCTTTTCTGCTAAAGATGACTGAGTGGTAGCTGGGCAAATCTAATCAGCCTGGGATGAAAATGATTGTCTAGAGCCATTTAAATCAGGTTGTAGGCCTGGTTGGGAGGCAAAAATGTTCACTCACATTCATTTACAGAAAAACAGGGAATGTGACTATAGTTGTCCCTTCATATTCGCTGGGGTTTGGTTCTAGCACCCCCCCCCCATGGATACCAAAATCTGTGAATACTCAAGTCCCATTATATGCAATGGCATAGCAAAATGGTGTCCCTTATATAAAATGGCAAAATGAAGGTTTGCTTTTTGGATTATTATTATTTTTAAAATAATATTTTCAAGCCGTGAATACTTAAATCTGTGGATACCAAATCCGTGGATATGGAGGGACGACTGTATATTGAGGGTTTGTCTATACAGTTAAAATAATACAAATAGCATGCAAACATACGGCAATCTGTTCAAATGGCTGTTTGCACAAATATGTGTCATTCAGAAGGGAGGCAGCAAAATCCACTGCAAAGTCCATGTGTGCCGCATCCGGGGCTTCGTACGGATTTTTTTAAAAAGCTCTGTACGACATGCAAATGTACAATTATTTGAACACACACATTTCCACAAATATGAATAGGCAGTGCAATCTGATTGGCTGGATGAGGATAGAGGCAGGGCTAGCAAAGAGGGAAAGCAGCTGCGGCTGCCATCTTGGATTTTCACCTTAGCAATCGCTTGCTAAGGTGATAAAAAGGATCAATAGTTTCTGTTTTGCTTTCTTATAAAATTGGAGAATCCCTCTATTGCACCAGCACACCTTGGGATGACTTAAAAAAAATAGCGACAGTGAAGAACTAATGCAAGTAGATCACTCGCGGCCACCATCAGGAACGTGAGGCTTACGCTGGCTTCTGAGGACAGAAAAAACATTTAGACATGTCACTGCTGCTGCGAGATGCCAATACTACGAGGTATTTCAGATTTCCGCCCCCTTGTGTAGATGGGCCCCAGGTTTCAAATCCCCACTCAGCCATGAAAACCAATTGGGTGACCATGAGCAGGTCACATTCTCTCAGCCTTGGGGAAAGGCAATGGCAAATCCCTCTGAACAAATCTTGTCAAGAAAACCTCATGATAGGTTTGCCAGAAATGACTCAAAGGTAAACTGCAACAGCAACAACAGCTCCTGTTGTGACACAGATTTCTCAGAGGGGTTCACATGGTACCTTCTGACACCAATTAAAACCTCTTTGTTCACCCTGGCTTTTAAAATAACTTAGGGTAAGTTGTCTGGAGGTTGTCTAAGTGGCAAAAATACTCCTCACAGACCTTGTGGGGAGTATATGATCTGTCCCAATGGGATCCCACATCTATTTGCCATATTGTGAAGGAGGAGGGCCCAAAACGTCATATACTCTGTGGGAAAAGCCGTATTTTTTGAAAAACAGAGAGGAGAATGTGCATCGTTGTTCATAGGGACAAGCAAACAAATTGATTCACTTTTCCAATATGAGTAGATGATTGGTCAGACATGTGTGGGGCGGAGATTGCTAATAAAGCAAATGCCTGGAATGGCCATCTTGGATTTTCGCTGTAGTGATCGTGCACTGCAGTGAGGAAACAGCCTCTTTCTTTCTTTCTTTCTTTCTTTCTTTCTTTCTTTCTTTCTTTCTTTCTTTTTTTTTTTGCATGCTTGGTAAAGCAGAAGGTTGTTCTTCCACACCTTGTATTTAGTTTTTAAAAAAAGTTAGGCAGGGGCAACCTGGGGAAAATAAAATCGCAAGCAATTCACTTGCACCTGTCATTTTGATTTGCAAGCATGCCCATGATTTGCTTCACATGCCTGCGATCTTGCAAAGAGACCATTAAGACACATAGAAGCTGCTGTGAGTTGGCATTGCCCTGCAGCAATCCACATTTTCCCCTCTGTATACACAAGCCCCAGGTCTCTGTTTTGAAATGGTATTTTTTATTTTTGGAATTGCTTTTAAGATTTTTTTTCTTGTTGTATTTCTGTTCCTTTTGATTTTTATGTTTTTATTTGTATCGAAATTGTGTTCTAAACAGCCATTTCACCCAGCTATTTCTTAGTTTTATTACTGCCCATTCATGTCTGTGTGTGGTGGTGGTGGGGCTAGCTGAAAATGTATTCATCCAGGAATGGGTAATGTACAGCCCTGCAAATGTTTGTAGGCTGCAGATCCCATGAGCCCTAGCCAGCATGGATGAATGTGGGAATTACAATCTGCCACATATGGAGAGCCACAAGTTTACAGTTCCTGTTCTAGAAGATAAAATTATAGATAAATTGCTGTGTTAAAGAGTGGTGTTAAGAGGGTTATTGCTGTACCATCATTTCCAAACTGCTCTACCTTCATTTCCAGACTTATTTACAGAAAGCATCCTGTTTTCAATTACTGACAGCCAGAAAATCTGGATTTTCTACAAGAAAATCAGGTTAAACATACTGAGATAATCTTTAAAATATCTAGTTTTCCTTGAATACAACCTCTAAACCATGTTCCAAATAATTATCCTTTATATGCAAGGGTTATAAATGATGCATAGGAGGGTGTCCGCCCCCCATCTCAGCACAACTAAGTGCTATGACTCATGGAATAGTACTACCATTTTTGATGCATAGCCTTTTCAGTGTACTTTATATATTTTATTGTGTTTTTCCTCTTAAGTATTGGTGAGGAATTTATTGTATCAGTCACTAGTATACTCATTTGGAAACCGATTGGGTGACCTTGGGCAAGTCACACTCTCTCAGCCTCAGAGGAAATCAAAGGCAAACCCCCTCTAAATAAATCTTGCCAAGAAAACCCCATGATAGATTCACATTAAGGTTACCATAGGTCAGAAATGACTTGAAGGTACACAAAAACAACACTCATTTTACAAATGGAGAAGTGAGGTTAAGAGATTAAAAACTTTCCAAAGTCCATAGTATGCCACGGTTGAGTGTTGACTCTCAAACAAAGTTATTTTGTTTTCTATACCGGAAGCTCTCATTGATGGCTTCTAGCCCCTAAACATTATTAGCAATCATCTATGTATCACATTGTCCCAGATGCTGTACAGAAAACAGAACTGTATGAGATATTATACAGTCACAATATAGTGGGACTGAAATTGGAACAAAATGGAGGTACCAGAAGTTGGTTAAAAATATTATGAAGATGAGAATAGATATTATTTGGCTGAAATAAGTGAATCATTCATAAAAATCTTGGCAGGTAATTCAGTTGCAGATTAGGAACAACACAGTGCTATTCATTGTTTTGACTCCTGAGCTAGCTCTGCTGAGTATCTTTGTTAATTCTAAAACTGGCATTCTGCAGAAGGATTTGATTTTACACACAGATGTCTGCATATCTTAGTGGCTATATTGCAGCTTGCAAAGCATTAGAAAGTAGAGTCCTCTTTCCTAGTAGTATAAAACAGTCTGGAGACTTGTCTACACTGGGGGTAAAAATCTGATTGAAATTCTTACCACTTTGGCTTGGAGCTGTGCCGGATGAAATTTGGACTACTCTGGCTCTGATTTAAGCACCACAACCTGGACAAAGGCCGAATCTGATTCATCTGGATTTTTACCCTCAGTGCAGCTGCTTGCTCTGACCGCAGAATGAGTGACTGCACCTTCCTGGTGTGCGGCTGCTCACTCTGGGGGCAGAATGAACAGCTGCACCAGGCGCACTCACTCACAACCTGCGGGGCTGCGGTTGCACACCCACAGCAAAGTCACTGTGGCAAGAGGTATTGGATACCTTTTCTACAATGCCACCAAAAGTAAATATGCTTGCGTAAATACCCTAAAGATGCCAGATCCCATCTGGCCTTGGAAGCTAAGCCAGAGCTCTGATTAGTACTTGGATGGAAGACTGCCAACAAATACCAGGTGCAGTAAGCTATATATCAGATGAAAGAACTGTGGCAAAACCACCTCTAAATATTCCTTGCCTAAGAAAGCCCTATGAAATCCATGGGGTTGCCATAAGTCAACTGGCAACTTGAAGGCAGATACACACACAGCCAGGGATAATGCCCACCAACAGGATTCTAGCCATGGAGTAACTGTTAAGTGAGTAACTCTGGGAAGAGTGTTCTATTAGTGAAATTGCCACACAAAAAACTCTTTGTTCTGCCATTTATCTTGCTTCTAAAGGCCACCTGGGAAAGAGCTTCTGAAGGTTCAGCAAGACTTATACAGGGAAAGACATCCTTTACATATAAGGGTGTGAAAGTCAATGCTATTGCTTTGAATTTTACTCCTCCCTCCATGCAGAGGAAGCCATTGTTTTTATACTGGTGAGATGAACTGCATGAGTCTCATTCTGGTCACTAATTTAGCATATTCTTCACCAGTTGAAGTTTCCATGTAGTCTTCAAGAACATCACTCTACAAAATATATTGGAGTGGTCTAATATGGATGCTACATAGTTGTTGATAACTTGGAGCAGGTCTGCTTAGAAGAAATCACAGTTGGTGTACCTTGAAAGGGCACTAAGATCATCAGGGGAAGGCTTTTTCTCAGTCCTGTCACCATCACAGGCTCATCTGGTGAGTACACGAGAGAGAACTTTCTCAGTGGCTGCTCCCACTCTCTGGAACTGCCTTCCATGGGAGGCTAGGCTAGCCCCCTTTCTGCTTTCATTTTGCCAGCAGGCAAAAACATTTTTTATGCAAGCAGGCTTTTAATACATAGCTGGGCTTATGGAGGTTTTTATTGGGGTGTGTTTTTATGTATTTTTTAAAATACAGTACGTGTGTGTGTGTGTGTGTGTGTGTAATTCTCTTGGGTGTGTTGCCTTTCCCAGTGTGCTGACTGGCTGCTCAGGAAACACACCCAACTCACACTCAACCAATCACCACCCACATGCAAATTTTCTCTCCACATCACAATCCACTCAATCTGTATCACCGCCACACAAAGGCCCCTCCCTCCTCTCACTCCCTCAGACACTCATCAGTAATGGGCTGCAGTAGGATCCAGGCAGTCAACTGATGGTGGTGGCAGGATGCCACTGCTGCCACTGGGCCAGAGCCAGACAGTCAACTGGTGGCAGGTGCAGCAGGGCAACAGAGCAAGTCACCCTCAGCAATTCTAGGAAAAGTGTGGAACACTGAGAAGGGGGAGGAGGAACTTAAATCACCGGCCTACCTTAAAGGGCTGTTGTGAGGTCTACTGGGAGTTTTGGGGGGAGTTTTTTTAATGGTGTATGTTACACTGAGTCCAGATAGTATCTATTTAACATTGCTTATTTTAATATTTTAACTTTATGTGTTTTTATTGTGAGTTTTTAAAAATATTTTTAAATTGTATTTTATGTAATTTTGTGAGCTGCCTTGGGTCTCTTCTGGAAGAAAGGCGCATATAGATTAAACAAAAAACAAACTAATAATAATAATTAATGAAAAGTACTTTGTGCCACATCTAACAGCTGCCATATGTCTATGGACCGATGAAATCAGTCCACAAGAATGCCCAGCTCATCTTGATGGAGGTTCAGTTTATTCACCCACATCTAGTGAACTACTGACCTCAAGTGGCATTTCAGAACTTCTTTTACTTTATATGACTCTGCTGAAAAGGAGAGATAAAACTAGGGGCTGGTTTACACAGCAGATTTATTGTGGCAACTTGCACTTTAATTCTTTTCCGCAGCTGTGCCAGTCAGGGTTTTTTTTTCTAATTATGCTGCTTTTTCATTCAGACTTGAAAAAGTGTGTGTGTGGGGGGGCATGGCCTCCCAAGCAGACAAAGGCTGTATGGGGAAGGGCATAGACCCTCTTTTGAAGCCCTGCATTTTTGAGCTAAAGAATGACTCACAGACTGCCCAAATAGCAGGGGGGGAGATCAAAGAAGTGGCTCTGTCTCTGTCTCTCTCTAAATCTCCCTGTAAATGAACTCACTCCCTGAAGCAGAGGGGCAGTAATCTCTCTGCTGAAAGACCTTGCTGCCATGCCGTGGAGCCTAAGGTGAACCTATCACAAGTTTTTCCAGCACGATTTGTTTAGTCAGGGTTCACAGACTTGCAAAATAGCAGAGGATTTTTCAATCTCTCTCCCTCAGTCCCCCCTCCCTCCCCCCCCTCTCTCTCCCTCCTCCAAGCAGAGCTGACAGATGGGAACTTTATGACTGAAAGGTCTTGGGAATCCTTTTTCTTGGCAGACCTTCTGCAAAATAGCAGAGAGGATTTTTCAAAGTTTCCTGATCACTACTGAACTGAGTCCCTCTCTTTTAAGCCCGCCCCTTACATCATAGCAACCAATCACAGTGCAGATCTGCTGCAGCCCTTAACGGAATGGTAGTTTACACTGCCAATAAAGCGCTACATTGCAAATATACCTGCAAAAGTAGCAACATCCCCTGGCACGCTATATTTGGGTGTTTTACCTTCCTCTCTTCTGAATGAGGCGATGCTGTGCTACGATCCGTGGGAACTATGAGCTATCTTAGCAGTATATTTAGAGGAATATTTGCCCATGTAAACGGCCCCTACGTGACAATGGAGTATATCACACCACTCACTTTCTCACCTCTTTCTTGTAACAATGGCATTAACAAAGCAAATGGAAACATACTTATTTGATGTGAAGTCGAAGGCTTTCATGGCTGGCATCCATAGATTTTTCTTGTTTTTTTTTTCCGGCTGTGAGGCCATGTTCTGGAATAGTTTCTTTCTGACGTTTCGCCTGCATCTGTGGCTGGCATCTTCAGAGAATGGTTGGATAGGAGTGTGTGTGTAGTTTATATGCTGTGAACCCCTGTTGGGGAGTATATGTAAATTTGTGTAATTGAATGGTTAGTTTCTGGGTATAGAAATGCAAGGCTGATTCGTGTCTGTTTGGCTAATGGCTGGTTGATGGGCCATTATCTGCTGGAACTCCCCCTGTCCCTGGATGGAATTCCTTTGTAAGTGTTGAGTTTTGATTCTATTGTTTTTCAAAACTGGGAGCCAGATTTTGTTTACTTTTAGGGTTTCTTCTTTTCTGTGAAGCTGTCCAGGTGTTTGTAGATTTCAATAGCTTCTCTGTGCATTCTGAGCATATAAATTCCACACACACTCCTACCTAACCATTCTCTGAAGATGCCAGCCACAGATGCAGGCGAAATGTCAGAAAGAAACTATTCCAAAATATGGCCTCACAGCCTGGGAAAAACCCAAGGAAATACCTGTTTGAAATTATTCCTTATCATATTGTTTCTTGAATTATGGAAGTACGCTGCGATTATGATGCTTCGCCAATCATCTGACCTTCTGCATCAGCGCCTTAGTCCTGCCTTCATGTGTGCTTTTCTTTTTTTAAAAAAAAAATTGGCCACAATTTCACATTTATGGAAAAACTATAAAACATTAATTATTTTATCCTATCCCTGTAATTGTATAATCACAGCAAAAAAGAAAAGAAAAAAGACAGGCAAGGAGAAAAAAAAAAAATCTTGGTCAGCTTAGAAATAGCGAGGGGGGGGGAGAGAGGAGGAGGATCATGCCCCCTCGTGCCACATGACTTCTGTCATACCGTTACTGCCAAGGAAGGGACTTATCACATGAAGGGGAATACTGGCATGGCAGTGGTATTGAGAGCCATTGATGGGGTTTCCCTGTCAATGAGAGCCGCACTACAGAAACGCCTGGAATGCAAACCAGCAATGGGATAGAGACAACATTGTGCAATATGTACTGGGCAAATTTGCAAATATCTTTGTGTAATTCTGAAATAAAGCCTTGTGTGATAAACTCCAATACCTCAAATCTTCAGATAGTCTCCTAGTGGTTTTGAGCAGATATAGAACAAGTGTTATATTGGAGGAGTTTTACAACCAGGCAATACTTCCAGTTTAAATAATGATGCTGGAGTGGTAAGAACATGTTTTGACACAGCTAACAAATATCTCTTTAAAAATCTGTTCACAAAACTAGGCTTAAATCCAAAGTCAGACTAGTGCCTAATTGCTAGCATGATGGCAATTTCTTTTCCTTCCCCCTTGCTGTCTGCTGTGATTCCAGAAAACTTGCTCCACAGGTTTTCATGCCTTATGGAGCAGGTTTGGGCACTGGGGACAGGGGTTGGCCATCACTGGAACTACACTACTGGATGCTGGTTGTAGTTAGTTTCTTACAGTGGAGTTGTATGTATGTTTACTCAGAAGGGTTGCCAGATATCTTTTATCTGATGACCAGAAATCTTATCCCTTATAGGGCTGGCTGGTGTCCTGTATTATAAGGGATGTCCCCTATTTGAGAAGTAGCAAGCTTTTCCTTTTTTACAGACTGAATGAGATTTCAAGGGGAAAAAAAATAAATTCTGTAGTTTTGGGTGTGGGCCTTCCATAAAGATAAACATATGTGCAACATGTAATTTATGAATGTGGACAATATAATTTTACAGAGAACTACATGGGTAAGTAAACTGAAATCAATGTTTCAATTTGGTATTTATGTAGAACACATAGGTGTTATTAGCTACTTCCTGATTATCAACTCTGCATGTCATGAATTTCAGCTGACCCTTATTACTGTTTTAAAAAACTTCACTGCTATTCAGAAGTAAGTTCTATTGACTTTACTGGGACACCCCCAGGCTGCAGTTAAATCACTACAGCCTAAGCTCTATTAGCAGGTTACTGTTGTGTTAGAAAAGTTAGTTCACATACACGTAGCTATACCATATTAAGGCTAAAGGGGGGGGGGATGGCAGCTTGTATAATGCTAATCTTTTACCTTTTTTCTTTAAAAAACATGCTTAACATGATGTAATGATGTAAACACTATTACAACAGGTAAAAGCCATTCTACACCAGAAAGAAATGAATACACTGTCTCAACACAAGTGGTGTGCCAGATCATATTCTGTGTTTTTGTTGTAAGTTTTCAGACTTTTGAATATGTGAAAAAATAACAACAGGAAGTTCAGTGTGACTAGAAAAGGCAAAGGATGTGGTTTTGCACATTCATACAGTTTATTTACCATGTGAAATGGAGGAGGATAAACCCATAGAATCAAGATATTGTACATACTCAATACATATTTGCAATTTACAGATCTTTCCCGCCCATCCCACCCCCCATATTAGACTTGTTAAATATGTATAGTTTATTTTTCTAGGATTATTTTCAACTCTGCCACCATTCATTGTGATTCTCGGACTTTTCTGGGCAGGCTTGAACCTGAGGTCTTGCCCATGGATAAAAGACTTTGGGAGGAGAAACAAGTTAAGAATTAGCAGTGATTATTCAACGGATGAAACCAAGTTAATCTTTTTTATATAGTACAAAGGATTGCTAAATTACTGAGACTAATCTCTTATGTGTGAGAGATAAATTAATAAAGCAAATACAGTACAGTAGCAACAAATATGTTTCAGTAATGATACAAAACATTTTATTGCAATTCGGTTAATCTTGCAGACCCCTATATTTTTTTTTCATATTGCAGACTCCTATACTTTTCATTCTAGAAGACATCAAGTATTGCAGAAAACTCTGTTAGCTTCTCCCCATTATGTACTTGCCCACTGGAATTAAAAGGAGAGGAGGACAATTTTCTATGTGATGAGAAGAACCATGAGTAGCGCAACATACAGACAAGAGCAAGGTGTTTGAAGAAACTGAAACTTTTGGTTTTGGAGGGTTTTGAAAACCACAACTCCTCACACACATCTTTCAAGAATTGACCTATAGGATTTAGAGAGCTAAGAAAGCAATGGGGGGGGGGAAAGTAATGGAAGAAAATTAGTTAGAATGAGCTATATGTTCCAATGTTTTCTTTCTTTGCTTATGTTTCCACTTACGGCTTTTAGGACCATGTTACACCTTAAAAAATTGTACATTTTTGGTAAAACAATGAGTTTTATGGCACCTTAAAGACTAACATATTTATTATAGCATAGCTTTTGAGGATTAGAATCCTGTACAGTATTATCCCATACTTTTGCTATTTACAGGTTGAGTCTTCCTTATCCGACCAGAGGTACCGTATTTGTAATTTTGGAATATTTTGGATTTTGCAATACTTGCATATAGTCTAAACACGAAATTCATTTATGTTTCATATACACCTTATACGCATAGCCTGAAGGTATTTTATATACAATATTTTAAATAATTTTGTGCATGAAACAAGGTTTGTGTACACTGAACAATCAGAAAGCAAAGGTGTCACTATCTCAGCCACTCATAAGGACTATTTTGGATTTGGAATATTTCAGATTTTGGAATTTTGGATAAGGGAGACCCAACTTGTAATAGTATAATTAATACTAATATTATTGCTATAAAGTCTGTGTGGCATAGTGGTTTGAGTATTAGACTAGGTCACCAGGAGACCAGGGTTTGAATTCCTGTTTAACCACGGAAATCTACTGGATGACCTTGGGCAACATATTCTCTCTCAGCCTCAGAGAAAGGCAAATGTAAACAATGAAGTCAGAGGGGAATGAAATACAGAAAGTAACTGGTTATTTCCCTATTATCAATGGCTATTCACAAAACAGTTGTTGGGTGATACAGACATCCTGGCACTGATGAACTGTACTGTATTTATTTTTTACAAAAACATATCTTTGTTCCTACATTTGGTAGTGTAATGTGTCTGAGTATTTTTGTGCCAAGAGAAATGGAACATTAGCTTAACTGACAAAACTATATGCTCACAATCCAAAAAAATACTTCCAATGGTCTTCATTCATTACCACAAATTCAGTTTTCTACTGAGAGAGAGAGCTCCCTATATGGGAAACTTTTAATTTGTGAAAACAGCCTTGGAAATACTGAAAATACAAGTAGATTCAAAACAATTCACCTTGAGCACTTAATGCTTGTTTTTTTAAAATAGATTTTTACTGTCATAATAGTAATTGTACAGTATTCTTACGTGACATAGAAACAAACAAAAATGGATGTGTTGCAGTTGTGGACTAAAACGTAAATAAGGCAGATGTTGATCTAAGTTTTCAGGATAGACCTATGGCAATGTCTAGTTGGTATCACAATTTACATCCCTCCAGAGTGATCCATGCTGTCTGTGTGTGTGTGTGTGTGTGTAGTCTGTGTGTATTATTATTAACATATTCAATGAGAGGGAACTGAGCTCTATCAGAAGCAACCACTTGAACCAATTTTGGGTATGTTAATGCATAATAATGTTAATGATTCACAGCCCTAATGCTTGATTTTAGTCTTCTCTGCTAGGACATTTTTTAATGCTTCACTGATTGTTTCTGCAATCTTCAAAGAACAATTGTAAATATTGTATTTTGGTTTTGAATACTGTCCTTATTGTAGCTGTTAAGAGAGCAAATGGTGGTGGTGGGGCATATAAACCCAGTAATTATGAAAAAATAGTGACAACAACATTTTAATTATAAGTGGCATTGGGGTATATGCTAGTATACATCTGGGCCCAAGAATTCAAAGTACTAGGGGTGGGGGTAATTTGGTCATAACTCAAAGTATGCTCCCTCAAATTGGCAAAGCTCTTCACTGGTTCCTTGGCAGCTGTTAAAAAAACACACACCTCTAACTGAAGTCAATTATAGGGCATTATGCCAGTTCTAGGGCTAACTCACTTTTAGGACCTATCTGGAGGCATTTCAAGAAAGAAGGTGACTTAGGACACAGTGGATCCATAATTTCTCCTGGTATACCAGGAAGGCCCTTTTGTGAACTCAAGGGGTTGTCTAAATGGTGAAAATAAACCACATGCAATTTGCTGGGAATCCTACCCATCTAAATGGGATTCTGCATCAATGCACAGTATTTGGAAGGAGGGTGCCCAAAACGGCAAAAACAATGCTGGAGGGGTGTGTGCATTCCTGCGTGCTAGGACATGTGATTCACTTTGAATCACTTTTCCATACAAGTGGATGCACAAAGCTGATTGGCTGGATGAGTGCAGGAGCGGAGCCTGCTAGCAGGGCAAGTGCCTGCTGCTGTCATGTTGAATTTTTGCCTTAGTGATAATTCACTAAGGCAATAAAATGGGGTGTTTGTGGTTTTTTTCCACTGTCCTTTTAACTCGGAAAATCACTTTATTGCTCCAGCACACCTTAGACAACTTTTGTTTTGGTGGTGAAGTACTAACATGAGTAAATCACTCGTGGCCACCATCTGGAATGCAAGGCTTCTGGGGCCTAAACCATTGTTAAGACAAGTCACTGCTGCTGCAAAATGTCATAACTACAAGGTACGCCATCATCCTTGCCCCTCATAATAGACCAGCAACTGGTCTGGTTACTGATTGTTGTGCAAGGTTTTTTTTGGTGGCTCACCAGGGAGGCTTTTGATTAGAGATCTCCTCTTTCACCCACAGTGGGGTGGTGGTGTCCAAAGGATTGTATAGCCCCCATGACACCCTTCCAGGATGCATAATATCATTCCTTAAAGGTGCTTTCAGTTGTTTCAGTAAATTAAACTCCTGACCAACTGAACCCCCCCCCAAGTAATTGGGAAATTCATTGTTTTATAATTGAACTTAATTTTAAAACAATCCAGTACTTTACAAAGCTTCATCTAAGCAGACACCATCTTTGAAGAGATATTCCACATTTACACCAGAGGGAATGCCTCTTCCAGGTTGCTTATGTTTCCCCTATCTGAAAACAAAGTATTTCCCCCCTCTTTAAAATGGTTTGGTTAAAATGCAACTTTATGTACACTAAACCAAACAAAATGCATATGACTAATCAATTTAGAGTGTTTTAAACCTCTGCCAGCCCTTACTTTAATGCAAATTGAAATCAGAAAATAACAAAACACCTGTAATGTAGATTGTGGCCAAACAAAGAAAGACTTCATACATTTGTATGTCAAGATGCTGATGCAAACCCTTTCTTTCTATGTGCAAAAAGCACCCTGTGAGCCTCTGACGCTTACTTCTACAAAAACATACAAAGGACAGACCAATTAGTCTGCTCCCATAGAACTAACTGAGCAATCCTTTGTATGTTTTCCCACGACTATAAATATTACTGATTTAAATGGGACTAGCACCCATGCCATAAAGTGCTCTTTCATAGGCTTCCACTTTGAGCTGGTGAACCAACAAAGAACTGACAAATATGTTCCTTCCGTCGCTACCTGTCTCCTTTTACCGTCTTTTTGTTCTCACTCACACGGAACTGTCTAAACCAGTGGTTCTTAACCTGTGGTCTGGGGGCCCCCAGGGGTCCGTGACGGCTTGAAGGCTGCTTGGCCCACCTCCTGCCTGCAGTGGAGCAGCCACATGACAAGAGCCAAGGCAAAGGCTGGCTTGGCCTGCACATTGCCATTCAATCCGCTCCAGCCACAAACTTGCAGGAAGAAGCAGGAGAAAAGTCTTCCCTCCCCCTCCAGTGCCTCTGAGGAAAAGTTCCATGGATGATGTATTATTATTATTATTAGGTATCATTATTAAGGTTTTAAATCCTGAGTTAAGTCTTGGTTTAATGGATGATGTAATTATATTATTATTATTATTATTATTATTATTAAAGTTTTAAATCTTGAGTTAAGTCTTGGTTTCATGGATGATGTGATTGTATTATTATTATTATGGTTTTAAATTATGAGTTAAGTCTTGGTTTTACGGATGATGTAATTGTATTATTATGGTTTTAAATCTTGAGTTAAGTCTTGGTTTTACGGATGATGTAATTGTATTATTATTATTATTATGGTTTTAAGTCTTGAGTTAAGTCTTGGTTTTACAGATGATGTAATTGTATTATTATTATTATGGTTTTAAATCTTGAGTTAAAGTTTTATGGATGATGTGACTGTATTATTATTAATCTTGAGTTAAGTTTTGGTTTTACGGATGATGTAATTGTATTATTATTATTATTATAGTTTTAAGTCTTGAGTTAAGTCTTGGTTTCTTGGATCATGTAATTTTATTATTGTTGTTGTTTTAAATCTTGAGTTAAATCTTGGGTGTCCGTGGCAACAAAAGATACTTAAAGGGGGTCCCTGGTAAATAAAAGGTTAAGAGCCATTGATCTCAACAATCCCAGAGTGGCCGAAACCCTAAACCTAGACAGGATTATGAAGAGAGCTTTCTTTTTAGCCGCGGCTTTGATTGAAAGACCCGCCCTTGGTCGCAAGAATAAGCCGAGAAGGGGGCCCTCTGAGCCTTCCCTCTCCCCTGGCAACGCCCGTGGCTCACCTGAGCGCACCTGGAGCGCACCTGAGCCTGCGCGAGGGCTCCCGCCCTCCCCTCTCCCAGCCCACACGGTCCCTCGCTCCCTTCCCTGCCCCGCCCGCTCCTGGTCCGCGCAGGCGCACTGCCACTCGCCGGGCAACCCTCCTCAGGCTGGGCTCAGCGCTGCTGTCATGGCGGCAGAGAGCAGCAGCAGCAGCAACTGAGGCAGGAAGCGATGGAGAAGGAGGAGAGGAGAACTGTGGCGGCTGCGGAGTGAGGTCGCCGCACGGAAAACTTCAGGTTCCTTTTGTAAGGTGGGAGCCCCTCCCTTTTCTTGCAGGCAAGGCAGGCAGGGCAGGCAGGAGACCCCCCCACACTCCCCAAGGTGTTGTTGGTGGGGAAACAGAGCTGTCCCTCAAAGCCTCCCCGTTGGCCCCATTGGCGGCTGAGGCGAGGAGCAGGGCTTCAGGTGAGTGCGAACTTGGCGGCGTGGCCCTACTTTGTCCTTGCACCTGTGACTGCAAAGCGTGAGTGAGGGGGAAGGAAGGAGCGGCAGCCGTGCAGAGCTGGGCTGCTTACCTTTTAGTTGCTGAAATCCAAGGACAGCAACGGGAGACGCTGCAGAAAAAAACAGCCGGGCAAGGAAATGGGCAGGCAGTTTATTGTGTTTCAAGCAAGCAGCCAGTTTACACAAATAGTTAACACACACACACGTCAGAACAACTTACCTACCACAGAAATACTTCATGGGTAGGGACATTTTCGAAACCCATATTTGACTGTGTATAGTGTATTTGTATAGTCTTAGTTAAAAATTTAGAAGTTCTAAAAACGATACCGGTTTTTTAAAAAGCACCAGATAATAAGAAGCAAACCTGGGCATGAGATAGACTAACTGAAAATAACTAACTAAAACATAAAATGAGATGAGAAGTCTTCAAAGGCAGGGAAATAGCCTGCTCTCTCTCTCTTTCCTTCCCTCCTTTAAATTCCCTTTGGGAAGCCACAACTCTCTTTTTCTTCTTTGCAAGGAAGTTTAAGGTCTGAGTGAAAATGGAGCTGGGGAGGTACTTTACCTGCATGGTTGCGCCTGCCCTTGTTTTCCAGGGAGGGTGTGTACAAAAAGAATGGAGAGTTTTATAGTTAGAAAGATGGTAGTCTGCTGATGCCTTCAAAGTATGCATATGCACTTATTATTATTATTACCATTTCTACAATATTTCAGATTAAAGGGACCACTGTCTCTATTTCTGTGCTGAAGGAGGAAGACCAAGATACTTGGCACTCAGGAGGACTCTGAATTGTGTTCCAGGTGCTTCAGAAACTGGACCTGAAGGCTAAGCTGTTGAATTGAACTACTTATTTCTGGAAGGCCGGCTCCTGCTGGCAGCTTGGAAGTGAACTGAGCTATGGCGAGTGAAGACAAGCAGGTTTCTTCTCCCCAGCCAACAGGTGACGATGGTAGTGCTAGAGGGGGAAAAGAAGCCAGCCCGTTGGAAATGGAGAGCACTTTGCAGCCTTTGAATCCGGGAATCCCTATCCGTGGGATCAGGATGAAATTCGCTGTTCTGACAGGATTGGTGGAAGTTGGCGAAGTGTCCAATAGGGATATTGTAGAAACTGTGTTTAATCTGGTAAGTAAGTCATCTTTCAAACTTTTCTAAGGAGAGGAAGGGCTTGTGATGAAATGTAAGAGAAACAAGTTTTAAGTTTTGAACCCATGATTACATTACTTCAGCCTTACAGTCAAAGGAGAAATTCACCCGCCCACTAATTTGTCACAGGGCGGTGAGTAGTAATCTATTTTCCTGGAAAAGATCCTTACAGATAACAACCTTGAGACTGCATTACTTTCTCTCTTGCAATTCTTCTCTTTCCTTGCATGTTTTGAAATGGACTGATTCCGAGGTACAGCTTCTATTAAAGTACTTTTCAGCAACTTGCAACTTAATGAAAGTAAATTGAGAGGGCTATATTCTTGCAATTTGTTTCCAGAGACACATGCTGTTATATCTGTAGGCAGTTCTGAAATACTGTTTTGCGATATTAGGCTACTATAACAGTTACAGCATACCATTGTAAGTGCATAATTGTTAGTGCAGCAGATTTAAAAGTTATGATGTAAGGCAAGTCTGCTTACTTGCTTTCACTAACAGACAAGTCAGTTTTCAGTTTTCAGTCAGTTTTGTGTATGGCAGTACAACTGTGTCTTTACAGATTTTTCTGTAGGCTTGAGGTGCAGCTACAAACTTTGTGCACCACTGCTGCTTGTTTGGGGCACTCAGCTTTTCCTAGCAGTGAATATAGGCTTTAAAAGAAAATGATGTATAGAAAAAAACCCCAGTTTCCTTTAGAGTTAAATTTCATTTAAACAGAATACAGCAGTATAATAAGATTCTGTTGTCTGTATATGTACAGAGAGATACAGATCTTTCCCAGTACTGAGGTCTAGTATCCTTGTAACAGAAAATGGCAGGACTTGAACTCGGAACAGTGGTTTCCTGCCCTTGGAGAGAAGTGTATGAAGAGTAATGGGACTGTGTGCAGGGGTGTTTCCAGACACCTTTCCTTGTGTACTGTCTGACCTATTATGCTAGAAAACTTCTTAAATTGCACCAGACCAAGAAGAATATCCTGACTACAGCCAGTGTCATTACAATCCTATAAATGTTTAATAAAAAAGTCTCTATGTTGTAAAGACAGCCTAGGAGTGCAGCATTGGTTTAGCATAGCGACTGAGAAACTGAAACCAAAATGTCCCCCCGTTCAAATCGTCTGATGTTGTCCCCACAAACATTCATTTGAGAGAAATGCTGAGTCTTCACTTTAATCACCTTGGCATGGTTGCCAGCTCTGAGGAAATGTGGTGTTGCCATTCATGACAATGTTAAAGTACTTGTTTATCCCACCCTGAGAGGCCTAGGAGTTCATTACACAAAAGTTGGATTATATTTGTTAGACACAAATGGTTACACACAGATTGCACCCATCCCCAAGGAGTTGTTGTAGTCTCTCCTCCTATGCCCATCCTGCTTATAGTGACAGGCATTTCACTTTTAGTTAATAAGCCTACTTTGGACAACGTGTGTGTGTGTGAGTGAGAGAGAGAAGAGAAGAGAAGAGAAGAGAATATTTTGGGAGCACCTGACAGTGTCACTTGTTGCTTGGGTCACACTATATACAATTCCATTAAAAAAAAAACCCTTTTCCTTTTGTTAATGTGTTGTGTTAAGTTCTTTCTTTGTTTTCTTAAGGTCCAAAATGTCATGAAATTGCAATTGTTAAGGGCCATACCTGTGACAGACATATTATTTGGCCACAAAGAAATAAAGTACGGAGAGTCCTAAAGTGTCTATGTCATAGAAAACTCTGGGAAAGCTAGAGTTTTAACTTAAAGTCTAATTTTATTTTGTTTTAAAATATAAACTAACTTTTGGGCTGTATGGGAAATGAACCTATGATCTTGGCATTAGTAACATCACACGCTAAGCAAGTCTTTCCAATCCTTCTGTCATTAGGGTCCTATTAACTGAGGCTCAGCTGTTACAAAATGCTGGTGCTAGTGCGGAATCAATAACAGAATAGTTTAATATTAACAGCAGTCCATTACTGACATAATTTTATATTGATACGTAATGCCTCTTTGGACACTTGCTAAGCTCTTTGTCACAGTGATCTCTGTGTGACAACAACTGTGAACAGTCTCCCCCACTGCCGATTTCTGAATTCACCCCTCCCACCCTTTCTTTGTCTTTTCTGTAAAACCAAACTTTAGTTGCACTTGTGGTTTCTGTAAAAGCAAAGAGTGCTCTGGGAAACCTCCTGAAAGACCCAGTCGTATTGTTAGCAAGGTATGTGGAGTGTCACCTTGCTTCTGGTGCTTGGGTTCCCTTTTTAATAATATTAATGCCTCCAGGAGGCTTCCCAGAGCACTACTGTTTTTTACAGAGTCTATCAGCAAGTTTGGAAAGATAAAAGGTAGTAGGTTTTGGAGAAGGTGAAGTCAGCAGTTGTGGTTGGGGCTGTTTCGACTGGTTGCTAAGTTTTAAAAATGAAATAATAATAATAGTAGTAGTAGTAGTAATGTTTATTCATTCATTTATATCCCATCTATTCTCCAAACTGGAACTTGAGGTAGCTTACAAATTGAAAACAAATACAGTAAAAAAAAATTGACAAAGTAAAAAATACAAAAGATTATTGTTAAAATACTGTCCTAGAATTAAAACCATATAAAACAAATCCATAAAAGGTAAAAAAAAATCAATTTGATAAAGATAAAGGTTAAATTGATAAGGACTTAACAGATAAGTAGTTCAAGTGGCTTGTTACCATTACCGTTTTCAACTGCTGTTTCCCAAATTTCTGGTTATAATGGTGGAATTGAATTAATCCAACTTGCCCCTAATGCGTATGGTGAGGATGTTCAGATAATATCATAAACAAAATTATTCTGACATCAGGTTTTATTTTTCCTGAATCGTAAGAGATGCTGTTAATGTTTCTCAGTGCCTGCCTATTCAAAACCCAATTATATTTTGATTTCATGCAGAAGAATTGTCAAGTTTTGTAAGATTTTATATACCTAATGTTTAGCAAGTAAATGTTTAGCAAGTAAAATGTAAATTAGATGAGGCTGAGTTTTAGTCAAATTGTTAGGAGGTAATACGGATCTTAAGTTTTGGTCCTTTGAAAGATCTTTTGAACACAAGACTATAATATTGTCAGTGTTTTTAAAGCAAGCATATTCTCTCTCTGTTCAACTGAAAAGTGAATGTGTTGGTGTGGGGGGTTGACATAAGATTTTGTCAAGAAAAATATCAAGGTTGACATGTTTCACTTCTGTGGTTATGCTATAATTACAGGTCTGGAAGTTCATTCCTTCTTTTAATGTGACAGTGTCCTTACTAGGAAAACAGCATGATTTCTTGCTTCTTAAGAGTCCTCAAGAAAAATGGTAGACACTGGCCACAATCCTGCATGAGTAAATGCAGCTGTGCTGAGCCGTTTGTCACTATCCCGAGCCTATTCTGTGCCTGTTACAGAATGGAAGGGAGATTTTTAGAAGCATCTGGCCATATTCAAAGCAATTATATCATCTGTTGAAGTCCACCAGGGTCCTATGGAGTCTCAGCAGCTGATATAATCATCTCTTGTCTGGCTGTGGGGACATAGCCAGAAGCTTCTGTACTCTCCCTTGCTCTTCACTAGGCACAAAATGGCTGGGGTGCACCTCTGTGATAGGTGTGGTAGCTGGTGGTGGATTTTTCACTGTGGTGGGAGGAAGGGAATACCAATGTCCACAGTGACCATTAACAGACATAGACACTTTGCTAACTAAATAAGATGTCAGCCATTGCTTGTATTTAGCCTTTTGGACAACTTTACTATTGCTTAAAAGTGGACAGAAAGCATTTGAGCAGAGATGGAAAAGGTTTATTGCCCACTCATCTTCTGCTAGGTTGTAAATGTGGCTTGCCATTTATATGGGATGCAAGAATAAAATGGCTAGTTGCAAAGTTGTGTCAGTTCTGTTTCATCAGTAGCTTCATTTACATTGCAGGGCTGGTGTATTCCACTTAGAATGGAGGTTTCTAGGAAATTAATCTGTAGAGTTAGTATCACTTCTAGTAGCCCAGGTAACACAATACTGTCACACATTGATAGGTGAGGATGTTGGGCTACTGTACTTTAGTGCTTTTTTGTCTGAGGCTTATTTCAACCTCTTTCATTAAATTTCCTTTTTTCTTATCACAATAATGCCGAAGTATACTATATCTGAAAAGCCCTTTTTATGTTCCCAAAAAGTGCTCTATATATCTATAAGGGAAACTGAGAGAATTACATAGTGTATTACTTTTAGAATGTGCAAACTTCAAAGTAATTATGAAAAATGCCCTTGTTCTGAAATCACTTAGAATCATAGAATCATAGAGTTGGAAGACCACAAGGGCCATCCAGTCCAATCCTCTGCCATGCAGGAATACACAATCAAGGCATTCCTGACAGATAGCTATCCAAAGAAGGAAAATCCACCACACTACGAGGCAGTGTATTCCACTTCCGAACAGCTCTTAGTGTCAGGAAGTTCTTCCTAATGTTTAAGTAGAATCTTTTTTCCTGTAGTTTGAACCCATTGCTCTGTGTCCTACTCTCTGGAGCAGCAGGAAAAAAGCTTGCTCCATCCTCAGTATGACATCCCTTCAGATATTTAAACATGGCTGCTATCATGTCACCTCTTAACCTTATCTTCTCCAGACTATACATGCCCAGCTCCCTAAGCCACTCCTCATAGGACATGGCTTCCAGATCTCCCACCAGCCTGGTCACCCTCCTCTGGACACATTCCAGCTTCTCAATATCCTTCCTGAATTGTGGTGCCCAGAACTGGACACAGTATTCCAGGTGAGGTCTAATCAAAGCAGAATAGAGTGGCACCATTACTTCCCTTTCTCAGGAGATGACAGGCCACTCAATCCCCAGCAGAAGCCAAAGAATTATCTCAGCAGACTCAGTAGCAACCCTTTCCCAAGAATACTCACACACAGAGTGTTTGATGTCCAAATAAGCAGGAGGCACTTTTATCTTCAAAGTCAAACAGTTGCAATATGTACAAATATTTACAATTGAAGGAGAAACTGCTTCACCAGGCCTCAGCATTAACAGGAAGAGAAGGAAGTGAGCTCTGTTCTGAGCTCTATATCTATATCTATATATCTACAGGACATTGCCCCCTAGTGGCCTGACTAGGCATGACTTGGTAGTTCATGCAGTCAGCCATTATAACTCAACATGGTTCTGCAGTTGTTTGGCTATTTTATAATGGAGTTCAGTCTCTAACTCCTGACAGTCCCCTCCAAAATGGTCAAACTACTACGCAGGACACATGTTATCATCACAACATAATATCATTAACATACATTGTTTGACATCAATCGTCTGTTGGTTGACCTTCCCTTTTTACACTTTTCACTTTACACACTAGTGATAAGGCCCAGTCTTTTTGCCCAAATGTCATGTCAAATGAAGACTGGATCCTTGCCAAGAATTTCACTTTTTCTTTATTGAAACAGAGGCTGGATGGCCATCTGTTGGGAGGGAGTTCTTTGATTGTGTATTCCTGCAAGGCAGGGAGTTGGACTGGATGGCCCTCATGGTCTCTTCCAACTCTATGATTCTATGAAATGGCCCATCCATTTCTTTGAAGTGGTAAACAATGTAAGTCAAGGCTCTTGAATATTGTAAGAACAAAGAATATTTGTATTTTTTCAACAGTCCTATGAATACTTAAATGAAATGGGTATTATTCTCAAGTAGTTAAGCGTAGGATGGCAGTGTAAGAGAAGTGTCGCTTCAGATTAAGTACTATTATGTTTAAGCAGATCATGAGGGTGGGCCCAACACTGGATGATCCTAAAGGCAATTCCATATTTCTTAAACCATTTCCTATAAAAGGAGTTTTTGTGCCAGTGGAAAACCATAGTTCTCGTTAGGCCTGGTAAGCATGGTCATTGAACAGGGATTATGGGAGTTGTAGTCCAAAATATTTGGAAGGCACCATACACGCTGCTGCTAGAATAGAATGACAAAAGTGTTTTACCTGCTCATAAGTGAGGATTGCTGCTTAAAGAAAAACCAAAAACTACAAGCAAAGCCAAGACTGAAGATAATACAAGTTTTAAATGTCAGTGCTTTGCATTAGTATTTTAGAAAAGGCATCATGCAGTAATTTGAACCTGCATGGAGATGCAAGAAGTCTCATTTTTTTTCCTTCACTGTCCCACTAATTTACTTTCACATCTTCTTCCCCGTGTGCTTCAAGGAGAGGGAGTTCTTGGCATTACAGGAGTAGATTAATGTGACCATGGTTTTCTGAGACAGAGGAAAGGAAAATGTAGCCCGCTTTTAGACCCAGAACTACTTCCTAGTTTAGGCTGTTGAATAACCTATTTTAAAACAGGTGTGTGGGGGCTTCTTTGCAGAAAAATCTTGCTGTTATACAAGAGCATGTTATACTCTAGCCTTCATTTAAGTACCTCTGTGTCTAGTTCTACAGTCAGAGCTAGTGCATCCTCTAGCATATGACAAAGGCATAGCAGCAAGCTCCCAAGCAAATGTGGCACTAAGTATGGGGAACAGACTGTGGAAATAAATGTTAAAACAAAATTGTTAGACCATTTCAAAGGTCAGTCCACATGAATTGTACAGAAACAAGTTTTATTTCCTTACTAGAAGTTTATTAAATTATTAACTCACTACAGTAGGACCCCCATATCCACTGATTCATTATCCACTGATGCAGTTATCCATGGGACACAAAACAGCACACCTACCATAGTCTTCCTAGAAAATGTGTCCTCTTTAGCCATTTGCTAGGTCCTCCAAGGCAACTCTATGATATTTTAAACTGGAAGTCCCATTATTTCCAATGGCGTTTGCTATTATCCATGGTTTTTGGTATCCATGGGGCCTCCCAGAACCAATCCCAGCAGATACAGGGGTCCTACTGTAATTATACTTCACTTCTAAAGTTTGATCTGGGGCTTGTCTTTTGTGTATTGTAT
This sequence comes from Gambelia wislizenii, assembly GCA_030847615.1. NCBI lineage: Eukaryota > Metazoa > Chordata > Lepidosauria > Squamata > Crotaphytidae > Gambelia > Gambelia wislizenii. Next base: position 64,392,649 of record JAUMIR010000005.1, on the reverse strand, counting down.
GTATAGGTTCCTTAAAAATGGTTTATTGAAACATTTTAAAAGTAAAAGAAAGCAGCATTTTTTTTAGTATCATCACATCTTCAAAATCTGTTATTTTAACACACACACACACACACACACACACACACCATAACATTCAAATATGTAATCTGAATATTTTTCTGATTCAGCCTGAGCAGTTTTCTATAAATATGCTAATTAACCTGTACATTAAGGTAAAAGTATATGAATTGTGGGCTTAAATACCTTAGAGGCACCAGATCCCACCTGACCTTGGAAGCTAAGCAGGGTCAGTCCTGGTTAGTACTTGGATGGGAAGCCACCAATGAATACCAGGTGCTGTAGGCTATATTTCAGAGGAAGGAACTGGCAAAATGACCTCTGAGTATTCCTTGCCTTGGGAAACTCTGTGAAATTCATGTGGTCACCATAAGTCAGAAGATGGCTTGAATGTGCAGACATGCACACATACACACAGCCACATACTACCATTTTGAGGCTGAACTGTCATATGCACCTTGTTGTTGTTGTGTGCTTTCAAGTCATTTTCAATTTATGGTGATCCTAAGGTGAACCTATCATGGGATTTTCTTGGCAAGATTTAATAGAATCATAGATTCATAGAGTTGGAGAAGACCACAAGGGCCATCTAGTCCAACCCCCTGTATTCTATGCAGGAATACCCAATCAATGTATTCCCACTAGATGGCTATCCAGCCTCTGTTTAAAAACTTCTAAAGAAGGGGACTCCACCACACTTCAAGGCAGTGCATTTCACTGTTGAACAGTTCTTACTGTCAGGGAGTTCCTCCTAATGTTTAGTTGGAATCTCTTTTCCTGTAGTTTGAGTCCATTGCTCCATCCAAATATTTAAACATGGCTATTTGTTCAGAGGGAGATTTGCCTTTGCCTCCCTCTGAGGTTGAGATAGTGTGACTTGCCTAAGGTCACCCAGTGGGTTCCCATGGCCAAGTGGGGATTCAAACCCTGGTCCCCAGAGTCATAGGCTGACGCTCAAACCACTGCACCACGCTAGCTGTCACCCTGAAGTAAATTCCTTCCAAAAGATTGGATTTACTGCTAAGTACAGGGATACCTTAGTTAATAAAGCCTCTGACAAAGAAGCTCCTTTTTATAAACTCTTTCTACAGGCGACTAGCCTCTTCCCCCATTTCTTGTCTTCTGTCTAGGTTTTTTTTTTTTTTTTGCACTATTTTTTGCACAATACACAGTGGATGGTGAAGGAGGGCTGGAGAAAGACAGACTTTCATTGTACCTGTTCAGGCAGTTATCAATTCTCTGTCCTCATCACTGTGTCTTTAAAAATCTACCCTCTTACCATCCATCCATTGGGGCATTTCTGTAAGAAGTAGTTCTTCTGAACTTATACTACCACTCTCTGGAATTCTGATCATATATGGGTGGAGATGGGAGCTGTTTTCCTCCTCAAATGGTAAATTATCTGCGGAAGAATGATACCTACTATACAATAAAACCTCATCTCTAGCTGTATGCCTTGGGTTGAGTCCAGTATTAGTCCTAATTAGATTTGGCTCACTAAAATCAATGGAATTCATGAGCTAATGACTGACAAGTGCCATTAATTTTGGTGCGTTTACTCTGAGTGAACTAACATTGGATTTTATGTCTTCTTTTAATAGTGTTCATGCTAACCAACAAGTGTAGTTAAAACAAAAAGTGAGAGTATTGGTTGTAACATTGGGAGACCCCAAACTGCTGGTCTTCCTTATTAATAAGTTCTATTCATCTCTTCCATCTTCTAGAACAAAGTTCCAATATATTGTTGTCCCTTGGTTGATAAAACTTACTGTAAGTTATATTTTTAGCTGTGTTAACTGAACTTTCTAAGGTACCAAGTGAGGAAAATCAGGTACTATAGGGACATTCACTTTGTATCGAATGAAAGTGTGCATAACTGTCATTGTATAATTTCTTCTAGGTCATTGGTGAATACACCTCTAGCTCTGGTTATCCTAGTTCTGTCAATTCATTCTGTGTATTGTGTCTGTGATAAAGTAATGCTGGTTTGAACTAGATTAGGTTTCTAGTATAAAATTACAGCGGGCTGGTTTTTGTAGTGACTTGTGCCTGAAGACACACAGTGCAAATAAATTAGGTACATGGCTTAAAGCAAAAGTGAATCTTAAAAACATTTAACAATTTCCATATTTCCCCCCCAGAAATACAAGCCACGCTCTTTTTATTAAGTACTGCTAGTGCAGGATAATGTAGACACTTATCTCTGCATGCGTGTATCTTCTAAAAGATGTATAGGAAAATATACTTCATGATGTAAAGCCACCATTTTTGAAAGTTTAGTTATGAGCGAACTGATATAAAACTGATATAAAAACCTAATAACAAACAAATTTTGACGGACTTTAATTAAACTACTTTTCCACTGTCTTCAGGCTCATCTTTTTGCATATTGCCAACTCCTGAGCAATCCAGTCATACCCTCTAATCCTAAATTCTGGTGGTTGAACATTGTCAGGATGGGAGCCAAAACAAGACTTTTGGTAAACATGGAAGTATTGTTATGTTTGGAGGAACTCGGTGATTTTAAAAAATCTAAAGAGGGCATTTCCACCTACCAAAGTAGTCCAGTGAGGACATAGTGTGGGCTCAGTGGCTTTGAGATAGCAAATGTTAGAAAAAAAGGAAAATTGGGAGCAAGCCTGCTGCAGAGACATAAATGAAGACTTAGCAGGCTGGTTGGTATAGGAACACACCTTTTTGGAGGCAAGAATACTTCAAAATATTTTCTTGCAGCTCCTACTTGTCTAATGTAGATAATAATCTTTCAGGAGCAGGAACCATGTTGTTGCTACCTGATGGCTTGTATGTTCTTGGCACTATTCAGGAGAAAGGAAGAAAAATCAACAATAAAATGGCAACTAACTAGTGTAACCAAGGGATGCACCCTTCCTTTTGGTGTTGTGTTTTGAGAAGTGAGTCAGAAATGAAACAAAGTACACATGAAAAAAGCAAATAGAGTTGGACAGCCTTTCAAACTCTATTTGTTTCTTCTCCCTTATGAAAGTAATGAATATGATGAAAACTAAAAATCTTTGTGAAGGTTGTGAGACTATTCATTGTGTTGCTGATATCATAAAGTAAAACTATAAGTTTAGGCAGGTTAATTTATAGAAAATAGAAATACACAAAACACTTGGGACTACATTTTTTTTTATTTTGCACGAGTACTGTTTTGAAAGTGTTACTTAGTGTTACAGTGACAACTTTCATGAGAGAGTCTGAAACTTGAACACTTAAAACACTTGATTGAAGTCCTGTGATGTAGTTGTAATTTTGACTTATGTATGCTGTCATATCATGCAATATAAATAGGAGATTACTGGTTGTGTGTATTTATTTGTAGTTGAATTGTCTGCCTTCACAATAGAATGTCAAAATCTCTGCATGATAGGACATCTTGTTCCTGCCATATTAAGATTTCAGGATTGTCCCAATTTTAGGTAATATTAGTGTTGCTCTTCTCTTCCCCTTGAATTTTTAAAAAAATTGTGTATGGAAAATTAGTTCACTCTGGGTACTCAGTCCAAGCACAGGTCTACTTTTTGAGTAGAGAGGTATTATATTTTTCTTATAATACTGAAAGTAACAAGAATTTGCAGTCCTTGAATTTGGTTTGGGTAAAAACCTTTGCTTATGCTGGCAGCTGGCATATATTTCTACCCCTTCTTCCTTTTAAAAACAACATCTTTTTGAAATGGTGTATTTGAGATGAGTGTTGCATTCTTATACACTAGGATTCTTTAGGTACTGTTAACAAAAATCCTATGTTAGAACTTCTTCTAAATCTGGAGGGAATTGAGACTGAAGGTAGCAACATAGTTGCGTCCATTGCTTTGGTGCTTTCAGAAACATACATATTTCCTTGAGCTACTTGTCACCATCTGTGATGCCATATGTAACAAATGTATGTTATTAAGCAAGATCTTCACAGTAAACAAACCAAAATAATTATGCTGTCATTAAGTAATGAAGCCGATGGCATGTATCTTAATAAGGAATCTGGGTTATTCATTTCTTTTTTCTGCTTTTTTCTTTCTAATCCTAAATGCTGCTTTATGTTCTATGGCTTTCTTTTTCTCCCATGGCTTAGTATAAGATCAGGTTATGATCATATCTATTTCTACAATGTCTACAATGAACCCTTTTAAAATGAAGGTGATGCTTTTAATTGCACTTTTTGCTCAATGCAGTTCACTCTGGGTTAAATCCAGCACAGCTGGCATACATCATAGAGCTTCTTTCTTTCTTTCTCCCCATAACAGCCCTAGGAGCTGCACAAAAACAAGGTCATGAATTATAGGCATTTTAGGTTTTTGGGGGGATCAGGAGGTTACAATTGGAAGAGGAGATAATGTTTAATGAAAACGTGCCCAGTGCTGGATATAGCCCTCTCTTATTTTAATTTTTGTTATCAAGTGTCTGTTCTTCTTGGAATACTGGATTAAGAAGCATGGATAATTGCTCTTATTATATATTTTTTTTCTCTAGTGGCCTAAAGAATTTCTCTAGTGGCCTAAAGAATTATAGTAGCCTCTTGAGCAAAGTGTATAAATGAGACCCAAATACTCACCCATGTTGTGAAGGTAGTATGGTTATTTTAAAAATGGAGGACATGGAATGCATTGTCGTGTTGTTGCATAAAAAGTAATATTGATTAGTTTCTAAGTGTAATGCTTTTAACAAACTAATTCAATCAATTTCTGATAACCAGTAGTGCTAACCATTAAGGTCAGTCAGACTTGTTTCCATGTAGTGTACATAGATTATAATTTATATTATTTTTGAATGATATCCTTAGCATATTTATGAGAGTAAATCTTTGTGACAGAAGGAATTTACTTATGAGTAAAATATGTACAGGATTATACTGTTGGTATTTGAGTGACTCTAGGCTATTTTTAACATAGTAACTAAAGGCTTGAATCCTGTATCCAGTTACCTGGGCATAAACTGTCTCAAGTTCAGTTTTATTGTGTATGTATTGGTTTATTTGATTTGTCCCACTTTTATTCCCCCAAAATTGGATTCGAGGCAGACAACAACAAAATCAAATGAAACTATTAAATCTATTGAAGACAAAATAGATTGATTACAATGTTATAAAATTTAAAACATTTCAGTAAAGGAAATAAAACTATAAATTTCTGGTTAAAATTGCTACAACCCACCCAAGGTGCAAATGCCTGCCTCATTGGTAAGATTGCATGGGTCTTACGTGTGGGTAAAAATGGATAGAATTGCACTATAAAATACAGTGGGCTCTTGGTATCCCTAGGTTCTGTCTGTGGATTTCAGCAGCTGTGGATCAAGCCTTGCAGCAGCAGGAGAAGGAAGAGAATCAGACCCCATGCATCACAACTGCCTCAGCTGCCCTGCTGGTCCCCATTCTGTGGGAACCTGCAGGAACCTGCTTTTTCTCCTCTTCCTCCTCCTGTATGCCGTTTCACCTGGGTAACCAGTAGCAACATCCCACTCTCCATGATTCCCTTCCCTTCATGCTTCAGCACCCTTGCCTTGTCTGCTAACTTTGCCACCCTCCATGCCTCAGTTTCCTCCATGCTTCAGTTCCCCCTCCCCCTACCCTCTCTTGCTAATAGGATCACAGAGGCTGACACTGCTCTATCAGGGCCTCTTCTTCACAGAGAGGTGCCCAAGTCTGCCCACCACTACTGCTGTGTTCTCCTCCTGAGTGCAAGCTGTGGCTCTGGGCAGAGATGCCTCCGTGCAGGGTTAGCCGAGAGGGAGAGGGAGGTAGGCAAGGAGGGGATGAAGCATAGAATGAAACTGAGGCATGAAGGGCAGCCCAATTAGCCGGTGAGGGCAGGGGGAGGGAGGAGCAGATTACTTGAGTATCTGTGTTTTTTTAATCCACAGGGGTCCTGGAGCCAACCTGCTGTGCATACCAAGTGCCCACTGTACTGAATGGGCAGCTGCAGCAGCTAACATTGTCTTAGCTTTTCTGCTGTAATAAAGGTCTTCAAAATAATTGCAGTTGTGTTAAGGATGTATTTTTGCATAATCTGTGGAATATGCCAGGTACCAATGTTTTGGAGTGAAATATCTTTACATCTTGGTATAAATTCTATGAATGACTGTATACTTTGTTAGGATTCTGGGATAAGCAATCCAGTAAATTTATGTTGTAATGAGCAAAAGATCATGAATTTTAACATATGTGCCTACAGGGGGTGTACCACTGTAAGCAAGCTGCAGCTGCCCTGTGTTTATGGTTTAGAGGCCTGAGAACTTGAGACAGAGGCCATATCTATCTGGAAAATGTAGTCTCTATGGGAACTGTGTATGTCTCTGTAAGCAGGATGTTATTGAGTATGCTCTGTGACTCTGTAATCAGTCTGTATGCTGATCAAGGGCTATGCAGTACCAGAACTGTTTTGTTCCTGTTGTAGTTCACAGAGAGGATTCTCTCTAGCCCAGTATATATTCTTAAATATGTTCCAGTAAGGATAGTAGACACTATGATTGTGTTCATGTACTTTGTTTCCTTCATCTGGATGATGGGCACTCTGCTACAACTTTTTGCTGCCTGGATCTCTTAACATGTACAGAGTTTCCAATGCACTAACACATCATACTTTTCCTATATAGCAGTGTTAATTATTTAATAATCCAAGAGCTGCTTGACATCCTACTGGCATTTTTCAGAACAGTTGCAAAAACCTCAGCCAAACACATTCAAAAGCTTTAAAATGCCAGTAGGCCATAATAGCTCACATGACAAATCCTTATCTCTATAAGTGTGTCTAGGTCAGATTGTCAATTACCAGTATATTTAAAATAGCCCATTGAAAATATATTAAGCATGCTTAAAACAAATATTCAAAATTTCTTGTTATTCTCAGACATTAATTCTATCTTGACTTTTCTCTAGCAAATAGATTCTAGTGGGCACAGTGTAGTGGGTCCTGCCATAAAATGGGAGGTATGTCAATTCACTAAATTGTCTCTTTGTTCAGGATGTGGAGGTCAGGCGGTCTGAAAGACTGCCTCTCCTAATTGAACCTGATGGTCTTACCAGCATCACGAGCCTGTCTAGTGAGGACACAGGAAAGGGCCTTCTCAATAGCTGCTCTCAGGCTGTAGAATTTCCTTCCACAGGAAGTTGTGTTGCTCTCCTTTCTCTTCTCTTCCTGCCAGCAGGCAAAGACTTTCTTATTAGCGAGGCCTTTGGCTCTTAACTCCTGTGGCATAAGGGTCTTTTAATGTGGTGTACTGTTATATATACATTTACTATGTTTTTAAAATATTTTAAACTGTTTTTACTTTGTGCTTTTAACAGAATAGTTTATGTAATTTTTTAAGTCTTTCATGTTACTAATATTTTAGCAGTACAGTACAGTCATCCCTTCATATTCACGGGGGTTAGGGGCAGACAACCCCCGTGAATGTGAAAAAACCGTGAATAAGAAATGAGCCTGCCGGCGAGCGGTTTTCCACCCCAGTCCCTTCCCAAGGCAGCGAGGAGCTTCCTGAGAAGCCCCTGGCTGTCTTGGGAAGGGAGTGGGGTGTAGCGCGAGCGCACCAGCTGGGTCTTACCCCCCCCTTCCCAAGGCAGCGAGGAGCTTCCTGAGAAGCCCCTGGCTGCCTTGGGAAGGGAGTGGGGTGTTGAGCGGGGGGGGGGGCAGGCTGCGAATGATCAAAACCGCGAATGTGAAAGTCACGAATGTGGAGGGGCAACTGTACTTTGTTTTGATTTGCTCTAAGCCCCCCTTGGGTCCTAAAATGGGAGAAAGGTGGGATGTAGAATAAATAAACAAGTTCAAATATTGAGAGGGGAAGGAGGCCTCGTTGAACACCAAGGAAAGATGTCTCTATGTACCATGACACCTATGAGTGCTGCTTTGAAGGCTCCAGAAGTTATTTAATGCTATGGTTATTTGTTCTTCATGTTGAAATAGTATAAGAGGAGCTCTCTTATCTAGGCTGTTTTCCTCTGTTGTAGTGGAAGCTAGAATTCGTATCAAAACACCCTTAATGACTGTATTCAAATGAGTGTTACTGTGATTATTTTATTTGCCCTTGTTTGCTCTTGTTTGGGTACTCTGAAAAAAGGACCACTATTCTCCTTCTGCCTGGCATTTTTATTTCCCCAAACTGCCTCTGGGCTCCATGTGGGCCACTTGGTAAAAATGGTTACAAGTGTGTGCAGGGTGGGGAGAGAATTCCCTTTGTAATATTTGGATGGAGAGATGGGGGCATTCTCTGGGGTGGGCAGGTATGAACAGGTGTGGGAATTGAGGATGGCAGAGCTTGAAAAGGAGAGAAAGTGAGGAATGGACATACAACAGCTTAAGGTGTAGGGGTGTGGGACTGATTACAGGTACATCTTCTGGCCTCAGCCTTCATTTTATCTGCTAACCAGTGACTTAACAAGTGGCAAAGGTGGAGAGAAGAAGAAAAGGGGTGGTGGAAGAACAGGAGGTTGATGGTGATTTGATCAGTTTACACAGTACTGTACTAACGTAAGTATTTGGGCAAAACTGCTGGGATTAAAATGCATGTTCAGATCTGTCAAAATCTGAGAGTTTTTCAGTTGAACAAAATGCAGCGGCTTATTCTTCTATCCTTCATGACATTAAAAGCTTGGCACTCTTCTGGTAGCCATCTAGCATGTTTCCCACTGCAGGTACATATTTTAGTCTCCCTCCCCCACAGCTACACAACAACAACAACAATTATTATTATTATTATTATTATTATTATTATATTTATTTTTACCCCGCCCCTCTGTTAAACACAATCTGGGGGGCTTACAACAGTTAAAATACAACAATACAGAGTAACATTCCTAAGCCCCACCCACCCCACCCTCCCCCATAAAAAGATATTAAACTAGTATCTAATTAAAATCCACCTAAACTTAAAATCACATAAATAAACAAATACAAAAATCAACAGCCTGCGACTCAGGGTAAAGAACTAAAAGAGGCCAGGAGACACAACTCCTGAGGCTGGGATCTAATCAGGAAAGGCCTGCCAAAAGAGATCGGTCTTTAGTGCTTTTTAAAAGCTACTTAAGCTCGTCATCTGACAGATCTCGTTCAGCAGGCCATTCCATAATTTGGGGGCAATTACCAAAAAGGCCCTCTTTGAGGTTGCAGACAGCCTAGATTTTTGTGGCTGAAGCAAATTCCTCCCAGAGGACCGGAGTGCGCGGGGAGGATTGTATGGGAGGAGGCGGTTCTGGAGATAAGTTGGACCCAAGCCATTTAGGGCTTTAAAGGTAATAGCCAACACCTTATACTGGGCCCAGAAACTGATAGGCAGCCAGTGGAGAGATTTTAATACTGGAGTTATATGGTCTCTCTGAGATGTTCCCAAGACCACTCTGGCTGCCATATTTTGTACCAATTGAAGTTTCCGGACCAAGCACGAGGGTAGCCTCATGTAGAGCGCATTGCAGAAATCTAGACGAGACGTTACTAATGCATGCACCACAGTCTTGAGGTCCCTTACTTCCAGGAAAGGGCACAGCTGGCGTATCAGCTGAAGCTGATAACAGGTGCTCCTGACCGTTGCATTCACCTGACTAATCATTTGAAGCGATGAATCAAGAAGCACCCCCAGACTGTGAACACAGTCTTTAACGGAGAGCATGACCCCGTCAAGGACTGGAGGTTGCAATCCAACTCCTGGTTTCGGAGCTGCTACTGTGAGCACCTCCGTTTTGTCTGGATTTAATATCAATCCGTTTTTCCTCATCCAGCCTACTACTGCCTTAAGGCAGTCATTAAGAGGAGAGATGCCATTGGAATTTGAGGCCGACGATTGAGACAAGGAGAAATAAATCTGGGTGTCATCAGCGTACTGATAACACCCAGCCCCATAACTCTGAATAATTTCACCCAGCGGCTTCATATAGATGTTACACAGCATTGGGGACAGGATGGCACCTTGCAGAATGCTACAAGTAAGCTCCTTTTTACTGGAGCAGCTGTCCCCAAGCAGCACCCTCTGGGACCTGCCCGAGAGGAAGGACTGGAACCACTGGAGCGCAGTGCCTCCGATTTCTAACCCACTCAGGTGATCCAAGAGGATGCTATGATCTATCATATCGAAAGCCGCTGAGAGGTCTAGAAGCATCAACAGGGTCACGCTACCCCTGTCAATGCTTAGACGCAAGTCGTCAGTCAAGGCAACCATGGCAGTCTCAACTCCAAATCCCATCCTAAAGCCAGTTTGAAATGGGTCTAGATAATCGGTTTCATCCAAGACCGCTTGGAGTTGAAGAGCAACCGCCCTCTCGATCACTTTGCTCAAGAATGGTAACATAGAAACCGGCCTATAGTTATTCATGTCCAGGAGGTCCAGGGAAGTTTTTTTTCAGGAGTGGCCTAACCGCCGCTTCCTTTAAACAGGATGGAATACACCCTTCCCTGAGGGATGCATTGATGATGTCGTTAAGGAACACCATCAAGGCAGTCCCTCCCTGGATGGCAAGCCATGAAGGGCAAGGATCGAGCGGGCAGGTCGTCTTCCTCACTCTACCAAGTAGCTTGTCCACGTCCTCGGTACTCACAGATTGGAATTGATCCAATAAACTTACATCAACTGAGTTGCTGGACACCTCATCAATTGTTTCTGTCAAATTGCTGGCATCTAAGTCGGCTCTTTTTTGAGAGATTTTATTGGCAAAGAAATTGTTAAATGCATTACAGCAGGCTGTTGTTGGGTTAAGCAACAGGTTCTGCTCAGGTATAACCTGCGCCATCTCCCTTACCACCCTAAACAGCTCTGCTGGACAGGACTCTGCAGATGCAACAGGTGCAGAGGAGAAGGCTCTCTGCGCTGCACGTATTGCCTCTCGATAGGACCAAAGAAAGTTCCTATGGAGAGTCCTGTCAGATAAGAGTCGAGTTTTCTGCCAGTTGCGCTCTAGTCGTTGTCCAACCCGCTTCATTTTCCTAAGCTCTGATGTATACCATGGCTTATGGTTTGGAGCGGGTTGGAAAGGATGCTTGGGAGTGATCGTGTTGATAGCCTTGGTAAAGTCGGTGTTCCAGGTATTAACCAAAGCTTCGTCAGGGTCACCGGCGTTACCAAACATTAAACCCTCCAAGACTTTCTGGAATCCTATTGGTTCCATTAGCCTTTGGGGGGCGGACCATTCTAATGGGTCCACCACACCCAGTGGGGCGGGAAGAGACTCTTCAGTCTTGACCAGGAAATGATCCGTTCATGACAATGTGGTGGTTTTAATAACCTCTGCCCATGGATATTCCTGTTCCATACTGAAGACTGCATCAAGGGTATGACCCACACAATGTGTAGGCCCAACAACCAATTGGGATAGGCCCATGTTTGTCATGGTTTCCATGAACTCCTGAGCCGCACCAATCAGATTTGTCAAACTGGTCTCGAGTGGAATGTTGAAGTCGCCCAAAACTAAAGGTCTGGGTGACTCCAACAGCAACTCTGAGACCAGCTGTGTCAGCTCGGTTAGGGAGTCTGCTAGACAACGGGGTGGTCGGTATACTAGCAGAATCCCCTAAGTATCCCTGGTCTTAAGGCTAAGGTACATATACTCGAAGTGGGCTGTGTTCCAGACAGGTATCCTGGTCAAAATCAGATTGTTCTTATAAACCAGAGCCACTCCACCCCCCCCACCCACTTCCCCTCACCTGCTCACTGACAGAATACCCGGCTGGGAGGGCTTGCGTCCACGTGACCGTGCTATCCTCTCCCAGCCAGGTTTCTGTGAAGCAAGCCAGGTCGGCATCCTCATCCAAAAGAAGTTCGTAAATAATGTGCGGGTTTTTTAAACCGACCTGACATTGCATAGGAGCAAAGTAAGGTTCTGTGGAATGGTTGGTACACTCTCCAATCCATTCTGGGAAACAGGGTGAACTGAAGGTGGGATAGCTAACAAACAGTGATCCTGTCTTCTTTTGTAACATCTGTTCACTCCATTCCGACCATACCTCCCTTTCCCCTGCACTACTCCAATTTCCGTCCCCACTCCATTCTCAGTCTTAGCTGACTACAATTCAAAATGACGCTACCGTTGTTGCCGGTGGTCAGGCTACCTAGCGGAGTGTCCTTTCAAGGCTGTCATTGATGTTAAGATGTTAAAAGAGTTCCTTCTGCAGCCTTCTAGCCCTGATGGAGTGGGGGGAAAGAGGCTGCTGTAGGCTTGGGGTCTTCCTGCTTGGCAAGTTGGTGTTCCTGAGGGGTGTGGAAGTGGCTTATAATGCCAGCAACTCCTAGCCATGCCCCCACTTGCTGCTGCCCTGCTCCTGGAGGTCCTCAGGGCCCTCTGCAGCCTTCTAGCCCTGGTGGAGTGGGGGAAAAGAGGCTGCTGCAGGCTTGGGTCTTCCTGGCTGGCAAACTGGTGTTCCTGGGGTGTGTGGGAGTGGCTTATAATGCCAGCAACTCCTAGCCATGCCCCCACTTGCTGCTGCCCTGCTCCTGGAGGTCCTCAGGGCCCTCTGCAGCCTTCTAGCCCCGGTGGAGTGGGGGAAAAGAGGCTGCTGCAGGCTTGGGTCTTCCTGGCTGGCAAACTGGTGTTCCTGGGGTGTGTGGGAGTGGCTTATAATGCCAGCAACTCCTAGCCATGCCCCCACTTGCTGCTGCCCTGCTCCTGGAGGTCCTCAGGGCCCTCTGCAGCCTTCTAGCCCCGGTGGAGTGGGGGGAAAGAGGCTGCTGCAGGCTGGGTCTTCCTGGCTGGCAAGCTGGAACACACACAATAAAATATTTTTATTTTATTACATACATTTAAGAAATCCTGCTCTTGTAAAATTTTACGTTCGAAACCATTGGCGCCTCCCGCCCCCTTCCAGCTGCCTCCTTCCTTCTGCCAGGATTTTCCCTCTCGCTCACTCTTGGGCTTTTTAATGGGCAGAAACCTCCCACGCCAGGCCTTCGTGTGCACCCGGGTGGCTGCGCGCCTCCCCTTTCTTCCTGGTCATCTTCTTTGTTTTTTTAAAAAATAAATCAGTATTGATTCACCACTTCCTTAAAGGGGCTGAAAATTAAAAGATGTAAAATTTATTGCCAAGCTATAATTCTTTAATGCATCTGCATACATTCTATACATTTAGAAGCTTGGAACTACAGAAGCATTATTAGAAATGTCTTAGGTGCAGAATTTTAAACTTTATTGACATGTAAGCATGTTTGTCCTCTTGTCATTATCCTAGAGTCCACAAATGCTTTATGTATATTACGAGAAGCTACATAGGAACTATCTATTTTAATGCCAAATGTTTGCTATTTGCTCACAACTTCTACAGCACCTCTTCAGAAATAGATTAGCTGTTTGCCTTAATTATGTCAGTTAAACCATATTATCCTCCTCCTCTGGCTTTTCTTCGCAAATGAAGATTCAGGAAGGACTCATCCCGCGCTTTCTGTAAGCGCGCTGATGACTAAAAAGGCCAATCCAAGATAAACAAGTCCAGTTGCAAAAAGCACAGCAGAAGGTCTCCTTGGGTGATGTTTTTGGGTTGTGATTCTTTCTGCGTTGTCGTTTCTCTTCAAGACTTGTTCGTCGTGAGTTCTCAAATAAGGCTGCAGCATTGTGGATAGTGCGTCTCCATGCCTCCTGATGTGAGGCCAGGGCGGACCACTGTTGGTGATCAATTTGGCCGAGCCTGAGATGTTGTTTCAGGGAGTCTTTGTATCACTTTTTTGGAGCGCCCCTCCGTAGAGTAGTATTTTTGGGAGGCGATGGTCCTCCATCCTAGAAACGTGCCCTGCCCAGCGCAGCTGCGTTCTCAATATCATGGCCTCAATACTGGTGATCCCTGCTTGCTCAAGGACAGCAACATTCGTCACATAGTCAGTCCAGTATATATTTAGGATTGTGCGTAGACAGCGCTGATGAAAGCGCTCGAGGAGTCGTAGGTGGTGGCGATAGGTGACCCATGTTTCAGATCCATAAAGGAGGATAGACAGTATGATGGCTCTATACACACTGATTTTTGTGCTTTGCCTCAGGTGTTTATTGCTCCAGACTCTTTTGTGAAGTCTTCCAAATGCACTATATGCCTTTGCTAATCTGTGATTGATCTCTTTGTCAATCTTGGCATCTGAGGAGATGATGCTTCCCAGGTAGGTGAACTGCTGAACGGACTTGAGCACAGATTTGCTGACGGCAATGTGGGGATGGTGGTGTTTGTCCTGTGGTGCAGGCTGGTAAAGAACTTCTGTTTTCTTCAGGTTGACTTCTAGCCCAAACAGCTCTGCAGCTGTTGCAAAGCAGGACGTTAGGCGCTGCAGAGGTGTTTCTGTGTGGGCAACAAGGGCAGCATCATCGGCGAAGAGCAGCTCACGGACTCTAAATTAAACCATATTATAATGAATGAAGAATACAGGAAGCATTGAAACTCATAAAATGGCACATTATGAATACATTACTCTTTCTTTAAAAGTATTTACTTCTTCATTTCTAGGTATATTTTCATCAAGGACAGTTTTTCAACTTAGATGTAAAGTGACTGTGTAAAATTGTTTTTTCTTTTTCTTTTTGGGTGACATGTAATCTTAGTATGGTAAGCATCTTGTCTGTTGTGAAGGGGGTATAACAATAAAACTGCCAGACTGAATAGCTTGGGGGGGGGAAAGTGTTCACCTGCTCCAAAACATTGGAGGAGGGTCCTGTACATTTCTTTACCTATGGAGCAAACATTACTTTTGGGGAGGGGGTTAGCACATGGGCAGTATTAGTCTAGTCCTTGAGCTACAAAGAGCTATCATATTTATATAGAATGGCGTCTAGTATAAATTATGTTGTTCTTGGAGTTTCTTTTGCAGATCTTGTATCTATTACTGTGTATCATTTATTAGTGATTCAGAGCTAGTAATCTTTGCTAGTTTTGCTCAGGAGTGTTTAAATGTGATTTCTCTTAGACTTTGTCTGTAACACTATGATTTGCTTACCCATGAATATCACTGGGCATTGTTGCTCACCCACTATTTAAACATGAATTTGTCGTGATATCTAGTGATAAGGTAAACTTATGGTCTTACATAGGGAAAGATAAAATATGGTGATGATATACTTGATATGAATTAAATGAAGAAGATTAACATCCAAAAAAATGCCCCCATCCATTTTAAGAAGAAATTGAATGTTTTCTTGCTCCGTTCAAGAGTCACTCTAGTTCATTATCCTGCCTCTGGTACTGCTTTGTAGTTGCACTGGTGAAGCACAGAAGAACAATAAGAGCCACCTCTTTTCTAAATTAGCTCAAAGTATACAGTAGAAAAGTACATTTTTTTCTTTTCCAAAGCTGCAGACTAAACAAAACTTGAGCAGTGAATATTCTGAATGCTGTATTTGATGTGACAAAGAATAGATCTGTTATAATAATCCATTCCTTATCTTTGATGTTGACTGTAATAGAGTGATCTGATTTGATCATTCCTCATCATATATAGCAAAGGCTACAATCCTGTATATACTTCCCTGGGAATAAGCCTGATTAAACTCAGGGAGATGTCTGAGTAAATCTGTTTAAGATTTCTATGTAAAAATATTAAATCTTAGCTTGGAAAAAAATCAGCTAATCTGTGTGAAATGGTTTGTGTAACTAAATTGAATTGTTTCTCTCAATTCCATCTGGGTGTCATTGTGTAGAACTGGTATGTTCTTAGACACTCAGTATGTCAGTTGAGATATAACAGGTAACCATAGTTTCCCTCTAAAAGCATTGGGTTTGGTAAGTCTTGGTCTTCCATGCTCCCATCCTGTCATTT
The DNA here is from genome assembly GCA_030847615.1 of Gambelia wislizenii. Classification (NCBI taxonomy): domain Eukaryota; kingdom Metazoa; phylum Chordata; class Lepidosauria; order Squamata; family Crotaphytidae; genus Gambelia; species Gambelia wislizenii. The sequence continues at coordinate 64,376,872 of JAUMIR010000005.1, read as the reverse complement.
CCTCCTTTGCTCTCAAGACACAGATATTGCTTTCAGCTACAAAACTAATCATAGTTCTTCGTTCCATCTTAATTTGGGAATCTATGGTTTTAACTTCTAATTAGTTCAAACAATTCCACAAACTGAACATGAGTTAGCAGTGTGACGCGGCAGCTAAAAAAGCCAATGGGATTCTAGGCTGCATTAATAGGAGTATATTGTCTAGATCAAGGGAAGTAATAGCGCCACTCTGTTCTGCTTTGGTCAGACCTCACCTGGAATACTATGTTCAGTTCTGGGCACCACAATTCAGGAAGGATATTGAGAAGCTGGAACGTGTCCAGAGGAGGGCGACCAGGTTGGTAGGATGTCTGGAAGCCATGCCCTATGAGGACTTTCTCTCACATACACTGCTTGTCTTATAGATGTCCCTTATGCTTATGTTCCAGATGTCTTGTCCTAAAATGAGTGGCTTAGGGAGCTGGGCATGTTTAGTCTGGAGAAGATAAGGTTAAGAGGTGACATGATAGCAGCCATGTTTAAATATTTGAAGGGATATTATACTGAGGATGGAGCAAGCTTGTTTTCTGCTGCTCCAGAGACTAGGACATGGAGCAATGGGTTCAAACTACAGGAAAAGAGATTCCACTTAAACATTCAGAAGAACTTCCTGACAGTAAGAACTGTTTGGAAGTGGAATACACTGTCATGTAGTGTGGTGGAGGCTCCTTTGGAGGTTTTTAAACAGAGGCTGGGTTGCCATCTGTTGGGAATGCTTTGATTGTGTATTCCTGCATGCAGGGGGTTGGACTGGATGGCCCTTGTAGTCTCTTCCAACTCTATAATTCTATGATCTATGAATTCATGAGTTAATCACCCTGATTTGTGAAGGGTTAGAGCAGGATTTCTCAACTAGGCATCCTTGGAACTCTAGAGTTCCAGGAGAAGTTGCTAGGAGTTCCACGAGACATTGTGAATTGGGGTAAAGATGAAAAAAAATTGAGCTGGAGATATAATCATTTTTATGCAGGGGTTCACCGAGTCCTTAAAATTATTTCAAGAGTTCCTCCAGGGTAAAAAAGATCAAGAAAGGCTGGACTTGAGACATAAAAATATTCAAACTTCTGAGTACCAGTGAAAAAGGGAACTGTGCTTCGTTTAAAATTGTAAGTGGAAGCTTTCTGTTTCTTCTGATCACATAAGAGAAAGAAAGTAGACTGCAAGCTGTGACCTGTGCATATATAGAAGACTGAACCAAACAGACATGAATTAAAAAATCTTACTGGGGGGGGGGGAGAGAGAGAGGGAGGGGAGAGGGAGAGAGAATTAATTTTTCCTGTAAGCCAATTGCACTAGTGCATCATTACAACTGAATACTTTATTAGAGATGACAGTTGGACAGTGGCTTTGTTAAATGAGGAGGTTACCTTCGAGAGAGGGAGTTTGATAAACCAGTACAGTGGTGTGTGGGAAATCCAGATTAAAAATTGAGCTATAGAAGTGAATGGTTAATTGAACTTGGCATCACTGTTTCTGAATTTTTCTATCTTGTGTTTGTTGGATGAAGACTTTATTTTTGGAAAGTGCATATTTTAGCATTGCTTATAATTACATTGAAAAGAACTAATATAGCAGTTAAGTTTCAGTCATTGTCATACAGTAGTCCTGGAGAGGGAAGTGTCCTACGAAGCAAGTCTGTCCTTGCTGTTCCAATGTGTTGCTATTCCACATAATGAAAAGTTGAATATGATTTTGCTGATGAAGTCATTAATTATCTTTTTAATAAGTTTAATTATCTCAAATTATCAAATTATAATATGTGAACTGTACAGCTGTTGCATTTGTGAGTTTAGCTGTTAAAACTAGATGTTTGCATGTGGAAACTAATTTAGTTAATTTCTGAAAAATAACAGTATAGAAATATTAGATAAAAATAAAATACTGCTAAAGTATTTTTTCTAAGATCATTTTTAAGAATGCTCGTTAAGCCTAAGGGATGAATCAGCAATTTGAATACATATTCCCCAAGCTAGTTACTCAATTAGGTAAATTTTTAAAAAGCAGGCAGAACGGATTTTAATTTCATGATGTAAATAATATAAAGTGATAAAAATATCACTTGATATTCTGCCAAAATTTGATAGCCTCTTTCCATTCAATACTTGCTAGTTAGATGCTATTATCTCATAAAGGCTTTCCCCATGAAGCCTTGTTGATTTTCACCTGCTCTGTATTCCTACCTCTGATGTATCCTATTCTTCCTGTATCATAACAATATCTTTGAAGTTCTTGCAAAGAAACATCTGTGCCTTCTTCTGAGATGTACTGTCATGTCTGTGTAAATTGTATGTTCAAGAAAGGTGTAAAATACTGGAATGTGTCAGATAGTTCCTCCAGAAAATGTTGGTGGTACCTTTACTACTTACCTTTTCTGAGGTGTTCCCAACAAGCTGTCTTTGAGCTCTGTCAAGTTAGTAAAATAGAACTGCCATATTAAGGGGCAGTATATTACTGAATACAATGGTAATGTAGCCTTAAGTGTCCTTAAGTTTCAGGATCCAACTCAACTTGGACCTGGAGGACATCTCCTCTGATAAAGAGGTATTAGGCTCCACAAAGAACCCCAGTTAGTGGAGGACATGGAAGAACTTGTAGTCCTAAGCCAACCCAGAGTGCCTCATCTCATGGCACCAGTGACATCTCCAACCAAGAGTAAAGGTGAAAGTGGACTCAGTGGGGAAGCCCAGAGTTGATGTAGAAACAATTGTTCTGCTGCCATGACCTGTATTGTTGTCAAGGGCCTCTTTGAACATAATCAAGAGGTCTTGAAGAGGTACTGGCAGGAGCTGAGGAATTTCTGGAGAACCTACTCAAGAAAAGGAAGAAGCCCATGAAGGCTAAGCTGTACACATTACCCCTTCCCAAGATGGGAAGAAGGCAGCAAGGAGCAGTTTTATTAATGCCTATGTTTTGCTGAAAGCAGGCAGGTATACAATTCAAAAATGAGTTTTATGATGCAAAATTAAAAATGCCACTCTATCATAATACTGCTAAAGTTGGACTAGGGTATAGGCAAAAGTTGTGATCTGAACTAAAATACCAAACTTAGGTACCTTTTCCCCATATTTGTTGCAGTGGCATAATGGATGGATCTTGCGTACATTAACCATACACACTTCTCAGGTTAACAGAGCCCAAATAAACCAGATTATATGCTGTAATTTTATAAAACTGAATTTGAAGACATTATTGTAAATACCACACAAATAACTTAAGAATTTTATTACAGTAAAGTATAGTGGTGTTTGGTAGTTCAGTTGAGTTGGTTAAAGAGAATATAGACAAACTGAGAGTTGACACAGTCTTCAAAGGCAGATATACTTCTGAAAGGAAATATTGCAGACAAATGAGAATAAGGCCAGTACTTTCATACTGTTCGTGAGCTTGTGGAGTTATCTAGCTGGCCACTGGTAGAAACAGTACTTGACTAGGTGACCCTTGATCTGCTTGAGTAGGAATCCTCTTATGTTGGTAGGCAACAGTCAAATTTGCTAATGCTGTACTGTGTTTTAGTGCCACGTGTACCGAAAATGTAACCAATTTGTTTTCACAAATCCATTTTCACTTATTGGAGCGTGTCCAGAGAAGGGCAACTAAAATGGTGAAAGGTCTGGAAACCATGCCTTATGAGGAGAGACTTAGGGAGCTGGGTATGTTTAGCCTGGAAAAAAGACGGTTAAGAGGCGATATGATAGCCCTGTTTAAGTATTTGAGGGGATGTCATGCTGAGGATGGAACAGGCTTGTTTTTTGCTGCTCCAGAGACTGGAACACGGAGCAATGGATGCAAGCTCCAGGAACAGAGATTCCACCTCAACATGAGGAGGAACTTTTTGACAGTAAGAGCTGTTCGGCAGTGGAACACCCTCCCTCGGAGCGTGGTGGGGTCTCCTTCCTTGGAGGTCTTTAAACAGAGGCTGGATTGCTATCTGTCGGGGATGCTTTGATCAAGATTAACTGCGTGGCAGGGGGGTTGGACTGGATGGCCCTCGTGGTCTCTTCCAACTCTGCAATTCTATGATTCTATGATTCCCCCTCCAAACACAAAGTCTTTTTTTTTTATTCTTTCAGTCATCTTTGTATCCTATTCCACCTCTGTCTAAAAGAAGTGGGGTGGGAGAGAGATCAATGGGTATTTGTTGTCCAGTCAGTCACCACTAACTATGAGCTATCCTGATTCTGCTGTTCATTCCTCCTGGAGAGCTATCTGATGTGGGGGGCCTGCATTTTTTTTCTTAACATGCTAGGGACCAGCACTGTAATTGTATCCACTGGCTACACTGGCTGGTGGCTCAGGTACTGACACTGGTCCTTAAACTACCACTTTGAGTAGCACTGTTCCAGGATGCATAATACACTGGCTTGGTCACCCACGTAGGCTCATTCAGTGTCCACAGGACACTGCACCCAGAAATTTTTTAATATAGAGGTACTGCTACTTGGAGTCTCAGAAAATCCTGTAGTTTTATTACAACCCACACTGAGTAGAAACTGGTTGCTCCCCCCTTTCAAGTTGGTAATTGGGAGTTTTTCAAAAATGGTTTTGCCCTTATAGTGGCTGTAAGATGCTGAAGAATAGTCTACATGATGATCTTCCTCCTCCTACATTACTGACTTTGCAGTTTTGTTTTTTATGACTTTTTCCAATTTGTACGTTGTGTGTTCTTTCCCTCATTCCATATAAAACACAACACTTAATAAATGTGCTTAATAATGCCTAAATCCTGCTAGAATCTGACATTTGAACTAAATCAGTCATTGCTCCCTCCCTTCAAATATATAACCAAAACATAAAGAAATGGATACCAATGGCATTATGGCTTGGCTTTGCTGTTGCTAACTGTTGAGGCAAATTAGTTGGCCGAGAATCCTCATTTTGATTATAACAATCCTGATAGTGAAAGCCACAAACTACTGAATCCAGTAAAGTCTCATTGCTTTCGGTGCAATTTTTTGGTGGTTGTTTTATCTATTTGTAGTAAAACTGGTTCCAAATAAGAAAACAGAACAAAACATCTTGAACAGTGAAACAAACTTAATTACACTAAATTATTGTTAATGCTGATCAAGTTGTGTTGTGTTTATTTTTTTTTAAAGTTACTTAAATAATCAGGAAGATACATTCATATACATAACTATGTGAACAAGGGTTCACATACCTAGGTAATTAAGGCAATTTCCAGTTATTTTTTTAAAGCATATTTTGTATTTACAATGTAGATGTTTTAAATATTTGTGGATTATTACATTTCAGTATAAGGACTGCTGTTGCTGTTATATCTTTACTTATAGCCCAAAATAGGGAGTCAGGGTGGCTTACAGTTTAAAACAATTACTATTTAACTAAAAACATGCAAACATCAACACTAAAATAGGATTAAAATAATCACAATATTAAAACAATTTAAAACTTACAGCTATTAAAAACAATACAGCATCTCCTGAAGCTCTTTATCTAAAAACTGCAAGTTCTAAAAGCCAAAAAGTATTTGCCAGCTGTTAGAAGAATAGCAAGGAATGGGCCGTTCCAGAGTCTAGGGGTAGCCACCGAGAAGGCCCTATCTGGCATCTCCACTAGCCATGCCTGTGAAGATGATGGGACTGAGAGAAGACCCTCTCCTGAGGATTTCAAGTCCCAGGAAAGCTCAAACAGGGAGATTCAGTTTGTGAGATAGCCTGGACCTAAGCCACCCAAGGCTTTATAGGTTATAACCAACACTTTGAATTGTGCCTGGAAACAAACTGGCAAGCGGTTGAACTGTTGTAACAGGGGAGCTGTATGGTCCCTGTACCCTGCTCCACTCTGGCTGCAGCTCATAATACCAGTTGATGTTTCTGAACTTCAAAGGCAGCCCTGTGTAGGGCATGGGGTTGTCTATACAGCGAAAATATTCCCCATAGAATTCAAGGAGAATATGATTTGTCTTACTGAGATCCCACATCAATCAACCTGTATTCAGAAGGAGCCCCCTCCCCCCAAAAAAGCCATATAAGAAAGGAAGTGGAAAGCTGATTGGTCGGACGTGTCCAAGGGCAGAGCTTGCTAGCAAGGCAAGTGGACCAAACTGCCATGTTGGATTTTTGCCACAACGATCATATGCTAAGGTGATGAAACAGACTCCCCCTATCTATTTAAGCAGAATATCGCACCTCCGCATCTTGGATATGCTTTTTTAAAAAAATACTGTTAGGTAGCAGCAACTGGTGACAATAAAAATGAAAGTACTGTAATTCACTTGCAACTGTCATCTTAATTTGCAGGCATGCCCATTTGAACAACGAATGCAGATAGCTTTGCATATCTGTGATCTTGCAAAAAAATCTTTGAGACATCTTTAAAAAGGGGAAAAAAGAAGACCCAAATAATTACTGCCGAGTCAGCCTGACATCAATACTAGGAAATATTCTAGAGCAGATCATTAAACAGACAGTCTGTAAGCACTTAGAAAAGAAAGCCGTGATCACTAAAAGTCAACATGGATTTCTCAAAAACAAGTCATGCCAGACTAATCTTATCTCTCTCTCTCTCTTTTTTTTTTTGATAGTTACAAACTTGATAGATGAAGGGAATGCTGTGGATGTAGTTAGTGTATCTTGATTTCAGTAAGACTTTTGGCAAGGTCCCCCATGATATTCTTGCAAAAAAGTTAGCAACCTGTGGGCTAGACAACACAACTGTTAGGTGGATTTGTAATTGGTTGACTGACCGAACCCAAAGGGTAGTCACCAATGGCTCCTCTTCATCCTGGAGAGAAATGACTAGCAGGGTGCCACAGGCTTCTGTCCTGGCCCAGTGCTATTCAATGTCTTTATCTATGACTTGGATGAGGGAATAGAGGATATGCTTAGCAAGTTTGCAGATGACACCAAATTAGGAGGGGTAACTAATACCCCAGAGGACAGGATCAGAATCCAAAATGACTTGAACAGATTTCAATGTTGGGTCAAAACTAACAAAATGAATTTCAACAGGGAGAAATATAGGATACTACACTTGGGCAGTAAACATGAAAAGCACAGATATAGGATGGGTGATACCTGGCTTGATGGCAGTACATGCGAAAGGGATCTAGGAATCTTAATGGACTACAAACTGAACATGAGTCAGCAGTGTGACGCGGCAGCTAAAAAAGCCAATGTGATTCTGGGCGCATTAATAGGAGTATAGTGTCTAGATCAAGAGAAGTAATAGTGCCACTCTATTCTGCTTTTGTCAGACCTCACCTGGAATATTGTGTCCAGTTCTGGGCACCATAATTCAGGAAGGATATTGAGAAGCTGGAACGTGTCCAGAGGATGGGGCAAGCTTGTTTTCTGCTGCTCCAGAGACTAGTACACAGAGCAGTGGGTTCAAACTACAGGAAAAGAGATTCCACCTAAACATTTGGAAGAATTTCCTGACAGTATGAACTGTTTGGAAGTGGAATACACTGCCTCATAGTGTGGTGGAGTCTCCTTCTTTGGAGGTTTTTAAACAGATGCTGGATGGACATCTGTCTGAACTGATTTGATTGTGTATTCCTGCATGGCAGGGGGTTGGACTGAATGGACCTTGTGGTCTCTTCCAACTCTATGATTCTGTGATTTTATGATTCTATGAAGGCTGCTGCAAATTGGCATTAGTGAGCATCAATCCACATTTTCTAGCATTATATAGACAAGCCCCATGTTACAGTGATCCAAAGAGAATGTAACTAAGGCATGTATGACAGTGGCCAGACCACCAATGGGTGCAGTTGGTGCACAAGCTTTAGGTGCGCGATAATGCTCCTGGCCACCACAAAAACCGGGCCTCCAGGTTCAAGGTTGAGTCCAGGAGTACATCCAAGCTGTGAACCTGCATCATCAGGAGGAGTGTAATCCCATCCAGCACAGGCTGACTCTCTATTTCCTGATCTGCCTTCCAGCTGACCAGGAGCACCTCAGTCTCATCTGGATTAAGCTTCAATTTTTTCATCCTTGTCCAATCCGTTACTGATGATAACACACTGAACTGAAACAGCTTCTTGGAAGTTGAAGGAAAGGAGAAATAGAGCTCAGCCTACTGGTGGCACTGAATCTCCAGATGACCTTTCCCAGCAATTTTATGTATATATCTAATAACATTGGGGAGAGAACAGAACCTTGTGGGATCCACAGGTCAGTGGCCAATGGAACAGTGGTCCCACAGCACCACCTTTTGTGCTTACCATCTAGGAAAGAACAGAGCCAGTGTAAAACAATGCCTCCAAATCCCATCCTAGCAAAGCAACCCAGAAGGATAACATGGTTGATGGTATTGAAAACAGCATAACAAATATGGAAACCCTCCCACTATTCAGTTCCCGCCAAAGGTCAATCACTAATGTGACTAAAGCTGTCTCTATTCCATAAATAGGCCTGAAAATAAATTGAAATGGGTCAAGATAATCTGTTTCATCTGGAGCTGGGAGGCCCCCCCACTCTTTAGGCCTTGCCCTAAAATGTAACATTGGACATTAACCAATAATTATCCATTATAGAGAGATTTGGGGAAAGCTTTTTCAGCAGAGGCCTTACAGCTGCTTAATTTAAGCAAGTTGAACTCTGTCATGTTGTAAGAAGACAATGACTACTCCTTCACCCGGTTTCCCCGGCCTGTTTAATGAGCCAAGAAGGGCAAGGGTCTAGCACACATGTTGTGGCTCTCACTTCTCCAAGGAACCTATTTTGATGATGATAATCGCGTTCAGGGTGATGGTGCTAAAACCTAATCTAGTTTTCAGTTGCACAATCAGTTCCAAGAACCAAATGTGTTTATTGCTTGCGCAACTGGAACCCCCAATAGAATTTGGCTAGTGCATTGTTTTTATCTGCTAATCTTACAGTGTATATAGGGCTTTATATTTTGCTTCAGCCTTAAACTGTATTATTTTTCTCATTTGAGTCACAGTCAGTTTAGTTGTACCTAGGGAGATAGTGATAGTTCTATGAATCTCTAGCATATAAGAGTAAAGCATGTGAATGTATGTACCTGTTAGCTGAGTTCTAACACTGTTCTAGACCAGCCTTTCTCAACCCTTTCATCCTGGTGGAACCCTTTAAATAATTTTCAGGTCTCAGGGAGCCCCTGCCTAAAAATTATATCTACAACTTAAAAAAAAAGCTGTCCCCCCCGCAATTGCAATATTTCGTGGAACCCCAGCAACTTTTTGTGGAACCCTAGGAGTCCAAGGAACCCTGATTAAGAAACCCTGTTCTGGACAGATACTTGGCATGGAAACATAGCATCTTAGAGATGGAAGGAGGTGCTTCCTTCCATCTCTAATGTGGCCTATAATCTTTTAGATTATATTAAATTATATAAATTATAATTATATTATATTAAATTAGATTATGTGGCCTATAATCTTTTAGATCTAATGGTTTTTTCCCCTTTACCTCCGAATCTGGGTTTCTTACCTGACTTTGCAGGGACATTTTGATTGGACAGGTAGAACTAATGCAGTTTAAATAAACAAAACACTATTAATTGAGACAGAGTTCATTTCAGACAGGAGACTCCTTAATATGCAATTAGGTGTCAGGTAAAACTCTGCCATAATTATATATTGCTGCCACCTTAAATTGTAAACAAGGGTCCACAAAACTTTTGTGAAGTACAAGACATTTATAACAGCTATCATAATTTTATTATGGTACAAGACAAATGTCACATAACCTGACTGAATCTGAATTTATACATTCATGGGGGATGATCTTCCTGGGTATCTCAGTGATTGTTGACATCACTGATCATGATATCTTACTGGACTGGTTACAGTGGTTCCACTCCCATCTCTTGCTTCTCATCTTCTGGTTCCAGAGATTGGGAGATTCCTGTTCAGTCTCATGTCCATTAAACTGCCAGGTCCCACAGGGTTCCATCTTATCCCCTTGTTGTAATATCTATATGTAATATCTTTATGAAGCCTTTGGGGTGGATTGCCATCTGTAGGCTGTTTTAGAGCTGTTTCTCCTTTTCATCGGAGATGGTTGGAGCTGTGCAGATGCTAGACCGGCACTTAGATGCTGTAATGGGTTGTCCAATAAACTGAAACTGAATTCTGATAAAATGTAGGTGCTGTTGACTGGTGGTTCTTGAGTCTGAAAACTGGATAAGCACATTACATGGATGGGTCCACATCACATCTAAAGTAGCAGGCATATAGCTTGGGAACACCCCTAGAAGCTTCTTTGGACTCCATAGCAAGAAGTGCTTGGTGTCAGTTCTGACTGGTGTTCAAGCTACAGCTTTTCTTGGACAGGGATAATTTAGCTTGGACAGGGGTACTGTAATGTGCTCTATGCGGGGCTGCCCTTAAAGGTGACTTGGAAGCTACAGCTAGTGCAAAATGCAACAGAAAGATTGTTGCTTGGGGTACCATACAAACAATGTGTAACACCTATTCTAAAGAAACTGCACTGGGTGCCAATTCATTTCCATCTGAATTCAAGTTGTTGGTGAAGACATTCAGTGCCCTATAAATGGCTTTGGGCTTCAATGTTTGACAGAGTATCTCTCTCTTTATATGCTTATCTGAAGATTGAGTTCTGCTGGAGGGGCCCACCACTGTGAACAATATGATAGTGGTGGACGTGAGAGAATGAACGCCTTCTTAGCTCTGGTTGCCCATTTATGGAATACACACCCAACGTGCAGGCTAGACTGGTGCCTATATTGGTATATTTTTGGCACCAGATAAAATGATGGCTTTTTATTAAAACCTTTGGGACCTATTTTACTTTTAAGCATTACATGTTTTTTTTTAAACTCTTTTAGCCTTTTTAAGCTGTTGCGGAATTAATTTTTTTAATCTTGTTTACTGATTTCAATCTGGAATTATTTAAACTGTTTATATTGCTTTATCTGATTGCCACTCTTGAGATCTCAAAATAAAAGGGCAGGATAAAATTATTTTAATGAATAATACATTTAATAGGTTTTCCATGGGTTTTTTTCAGGCTGTGAGGCCATGTTCTGGAAGAGTTTATTCCTGACATTTCACCTGCATCTGTGGCTGGCATCTTCAGAGAATGGTGGCATAGGGTGTGTGGGGGGTTTATATACTGTGAGCCCCTGTTGGAGAAGCTATGTACCTTTGTGTATTTGGATGGCTAGTTCCTGGGGGGAGATATGCAAGGAGGATTAGTGTCTTATTTAGCTAATGATCCATTGTCTGCTGGGAAGCCCCCTGTCCCTGGATGTTCATCTGCATGTGTTGAGTTTTCATTTTAGTGTTTTTTAGGACTGGTAGCCAAATTTTGTTTACTTTTTAGGGTTTCTTCTTTCCTGTTGAAGTTGTCCAGGTGTTTGTGGATTTCAATAGCTTCCCTGTACATTCTGACATAAATACATTCAATCCTTAAAGCATGGTGGTTCAATGCCTTGGCGTTGGGACATTTCTGTCGAAACACAGTCTTTATCAAGTTTTCACATACATTGTTATATTTCTTTTTCAAGAACTGTGTGAAGAATCAGGCAAGGAATAAAGGAGCCTATTTATTTTGTCACATTCAGAATCTTAGATGTTTGCCACAGCCAGTTCCTTCAAAGTGAGAGAGGGTACAATCTCTACCACTTTTACACTACAGCATTGTCACTACAGCATGTCACCTGAATCTTCGTTTGCGAAGAAAAGCCAGAGAAAGATTGTTACTTGTCACTGTTAAGTTAAGTCTTTTGAGGGCATGCAAATTACTCAGTATTGCCTGGGTGTCCTGCTTTTGTTTCTGGTGTTAAAAAAGAAAATCATTATTTTCATTGTGAAAGGATAGTGGATAGCAATGTCAATAGCAATGTGTCTCATTAATATAAAAGTACAGCATGTATCAAGTTACCCAAGATGGGCTTCTGAAGCAGCAAAGATCAATAACTGGAAGATAGCATGATCCTCTGAGATTCGTACCACTTAGTCAAAACCTCTCCTTCAATCCTCCAGATTTGCATCTGAGGGATATAGGTTCTGGATCCAATCCATTAGTTCAAATGAAAAAAAAAAGTCTGGAATGTCCAAGTTTTGTGTGGTTTAATAGTTTTTAATCAATTTGGGAAAAGCATACAACTTGTAGATTTATTTCCTGGTGGTGTAAACGTTAAAGGCACACTTTAAAGGAACATTTAAAAAAAAAAAGGCTGTTTTTAAAATGGTTAATTGAGATCAGATGCAGGGCTACAAAGCAGACAAATAAATGATAATACTGATCTTGATTTTTTTTTTTAATTGATGAGAAAATGGGTCTTTGGCCGACCGCAATTGCTTGACATGAAAATTGGATGAGTTTTTGTTTGGCTTTTTATTGCCTATAACTAGTTTCCAACTTCTAACAATGAAACAATGCCTTGTCAAAATTGATTTGACTGTCTTGTAGCCCTACATCTGATCTCAATTAACCATTTTCAGAACAGTCTTTTTTTCTCATGTTCAATGTGACTTTCAACCCCCTTACTTGTTTTTCTGTTACAATTGTATGGACTGGAACAAGACATCTTGTCAATAAATTGTCCAGCTTGTTGTAATGAAGTAGCTTCTAGTTATCAAAGACCTTCTTAAACAGCTTAATTGTTCACAACTCTTTCTGCTAGAATGCCTCTCTAGAAATGAGACAGCAGTGCATAAAATGACACAGAATTTTACTGGCTTTTTTCTAATTAGTTGTCTGTCTTAGTCTGTACAGACCAGTGCTTCTCAAATGATTCAGATCTGCAGTTGAACAGCATATTAGTTTCCTCTCCCCCCTCCCCCAGCTTCAGCAAAGCACACAGGTTGTCAAAAACCTTTTGGATCTTGGTTGTATTAAACAGGCTTCTCATGTACCTCCCATAGACAAGTTGCAGTTCCCTTATTTAACAATCTCCAGCTATTCAGAGACATTCAAATTTTGCATTGTTTGGGGCTCACTTATGCTTCTTCAGTCTTCTTGTTTTTATGTGCCTTAAAAGTTGTTTCCAACTTGTCGTGACCCTAAGGTGAACCTATCACGATTTTCTTGGCAAGATATGTTCAGAGGGGTTTTGCCTTTGCCTTCCTCTGCGGGTAAGAGAGTGTGTCTTGCCTAGTGTCACCCAGGAGGGTTCCATGTCTGAGCAGGGATTTGAACCCTGGTTGCAGAGTCGTAGTCCAATGCCTAAACCACTACACCATACTGGATCTCTTTCTTCAATCTGATGTCTCCTTAAGATGGAAAGCTATTTAGCACTACAGTAGGTCCTTGGTATCCGCTGGGGTTTGGTTCCAGGACCCTCCGTGGATACCAAAATCTATGGCTGCTCTAGTCCCATTATATACAACCGCATAGTAAAAAGGTGGCTATTATATAAAATGCAAAATAAAGATTTGCTTTTGGGATTTTTTTGGGGGGGGTATTTTCAAGCTGTAGATGGTGGAATCCATGCCTGCAGAATCTGTGGATACAGAAGACCAACTGTATTCAGATGTGTTATGATTGTGAGTGGTTTATACACACTCAAATAAAACAAATGTGTGCAAATGGCAGCTTTCACCTCCTGGATGAGGCAGTTAATATTTTTGAATCTTTGCCAGAGTGTGTCAGCTGATTGGATGAAGGACTTGCAACTTGATCCAGACAAGATGGAGGTGCTATTAATGTGTGGTTTATTTGCGCAACTGAGAGTTTTTCAGCCTCTTTGCAGGGAGTAGCACAGAGCAGGAGAGTAGAGCAGTAAAAGTTAAAGTTCATGTATAACCAAAAGGTGATAAGGTTCATAGATTACCACCAAAAGATCAGGAGATGTAGAGAGAGGTTTGCTTTTGGGTCCAGTATTGTTAATAGAGACACAGGTGGCTTCAGCATGAATCTTATCAGATGAGGATTATATACCAATTATGATTCTATCTAGAAAGAGACAAACTAGCTACAGTTATCTTCACTGCCTAGCAACCTCTTGTTTGATTAACACAGTTAAGTATATGAGGGGCTGCCTTTGAACATGGCCCAGACATTTAATAAGGTCCGAAACAGGACTGGTAAGATTGTACAGGTCATCCAATCATATTATTATCATGCTTCATAAAATGCACAATGTTTTACTTCATTTATATTCTTTTTTTATATTGAAATGTTGACAGTATGAATTATGTTGTATGTTAATGTGCTTTCAAGTTTTATTTTGTAAGATGTCTAGAAAGCTTCAGCTATTTAGAGGTATCAAAATGTAACAGAAAGACAGATATTCAATTCTGTAAGTAGTAAAATATTAGTTTTTCAAAATGTATTCACAGCTTAGAAGCTAAATTTGACAAGTGAATGAAAGTATTGACAGAGATAAGTTATTAATATCTAAATGGCAATAAAACTGATGGAATCTATCTTGCTAGGCAAAGCAGAACAAATTTGAACCAAATTGGTATCGTCTAACATTTCTAGTTCCTAAAAGATCTTAATTAAAATTAATTAATTAAAATGCTTAATTAAAGATAGGTAGTGCCTCAGGCTAACAATGTTAGTATATGTTGATCTATTGAATGAACATTTTTGTCTGTAGAATTTATACAAGTTTCTGGTTCTATGGACTTGATTTTGTAGCTAGCTATCTGAAATGATTTTTCTGTCTCTAAGGTACAGAATCCCAGCTTGTATAAAGAGCTTCCAAGTGTTAATTCTGCAAAGATGTGTTAATTTGTCATATATACCATAATTGGTCAAAATTTCCACCAAACTTTAAAAAATAATATAGAACTGATGCATTTTTCTCCCTACATGACATGGGGCATAGCGATATTTGGTGACTGCACACAAATATTGGTGTGTTTGTCCAAAGATGTCAGTTAAAGGTAAATAGTACTGTTCAGAAACACTTAAAAGAAGATTTTGTAGAAAGGTATACATTCTCTCTCTGGCTTTTCTTCGCAAACGAAGATTCAGGAAGGACTCATCCCGTGCTTTCTGCAAGCACACTGATGACTAAAAAGGCCAATCCGAGATAAACAAGTCCGGTTGCAGAAAGCACAGCAGAAGTCTCCTTAGGTGATGTTTCCAGGTTGTGATTCTTTCTGCGTTGTCATTTCTCTTCAAGACTTGTTTGGCGTGAGTTCTCAAATAAGGCTGCAGCATTGTGGATAGTGCGTCTCCATGCCTCCCGATGTGTCCCCTGGGGTGGACCATTGTTGGTGATCAATTTAGCTGAGCCTGAAATGTTGTTTCAGGGAGTCCTTGTATTGCTTTTTTAGAACGCCCCTCTTACGCTGACCTGTGGCGAGTTCACCATAGAGTACTATTTTTGGGAGGCGATGGTCCTCCATCCTAGAAATGTGCCCTGCCCAGCGCAGCTATGTTCTCAATATCATTACTGTATCATTATTAATCCTAATTATTGTTGCTTAATATTTTGGGTGTTTTTCAAGTAATTTGGATATGTTTTCTTTCTGTTAACACTGTCATTGTTCAGCAGTTTACAGCAGTATATAGCACAATCCTGACTCAAGGATGCACTGGCTGTATGGGTTAAGATTAGGTGCAACCTTCAGAAATCTTTAGATCTCAGAAATACCCTTTTGTCAGCATCACCCTTTCTGCCAACAATCGTTGAGGGAGCAAATTGCCAGCTGAACTGTTCTGTTGGCTAAGATCTGCCAGTACAAGATCAAAAAGTGGGTGGAGAAGGAGTGAGTCACGAGAGGAGTTGAGTTACACCAGATCCAAACTTAAGCCCAAATACAGAGCCACAACTCTGGCTCAAAATTAGGCCTTGAAAAGGGTAGTCATAAGAAATTTCTAGCTCTCCTAACCTGGAAAGAGGTTTGGTTCAGTTGGCTGAATGTTAGCACACCTGTGGAGAGTTAAGACTGTGCTCTTATTCTGATGCATTGTTACACTAGTTCCATTTAAGAACATGTGATCAAAATCCTGCATGGCAGCAGGCAGGTGTTTGTAACCTGAACTGACAGAGAGGCTGGTGCAGCAGTTCTTTGATGGATAAAATTTCAGGTCAGCAGGTACTGTAATTATACAGAAGGATATCGAGTACATTAGTTGAGGTAAAACAGAAAGTTTTGAAGAAACTGAAAGTCTTGTCTTTGTCACAGTGAAGATGATTTTGACTTATTTTTGTAGAATTAATCGTTTTCTTTTATCTGGGTTAGTTCATTTTTCTCCACTGTGCTGAATCTGTACAAAATTAAGAATGTTGTGAAACAGCTTAATGAAGTTGCAAAGGGATTTCACTTCCACACAGGTATACTTAATGAAAAAATAAATGAAACATCTTACATTACAACAACATTAACACTGTATCTTCAGTGGTATATTTGTATTTTCTCCCTAGTACAAGCATATGCACATTTATACAAAAATTAGCTCCACAATGTTTACTTCCAAGAAAGGGTACTATTCCAGACATAAACCCTATTGAGTTCAGTTGTACCTATTCCGCAGAAAGTATGGATAAGATTTCAGGTGTAGTAATTTAAATCCTGTGCAGCATTTTCCATAGGATTTGTGTTAGTAAATTTTAAACAGTTTACCTGTGTAACTGTAGTTTAATGACAGAGAGACCTTGTACTCTTCTAAAATTATGAAAAATGGCTAAAAGTGTACACTGTGTATACTCTTCAGAGATTTTGGAGAATAACGTGGAAACTTCTGATTCTGAACAGCAGAGACGTACGCAGTAGTTTTATTTTAAGCACATTACCTTTTGTGCCCAGAAGATGGTGCTCATCTCTTTCATTTTCAATGGAGCAGGCATGTTGTGAGATATGTGTAATCATATGCATCAAATCACTTTAACTTAAGGCAGGGAGATATGGTTTTGCTTTATGCTCATAAAAGTTACATTGTTAAGTTAATAACAGAATGCACGAAAACATTATTTGACTGTGTAGTATCTGTTTTAGACAGAATAATAAATACTGCTGACTAAATAGTTAGGTTACAATAATGTATTAGTAAACAATATTAATAGAAACTATTTGAACATGAATTCAATGCCAATATTGTTGCTATAAATTAATTAAAAAGTAGATTATCCTATGAGATCTGAGTATAATAATACTGAACAGCATACTGTATATAAAGAGGATCTAGGAAGCTACCAACCAGTCCTGGCAAGTTTAAGCTTCACATCTGTACATGGAAATGATCTAGAACAGATAGTTATGCAATCCAACTGTGGGTACTTAGCCAACACCAGTTGCTCAAGAAAAAGTTCTGACTAACCTAGGCCTAAATTCTTCTTCCTCACTAGAGTAGATACACTGAATCAATGGGCATAGGTAAATCAACACTTACATAAATTTGACTCGTCAGTATTTCCTTACTGGCCTGGAAAAAGGTTACGAGTGGAGTGCTGCATAGTTTCATCCTGGTTTCAGTATTGAAAAACATTGCAAAGGATGGACAAAGGGAGAACCCTTGCTTATCCACTATACATTACTGAAATATCTACCAACAGCTCTAGACCTACTTCCTATGCACTTTGCTTTAGAAGACAGCAACAGGATTCATTGTGATCTAGAGAAGATGTAGAATTGGGCCAAAGCAGTTAATATGAATTCCAACAGACAAATGTAGAGCATTCTGTTTAGATAGGCAAGCAAAAGCAAATGCAGAAAAACAGTGCAACTGATATTTGCTTTGACTGTTGTACATGTGAAAAAATTCTAGGGCTTTTAGTAGATCACAGGTGAAAAGAGCCAGAAATTTGATGCTACAGCTAAAAGACCCAGTGAAATTCTAGGCTACATTAACAGAAACAAAAAAAAAGCGCACAGGAACCAAAAATGTATATATAAACAATGTAATACTATAACATGACAAAACTAGTGATTAACTCAAAAGTATGATAATGGTAATAAACAATTCCCCTCACTTTAAAGATATATAAGTAAATGGCTGTAAGTTCTGAATTTCTATAATTACTGCAGAATCATGAATCCTCTGTCCTTTATAAGACTTTCAAAAAGACCGCCAAGGTTCTTAAAGTCCTCAATCAGGTAAGAAAGTTCTCAAAGCAAAAGACTTTGCTTTGCAAGTCTGGAAATTTCTGACCATTTAAGAACCTTGGAGGTATTTTTGACAATTTAAAGAACACGTCTAACCTGGGGAGGAGACAATTATGAGGTGATAAAATAGCTATCTTCAACTATTTGAAGGGCTATAACTGTCACATACACAATGGACCAAATTTGCACTATGTTGCTGTAGGGGGCAGGACTTGAATTAATGTCTTCAAAAAAGAAGAAAAGGCATTTTGAATAACTGTTAGTGAAAGGAAGGGTCTTCCACCCTGGCCCTTGCACACTTTTCACCAGAGCCCCACACATAGATGGGTCTTTTACGCAGGAGGCAGGGGAGTAGCAGGAGTCCAATATCAAATGTTGTCCAAGGTCCTATAAAGCTTCTAGGCAGTCCTGTCAGTTGGTAATGTTGTAGTAGTGGATTGCTTCTATTAACTGATAGCTGAACTAGAGAACATTTGAATTGATCTCCAACCCCCCCTTTTTTTTTTGCTGTAAGGTTTCAAATTGCATGGGTATCTTCAGATAAGATCAGTTGTAGGAGGGATAGTTGTGTTACCTTGTTGTCAAAATAAATCTTAAAGATAGCTAACTATGATATGACTTGGTCTGTAATGGAACAGAGTCCTTGTTTTATAGTGATTTATGTATCTGGTGATAAACATCTATATATGTTTATCACCGGATACATAGTAATTGTATGTTGCCATTTCCAGTGTGCTGATTGGCTGCTTAGGAAACTGTTGGGCAGCCAATCAGCACACTGGAGGCGGGAACATGTGGAGTTTTACCCCCAGTGTAAGCATGGCTGCAGTGAGTAAATAGAAGGGTGTGTGTGGGATGGTGTGTGTGCGTGGGAGGGGGCAGCTCAAGGAGGGTGGCAAGGGGCAGTGAGGGCCATGGTGGGGGGGTGAGGTGCCATGTGAGGGGAGGGAAGCGGTGGGGGTGGGGAAGGAGTGGTGTGTTTGTGTGTGCGTGCATGGGGGGGGTTTGGTGAGGGCCGCAGGGGGTAGGGAGGGAGGGAGTGGTGTGTGTGTGTGTATGCGTGCGGGAGGGAGCTCAGAGAGGGCCACGGGGGGGGGGGGGAGAGGCAGCAGGGGGTGGGGAGGGAGTGGCGCACGCCCCTGTGTGTGTGTATGTGTACGCACACAGGGGGCTTGGGGAGAGCGGCAGGGGGAACGGTGTATGTTACACCGGGTATATAACTAGTTGTGTAAATAATGTATTGAGTTCAAATCCCTTCTTGGCCATGGAAACCCACTGGCTGACTTTGGCCAAGTCACACACTCTCTCAGTCTCAGGGGAAGGCTAAGGCAAACACCCTTTGAACAAATCTTGCCAAGAAAACCTGGTAATAGGGCGCCTTAGGGTTGCCCTACGTTAGAAACGACTTGTAGACACACAACAGCAGCAGCAACAACAAAGTTCCTATGTGTTTTTTAACCCTGAATACATGTTCTTAATTGCCTCTTACTAACATACAAGTTATTGTAATGACCATTTTTCTTCTGCATTTAACTAGAATTGCTTTTGGATTTGGGCACATCTTGTAAGACGTTTGTGCAGTAATGGGAGTACAGCCTGAACTACTGCCTTTTGAATATGAACTAGCATGGGTCTTTTACTGTCTCCTTTCAGTTTCCTTCACTGTGGGTTCTACAGTATACATGTTGACCCCTGCATCCACAGATTCGGTTTCCACTGTTTCACTTATCCACGTCTGAAAAAAATATGTTCCCTCTAGGCTTTTGTAGGTCCTCCAGTGTGATTCTATAATTAACTTCCAGCATTTATCTCATTGAAAATAATAGGGTTCCTTATTACCCATGGTTTCACGTATCTATAGGTGTGTGTGTCTTGGAACGTATTCCCTATGGATATGGGGGTCGACCTGTATTTCCTGCAACTGCTGAGCTGCTAAATATGGATTCCTGGCAGAGCGTTGACTAGCTTGCAGGTTTTTGATGTGCTGCATGAAGATATCAGTGATAAGCTTTAACAATGATCATACAGAACTATTTTTATTGCCCAAAGTGGTTACAAAACAGCTGAAGAGGAAGCTACTCAGGAATTGAGGAAACAATGATTAAATATGAACCATCTTCTGCACCTAGCAAGTACAGTCGTCCCTTCACATTCGCGGGGGTTACGTTCCACGGACCCCCACAAATGTGAAAAATCCACGAATAATGACTGCCCTCCCCCTCCCCCTTCCCCACCATAGCGACCATGGGGCCTCCGGAGGCCCCATAGTTGCTTTCCCCAGCCTCCCCACTCCCTCCCAAGGCCTTCGTGGGGCCCCGCAGAGGCCTCCCTGGGCCTTCACAGGGTCTAGCAAGGCCCCGCGGAGGCCTCCCCGGGCCTCCCCCCTCCCTCCCCAGGCCTTCACGGGGCCTAGCAAGGCCCCGCGGAGGTCTCCCTGGCCCTTCCCCCTCCCTATCTGGGCCTTTGCGGGGCCTAGCAACGCCCCGTGGAGGCCTCCTCAGCCCACCCCCCTCCCTCCCCGGGTCCTCATGGGGCCTAGCAAGGCCCCGCGGAGGTCTCCCCAGCCCTCCCCCTCCCTCACCGGGTCTTCGTGGGGCCTAGCAAGGCCCTGCGGAGGGCTCCCTGGCCCTCCCCCTCCCTCACTGGGCCTTCGCGGGGCCCCGCGGAGGCCTCCCTGGTACTCCCCAAGGCCTTCATGGGGCCTCGCAAGGCCCTGCGGAGGCCTCCCCGGTCCTTCCTCCTCCCTCCCAAGACCTTCGTGGGGCCTCCGGAGGGTCTCCGAAGGCCCCGCGGAGGCTTTCCCAGCCCTCCCTCCTCCCCCCCAAGGCCTTCGCGGGGCCTCCGGAGGGTCTCCGAAGGCCCCGTGGAGGCCTCCCTGGCCCTCCCCGCTCGGTCCCAGGGCTTTCACGGGGCCTCCGGAGGCCCCGTGTCGCAGTTTTGGGGGGGCCCGGGGGGGGGGCCCTCCCAAAACTGCGAATAATCAAAACCGCGAATGTCAAGTTCGCGAATGTGGAGGGACAACTGTACAGTGGGCCCTCGGTATCCACAATGATTTGGTTCCAGGACTACCATCCCCGGTGAATTCCAAAATCCATGGATGCTCAAGTCCTGTTATAAACAATGACATAGTAAAATAGTGTCCTTTATATAAAATGGCAAACAGCAAGGTTTGCTTTTTGAAATTAAAAAAAAAAAATTCAAGCCATAGATGGTTAAATCTGTGGATAAAGAATCCATGGATATGGAGGCCTGACTGTATAAGAATCTGCCAAAATGTATTGATTTTGTTTGCATTATAATATGACACATTTGCAGAAGCAGCTTTAATGAGGAGGTGAACACACCAGAATATACTACAAAAAAACTCTTGTCCTATTTTGGAAATGTTCAACTGGTAGTACAGTAATATAAGTGGATACAAGTTCCCCCCCGCATCCACAGGGAATACATTCCTGGACTTACTGTTTATAAGTGGAACTACGGATAATAGCAAACCCTATTAAAATGGAGAGCTTCCTATACAAACATACCATAGAGTTGTGTTGGAGGACCTAGTGGTTCTTAGAGAGGACACCTTTCTAGGTATTTTCCAGCATGACTCTCTGGTATGTGTCCCTGTTTTTTCAGCTGTGGATAAATGAAACCGCAGATAGTGGTTTCGTGGATATGGGATTGATCTGTACATGCATGAAATGTTTGAACCTGATTTACACATCTTGGGTCTCTCTTTCAACACCTTAACTCTTAGAGCAACCTTTCTTAGTCTGGTTCCCTCCTATGTTTTGGACTTCCAGCTCTTATCATTCCTACCCATCGTGGCCAGTGGCAAGGAATAAGGGTATAGAATCATAGTGTTGGAAGAGACCACAAGGGCCATCCAGTCCAACCCCCTGCCATGCAAGAATACACAAATTATTTCCGACAGATGGCAACCAAGCCTCTGTTTAAAAATCTCCAAAGAAGGAGACTCCACCACATTATGAGGCAGTGTATTCCACTTCCAAACAGTTCTCCCTAATGTTTAGTTGGAATCTCTTTTCCTGTAGTTTGAACCCATTACTCTGTGTCCTAGTCTCTGGAGCAGCAGAAAATAAGCTTGCCCCATCCTCAGTGTGACATCCCTTCAAATATTTAAACATGGCTATCATGTCACCTCTTAACGTTATCTTCTCCAGACTAAACATGCCCAGCTCCCTAAGCCACTCGTTTTAGGACAAGACATCTGGAGCATAAGGGACATCTATAAGACAAGCAGTGTATGTGAGAGAAAGTCCCCAAGAGCTTCAATACTACAGGTGAAGCTGCAATTTCATCCTTTCCTACTTAACCAGTAGAAGGCATTGCAATGCATCCTAAGGCAACTGGGTTTATAATATATAATATAAAAGAATTACTAAAATTTCATTTTCTTGCTTTTAATTTCTAAACAGTGCTATTGCTTAAAACTGTATTACAGATGGATAGACTCAATCAAGGCCATGGCTCCGAATCTGCAAGACCTGAGCAGGTCTGTTCATGACAGGGTGACTTGGAGGTCTCTTATTCATAGGGTCACCATAAGTCAAAGTCAACTTGACAGCAGTTAACAACAACATAAACACATGCTATCCTAATTTGTGCAAGATATTTGGATGTCAAATGCATGGAATTTAAAGAAGTGTGTGATAATGAACATGGCTGTTCTTTGGTAAATATTTGGTTAGGTGACACTGTGGAAGAACACATTAACAGACTATTCAGATGTGTGCAAGAAGGATAAATGTAGGTAGAAAAGAATGTAAATCAATAAAACGTATGTTAAATATTTTTGAAATTGTAAGTCAGAGGTTTGTAACAAGTTCAATTATGTACATATAAAATTTATATAAGACAGACCTGAACAACTGACCCACAGTCTGCTATCCATATATGGTGATCCAATAGGGGCTCAGTAAACCTCTAATTCTTGCTGTATGACTGGCTGTGCAAAAAAAACACAAAAAACAAACCCCAAAACAACAACGACAAAACCCTACAAAAAGGTGAGGAGGGAATTATCAAGCACATGTCAAGTCACAATCTATGGATGATGGCCTTTGCTTGACATGTTGAATTACAAGTTGTCCAGACTTCCTGTGTAGCTAGTAAATGTTTTGTGTTGCTTACTAAAGGTCTATCAGGACATACACTTATGAGGAGCAGTGGATTCTTCCAGAACCTCATCAGTCTGTCTACCTCTCAATCTGTGTGCTAGGTATTGAGGCTTTTGATGAGGATTAAAGCTGTTCTAGCCTGCTGCCCTCCAGGAGTTTTGGCTGCAACTCCAACATTCTTTAGATTTGGCTGTGCTGGCTGGGGCTTATGGGAAATGAAGTTGAAAATATCTTGAGGTTCCACACTGCAGAAGAATGCTCTAGTAGTATATTGATGTGTGGGGTTATACCTCACAACCTTACAGAGAACCTGCTGCTCAGTTATTGTATTGCATGGCAGGTATTGTCATGTTGACTTGGTAGTCTGGAATACTGGAGGGTATGCCGAAGTGCGATGTTAGTAGTACATTACAAATGAACGGTATGAACATTCCTTGCTGCTATGTATGAATATCTCTCACTAGAAAAATTACAGAAGGAAACATAGTTTGTGCTATTTCTTGTAATCTGAGAAATCAAGAGAGGAAGAATTTGTAGGAGGAACATAATATCTTTTAAAAGTATTGGTTGTAGTGAAGTTTTTAAATAATTCTATTGTTAATTCATTAGATGATGTCTGAACAGTTTAAACATTACATGGTCTCTTGGTATGGTAAAAGCTAAGTAAAACATTTTTTCTTTTTTCCATTTTGACTATTCTGATGGATAGAAAACAGTCCCATTAAAGATAAAGGAAGATTTCAGTGTACATATTTTGTTTACTGATTTCTCTGACTAATTTGTTTACTGATTTAGCTGAGATCTAATAATTCTACTCTAGTATGTGATGAAGTATGCCATTTTTGAAGCTCTTTGAAGTTTTTAAATCTCATGCTCTTTTATGCTCATGCTCTTTTGATAAAATCACTTCAGTTTGTCTTAATGGTGCAGTTATACTTTTCAATGTGATTGAGAAAACAATTTTGTTTCTGTTTAATGGTATTTCTGAGGATCAGTTTAGGTAAATCGAGTTGCAGCAGAAAAGTTGTTAAAATATAGGGCAATAGTTCCGATGCCCACTGTTTGGAAGCTTTCTTGATGTGGGAAAATTGCCATTCATATCTAAGGGTTGTTTTGCTACCTTTTATTGTTATGTTCATAAAAAAATGTTGACAAACTTCTTTGAGTATTGCTGTCCATTGGCATAGGTGTGTTCACAAATAGCTACCACATATATCCCTAGAATGAGCTGAATAGTGAGGAAACAAAAAATAACCAGCATGGCAGTTTTTTTTTTTTTGCTTTGTGACTTCCATATTACACAGAGTTTAAATTTAGAGTAATGCAGCTTGAACTGACTTTCTAGCAGATGTCATACAGTGATGGATTTCTGATTCTGAAAAGTTGTCACAACCATAAATCAGTAGTTTGCTAAGATTGCACTAGCAAGCTATTAAGGAACATGGCAGTATTTACTATAGGTAAATGCAAATTTTAAAAGGCCCTCTATGTCATGGTTTAAGTGATTTATTGGCTTTCAATGCTCATATATGAATCTGTGATGTAAAGGAGTTTAGAAATCTCATTTTGTATAGGAAGACACATATTTTGCATATGACTTTAGGCTAGAATTTTACCTTGATGTCTGGTTGAAAGTTGGTTATTTTGCAAAAGGAAGTTATATGTAGTGCAGTTCAAGGTGGACATTTGAATTCAAGGATTAGAAATTTGTTTTAATACAACAACTCTCCAGTAGGGTTTTAAAACTAGAGGCTTTATCACGCCAGCTTGTTGTCTCACAGCAATCATGTTGTTTAAGCAAATGGAAACATACCAATATGGAAGCAGTCATCATTGCACATTCTCTCCAACAGTGTTATGGTGTCGCTTTGGTGATGCACATTCCTGCAGTCAGTCTTCTCCATTGCCTCACTTGACTCTGCCTTCCAACCTGTGTCCACCTTGTGTAGTGCATGCATGCTAGTTTTTTTTCCTTTAAAAAAATGCAGTTTGGGCGCTTCACAGATATGGTGGGTGCTGCCATAATTGTGGCATATTGGTGACCTGCCACAGCAGTGCAATTGTTGATTTATTCCCCCCCCCTTTGTTTTCCCACATATGTTATACAAGAGTAAATATAGTGGAAAAAATAAATACTGGTAAATATAACAAAACTGGAGTTGTTTTGTTAGCTTTAGTTTGAATGTAAGTTATGAGGGTGCTGCCATAATTGTGAAATTGCAGCATGTTGGCAACCTGCCACAGCAATGCAATCTCACAATTATAGCTCAACAAATAAAAAATATAAAAACCAGGGAATGGAGTAAAAGCATTGTTGTTCCTATGATGTTCTCTTTGTCTGCATACTGAAAGTGGAGTGACTTCACTCTCCTTGGACTGTTTTAACAGAGGGGCGGGGTATAAATAAATATTATTATTTTTATTATTATTATTACCACACCCTCTCACACCACATGACTGTAGGAGTGTCAGAATTGCAATAGAAGGAAATGATCACACCAGAAACAATGGTTAAACAACAGCAATATTGGAGCCATTAACAGGTTTTTCCCATCAATGAAAAGATATTATCCCATAACAAGAGAAATGCAGTTGCAACAATGGGGGAGTCATGACATCGTGTAATAAAGAAGGATCACACTCAGAACTAAGCCAGTGCAATCATGCAACAAACTTATCATGTGACAAAGTCCTAGAATTGCATCAGGATAAATTGTCTATCTACTTTTTTACTTTTGCTGTATGCTGTATTAGTTTTGTTACTGATCTATAAAAAAGTTGGATGGTAAATATCCAAGGATTAACATACATTTTATTGCACCAGCTATTTTATTATTTATTTATTTATACCCTGCTCTTCAGCCACAAGGCTATCAGAGCGCTTACAAATTGTTTTAAGCAATAGCAATGTACACGTCTACACTGCATTAAGCAGTTTCCAATGTGTGTTAGCTAATTGCCCCAACAAGCTGCGTCCTCATTTTACCGACCTACGAAAGGATGGAAGGCTGAGTGAACCTTGGAGCCCACTGGAATCGAACTTGCAATGTGGTGACTTGGAGTACTGGCATTTAACCACTTAGTAGCTCAGATGAAGTGGATTATGGTCCAGTGATTGCATTGTGTTTTGAATGTGAGAATGACATTGGAGGATATTAAGTCATTTGAATCCCAAGATTCTCAGAGGGTTTTTCAGTATCATTGGGCAGTTTAGCTAACCTTCAGTTATTGACCAGTAACTTTACTGATCAAAGAAAAGCAATGGCTAAATTTGTAAGCTTAATCACAGAATCTTCCACAAGATTTTTCTACCATCTCTCATTTCTTTTTTGCATACATTGGGGCTCATAATTAGTGAGATGTTGTAATGGATGAAAGTTATTTTTAACACCATCCTCTGGAAATAATGGTAGCTTCTTTTTGCCACACATCTTCCAAAGCATGTTTTTCAGTACATATCAGCTGATCAGGAACAAAAATCAGCAATAAAGATGCTGGTTAAATGATCCTGTTTACCTATCAGTGGAGTCACTAGGGTTGGTGTCACCCAGTGTGATAACTCATGGTGACACCTCCCCCTCATGGACGTCCTCCTATACCAGACCCTACAGAATCCTTAGTCATGTTTTCTGTACTAATGTTACTCTTAAATTTGTAATTCCCATATATCATTGAATGAAATGGCAATAGTAGTGGCATAAACAACATGCAAAATTAAAATTATGTACACCTGTGAATTACAATATCATATGCACAGCCTAACAGATTTGTTTTAGCATGAGCTCTTGTGGATGATAAAATAAATCTGTTAGCCATAGCACCCATTTTTGTTTCTTTTTGGTACTTATGTAGGTATTTCCCAAGTTGTTTCCTTTTTACTTTTTAAACTCTCAAAATCTAGAAGCTGAGAATCCAAAAAATTAACATTCCTGAGCTTGGGGAGGTATCCCAGGGGAAAAAAAAAACACAGAAAGAAAAGTTCTGTGTCAGGGTTATAAACCCCCCCCCCAATTTTTGGTTTAAACTAGGGTTTTTTTTTTGCATTAAAATCAATAAAGGACTAAATCAGAAAATTAAGTAGCAAAATGCAGTGCAGGTGTTATGCTCACTGGCTTAAATAATAATTGTTCTTTAAAAAGTGTTATTTTAAAGAAAATTGTTTTGGTTGAACCTATGTTAATTGAATGATTTGTTTCTGAATGGCATTTCTTGTACTATAAAATAAAGTGATTAAAAAGAAGAGGAGGAGACTTAGGGAGCTGGGTATCTTTCACCTGGAAAAAAGACGGTTAAGAGGCGATATGATAGCCCTGTTTAACTATTTGAAGGGATGTCACGCTGAGGATGGAGCAGGCTTGTTTTCTGCTGCTCCAGAGACTGGAACACGGAGCAGTGGATGCAAGCTCCAGGAACAGAGATTCCACCTCAACATTAGGAGGAACTTTTTGACAGTAAGCTGTTCGGCAGTGGAACACAGTCCCTCGGAGCATGGTGGGGTCTCCTTCCTTGGAAGTCTTTAAACAGAGGCTGGATTGCCATCTGTCGGGGATGCTTTGATCAAGATTTCCTGCGTGGCAGGTGGTTGGACTGGATGGCCCTCATGGTCTCTTCCAACTCTGCAATTCTATGATTCTATGATTCTAAGCAACTAACACTGGATACTGGTCTAACAATAAACAATTACCAATAAGCTGTTAAAGTTAAAATGTTTAAGTTCAAATAGTCATTGTTGTTCCAGTAAGAGGGTTGGAAAATACAGGCCGAATCCTATATCTGTGTGTGTGTGGGGAAGTTCCAGGACTTTCCTCGGATACATGAAACTGCAAGTAACAAAAAACACTATTTTCATGCTCGGAGCAAAAATATAGCATGTGTTATCCCTTCCCCCACTCACCTGCTATCCCATGGAGGGGAGAGTAGCTGAAGTTCCTCTGCTTTGTCACCCAGGAGAGGATGGGCAGTTTCTCCCCCCTATCCCTGGTGACAGAGCTCTGCTTACTGTGCTTTCTCACACAGGAGAAGGCAAGGTGGTGGGGTGGATTGTCTGTGGTGATGAAGTTCTTGCATAGTTTCATTGCCCAATGCACCCCTCCCCTCCCTGGCTGGTGCCCAGAGGCTCTCTGCCTCATCTCCACACTGGTGGGTCTGCCCCAGAGAGGTGTGGCTGGGTTTGCTGTGACTCACTGGGTGAAGGAAGGGGTGAACTGTTCTGTCTGCCCAGAGAGGTGCAGCTTGCCTTACCATTCCTTTCTGGGCAGAGAAAGGGACAAACTCTTTAATCTGCCCAGAGAGGTTTGGCTGGCCTTGCCATGTCTTTCTGGATGGAGGAAGAAGGTGAATTTGTATAAATGCCCAGAGAGACGGGCCGGGTTCCTCCCTGGCTGGTCTCCTGCTTTTGCCCTCACTTCACCACAGTACTGCCTCGCTTCTGCAGCTCAGATTGGAGCCATTTTGGGACAGAATGAGGTCCAGTCTATACTGTCAAAGTAATACGAACAAGATGTGAAAGATCAGCGATCTGTTCAAATGGCTGTTCGCACAAATACGTGTCAGTCGGACGGGGGGCAGCCAAATCCACCACAAAGTCCATGTGCATTGTGTCTGGAGCTTTGTACAGATTGTCTGAAAAGCTCCATACGACTTTTGAATGCGCAACCATTTGAACGCTCATATTGGCACAGATACGAACAGGCAGTGCAATCTGATTTGCTGGGTGAGCACAGCGGGCGGAGCTAGCAAAGAGAGAAAGCGGCTGCAGCTGCCATGTTGGATTTTGGGCTAAGTGAGGGTCCGGTAAGTCGATCAAATGGTGATTTTATACTTTTAAATGTTATGTTATTTATTTGTAAATACAAAGTGTTGCTTGTACACACCCTGGGAAACTTTTAAAAAAATTTTTTGGCAGTGGCAGATTTAAAATTGTGAGTAAATCACTCATGGCCACCAGCTGGCTAGGGGGTCATCTTTTGGTCATGTAGGCAGTTGTTGCTAATGCCTGCCTTTTCAGACGTGTTTCTCCCCCCCCCCCTTGTATAGACAAGACCTGACTGATTGGAGCAGGAGTTGGTGCATGTGGCAGTGGGGAGAAGTGGTGGCAGAGCAAAGGAGCTTTCAAATTTGAGACCCTGTTAAAGATTTGTGGGCCTTGCCAGGACTTGGCTGACAGGCTGGAGCTGCACTGGTGGTCCTTGCTTTCCTTTTCTCTTGGCAAGAGAAGAGGTACTAGAAAAAAATGTTGGGGGGGAACGACTTGAAGCTTGATGTTGCTGCTTCTGGGATCTTTTCCTTTTTCCTGCCTGCCTGAGTGAGCAAACCCACACATGCACCCTCTGTCCTCATGATCCCCTCATTCCATAACTTCCTGCCAGCCTGTGCAAATCAGTAAGTGAGCAAATGCACAAACAATTCTCCATCTTTGTGATCCCCCTGTCCCCTCCCCGCTTCATGCAAGTGCACTAGTAAGGGAAGGTGTGCACAGCCAGGCCCAGACAGCCTGCCAGTTTGATTTCCTCCCAGAGACACCAGTGTTATCAAAGGGGTAAAAATTGCATAGGGAAACAGTGGAAGTTGAGCAAATATTTCCCTCACCATCCCCCTACTGCCCCCTTTTTTCTCAATGCCCCCCCCGACATTTCTACACACACACACCGGTGGGCAATACCGCCCACTTTGGAAATCACTGTCCTAGAACCACTTTATGAGCTTGCCCTTTGAGAAGGACTGCATGAAACAGTGCCTCTGAATCCCTTCCCAGTGAGCTGACCCAGAAGGATACCATGGCCAGTGGTTCTGAAAACTGCTGGAGGTCCAGCAGAATCAACAGGGACATATTTCCCCTGCTCCACCATGGCAACCCAAGCTGTCTCTTGTCTCGTAACCAGGCCTGAAGCCAGGTAGAAAACAACTAAATAATGTAACTAAATAACGAAATAACTAAATAATGTAATTATGATGACCTGGTTAATGGGGTGCAAGTGGTGGGATCCTTAGGTGAGAGTGATCATGTTCTCCTGGAGTTTATTATACAATGGAAAGGAGAAGCCAGGCATAGTCAGACACGCATTCTTGACTTTAGGAGAGCTGATTTCAATAAACTCAGGGAAATACTGGGGGTGATCCCATGGTCAGGAATTCTAAAAGAGAAGAGACCTCAAGACGGATGGGACTTTCTCAAAAGGGAGATACTGAAGGCACGATTTCAAATAGTACCATTGAGGAAGAAAACTGGGAGGTGTCTCAAGAAACCAGGATGGATGACTAAAGAACTTTCAATGGAGCTAAGTTTTAAACAGAACATGTATAGGAAATGGAAAAGGGGGGAAAATCACCAAAGAAGAATTCAAACAGATAGCAAACACGTGTAGGAGTAAAGTCAGAAAAGCTAAAGCGCAGAATGAGCTCAGGCTTGCTAGGGAGGTTAAGAACAATAAAAATGGTTTTTTTGGGTATGTCTGCAGCAAAAGGAGGAAGAAGGAAATGATAGGGCCGCTACGTGGAGAAGATGGCAAAATGCTAACGGGACAGAGAAAAGGCAGAATTACTCAACACCTTCTTTGCCTCAGTGTTTTCAGAAAAGGAAAAGGAGGACCAACCTGAGGATAATGGAACAGAGGACACAATAGGGGAAATCCAGCTCAAAATAAGTAAAGAGGTAGTACAGGAATACCTTCTTAATCTAAATGAATTTAAATCTCCAGGACCAGATGAACTACATCCAAGAGTATTAAAAGAGCTGGCAAATATAATCTCAGAGCCATTGGCAATAATCTTTGAGAACTCCTGGAGAACAGGAGAAGTCCCAGCAGACTGGAGGAGGGCAAACATTGTTCCCATCTTCAAAAAGGGGAAAAAAGATGATCCCAACAATTATCGTCCAGTTAGTCTGACATCAATACCAGGGAAGATTCTAGAGCAGATCATTAAACAGAGAGTCTGTGAACATTGAGAAGGCAATGCCATAATCACAAAAAGTCTACATGGGTTTCAGAGAAACAAGTCATGCCAGACTAATCTGATCTCTTTTTTTGATAAAGTTACCAGCTTGGTAGATGAAGGGAATGCTGTGGACATCGCATACCTTGATTTCAGTAAGGCCTTTGACAAGGTTCCCCATGACATTCTTGCAAACAAGCTTGTAAAATGTGGGCTAGATAAGTTAACTGTTCAATGGATTTGTAATTGGTTGACCGGCCGAACCCAAAGGGTGCTCAGCAGTGGCTCCTCTTCGTCTTGGAAAGATGTGATCAGTGGGGTGCCACAGGGTTCTGTCCTGGGCCCAGTACTATTCAACATCTTTATCAATGACTTGGATGAGGGAATTAGGGGCATACTTATCAAATTTGCAGATGACACCAAATTAGGAGGAGCAGCTAATACCTTAGAGGACAGGATCAAAATTCAGAATGACCTGGATAGACTGGAGAGCTGGGCCAAAGCTAACAAAACGAAATTCAATACGTAGAAATGTAAAGTACTGCATTTAGGGCGGAAAAATGAAATGCATAAATATAGGATGGGAGAGACCTGGCTGAATGAGACCACGTGCGAAAGGGATCTAGGAGTCCTAGTAGACCACAAGTTGAACATGAGCCAACAGTGCGATGCGGCAGCTAAAAAGGCCAATGCGATTTTGGGCTGTATGAATAGAAGTAGAGTGTCTAGATCAAGGGAAGTGGTAGTGCCGCTCTATTCTGCCTTGGTCAGACCTCACTTAGAATACTGTGTCCAGTTCTGGGCACCACAATTCAGAAAGGATATTGACAAATTGGAGCGTGTCCAGAGAAGGGCGACTAAAATGGTGAAAGGTCTGGAAATGATGCCTTATGAGGAGAGACTTAGGGAGCTGGGTATCTTTCGCCTGGAAAAAAGACGGTTAAGAGGCGATATGATAGCCCTGTTTAAGTATTTGAAGGGATGACACACTGAGGATGGAGCAGGCTTGTTTTCTGCTGCTCCAGAGACTGGAACACGGAGCAATGGGTGCAAGCTCCAGGAACAGAGATTCCACCTCAACATGAGGAGGAACTTTTTGACAGTAAGAGCTGTTCGGCAGTGGAACGCACTCCCTCGGAGTGTGGTGGGGTCTCCTTCCTTGGAGGTCTTTAAACAGAGGCTGGATGGCCATCTGTCGGGGATGCTTTGATCGTGATTTCCTGCATGGCAGGGGGTTGAACTGGATGGCCCTCGTGGTCTCTTCCAACTCTGCAATTCTATGATTCTATGTTCTAATTGAGGAACTAAAGAAATTGGTAGGCCACCAGACACTACATTACCTTGAAGGTTGGCTGATACACTGAGGTTCATGGAGGACTTTTTCAGTAATCTTTTAATCAGGCTGGAATCATATCTTGCTATAATAAGCTGCATTAGCTACTTTCCTTACCCATTCAATCAGTATCCCCTGGCCACTATTAAGAGCGAGGAAAAGCAGGAAACACAAATGTGGTAGTTTCAATTCTCTAGGGATCATGTTAACACACTCAGACTGCACAGTTTAAAATGTATGTAGTGACATGGAACAAGGAGAGCAAAATTTACATTCAATGGACCTGTATAAAATGCAGTATCCAAGCCAGTGTATGTGAGTGCTTTTGTCTGCAGTGTTATGCAAATTCTTCACAGCAGGCTATAAAGTGGTCTGTGTGCTCTCCTTGTGGGATAGAGAATAATAGACCCTTGACCTCTCAAGACAGCTCAACTGGATAGCTGTGGTAGCCTATGGTTTCTTTACCACCACCATTGCCATGGAGTAGATTTTCCACTGAGCTCTAGCCTGTGTTTGGTCTGACCTGCAGGGGCGGTTTAAGGCACCAGCGGCGTCAGCATCCACAGGGGGCCTCATCATTGTGGCGGCCCCCTTAGTAACCCTCCTCCTGCAAAAACATTATTAGTAATAATCTGAATATCCTGTACTGTGAATAGCTTAGGCTGAGTTAGATTACATTGACCTGAGATAAATATATGGGCCCCCCAAAATAAAGCATTGCAGGCCCCCCCCAAATTCCTTAAACCGGTCCTGCTGATCTGCTCCACATTTTTCCACCACTGACACTGTAATTAATATTTGTGCCATTCATTTCATCATTACCATCTCCCTAGTAAACTGGGAAGCTGGCTTGACTTTACTGCATAGAAATGGATGCACAGGCTCAATCATATCTTCTGGCTTGGCCAAAATGGCTCCTCCTGGCATGTCGAGCCGCCCAGTACACAAAGCTGTGGCCACAAATCAGTACCTGGTATCTCATATCTGTAAAAGAAAGCACAAACAGTCATGGAACACCAAAACATACTCAGTCAATGGCAAATTGGACGGACATAGCCCTTGTAAGCAGCTGACTTCCAACGTCCCAACTTCTTAATGGCCTCCGTCCGCATACCCATCGCAGCAGCTGTTGAAGCAGCCCCAATTCTAAAGGAATGTGAGCAGAAACGTACACCCCCCAACTCCAGGTGTGCCAATGCTTTGTTTGTGATCACCCAAAATTGATATCTCGTAAGCGGCGACCCATCTGCGTGGCAAAAGAGGGGGCCAAACTGCACCGGCCGCAACTTCAAATACTCCCTAAGGGCAACTACCAGGCAGAGGGTCCTGTCTTGGCACTCGTGCAGTACAATGTTCATGCCCTTCCCCATCTGATCGATCTTGGATCGCCTGATCGTTATGGTGACTGCCTTGGAGCCCATGGTAATGTGACCCAAAGTAAGAGCAAGGCCAACCCTGTCCTTTTTAGACGCTACCACCAGCTCGCTGATGCGCAATGCACCGAAAAATCCAGTGGAAAAGAGGAGGAGACCAGGGACGGCAAAGGGTAAAATAGTCCCAGCCTCAGTCCCGCCCCCGTCTCCTCCTAGCCAGGGCGTAGCCACGCCCTGGCCAACCCCTGCGCTCATCTCCATGCCCATCATTAAAACACCTCCCCTGGATCTACCATTCTTTGAGATCCGGGGGTGTGTGTGTCTGTTATGAAGTCTAAACCGGCTCTTTCCCTCTCTGAGCAGGGATACCAACTCTCACCCTTGCACCGTCCCAAAGTGTTCTGCTAAAGGAACAACCCCTATTGGTGTTGCCCATTGACAGGCAGAAAGGTCACTTGCAATGTATCCTCATACTCTACACTGGGTGGTGTTCCTGTTTTCCTCAGGTTACTGGTATATCTGGTAATTTCTCAAGTCATCGCCAAATTAATGCAACATTTATGGCCTCTTTTAAAAGAATATGATTGGTATTTTATTATGCATGTAAATAATTATCCCATTTGTCTTTGCTAATTCTGGGGAACATCAACATTTTCTTTAATAGATAACCTTTAATGTATAGAAAAAGCACCAGATGTTAAATGTAGATGCTAAACACGCTGGAGGGGGAAGAATTGAGATTGAGACATGTAATCTGCAAATGTCAATTACAAAGGATTGCCATTTCTTCTTGAATTCACCCAGATATTGATATATTTATGATTTATTTAAATTTATGAATAGCCAAGGCAAATATTAAAATGAAATGTAAAACTTATGAAGATGTATTTGAATGCTTCAAATGTGTTGCTTTAAAATCATTGCTGTATGCTTACGCATTATACCACAATCTAGTGATGGAAAATATTATATCACCCAGTGGGTTGTTATAAAGATTGTTTATGAAGTTGAGCCTAAGACTTAAAATACATTGAACTGGGGAGTTCTGAAAAATGAACTGCATGACACGGGAGACCAAATCATGCTAAAGTGCAGGGAAAGACTATACATCAGTTCAAAGGCTACATTATTCAAAAAAATACAACCATAAAAAAGGTAATAAGATTACATTCTCACACTTCATGGCTAGTAAGGTGCATTAGGCTGCTCAGATATTCATAACTTACTGTGACATTTCCCGAGATTACATTTTGCTGTGCACAGCCATTACTGCAGCTCAGATAATAACTAGCCTGTGTACAGGCCTGGATTATGTGATCCCTGTCTTTGGCAGCAAATTTGTGTCTTGAAGGTTGATCAGCTTCAAATTGCCATTAGAAAGGGTTAATATGACATACCGTAGGTGTGTGCACTTATGTGCCTCTATAATATGTTTGCATATTAACAGTATATCAAATTCACTACAAATTACATGTAAGTGTTTCCCATATTTTCTTACAGTACTTTAATAAAACACTTAAATGGGAGATATATAAGTCTTGTGTCTGATATTGGGTCTTAAGAATAGACTACTTCTAATGGTTAGTGAATTATTTGTGTTTTGCAGATTAGATAGGAAAACTAATTTGTCAACTTCTTGGATGGGTGGTTACTGACAATGGTACATGTAGCCAAAAGTGAAAGATGTGTGGTGGAGAATTGAGGTGAAGGTAAGGTCACTTTAGTTAACAGCAAAATGTATGGTCTATAAAGTGTAGGCATGGTAGTTGATGGTCAGTTAGACCCAATACATTAACTCATAGAAATGAACTTTAAGAAACCAGTGAGCCAGATTTCCCCCCCTAATAATTTTACACTGGCATAAAAGTTGAATAATTCCATTATTGATTGATATGGATGATTCATATGCTCAAATGCATAAGCTCCATATGTATACATTTTTTCTATAGTACTTCTGGTACTGCTTGGTGTAATAGTTTTAGGTTGTAATACTTGCTTACAAAACATTAAATAACTCAGAACTGGGATACGTAAGAGGTTGCCTGAACACCTATCTGTGCTCAGCATAGTGACCCTTTGGTGCCCAAGATACTCTTACCTGGTTAACAGTGGCTGAGAATTAGGACTTTTAGTGTCAGCACAGACTTTCTCAAACCCCATAGCAGTATGCATCAGGCAATGTACATTGCACACTTTTGGGTTTCTGGGTGCCTATTTAAGCCTTATTTGCTTCAAAAAGTCTTCCTGCAACTGCAGTTTGTTTCTGTATTTTTTTACAAATTGATTCTATGATCAGCAGTTCATAAGTAGCAACAACAACAATAATAAATATACTAACAACTTTATTTATATCCTACCTTTTCTCCAAGATGGGGATTCAAGGCAGCAGTAAAAATAGATTGGTTCTAATAAATAAAATAAAATAAAATAAAATAAAAGTTTCTTTCAAATATGCAGGCAGTTATTTTCATTTGAGCTAGAATCACTTTTGAATCATGTACTCAATTATTACCCTTGCCTGTATCAAACTGTAGGGTCAGTTATTCTAGCTAGAAATCTTGTGATATTTGGTCATCACATGTGGCAGAAAATATGTCAGCCAGGAAGTTATTCTCTGATCTTGGTACTGTAATGGGAGGTAGAAAACACAGTCCTTTTAGACGTCCTAGAATTTATAGTTTTTTTAAAAAAACTTTAAAGTTGTGTCTGAAAGAAGTTATGTGTCTAGTGACCATCTCTGTGAGGAAACCTGTCCTACCAGCAGCTTTAAAGCACTCACCTTGCCCAGGTCTCCCTTGCCAGCATTAAAAAACAACAAACCTCTACCAATACATTTTGCATCCACAAATGCACAGAGACTGAAGAAAAGCATACCTATTATAACTGGTTACCTGTTCCATTCTTCTTGTCAGGGGATGATAGGACACTCAATCCCCAGCAGAAGCCAAAAGACTATCTCAGCAGACTCAGTAGCAACCCGTTCCCAAGAATACTCACACACAGAGTGTTTAATGTCCAAATAAGCAGGAGGCACTTTTATTTTCAAACAGTTGCAATATATACAAATATTTACAGTTGAAGGAGAAATTGTTTCACCAGGCCTCAGCATTCACAAGAAGAGAAGAGAGGAGGAAGTGAGCTCTGTTCTGAGCTCTCCCTTATATACATCTACAGGACATTGCCCTCTAGTGGCCTGACTAGGCATGACTTGGTAGTTCATGCAGTCAGCCATTATGATTCAGCATGGTTCTGCAGTTGTTCGGCTATTTTACAATAGAGTTCAGTCTCTAACTCCTGACAGTCCCCTCCAAAATGGTCAAACAACTGTGCAGGACACATGTTATCATCACAACATAACATCATTAACATACATTGTTTGACATCAATCGTCTGTTGGTTGACCTTCCCTTTTTACACCTTTCACTTTACACACTAGTGACAAGGCCCAGCCTCTTTGCCATCTCCTCATGGGTTCCTACTGGAAGGGCTTTTGTGAGCAGGTCTGCAACATTGTCCTTAGTGAGATTCTTGTAAAGACTGAGGGAGATGCTTGTTTATTCATTTTAATTATCTATATATTCTCTGTATGAATCTGAGATACATTTTACTATAGCTTTCTAATCTTGAGGTGCTTGACATCATTGCTGATTTATGCTGAGAATGCTGAAAAATGTGCTTCCCAACTTATATATTTCTCCAACACTTCAGGTTTTGAGTAATGTGTGGTAACTGCTGGGATTCATGGAAAC
This sequence comes from Gambelia wislizenii, assembly GCA_030847615.1. NCBI lineage: Eukaryota > Metazoa > Chordata > Lepidosauria > Squamata > Crotaphytidae > Gambelia > Gambelia wislizenii. The sequence continues at coordinate 64,339,355 of JAUMIR010000005.1, read as the reverse complement.
GCAGAGAGGAGTAACTGTCTTTGGTAAATCTTATGTCAGAATGAATCTATTTTAATGAAAAAAAAACTTATCTGATTAGTTTCTCTTTAGTTACAGATCACCATCACGAACTCTATATAACCGATAGATGTAATTCAGTGAATTTTGTACAGCCCTCCCCTGTGATAAACCTTGTCAGAATTGGTGACAAGGTGGTATTAAAGGCTGGGGACTGTGAGGCACAGTCTATGTTCATCAATGTAGTGCTCCTCTTAAGGAATGTAGTTAAGTAAATGAGAAGTATCAGCATGACTAGAGTGTGGACTAGAGATGATTAGTAAGATTAGACAGTAGAAACAAGAACAAGGAATCTAATGGTATCAAGTGGTAGCAATAGTTCTTCTTTATGGTGTCTGGGTATCACATCCTTTGGGTTCTGCACATGCACAGATTTTTATTCAGGAAAGTTTGTCACTAGGCAACCATTTTGGCTGTCCTAAACCTTGATGCCTACCCTAACCCTTGAGACCATGCTCAAGATGTTCATTCATAACGCAGGTCAATAGGTGTATGTGTATGTATGTATGTATGTATGTATAGATACATATAATTTAAAGGATGTGTATACATATATTTTAATTAATCCGTGAAAAAGGGATGTTAAAGTATATATAATGTATTGAGGTGTATTTGAATATCTAAGAAGGAATGGATGGGGGGGGGAAGGAGGGAAGAAGAAGGGGGAAAGGGGGAAAATACTGTTTCCCCCCTTTTTTTCCTTCTTTAAAGAATACAGATATTTTGGTTAAATGGATAATTATAAAATACACAATAGAAATTATGATGGATTAAAGAGGGAATCAAGGGTTGTAGATTAATCTAATTACCAAACTGGGAATTGTTAGAGTGGAAGTCTTTTAATTTCATATAGGAATAGAAAAGAAAAGAATAATGGATTAGTGGATAAGAGGTTTTTTTTTTATTTCCTTCTCGATATTGTCAATGAAAATATGGGTAACGTTATTGTTAATGTTAAAGGTGATGACAATGTTAATAAAAATATTTTTAAAAAAGATGTTCATTCTTCTTCCAGCTACCATAGCAGTAGCTTTCAGGGAACTTCAGTCTTAGAAAAGCAAGGAGGGTTCTTTATTCTTCTTGTTTGCTCTCTGTCAGGCTTTCTTTCTTTCTTTTAAGTGGTGGTGGTAGTGCTAGGATTGTTTATCTTTGTGCTCATCCTCTAGGACCTTGGTCTTATAGACTACCATTCCCCCACAAATGCTTTTGTTGAGGAAGAAAGTAAGCATCTTTGGGCAGTTATAATCTGTCTTCTTTGTTTGAACTAGAGGTTTCTGATCAAAACCTTTAGGTATTAACTTTACCACAAGGGCCAGAAAAACCTGAGCCTTGCAGCTACATGCTCCTCTGTGAGAGATAGCAAGTTCTGGTAAAGTGGCTCAGCGTGGCCCTTCCACATCAGCTCCTTTGTGTCACTTCCTAATGGAGGAGAAAGTTGTAATGCCCTCAGGCTTCATGGAAGGAACTCTCAACACATGGGGGTGGGGTGCACTTACTCCCTGGAGGCTGCCAGGTCTGCCTGCTTCAGAAACCAGACTCTTTCTCAACCCACACTGAAATAAATAAGATTTACTTTTTAGTTTAAAGATGTGTAGAACTGTATAATGCATAGTTTGTAAATTATGGAGTCAGACATAAATGTTGTAGTTTATCAATTTTATTCTGACCTAAATTTTCTTAATTTTCTTATATGTAGTACCAAGGAAGATATGTTCCTACTAAATATTGTAAACTTACTAAATATTATAAACTTACAAAAATAATTCTGGAGAGATAAAAATACTAACTTTGTTTTTTTTTTTAATTGAAGCTTGTAGGAGGTCACTTTGATCTGGAAATGAATTTTATTATACAAGAAGGAGAAAGTATTACTTGCATGGTGGACTTGTTGGATAAGTGTGATGTCACTTGCCAGGCAGAAGTATGGAGCATGTTTACAGCCATCCTGAAGAAAAGTATACGAAATTTGCAAATTTGCACAGAAGTGGGTCTTGTTGAGCACGTCCTTGAGAGAATTGATAAAGCTGACAATATGATTGCAGGTATGATTTCTTTAAGAGGCCCTTGAATTGCATGTCACTGGTTGTGTTTCAATGACACAGTTTTTTTGCATTACACTTTTTATTAGTACAGTAAAATTTTAATGGCTATTAATCTAATAACTTACTTTCCTTAGATCTCCTAGTTGATATGCTTGGAGTGTTAGCAAGCTACAATGTGACAGTTCGAGAGTTAAAGCTGTACTTCAGTAAACTTCAAGGAGACAAAGGAAAATGGGTGAGTAGAATTGTCTGAGCAAAGTGCAGTGATTTTGATTTCATTGAACAAGATTTCATTGAATCTTCAAACAAACGTATATATTGTTTGTAAGGTTAATAAAAAAATGGGCATAGAAGGAAACTGTGGAATTTTGTCACCTTGTGGTAATAAGCCAACGTAATTTTCTGTTTTGCATTGATATGCTTATGCACTACAGGCAATATTACCATTTTACCACGATATGACTAAGATAACCTAGACATCATCTACACTGTCAGCAATGTAGTGGTAGCCCTAGACATCATCTGCACTGTCAACAAGACTATTTATGCTCAATATCATCATTGCAATGTTTAAGTCTGTAAAAATGCTGAACTCTTAAGCATTTTGTATTGAAGTATTGAACTGGCTTAAATGTGAAATCATTCTTTGAATAGCCACCACATGCAGGAAAGCTGTTGTCTGTATTAAAACATATGCCTCAGAAATATGGACCTGATGCCTTCTTCAATTTTCCGGGAAAAAGTGCTGCAGTAAGTAACTTTCTTCCTTATGTTTCTATTCCACTTGTATTCAGGTTTCTCTATTAATGATTTGCCTGATTAGATGAATCCTTTTCAAGTGTCCTATGAAAACCCTTGATATTGGAAATTTGATGGTAACATTCCAACTGAGGGTAAAAATATATAGTTAGACATTAGGAGTTTGTACCTTCCAAGAAAACAGAGCCACCGGTTAAAGAAAATCTATAAAAATATACTGACTTGCCCATGTTGTTGATAACTTGGGTATAAGTCTGATTGTCAGCATTGCAATCATTGTGAGATGTTTATGTTTTCAGAGTTAGATTTTTGTAGTGTAGATTTTTGCAGAATTCACACATGGTTTTATTCTGCACAGAAATATTATCTTCTTTTGAGGGCTTCCTTGCAGCAGAAAGAAAATTGGTAAAATTATTCATTGTTTTCTTCAAAACCGAGATTAGCAAAGAATGCATTCCTGTTATGGTCTTCACCTTCCCTACTGCCTTCAACTTTTTCAAACTTTATTTTATTTTCCAATGGGCTATGTTGTCTCATGTTGTCTCAAACATTCAAAGTGTTTTAGACTTATAGTGAGAGGCATAATTTGCCCTCAGGTCCATTTATTTGTATTTTTGTCAGTGTATGGTATCCATAGAATTCTCCTCTGGCACCACATTTCAGAGGAGTTGGTTGTCTTCTTGTCCTCTTTCTTCATTGTCCAACTTTCACATCTATCCATGGAAAGAGAAATACCGTGGCATTGATGATTCTATGATATATTTTTATTCTTAAGGATCGTATCTAGTTCCTTTGTAGGTGCCCTTCCAAGTCTTAGTTTCTTTTGATTTCTTGACTACAGTCCCCATTTTGATTAACGACTAAATGAGTAGTGTCGGACTAAATGAGTAGTGACAAATCTTCAAAATTTCAGTCTCTTCACCATCCATCCACTTAAAAACGATGTAAATCACATATGGTTATTATTTTTGTTTACTGAATGTTTAGTTGTAATTTTTCTTTTGTGTTTTCTACCTTAAATTTTATTTGTAGTCATTCCAGCTTTGCTATTTTCTGCTACCAATGTGGTTTCATCTACATATCTTAAACCCTTGAACATTAAACCTTTGTCAAAATGGGAAATAAGAGCCAGCATGGTATACTGTTACAGTTTCTAGCTTCCCTTGATTCATGTGCCTCACATGCCATGTTACTATTATATTTGTTGTATCTTTCCTTTTGCACGTGAATATATCAGCAACTGAATGTCCTTTTTGCTTGTGTCCAGTCTCATCATTAGACACAGTGCTATTTGTAATTGTCCTTTTTTGATCTCCAATATCTGAGTGCCTTCCTGCCTGGATGGGTCTCATGTTCTGGCACTATGTCTTGCTTCATTTTGGATTATCACATTATAGGGTTTTCAAAGTAGAAGACATTCAAAAGTGGTTTACTGTTGCCTCCTTCTGTGCAGTACTAATAAGTGTTATCCAAAGTACCACTCCTGTTGTCTCTGAGAGAACCTTCATCAGTGTCACCTTCGATTTCTGCTACTGCCTAGTAGCTTTCCTTCTGGAGCTTCTCTGCCAACTTCTTCATTGGAACTATATGTTTTTTTTTGCTTATACAGCCATTACTCCCAGAAAAGGATGGATGTATCTTAGTTTGTGTTTCCATTTTGAGCATTCCACCTTGGGTGATCCTTCTAGGAGCAGAGATTCTTGACAGAGGCCATTCCCCTGACAATATTACTCTCAACCTCTCTGATATGTTCAACCACCTTCATTGCATTCTGGTGTGCACCCGTGAAGGGGTGATATGTTGTTAATTACCATCAAGTAGGCATCGATTTATGGTGACCCTATAAGTGAGAGACCTCCAAGACCCCCAGTCATCAATAGCCTTGCTCAGGTTTTGCAAACTTAGGACTGTGGCTCCCTTGATTAAGTATATCCACCTATAATGTGTTCTTTTCCTACTGCCTCCCACTTTACAACACATTCTCATCTTTTCTAATGAGTCATGTTGTTTCATGATATGTTCAAGATATGATAACCTCAGTTGGTCATTTTGACTTCTACAAAGAGTTTGGACTTAATTTGCTCTAGGACATCAGTCATTTTGACAGTCCATGATATCCACAGAACTTTCCTACAGCATGCCATTTAAAATGAATAGATTCTCTTCTTGTCAGTTTCAACAGCTTTCAGAACCAAACATAAACGTTGGAAAAACTATGCCATGGACAATCCTGATTTTGGTGTTTATTCATGGCTGCTCTTCCATGTCCAACAGTCTTCATTTTCATTTATGACTGAACCAAAGTATAGAAAGTCTTTGACTATGTCAGTGTCTTCATCATCCACTTGTCAGGGATGATGGGAGTTGTAGCTCTTCACCTCTGGCTCTAACTCACCACCTTGTTATGCAGCAGAGCTGACCAGCTTAGATCAGTGGTTAATGCTTTCCTCCAAAGCAGCAGAGTTTCAGAGAATAGGCTGAAGATCCTGACAAACTCTCCAAGCCTTCTCACTCTTCTCCAGGTGTCTCCAAAACGTCTCCAGGATTCACTCAGGCAACTCAGTAGTTTTATATAAAACCTACTTTATTCTTCTATATAAATATACTATATGGTCAACAAGTCACAATCTCTACACACTACTCCACAATATCTCCAAACTATTCCACCTCTACTCCACCATAATACATTGGCAAACATTGCAATTTTATAGCCATTGTTTATCACCACCCTCTAGTTAGTTTCCACCCAGTGGGTGTGTACTTCCATTCTGATTGGTCCACGTAGTTCCACCCATACTTAAGACCAACCCATGTATTTCAACATTTCACCTTGTACACTTAATGATTCTCAGGTGTTTCCATTCTGCATTCAGTACCTCTGTCCTTGGCTCTTAGGACTTCTAGATTACATTAGCAGTTTCACCTGTGTAGCTTCATAATTGCTCTTGCTTAGTCATTGTGACTTTCACATACATATTTTATTTCTTTCACTGTATGTCCCATGTTGCATTTTCTTTACACCACTTTAAAGTAACGTAAATTTTCTGTGGTCATTGAGTTGATGAGCATTTTTCTAGCACAGTTTCTCTCCTGTTTTCTTTTAAGCAATACATTGTGTTAACTGAAAAGAGTATGACAAAAAAAAAATTGTACATACCCATTTGACTAGAATAGGCATGTCAGTGTTTGATAGATATTTAAATAGCTACAATATCAAAATGATTCCTATTAAGGATGAGATATTAAGGAATAACGTTAGTTGAAAATTTATTTCACTTGCCATTCTCCTAGGAATGCTCTGTTCAGAGATACAAGCTGATTACTGTTAGATCCTCTCTGGAAGGATTTATGGCCTGGTGCATGGACAGGGATAGCTGCAGAGTTTAGCAATGTAATGAGGAGTATGCTGACACTCAAGTTCTTTGATGTTTTTGTTCATTGCTATTGATCATCTGGACAGTGTCTTTGACTTCAGGATTACAGAAATCCCAGTTGAGATTTATGTTTTAAGTCTGAGTGCAACAGAGGAAACAAATTGTTTGCTATGCAGTATTATATATTTGAACAAAGAACAAATACGCATAAAGACAGTTGGTCTGGTTATAAATGTATATGTTTTGCAATTTTAAAAGCTTCTTGGCAGCAATATATCTTTCAAAATATACTCTGGTTTAAATAAGAATATTTAATTTTTTTGCTTAACTTTTATGTACTTGGATAAACAATATTGTATTGTGTGAATTGTGGGACATTTTCTGATCCCAGTAAGAATTCCACTATATTGCAGGGGTATAAAAATACCCAGTATCCAAAGGAACATTTCTGTGTGCAGAATCAGATGGGTTTCACTCAAACACCAAGAGCCGGAAAACATAAGAGAGAATAACTGTAAAATAAATTAGATAAATAAAATGGAATTATGCATACACTTCTTGGTATCTGCTGAACATGGTGAATTCTAATGGGAACTGCCCCACATGGAAGGAATTTCGGTTTCTACCAAATGAAGCCAACCTACTGACAAATAGAGCATATTATGTCTACTGTGTCACATCATGGGTTGTCAAAACAAAAGCAAAACCATGAGATAATTTTATTTCACTATGTTATATTAAGTGGGACAGAAGTATACCTTTGTGGTAAAAAATCAGTAGATTGTGGGGCATATATTATTATTTTTTTGCCCCAGCCCTTTTTTTGTTTATTATTTATGTGTGTCTTTATTTATGTGTGTATATGTGCCTTCAAGTCGCCTGTCAAGTTACAGTGACTCTATGAATTTCATAGGATTTTCTTAAGCAAGAAATACTCTGAGGTGGCTTTGCCAGTTCTTTTCTCTGAAATACAGCCTACAGCACCTGGTATTCATTGGTGGTCTCCCATCCAACTAACCAGGGCTGACCCTGCTTACAACTTGACAAATGTAGGTTTACTTCTCTGTATATTCTGAAAGACAAAGGTGCATCTGGGCAACAAAAATGTCCCATTGTATTTAGTGTTAATGTGGGTTAATTAAAGCCTTTTTACATTTAAGGTCTATTTGTCAAGCTGAAATAAAAAGAAATCTGTGAGAAGTCTTAAGACCGAAGAAGACTTTGGTTTTTGATAACTTCCATTTTAGTAGAGTTTTAGGCATTCTTCAATATTGGGTATCATAGGTATGATCCTTTTTATATTGTTTTAACAGGGTTCTTCATTATGCCTTTAATATGAAGAAGCAAACTTCAATATCCATTCCACTCATTTTAATCATGTAAATCCTTGACTTCCATCCCTTCCTTGTACTTCCAAGTCCCTTGTTTTATGATGATCAATTGCTTTATATTAACTTCTTTTTTTCTAGGCAATTGCCTTACCTCCTATAGCCAAGTGGCCCTATCAGAATGGATTTACCTTTCATACTTGGTTACGAATGGATCCTGTAAATAATATCAATGTAGACAAGGATAAGCCTTACTTATATTGGTATGTATATATTATTTTATATCTCCTGAAATGTGTGTCTCTAGGTCATTTAAAGATGGCTTTTACCAATTTATTGTGCATTATAGACTACCCTGTAGCTTATTTAAATTGTAGTTCATTCTTTATGAATAATAAACTATATTATATATAATAACTCCATGTGAATTTATGGTGAATCTTATCATTTTACATATCTTGTTACAGTTTTCGAACAAGCAAAGGACTTGGCTATTCTGCACATTTTGTTGGAGGCTGTTTGGTTGTGACCTCAATTAAATCAAAAGGGAAGGGCTTCCAGCACTGTGTGAAATTTGATTTCAAGCCACAAAAGGTAAGTTTTGTATTCAGATAACTTGAGTTTTTTGACTTTGCAAAGGTCCAAATAATAAAAGTACTGCTTGCTTTTAATTATTTCTTGTGGTGGTTTTTTTAACCAAGGAATAATGGCCATGGGTATTTGCTGACATAATCTATGTAATCAGAGATAATTTGGGTTTTTTTTAAAGACACAGGGAGAGAAGATACTGTCATATGAATTTAGTTTATAGCTGAAAATGTCTGAGGTCTTTAGAAGGGGCTCTAAGTAAATTATGTGTTAGCATGGCAGGGAGCCTTTTCATTTGTTGTGACCTGCTTGTGGAATATCTCCTCCACATAGATATACAGTTGGCATAAATACAGCAATTGTTTCAGCACTAGCGCAAAACCATTTTATTTGTCACGGAATATAAATTCTCTGATTTTCTCTACATTTACAAATACATTTTGCTATTACTTTGTTTAGATGACATAAATTAGCATTTTTACTGTTTAATTATATTTTATTGTTTAAACTATATTTGTATGCTGCCAGTGGTATATCTAAGCATGAGGTTTCTTTTAAACATGCTATAATAAACAGTAATAAAGAACTGGTAATAAGGAATAGAAAGTATTTTTTAAATCGAGTAGGAAGATGCTGCTTAGGTTCCACTTATCAATGTCACTTTTTCCAATAAGTTTTCTTTTTTATAATGTGATTTCAGTACCTCTTTATATAGAAAGTGGTTCAGTTCAAAGAATATTAAGCTTTTCTTCTAAGTTTATGAAATTGGATTGTTCAGGTTAGGGACAAGGTTTTAAGGTGACCTCCTCATAGTAAATGCCAAACATCACCATAGCCTAGCCAGTTAGACTGATGAAAATATTCAAGTTTATAATTCCTCCCAAATGAAATATGTTTAGATATGTTGATTTGATTTATGGTTGTTATATTTTAATAATCCCCTAGTTCTGCTTCTTCTGAGCAAGGAACAACTTACGAAAATAAAACTATAGATTTAGGCTAACTCATCTACATTTCTTATGTAGTGGTACATGGTTACTATAGTGCACATCTATAACCGATGGAAGAACAGTGAGCTCAGATGTTATGTGAATGGAGAACTGGCATCTTATGGAGAGATAACATGGTTTGTCAATACTAGTGATGTAAGTATTTGTCAGTACTTGTAATGTAAGTAAGTAACTATGTCAAATGGTTGAAAATATTGCTGTTCCATATCTTTCTTTTTCTCTTGTTGCTTTTTTTTGCCCCCAAATTTCACCATGCATTGGGCTCTGTCTGGGCCATTTTAGGCTCGTTAGATGCCTTCTTTCTGACTCAAAGTGACATTCCTGCTCATTTCTTGTAGGAAAAAGGTCTTTCCTGGGAGTAAGATGGGTAACCAAAAAGGTGGCACACTTGCTAGGAGATGTTTGAGGTCAAAAATATTTTTCAATTTTCTCTTCAATTGGCAGTCCTGTGGCTACAAAAATGGAACTGTACTTTCCTGACTCCTGCTCTAAATGAACAGAAATTCTGTCATTATACTTTTGTCCAAATGGGCTACCTTTTCTTGGTACTTTAGTTATAGTGACTAAAGTGGTGTGATATTTTAATATGTTCTGACAATGTTTAAAAAGATACGTACTTACAAAGTAAGTGTTCATTTATAACAGGGTGGTTCTAACATACCGGTAACAAATGCTGAGTAACTAGTGTGTATTTGACTGATCTCAAGCCTTTGCCATACCCTTATAAGATTTTGAGCACAGTCTCTGTGATACAGTAGAACTCCCGACTGAATAATTATCCACTGATTCAATTATCCACGGGACACAAAACAGCATACCTACCATAGAGTCTTCCTAGAAAATGTGTTTTCTCTAACCATTTTCTAGGTCCTCCAAGGCAACTATATGATATTTTAAACCAGAAGTCCCATTATTTCCAATGGCATTCACTATTATCCATGGTTTTTGGTATCCACAGGGCCCCCCAGTGGATACAGGGGTCATACTGTATTATAAATTTCACTGTGTGTAACTTAAGCAATTTTCTCAACTTTTTTTTTTGATTCAGGAATGGGTGAATCTATCAGTTTTGGTTCATCTCATTTCCCCTTTTAAATCCTTAATTCTATATGAATGTTGTTACTAATTCCATGTAAAATTCTCAGCAATCTTCTAATGTTTACATTTATGTACACATTATGCATATTTATGTGCACATAAAGATTACGTAAGTATATGCATGTTTTCCACATTTGTTGCAAGCAGTTTCCCCTTACATAAAGCACTTTCCATCAATATACAGATTCTTTAACTTCCCCAATGTATACATTTTTCTGTTGGAGAATGTAAGTACAGAGTTCAAGCACATGTCCATTTAATTCAGCTTATTGTTTGGGGAGGTGTGAATTAGGTACCTTTGTATGAAAATTCAGTCTGAGTGAATTTCTTTCCCATCTGTAGTCTAAATGCACATAGTAGCCTTATATGAAAGCAGGCCACTAGTTTAATTATCCCAGTACAAACTATTTCAAATGGCAGTGGCACTCCAAAGACTTTTCCAGGTAAAGGTCTTGCCCCCCCCCCATCCTTATATTTTTTAATTGAAATGTCAGAGATAGGTATGTCAACATTCTTCATATCACTGTACAGTAGACCTTCTCTGTCCTATTGCAGGCATACTCAAAATGGAAATAGAAAAAGATGAAAAAAGGTTTACCATGGTTGAATAGAATTCTGCAATTTATTCCCTTAGTTTAAAAAAATGGATATCAGATATGTACATGAAATATAATAGGAACATGGGGCTTCCCTATTTCCATCAGCATCAGTGTGGTTCTGACATAAAGAGCTCATAGAGCTTTTTGATATTAAAATTAATTGTATTTAACATGTTACAAAATCCAGTTTGTGTGTGCTACACTTTAGGATGTGATTTTGATGTATTTTTTTTCCTTTCTAGCAATGATTTTGTTAACTGTGAAGTCAAAGGCTTTCATGGCTGGCATCCATAGATTTTTCTTGGTTTTTTTCCGGGCTGTGAGGCCGTGTTCTGGAATAGTTTCTTTCTGACGTTTCACCTGCATCTGTGACTGGCATCTTCAGAGAATGGTTGGGTAGGAGTGTATGTGGAGTTACTCCTCACTACTGGCTTTCCTAGCTAAGGCTGGTGGAAGCTTTAGTCCAACACCATCTGAAGGACCTCACTTTGCCCACCTCGGGTAAAAGAAGTTGCCATGCAGATAATTGCCCAGATTTGAGGGCTGCCAAACAAAGAGGCTTATTGACGTCTCTGCACGATTTCCAGCTGCAGCCTCATCAAAGTGACCGTGCAGCACTTGCAAGGGGCAGTCCCCGGCCACCTCGGCTCCAAGAATGAACACCGCTGGCAGCGAGAGCAGCAGCAGCAGCAGCAGCAGCCAGAGAAGGGAGCAGCCTTCTCTTTCATTCTTGGATCCGAGGTGGGCAAAGTGCGGTCCTTCACTACAGCTTCCATCAGCCTTAGCCAGGTTAGCCAGTAGTGAGGAGTAACTCCACATACACTCCTACCCAACCATTCTCTGAAGATGCGAGCCACAGATGCAGGTGAAATTTCAGAAAGAAACTATTCCAGAACACGGCCTCACAACCTGGAAAAAACCCAAGGAAAATCTATGATTTTGTTAACGTTAACCTAATTTTTATTACCACTTACCTGAATATTTTGTATTCTTTCTTAGACATTTGACAAATGCTTCTTGGGCTCTTCAGAAACAGCAGATGCCAACAGAGTTTTTTGTGGCCAGATGACAGCTGTTTATCTTTTCAGTGAAGCTCTCAATGCTGCTCAGATTTTTGCTATTTATCAGCTTGGGTTGGGATACAAGGTATTTCTAGTCTTAAAAGTATTAAGGTATTTATGGATTGGAATGGAATTGACAAACATGTAATTGGGTTATTTAAAAAAAGATTTTAAAATTATGCACAGATTTTCAACTGTTCTACTCCGTTCTTGTATTGAGTGTCTGCAGAACATCTAACAACACTGAAAAGTAGGAATGAAAAATAGCCATGAAATTTTTTGCAGTATAAAAAGGGTGCTTTGAAGGATATTGATTTTGTTTTTTGCAACCCCAGAATGTAACCAATAAATCTGTAGTGACTCGTTTTAACTGCATTTGTGTAGACGTTTGACTAAACATTTTCAGCAGGATATAATAGTTATGAGAATAAAGATGGCAACAGTGATTTAATTTTCCTTTTCGTAATTGTGCCATAACAGCAAGAAGTAGATCTGTCTTGTATTTGGTTGCTAAGACTCATTTGTTTTGGAATACTTTTATGATACAAATTAGTTTTTCAACAATTTATTTTTCCCAGGCATTCAGCTCTTGCCTTTTATTATGAACATTCTGAATCTGGTTCACATATAACAATAAATCATGGTTTAGCATTATGAGAATGAGCCACAGCACATCTCAGGCTCATATACCCATCCTACCCTACCCTCCTCTTGTCATGGAATTATGGAGATCAGAATTATTAGGTTAATAACACCGTAGCATGTTGTCTGCACTGTAAGCTCTGGCTAATCTTAATTATGTCTTGTTCAGAAAAGCCAGCTTCAAAATCAGATTGTTTTAACAAACCATAGTTAAGATTAATCTGACTTTCTTGGTTTGAAGTACATGAAAAGCCACATTTAATTAAAAAGAGAAGCCAAAAGTACCAGACTAATTTTGGCATCTCTGCTGAAAGGGAAGGGAGAGCACACATGCCTGAAGATTGCTGAGACTTATCTTTGTAATACTAAACCATGGCTTAGAATCTAAACAACGGTTAAAAACATGCAAGCATGTTTTATTCGTGAGTGTTGCACTGAAAATCTTATCAGAAGGTTATTTCTCTTTTAACCATTTCCTCCATACTTACCCTTTTAAAAACAATAACCAGAGTTTTAGACATGTGCTTAGAAAATCTAAAAGCAGGCACTCCTCTCCACACGGTTCTTGTACCACACTTCAATAAAAACTATTTCAAAAATACATCTTGAGCCTCCAAAGTTAAATTGTCTTCATATAGTTGTTTGCATGTAAAAATTGTTTCTTCCAACTCTGATTTATCTGAGGATATTTATTTGTCTCCAACATTTGCTTCCATTGCAGGGAACTTTTAAATTCAAGGGAGAAAGTGATCTCTTCCTTGCAGACCATCACAAGCAGTTACTGTATGATGGCAAGCTTTCTAGCGCTGTTGCCTTTACATACAATCCAAGGGCTACAGATGCACAGCTCTGCTTAGAATCGTCACCTAAGGATAATCCTTCAGTTTTTGTCCATTCACCACACGCCCTCATGCTACAGGTATTTTGGTGTGCCTATTTTCAGATTGAGGAAGATAGGATTTCCTTTGCCTCCCCCACCCCCCACTTTGCTTTTGTATTCTGGTTTGACTATTGAGAACCATGTGATTTATAAGCTGCCTGCTCCATCCCTAAATAAAGTTGTTTTCTTGAGTTGTATGCTCTCCATCTTTTCTCTAACATAGATAGGTAGGTGAAGTGCTTTTAATGCCTGATAGATTTTCCATTCCTACAATTATTTTAATTGCTTTTCCTTTGAAGCTTCTTGTAGTTACACATGTTCATGCTCCTTTACATTCTCTTATCTTGCCAACAAGTTGATTTTGATAGATTCCCCCCCCCCCAAAGCATTTGGGGTATATTTTGAATGCTCAGAAGTAGTCATACCACAGCAGTATTCATGTATAATCTATTCATACTTGGCATTGACAGGATGTAAAAGCCGTCGTAACCCATTCTATCCAAAGTGCAATGCATTCAATTGGAGGCGTTCAGGTGCTTTTTCCTCTGTTTGCACAGCTCGACTATAGGCAATATTCATTGGATCATCCTGACACGACTGTTTGGTAAGATTTTTTTAATTGTCATTTAAAGTCCCAGTTTGGTTTGCTTGTTAGGAGGAAAAAAAACAGCACTGTCCAGTAGAAGAATTCTTATATCTGACCTTTCTGATAAAAAAACTACTTTGATTAGGCTAAGCTGGGAGATGTTTGCCTAGATAAACAGCATCAGCTACATTAAAAAAAATCCACATTAAATGATTGACATGTACATCTAAATATAGCCAAGGTGAAGATGTCATGACAGCCAGTTTAGTTGTATGGAAAAAAAATTATCTCAGAATAATGCAATTATATTGCAGCATTGGGAACATTATTTATATTTTCAAGGTTAGATCATGTTAAATCTCTTGTACAGAGAAGACCTTGAGATGAAGTCAAGATTACTGGCACCAAGTCTTCTACACAAATGTGTACATCATTCAGTAGCTATGTAATTTATGAAAGTGGGGGGGGGGGGGGAGAGGAATGGAAAATCTCTTTCTCAGGGATGAATTCTTTCCTGTCAAAGTGTGTGTATGTGGGGAGGTTAAGTTATATTTTACAGAGGTTTGTCTTCCTGGCCCAGTACACAATCAGTGAAAGATGTCTTGTATATCCAAAGTACTTCAACTTCACTATGGGGCTGTTAAAAGCAAAGCTAGATGTTTTCAGGCTGCTAATGATATTCTGTAGCACAAGCTTCAACAGTCCCACCATTATAACAATTTTTGGTAGTGTATCTTTCTAAAGCAGTTGATAGCTTCTGCTATTTCAGTGGGAGTACTTAAGGAAAGTACAGGAAGAGTATGGGATGTAACTTTAAATTCCTAAATAATGCAGTACAAAAATCCCTCATTCTAGCCTTCTTTTAATGCTACCATTGCATACCAGTGTAGAATTTAAGAAGAATATCAATAGTAATGTTAACAAGAAAAAGGCTTTTTATGCTGCTTTACTGTTTTTAATTGTAGTTTTAAAGTTATATTTTAAATGATTTTAAATCTGTTGTTAGTTTAATACTGTTTTAATCTCATCATTTATATGCTTTTAACTATCTGTGTTTTTATTGTAATTTTCTGTATTTTGTAAGCTGCCTTGAGTCCCAGCCTGGTTAAAAGGCAGTGTATAAATAAAGTAATGCATGGATAATTGATGTTTGTGATACTCCATTTCTGTTGGACCATCTGACCAGGATATATGTTTCCTGTATCCTAAGCCCATTGCAAGTGTGAACCTCATTTTATGTGTTAGAGATCAAGAATGCAGTTGAAAATGTGCGAGGCACTTGAGTTTCCACATTCCCCACTTTCTGATCAATTTTCAGCTTGCTTTCAGGTGGGGAATTAATGATTTTGGAGTGAATTGTCCATGATAGTACAGTAATTTGATACCTTTGACTGGTGAGATAGGCTTGTATCCAAGGATGCTCTGCCATAAATACTGGTGGAAGGACTATGATTTAATTTGTTTTTAAATTACCTTTAAACCACCCTTTGTCCTTGGACATACCAAAGTATAAAAATGTGATGAAATTTATAATATAAAATAAAATTATAACATTAATGCAGGATCATCACAATGGGAAATAAGGTGGCATCAAAATATATAGCAAAGTTGGCACCAAATGCTCTGGAGATCATGTTCCATAAACAATGCACAAGTACACTATGGAAAATTTTCTTCACCCTTGTTACCATACAATGTACCTGATTTGCTTGGAGTTTTTCCTGACAATATCAAGTTACTAACTTAGTTGAAGATTGCTGCACTAGAAGAATGAACATACGAGGGTGTGGTCATCTGGGCAGAAGTTGTAATAGCTTGTGAAATTTTTACTGAAAGTGTAAAATTAATTGGACCTGCTTTTACTGTGTTGCTAGATTGGGAAGAAGATAGATCAGAATCTAATATTATGCATCTCTGCTATTAAACATTAAACTTGTAACACACAGTAATACAATACTTCAATTTTTCAGTTCCATTCTGTTGGCTTTTATCATGGAGTTGCTGAAGAACTCTATTGCTATGCAAGAACAAATGCTTTCTTGTAAGGGCTTCCTTGTCATAGGGTACAGTCTTGAAAAGGTAAATCCTTCCTTCTTCCATTCCTGCTTCCTATTTTGACTCTGCCTGTTTTTTGTCATGCTAAATATTCCCTGCATGTTTTCTTGAACACATTTTTTTCTTTTTCTACAGTCTTCCAAAGCACATGTTAGCAGAGCTGTTCTAGAACTTTGCCTTGCTTTTGCTAAGTATCTGAGCAATTTGCACAATGGTGCACCCTTGCTGAAGCAGCTTTGTGATCACATTCTCCTTAATCCTGCAATTTGGATTCATACTCCAGCCAAGGTAAAACATTTTTCATTTATATGGCAAAAAATGTGGTGTATATTAGCACTCATGAATATGAGTTCTGAAAAGCTTTTAAGGGAATGCCTTACTCCCTTATTTTTAAGGGAATGCATAATTGGTGCATGAATGTGCCTTTCTGTTCCTGAACATCTTTGGAGGTTTTTAAACAGAGGCTGGATGGCCATCTGTCATGAATGCTTGGATTGTGTCTCCTTGCATGGCAGAATGGGGGTGGACTAGATGGCCCTTGGGGTCTCTTCCAACTTTATGATTCTATGCTTAATATATGCCTTATTATGGAGAAACATGATGTGAATGAATGGGATACAAATGCTAGGATACACCAGCACATCCCAGCTCTCAAACAAGAGATAAGGGAGGTGCAATCCTATAATATTTACTCACAAGTAGTGTACACCAGATTCTGTGGTAAATGTGTGTATACTTGTAGCCTTTGTATTTGTAATTACTCAGACTCAACTTGTCTGTGGCATATCAACCCCTGTGTTGATATGGGTACATGCTTGGCTATTTGGTCATCTTTTTTTTAGAAGTTTATGCATAAATGGCTTCTGGATGTAGTTTCAGTTTTTTATCTGCTGGCTTATTGTATGTCTAACTTGTTTTATTGTTTTTTTTTCTCATATAATTTTTCACACAATAATAAATGAAAAAAAAATTGTGTACAAAGTTTTGTTTAAACTCTTCCCTTCTTAATTGGGTGATGCAGATTCAGCTGACCCTGTACACTTACTTATCTACTGAGTTCATTGGCACAGCTAACATATACAATGCAATCCGACGAGTTGGGACAGTTCTACTGGCAATGCATACTTTAAAGTATTACTACTGGGTAGTGAATCCTCAGGATCGCAGTGGAATAATTCCTAAAGGTTTAGGTAGGTGTACACATTTTCTGCCCTTCATCAGAAAGTATTTCAAACTAGTACCCTCTTCAGTAAATGTATTTGTTTCTGTTTGAAAGCTAGAATCATAGTATGGCACTTTTGTAATGTCAGATATCTTGGTAGGGGCAGAATATGTTAGGCATGCAGTGAAACTATATTTTTGTATAAATCTGTAGAGCCTTGTTCCTTTCTGTCAGATAAGAGGGATATCTATAAATGAAAGGCACAAAAGAGATGGACACATTTATTATGGCATAATCTTTTCTGAACCAGAGTCTACTTTGCCAGATGAACACTTGAACACTTCTTGGAGGACACTACAGTTTGCAAAGTTTAGTATGTCTTGGGTGTTTAATCTGAGCAGAAACTTACATATGTAGACTAGGCCTAAGCATTTTGCCATTGCCTGCTACTATCATGATTGCACCTAAGCAATCTTTCCTGTACAGTTCTTTACATTCACTGGGGGTCCCCAGTACAAGCACCTCCATTTCATGAGAAACATGACTTTGTTGGTGTTTCCTGGTTACTTCAGCAAAACTTAAAAAGAGCTGTGGAGCAGCCAGATCACCAAGGGTGAGAACCAGCAAGAGGAGGTGCTTGCTCCAGTATCCACCCCATGGATAAGTGGATGAACCAGAATAAAAAGTTCTGTAACATGCATGAGCTGTATAGATTTGAGGGTTGGATACAAAGAAGCACCAGCAGAATTCACAGGGCAAAATGGAGCTTTCCCCAGGTTCTCCTCCCCAACGTGTCCCTTTGTGCCCCCCTGAAAACAACTTTTGGGTGATGAAGGATCTTATGGAATGGAGTGCTGGGAGCTGTAGTACAAGTAGAGAATTTTCAGAATTCAGAGGGCTTCCTTGCAAGAGCAGAAGTACTCTTTCTGTTGGTGGAAGATATATTTGGATCAAAGCCCAGATGTGGCTTTTCCCTCTTTTCACAAGTCTAAGTAGTTGCAACCGCATTGCCACTAACTTCTTGATTTTTAATTCAGAATCGTTTAAACATTCAATTGCTTTAAAATTAGGTAGTATAAACTGCCTTGGGAGGTTTTCGGGTTGAAAGTAGTTAATAAGTATAGTAACAAAAATAAACCTATATGATAAGGTGATTTTAGAAAAATTAATGCCTTAACAGGCTTTCTGGGTAATGTATTTTGTAACTCGCATGACACTTCTGAAAAAAATGCAAGTGAAGATAAAAGTGTACAAATGTGGAAAGGTGTGCTCTAAACCAATTTATTTAGGTTCAGCGTTTGTCTCCATGTCAAGAAACTGCATGTGAAAATATTACAATAGAAATGTGAAGCGCACATGGATTTTGCAGGATATAGGCCTAAGTTAAGATTGGTTATGAACTTAAATCTACTTTCTATACTTTCCTGGATTTTGAATTTCTGATGAAAGGATCTCCCTGTAGACAAAAAACATTATCTGGCAATGCATACTTAAACTGGGGCTAATTTGGGTAAAATTATTTAAATTTGGAATACTAGGATTGTTTTTTCATTAATATTTAAAAACTGAACTAAAACGAAATGAGAAATGATTTAAATGTTCAAGGTTGCTAGGAATGTGAACTGAATTTTTCAGTGTGTGTGTCTGTGTGTGGTGGGGGAACAGGAGATGTATTGTAATGGGATCAAAATGATAATAAGCTGTGAATTTTATGCTGTAAAATATGATGTCTTTTCTTAATCAAGATGGACCCCGGCCTAATCAGAAGGAAATTCTTTCTCTACGAGCCTTTTTACTGATGTTTGTTAAGCAGTTGGTGATGAAGGTAAGGTGTCTGAAAATCAAAGCATTCATGTATCATTGTAACTTTCTCTGCAGACTATTCTTTCTAGCACTTCTAATGTTGATGTTTTTATAGGATCAGTACATACCTCAGAAATGGAAGAAAGGTGCCATTTCTGATTAGTTGAGATTGACTGGGATGAAGGAAGAGAGTGTTTGTGGTGGCATTTTAAAATTATCTCATCTCAGTAGAGTTGCATCCTTCTTCACAGATTTTAACCGCTTTGCAAGTTACTTTTAAGAAGATTGAATTTATGCTCATACCTCCCAACAGATCTGCTATAGCCATCCATGATGGAGCAGTGATAGAATCATGTAGTGGCACCTATCACTGCTGAATTAGATAGCTTTAGCATGTCATATTCAAATTCTTAAAAATAACTTGCAAGTTTTATACAGATTTTCCTTCTGCAAAGTGATGAAGACATATGTACTATAAAAAAAAGTATTAACCTTGGATTGTGGTTCATTTATGCTGTGAACCCTGTAAGATGGAAGTATAATGAATTATACCAGTGTGTTGTGTGTAGCAAACTTTGAGCCATCAATCTTGTTACTTCAGTTTTTTCTGCTGCTGTTTGTTACTAATTTTTTAATCTCCTCTGGCTGGATAAAGTTAAGGCAATAAAGCTCCTTGGCGAAAGCTGAAGCAAAGCTTTTTCCTGTGTTACAGGCCAGGCTTATTTTGGTTGCCAACACTGGGACCTAGAATTAACATAGAATATAACCTATAGACTTTGAAATGCATATAGACTAAAAAGCTTGATATATTAGAATGTGCATGTGTGTTCTGTCCAGTGATAAGAGAGCACCATCCAGACATGACTGAGAATAAACCCACGGCAGGTGCTGTGATGGCTGATGCAATCGACTAGCTGATGCAATCAGGCTAGACGTCCAACAATCTGATAGGAGGGGATGATTTTTGATCAAACAAGGTCCACTAGAGAGCTCTTATCTCATTGGATCAGATGGAACAACTGATAGGCTGGTCAGAGACTACGGAGAGAATAAAAGGAGTAAAGAAGAGCTAGCAATTTAGACTGGCTTTGCCAGTCTCTAACATATGAAGGTCCAGCTGGGGCACAGCCTCCAAGGTGATAATGCTGTTCCTATTTGATGACTATCCAGACATGCTGCTAAACTATTAGCACTAATTAGGCTATGTTAGAGAGATAAAGTTCCCGATATGATAAAAGGAACAAATGCTGAAGCTATACTGTTTAAAATGTGTGTATAACTGTTGACTTGCCATGTCATGTCATGTAATGAATGTCTTAACAGATCCTATGGGAAATATGAAAAAATCTCATGAGCCTATAAATGTGTGCTGTTACGTATGCCAAGCACCCAGACATTGCTGTATCTGTGTTTCTCCCTTAGGGGAATGTATATATTTGTGCCTATATACATGATTATATATAATAAATATCCTAAAAGCTTACCAGAGAGCATCTTATATCTCTCTCTGGCTTTTCTTCGCATACGAAGATTCAGGAAGGACTCATCCCGCGCTTTCTGCAAGCGCGCTGATGACTAAAAAGGCCAATCTGAGATAAACAAGTCCGGTTGCAAAAAGCACAGCAGAAGGTCTCCTTGGGTGATGTTTTTGGGTTGTGATTCTTTCTGCGTTGTCGTTTCTCTTCAAGACTTGTTCGTCGTGAGTTCTCAAATAAGGCTGAAGCATTGTGGATAGTGCCTCTCCATGCCTCCCGATGTGAGGCCAGGGCGGACCACTGTTGGTGATCAATTTGGCCAAGCCTGAGATGTTGTTTCAGGGAGTCTTTGTATCGCTTTTTTGGAGCGCCCCTCTTACGCTGACCCGTGGCGAGTTCACCGTAGAGTAGTATTTTTGGGAGGCGATGGTCCTCCATCCTAGAAACGTGCCCTGCCCAGCGCAGCTGTGTTCTCAATATCATGGCCTCAATGCTGGTGATCCCTGCTTGCTCAAGGACAGCAACATTCGTCACATAGTCAGTCCAGTGTATATTTAGGATAAAGGAGGATAGACAGTACGATGGCTCTATACACACTGATTTTTGTGCTTTGCCTCAGGTGTTTATTGCTCCAGACTCTTTTGTGAAGTCTTCCAAATGCACTATATGCCTTTGCTAATCTGTGATCGATCTCTTTGTCAAACTTGGCATCTGAGGAGATGCTGCTTCCGCATCTTATATAAATATCTTGCAATTCCAAAACTTAAGAATGCTTAAGTGAAATGTTGATGTTAACTCTGCCTGTCTGGTTTTAACCACAATCACAAATTAGACATCTCTTGAAGGCAATAAAGGTGACTCCAGACAGAAGCAGATTAGTTGACAAATGGCAAAGGGCCCTCAGTCTGAAGAGGTAGGGGTTGGGAACTGTACCTGTTTCATCCAGTTGGCAGAAAGAGTATCTTAGGAGAGCACTTGCAAGAATTTTTTTTTTTTTTTGTGGAGGGAAGGACTACATAATAATATGTTACTATGTTAATAATATGATTTGCACATAAGGAATCTGAGATTTTTTCAGCTAAGATTTTTTTTGGGGAGAGGTTATTGCTGTTCTGTGTACGTATTTGCCACAGTAAGGGCAAGGTGAGCACCTTCTCTTCAAAACACATCAATTAACTATTTTTCAACTCTTCCTCTCCCTCCAGGTCCTTTTATAAACTTTTTGGCAGGTGTTTCTTTCTCTTTTCAGAATTTTGGTTGTTAATACTCTGTTACAGTTGTCCTTTTTTAAACAAATAACTAACCCTTTGTTGTCTTTCCTATAAGCGAGTGTGCAGTTATGTAAGGCTTATTTTTGAAAGAACATCTATAGGATTGGATACAAAGGGATAATAGATAGGGCTGCATGGAAACCATGGAGGATACATAGCAACAGTTCCTGGTAGGCTTATACTTTCTAGATAAAAGCCTGGAAATGTTATGTGTTAATGAATTCTATTTATTTCATAGTGACTTCATCTATTTTAGAGTTTACACTTTGTATGCATGATATTTTTGTGTGTGCCTGAGAATTGTTTGTGTTATACAACTCTATCTTTTCAGGATCATGGAGTGAAAGAAGATGAACTCCAGGGTATCCTCAACTATCTTCTCACCATTCATGAGGTAATCTAAATTTAGCAGTTTTTCTTATAAAAAGCTTTTAAATAAAATATCTCCTCCTGCAACAAGATGGCTCTGAAGTAAGAAAAACGAAGTCCTAAACTCAGTTCTTGCTAGAAACTCACCAGTAGTGAGTGAGTGATTTAAGAACCCTGTTCAATAGTGCACTGAAGTTCATTAACATAGTGAGTTCTGATAGTTTCCTACTCAGTTCATTGAGCTGATACATGACTGGGGGTAGTAGGGAAGGAACAGATGGCAAAGCTGCATCTATAAACGATTTTTTTGTATAGTTCAAGTAATTTTCCTCTTATTTCGCCTTTTAAGTAAAGTAATGCTTTCTCAATGTGAATTTAAAAATAAAAATGTTAATGAACTCAAAACAAAGCTTGTAAACATAATTGGAAATAAATGTTGGTTACCGTTGGGATATCTACATCTTCATACTTTAGCACCAGGCAAATGCTTGATGCCAGATGTAACATCAAAGAGTTGGGAAACTAGGACATAAATCTAACCAAACTAATTTTCTTTTAGGGTGCTTTAAATGGGTAAAATAACAAATTAATTGAAATTCCCTTCAAGAAAGATAGACCCTACCTTAAAGCATTCACCTATACCTTCTTGCTAAAAAACTACTACACTTGAAAGCTGCCTGCTTGAGATACAGTAGAAGACATCCTAGGCAGCAACTAAAGATTAAATTGCAATTTGAAATGTTGGACTTTTGATTTTGTTTTTATATAAAGTAAGCAATCAGCCATGTCATTTTTACCATTTGACAGTAAGAGCTGTTTAGAAATGGAATACACTGCCCTGAAGTGTGGTGGAGTTTCTGGCAGTGGCATACACATTGTGTTTTTCTTCTTTTAAATAATGTTTTCAGTATATTCTATATAAAGCATAAGACATAACTGTAGTTGCTCTATGTTAAAGAAAAAAAAAATATTTGAAAAAAACAGCAACCCCTAAACAGGGGCCCCTCGCAGATAAAGGATTAAAGCCTGAAATAGCTTAACTGTAGATTGTTTCACTGATTGTCCACTGGGACATTTTGCCAGTAAGTGGTTTCAGGGTTAGGGTTACAGTCAGCAGCAGCAATCTTACACCCAGTTATTCATGGCTGACTCATTGACATATGTGGAATTTATAGAAGCAGGACTACAGATTTCTGAGTAGTCTTTTCCAGACGTGAGTGCTCCTTTCCTCTTCCACTGTCTGTCAAACTTGGTGGGCTCTTAAACTGGTATATACCTAGAGCTATTTTAGGCATACCTAAGAGCTTTGTTAATTGCCAGTGAGAAAT
This sequence comes from Gambelia wislizenii, assembly GCA_030847615.1. Lineage (NCBI taxonomy): Eukaryota > Metazoa > Chordata > Lepidosauria > Squamata > Crotaphytidae > Gambelia > Gambelia wislizenii. Next base: position 64,315,868 of record JAUMIR010000005.1, on the reverse strand, counting down.
ATATACACACCTTTGTTCTTCAGCAGCAGATATCTGTTCCAAAGCTTTGCTTTTGAAAGCCCCTTCAGTTTCAGGAATGGTTTGCTGTTTGGCAAGGGTAGTGATGGTTTATGTTTGAAAGTTTCCAAAGTTTCTTTGGGAAAACCAGTTACCTTTGCTGTGTGTTTGTGTATGTGTATGTATGTGGATATATACAGTCAAAAACAGCAACTATTCATGCAGTTTTTAAAAAGTATGTCTATAAAACAAAACAAAACGAAAGGTGCTTTTGCCCATATTTGAAGTCTAGTGGTATTTGCAAGCATTTCACAAGTTTGTGGCTCATATTAGCCTTGTCCTCATTTTTTTTCAAATTAGGCTGACTTGATATGGGGTTTCTTGGTGGTTGGCTTCCTCAGATCACTTTTTCTTGGTATTTTCTCCCATGATTTTGAGCTTCATTCACATGAAGAAAGCATTATGTAAGTTCTGAAAGGCATAGTCACATTCCTGGCCATAGTCCCTGGCACTTGTTATCTAGACACTTATATGTTAATTTGTTCATCAGCAAAGAAAAGCCAACATGTAAGCAGTTGCTGTCTTTTATCTAATGAATTGATGTAGAACTTAATCTGAACTCACCAAGATGTCTGAGTGCCAGCTGAGGTGAAAAAAGTTGGGTTGAATCTAAATGTGATGTACCAGAAACACGTTCACATTAACTTAATAAGATTTCTTTATTAAGCAAGGAAACACATGCTAGTATCATGAGGCAAAGCCAGAACTGAAACCAATAGAATACAGGCACCAGATAAACCCTTACAGTGTGAGAATGGCATGTAGGGAGGGCAGTAGGAGTAGAGGCTGCATCCAGGTGCTGTGACCTTGAAGCCTTCAGAGGAACAGCATCCCCAGACCACAAGACGGGCTGGCTGCAGTCCAGAGATAGAGAGGCCCAGGCAGTGGAATCAGGCCAGGAACCAGACTCATGTCAGGCCAAGAACCAAACTCATGTCAGGGTCTTCCATGGAATCCACTCTAATACCCAGAATCCATGGACAGGGCCGGTTTAAGGAATTTTGGGGCCCCCTGCAATGCTTTATTTTGAGGGCCCCATATGTTTATGTCAGGTCAATCTAACCTAACCTATTCACAGTACAGGATGGTCAGATTACAGTAGGATCCCCGTATCCATGGATTCATTATCCAGGGGACACAAAGCACACCTACCACGGAGTCTTCCTAGAAAATGTGTCCTCCCTACCCATTTTTTAGGCCCTCCAAGGCAACTCTATGGTATTTTAAAACAGAACTCCCATTATTTTCAATGATGTTCACTATTATCCACAGTTTTCAGAATCCTTGCCCGCACAGAACCAATCCCCAGTGGATAAGGGGGGGGTACTGTATTACATAATTTGCCACCAATAATTTAGTTTAAAAACTATATTATAGGCACTAACATAATATTTTTTAATTAGCAATTAATGTAATAGTGTAGATTTCCTTAAAAAGAAAGAAAGAAAGAAAGTGTGGACTGCAAGCTAAACATGTTAGCAGTGTGATGCAGCAGCAAAAAATGCCAATGCGATTCTAGGCTGCATTAATAGGAGTATAGTGTGTAGATCAAGGGAAGTAATATTGCCACTGTATGCTGCTCTGGTCAGACCTCACCTGGAATACTGTTTCCAGTTCTGGGCACAACAATTCAAGAAAAATACTGAGAAGGATGGTGGGAGGTCTGGAAGCCATGATGCCCTATGAGGAGCGGCTTAGGGAGCTTGGTATGCTTAGCCTGGAGAAGAGAAGGTTGAGAGGTGACATGATAGCCATGTTTAAATATTTGAAGGGATGTCATACTGAGGATGGAGCAGGCTTGTTTAGTGCTGCTCCAGAGACTAGGACACGGAGCAATGGGTTCAAACTACAGGAAAAGAGATTCCACCAGAATATTAGGAAGAACCTCCTGACAGGAAGAGCTGTTTGGAAGTGGAATACACTGCCTTGGTGTGTTGTGGAGTCTTCTTTGGAGGTTTTAAAGTAGAGGCTGGATGGCCATCTGTCGTGAGGGCTTTGATGGTGTGTTCCTGCAGGACAGAAGCCAATTGGATGAGATGGCTGTTGGGGTCCCTTCCAGCCCTATGATTCTAGGCTGCATTCAGAGCCTGGGAAAGTTACTCTTGGATTACACCTCCCAGAATCCCCCTGCCAGCACCCTTCTCAAGGTCTGGTTGCATTGTTCCTTTTCCAGCATTCTCTGGGGTCCACAGTGTCCTCACAGGGGTCCACAAAGGCTTGAAGGCTGCTAGGCCCACCTCCTCCCTGCAGTGGAGCAGCCACGTGACAGGAACCAAGGCAAAGGCTGGCTGGCTGGCTTGGCCTGCACATTGCCATTCAATCCACTCCAGCCACAAACTTGCAGGAAGAAGCAAGAGTGCCTCTGAGGGAAAGTTTAATGGATGGAGTAATTGTATTGTTGTTGTTTGTTAGCTATTATTATTAGCTATTATTGTTAATATTGTTAGGGTTTTAAATCTTGAGTTAAGTCTTGGGACAACAAAAAATTTAAAGGGGGTCCCTGATAAAGAAAAGGTTAAGAACCACTGCTCTACCCAAAGGCTGTCACATAACACTAATGGGATACTGGTGTGTTTTAGTGACAACAATAAAACCATTGTTCCCAGTAATATTACTCCAATTTTTTATTTATGTTCTTTATATTCTTCTGTTAAAAGAGCTAGAGTGTTGTAGAATTTCAGCATTGCACTATGACTGTGAAGATCAGGGATTGAATCCTTACTCAGTCATGAATACCCACTGGGTGACCTTGGGCAAGTCATACTCTCTTAGCCTCAAAGGTAGCCAAAGGCACACCCCCTTTGAACAAACCTTGCCTAGAAAACCCCATGGCACTTTCGCCTTAGTCAGAAATGACTTGAAGGTGCATAGGCAAACACACACAAATTCCTTTTGCATGTTGAAAGTCAGTTGGCAGCAAGTGGAGGAAGCTGAAGAAGACCAAGGGGGAAAGAGAGGGGAGAGAAAACAGGCATGTTAAGAGCAGGTGGAAAGATGGATTCAGGGGATCTTTGTGGAAGGAAAGAGAGGGAAGAAAGAAAGACAGAAAGGAAGGAAGGAAGGAAGGAAGGAAGGGGAGAGAGAAAGTCAGAAAGAAAGAAGGAAGGAAGGAAGGAAGGGAGAGACAAAGCGAGAAAGAATACAGAAACTTCTTGACAGTGAACACGGTTTGGCAATAGAACCAGTTGCTTAAAGAGGTGGTGAGGTCTCTTGTGGATGTCTTCAAAAAGAGGCTGGACAGCTACCTGCTGGGGACACTGCATTTGGAGATCCTGCATTGAGCAAGGGTTGGGCCTGATGGGCCCCTTCCAACTCTATGATTCTATGATTCATTAAATAAATACGTTTTAAATTGGGGTCTGTCTTGCTCCTTTGCTCTGTCCCTTTTTTATCTGTTCTGCTGGCTGATACCCTAAGGGGTTATGCAGGCATAAGGATGGTTCAATGCGTGCAACAAGACTTCGGGATATTCCTAGCCCCTTACACCTGATGTAAGGGGCTAGGAATAGTTAGAAGTTAGGAATAGTTTGAGTTAGAATTGCTCTGTCTGATCCATTTAATCTAGAATGACAGAGGAGAATTACAGAGATGTAGAAGTAATTAAAATTAAAGCACAACATTAGAATAAGATGTCAATTTGAAGGTGAGTTTTTCTTTATATTTAACAGGATGACAATTTAATGGATGTCCTGCAGCTGCTTGTTGCTCTCATGTCAGAGCACCCCAGTTCTATGATCCCTGCCTTCGATCAGAGGAATGGTTTACGGTAAGAGTAAAAAATGTTGTTGAAAGACAAGTATAGTGGCAAAAGAGTATTTCAATTTTGGAACTTTATCAGATGCTCTAAACCCCTCCCCCACAGAGGTCGGGAGGAGAACGCCTCTGTTCCGCTTCCGGCGGTCGATATCGCATGCCCCGTCCTTCTTCCGTGCTTCCTCCGTGCTGGAGCGACAGAAAAGGTGCCACTTTTTATTGACAGAGGGAGAACAAATGAAAGACAGGAGGAGGACAGGGTGTGCGGTATCGACTGCTGGAAGCAGGACAGTGGCGTCCTCCCAATCTCTGCGGAGTTTTTTTCAGAGCATCTGATAAAGTCCTTGGTCAAAATTGGTCCCCTGTGTTGCTTGATATTTTGCCAAATTTACTGCTGTAGAAGCTTCAGTTTCTCCTCTCGTGCATTAATTTTGTAGCCCCACTGTTGACTTACACTTTTGAATACATAATCACTTGAAACTGTGAGGTAAGGCATGTTTTAAATATTAAGTGTCTACCATGTTGTATGTGTTTCAAATGCTGTTACTACATTTTTGCTGGCCTCTGTAGGCATAGCCATCTGAGACATATATTATTCCTAAAACTTGAAGGTTTAGTCTCTTGAACCAGAGAGTATATATCATTTAAAAAATTGCAGTGTTTTAAACTCTGGTTTCAAGCATCTGTTTCTAAGGAATTTTTAGTTAGTTGGACACAGGCTTGTAACCCATCCCATGGCCATTACCATGCTATAAACAAAGTTCCATCCTTTTACTCATGTTTAATTTGACATTCCTTTCATTAGGGTAAATTCTAATCTCTACAGCCACTAAGTATATGGATTTGAAATGGCTGAACACTTAGTTTTTCGTCTGCTTTGATTATTAATACTATAGGGTGGTTTAAATTCAAGTAATTAATTAGCATTAAATAATCTCAAATGAAATCCTTGGATTCTATGCATTTCAAACTATGCTTCAGTTTCTCTTTTCCTTCAAAATGCCTGGTGCCGTTCCTATCCCTAAGCTTCTGTTTTACAGATTTATTGGATTCCACCTAAACTTGTTCTGTTATGTTTGAGTTCCTGCTCATTAAATACCAAGCTGTTTTGTTGCTTCAATGTACGTTATTAGAGGTGCACCCTGCCTTCAGCCAGAGCAGCGTGTTGGCTTTTCCCCATCTCCCATTTGTGCATACAGCTATTCATACTAGTTGAGGGTTCATACTCCAGTTAGACTTGAAAAATGTCATCATTTAGTTTACAGCACCACGGGTGGCCACAATGTCAGACCTTTTCTCACTTAAAATGAATTCAAGGTTGATGCCAGGAGACAACGCAAACATGCAGTCAAGTAAGAGAGTTATTGTTAGAACAGATTTGGGAGCAGTAATTCATTTGCTGTATATAATGTATTCTTATTTCATATGTTTTGTCACAACTTACAGTTAACCTTGGGTTGTATTGTATTACACATTACAGGTTTTCCAGCCTCCGGAGTCACCTGATCTTGTTCATAATTGTTTCCTCTCCCCCCTCCCTTTACTGCTACTTTTTTGGTGCTGACTGTTGTGATTATTTGTATGGTAATGTGGTATGTGGGGAAAACTAATAAAACCACACAGAATAATGAATATCATATGAACTCTCTCATGCATCAACTTTGTTTCTACTTAAGTGGGAAAAGGCATATCCTTTTTTATTACCCAGCACATGGCAAATGTGTATGTGTAAATATTCTGCTGTGAGATATCACTTATTTTCTGCTGTTTGTTTAACAAATTTCTATATAGCCTTGTTGTAACTACCCTATGACAAGTTTTCTTCCTACGTATTTTTAAATGGTTGCCAATTAAATATGAGTTGATATTTAAAATATGTGCAAAAACATATTTTTCTATATTTAACATATAAGCCACGTTTTTAGAAATATGAAGGTTTTAAATATTTCAGAAACATTGAATATACCACAGACTATCTTTCATGTTGTCCTACAGGAGAATGTACATGCCTTTATCTGGTTAGTCTTGGCTTTCTCAGATCGCCTGTCTGCAGTCTTTGAGATTAAAAGTAGCATTATCACATACAGGCCTGGCTGATCAGTCTTGAAAGCAACTGTCATGAGAGCAGTCACAATCTTTGCATCATTCCTAAAAGACTGCTGCAAAGATTGACTTAGTTTACAGCTGATAATGGTGAATATTTTATGGCTTCTGCCTGTTCTTTCTCTTCTCAGTGCAGGACACTCCTTAGGACAGGAGAAATTTTCTAGTGTTTGTAAATAAACCCAAAATCAAAGAAAAATGTGTAATATTTATATCCATATCTATGTAAATTGGTCTTCTGTATAGGATGCACCAGTGTGATCTATAATACCTTGGCTACTAATTTTCCAAGGATTTAAGAGGTATTGTAGATACCGCTCTTTGTAGAAAGCCAGTCTGTTGATACCTCTTCTGATTGTCCTTTACTCAGGACAAGAGGCTACCATCAGGACAGAATATGGAGAAGTGGAATGGTTTCCACTTAGCAAAGGGGTCATGCGAGGCTGCATTTTATAACCCTATCTGTTTAACTTGTGTACTGAAAATATCATATGTAAAGTAGGACTAAATGCAGAGGAAGGAGGCTTAAAAATGGAGGAAGGAAATTAAGCAATCTAAGATATGCAAATTACACCATACTACTAGCAGAAAGTAGCAAAGACTTGGAAGAACTACTGAAGAAAATCAAGGAAGAAAGTGCAAAGTCGGGTTTACTGTTGAACATTAAGAAAAAAATAATGACTACAGACAATTTATATAATCTTTAAGTAGATAATAAGTAGATAATGAAGACTTTGAAAGAGTTCAAGATTTTCCATCCCTTGGTTAGTCATTAATCAGAATGGAGACTGCAGTCAAGAAATCAGAAGAAGACTAGGATGTGGAAGCATAGCTATGAAAGAACCAAACAAGATCCAGAACTTTAGGATATATCGCTGAATACTAAAAGTTAGAATTGTCCATGCCATCGTATTTCTGATTTTTATTTATTGTTATGAAAGCTGGACAGTGAAAAAAGCTAATGGGAAGAAAATCAGCTCATTTGAAATGTGATGTTAGAGAAGAATTCTGCAGATACTGCTAAAAAGACAAATAAGTGGGTTCTAGAGCAAATCAACCCTGAACTCTGCCTAGAAGCCAAGATGACTAAATGGCGACTGTTGTACTTTGACTATATCATGCAAAAACATGACTTACTTGGCAAGGTAGAAGGCAATAGAAAAAGAGGAAGATCACATTACAGGATAGACTCAATCAAGGAAGGCATGTCCCTGAGTCTGCAAGACCTGAGCAGGTCTGTTGATGATAGAGTGACTTGGAGAGCTCTCATTCATGGGGATGCCATAAGTTGAAGTCAAATTGACAGCAGTTAACAACAACAAAGTTCATTTGCGTGCCCCCGCAAGCAGTGGTTATGATTGTCATCCTGTTGTCTCTTAGATGATTCTGATTTAATTCCACATAACTAGTCTCTGGCTTTTCTTCGCAAACGGAGATTCAGGAAGAACTCATCCCACGCTTTTTGCAAGTGCGCTGATGACTAAAAAGGCCAATCTGAGATAAACAAGTCTGGTTGCAGAAAGCACAGCAGAATGTCTCCTTGGGTGATGTTTCCAGGTTGTGATTCTTTCTGCATTGTTGTTTCTCTTCAAGACTTGTTCGGCGTGAGTTCTCAAATAAGGCTGCAGCATTGTGGATAGTGCGTCTCCATGCCTCCCGATGTGAGACCAGGGCAGACCATTGTTGGTGATCAATTTGGCCAAGACTGAGATGTTGTTTCAGGGAGTCCTTGTATTGCTTTTTTGGAGCGCCCCTCTTATGCTGACCCGTGGCAAGTTCATCGTAGAGTACTATTTTGGGGAGGCAATGGTCCTCCATCCTAGAAACGTGCCCTGCCCAGCGCAGCTGTGTTCTCAATATCATGGCCTCATTGCTGGTGATCCCTGCTTACTCAAGGACAGCAACATTCATCACATAGTCAGTCCAGTGTATATTTAGGATTGTGTGTATACAGTGCTGATGAAAGCGTTCAAGGAGTCATAAGTGGTGGCGATAGGTTCCCCATGTTGCAGACCCGTAAAGGAGAATAGACAGTACAATGGCTCTATACACACTGATTTTTGTGCTTTGCCTCAGGTGTTTGTTACTTCAGAGCCAATAGGAGTACTACAGATATAGTATTTGCCCTTAGACAACTGCAAGAGAAATGTAGAGAGCAGAAAACGGGTCTCTATGTAACTTTTGTTGACCTCACCAAAGTGAGTAGAAAAGGTCTGTGGCAGATCCTGGAAAGACGAGGATGTCCCCCCAAATTCCTTAAAATGATTATCTTGCTACACAAGGGCCAGCACAGTCAAGTCAGATATGGTGATGCTTTTTCAGAGCCCTTTCTAATAACTAATGGAGTGAAGCAAGGTTGTGTTCTTGCTCCAACTTTATTTACAATCTTCTGCAGCATGATGGTAGAGCTTGAAGAAGAAGATGGCATCTATATACATAACTAGTAGTATGAAACAAACCAGATGGGTGAGACCTCCATCCTACAAAAGTTACGGGATCAGTTCTAAGAACTGCAAATGAATGCTCCACTTGAGACAGATTTCCTGCTCCTATTGAAAAGTGGTTGGTGGTCTCTCAGGAACAGCATGGGATAGGAAGATAAGCAATTAATTGAAGTAGTTATTTTTGTGTAATGTTTGCTAACATTGGGTGTACAGGGTATTCACGCTAGTTGAACGTCTGCAGTTTTTCTCTTAATTATAGTGAGGAAAGGATTTTTGGTGGTAACCAACTTCCTCTTATGTTTAAAATCTTTTTTAAAAATCACTTGTTTTTTTTTTAAAAAAAACAGCCTTCAGAATCTGAGTAGGGAACCGTTAATAGGAAGACAGAAGCATGATGTAGGCAGGAGAGTAATACATGCACTTCTACAATGTTACATGGAAGATAGCTCTGTTAAGATTCTAATATGTATAGAATTAACCTTGTGTTTTTTTGTGTAATAATTTCAAGCATAATGTGCGAGTGAAATGAAAAGGATGTCAGATGACAGCATTCATTTCCCCCTCTCTTCTTACAGCTGTCATAAATGACTAGCAAGGGACACATGTCAAATATCACTGTTAGCATACACTTTTCCCTCACCAGAGACTGAAGCTTTTAAGAAATTTTAGTCTGTCACTTGGAATGTAGAAATGCTAATAAATGTGTTTTCTTACACTATGGACTGGGTAAAGGGACAGCATCTGAAAGGAATTAATAGCAAATATGCTGTTTTCCTATAGTTTGTGTTGTCTATAAACTGATGTCTGGGGAAGCTGTTCTTTTTTTATTTTTGTGATATTCTATAATTATTTCAATATATTTTTGTTAATGTGTATCTTTTCATTTTCTAAGAAGATCAATTTATACATGTTGTGATTCCCATTGACAACAATGGGATTTCAGTTGATAATTATTAAGTTGTTCCATTGGTTTCTATGGCCTGGTTCCTATTACATGATAAGCCAGGGAACTGTGGAACCACTGGCTTATTCATTATGACAGTGTGCTGGTACATACTAGCTTCTTGCAAGCTAGACAAACCAAGGAGCTTTGGCCAGTGGTTTGCAAACCCTGGGGCAGGTGTTACACCAGTTTGCTTCTTTCTCAACAAATCAGAGATGGAATCCACAAACACTCCCCTACCTTTTTTAAATTGAGTTTTTTAAAACATTATTATATAGGTAAATAACCATTTTTTACAGAAAGGAAAAAAAAAAACCTACCAGATCTTGCATATTATTTCTCAAAAAGTCAAAGATTTTCAGAGATAATGCAGATTCTTCAGTTCAGATTGATTAACATCATGTGAAAATATAAACAAATCAGTAACTGGATGACACTCTACCATTCAACCAGGGTACTTGGCCAACTCAGATGAGGAGATGGAGGCAGATTACTAGGCAGCTGCAGCTCCTGATAGTGGGACTCTCTCTGAGTCTGAGGAAATGGGGGTGGTGCAGCAGGGGACCCTGCTCCCCAACAGGAGTTGGCAGAGGGTGCAGATGCTGGAGGTGACATGCCCCCGTCCTTTGCTGAGCAATGGAAGGAGAAACACCAAGCCCAGTACTTCCTAAGTTATAGACACTGACCTAATTAGGCACTTATTAGGCACTTGTGGCCTTGGAGGAACTGTCCATAAATATACCAGCAGTTCTCCCTCAGCCTTAGTGCTGACAACTGTCTTATTTGGTGACTGACAGTACTGCACTCTATTGCATTCCTGTTTTTCATGACCTTGAACTGGCTACATTTGCAGTTGTCCCTTCATATTCTCTAGAGTTTGGTTCAAGGACCCCCCCCCCATGGATACCAAAATCTGTGAATACTCAAGTCCCATTATATGCAATGGCACAGCAAAATGGTGTCCTGTATATAAGATGGCAAAATCAACATTTGCTTTTGGGATTATTATTTTTTTAAGAATATTTTCAAGCTGTGAATACTTAAATCCGTGGATACCAAATCCGTGGATACAGAGGGACAACTGTAGACTACTCTGTTTACTCCTTATTGGCTCATGTATCTGGTCTTCTGACTTACTGATACAACTACTGGACTAGCTATCAACTACCCTCGTGCTTTTCCCTTCATCTTGCTCAGACACTCCATGACTGACCCAAATTGGATTGACTACCTGATAGCTCCTACACACCAACCACTTGCTTCCTCAGGCACTTGCTGACTTGTGTTCAAAACAAAGAGCATCTTTCCAAATGTGATCATGGTGGAGGTACAAGCTCACCACCATTACTGATAAAATTAATAAAAGGAAACTAAGGAATCCACAAACAACACTAAAGCAAATAGTGAATTTGCTGTTTTGTTGGGGAAAAAATTAATCTAGGTGGCAGGTGTGTCTGGTTTTGTATAATAGTATAAACCATGGAACAAAGCTTCATGATTTGTTTAGCTGTTCCTGATGTAAGTTAGAGTGATCAAACATCATACACCAGTACACTACCTGTATTTGTTAAGCCAGAGTTGCTGTGGATCCCCAGCTTATTGTGTGACCATGGCCAATAGAACATACAGCTCAGTTTTTTTTATGCATGCTTTGCTGTATGTAGTTGGTCTTCCTCACCAAGTGATTGTGTAGCAAAAGACTAACTGTAGTTGGATCAGAGTCTAGATGTTCTTTTAACTTATCTACATTCTTATTTTAGAAAACTGTTCTTTCCTTTCTCATGTAGTGTTATCTACAAACTTCTTGCATCGAAAAGTGAGGGGATCAGGGTACAAGCCCTAAAGGTTATGGGATATTTCTTGAAGCATTTGTCACCCAAGTAAGTATTGGGAAGATTTCCCACAAACTTGAGCCACAAAAACAACTGAGGCCTAAATTCAATGTGAAGTTAGGCATTTTTAAGCCCATTGAAAATAGTGGGGACTTAAGTACCTAAAGTATGAAGTACTTGATAGTAAAACAATATAAACATTACTATTAAAATAATATTAAGTACTTTAAGTACTTACCTATTTGTCCAAATTGTAAATTTTGGTTCTATATTTGTAATGCCCATAAACGAGCTAAATAGTGTAGAAACCCCTTACTGATACTAGATATTGGTTATTTTTTTACAAATTGCGTCTTGATCTCAAAGTGCATCAATTTAATTCATTTGCTTGCAGTTCTTTTGATTTTTCTTTATTCCTCCATTTGTGTAAGCAGTGAAACAAACCAGGAAGCCACAGTTAACCCTGGATTCCTGTTATATCCTAACCAGGAAACCAAACAAGCTAGAACATGAAATCATAGTTTTAAATTTGGTTCTGTAACTTGCTTGTTCGGAAATCAATTTACAATTTACTATAATTGTTGGTTATAATCTTATGGGAAGCTGTGGTTAACTCTTCATACTTACTTGATCTAAAGGAAAATCAAATCAGGAATAGAAGGTTTGTGTGTTGATATATAAAGCTCTTGAATGTCTCAGTTTACTAAACCAAAATTTGGTTATATGAATACAGCTATTTATAGATGTCCAATCTCCAGGAGAAACAGAGATAGCTTGTGTATATTACATTTCTGTTAACTATTCTCATATTGCATTGTTTTTATTTAATCTGTTATTACAATTTTAGGAGAAAAGCTGAAATCATGCTTGGGCATGGATTGTTCTCTCTGCTTGCTGAGAGGCTCACACTTCAAACAAGTTTAATTACCATGACAACATACAATGTACTATTTGAGGTACTGATCTTTGTAACTGCATAGAAATTATTGCAAATTGTAAATTGCTTGCAAGTTTATGTTGATATGTTCTAGCAGATACATTTAGTTTAGATTTCTTGACTTGAAATTAAGTAATTGCTACCACTAATTTACATAAATAATGTGTCTAATCTGGAGAAAAATCAAACCATATTGTCTATCAGGTTTCTGAATGTTAGTGAAATAAAATGTGCTGATACATCTTCATCTAGTGAAAAGTATAACTTCTATTATGGAGTTATAAATCAATATACAGACTTAGTTTGACCACAAAAATCCCTCATTTGAGAAATGAGAGTGCCCCTTGACTTCAGAGGCAGAAATATTAGGCAATAACATGTTTTAAGATGAGAAGCACTTTCGAAAATTAAAGTCATATGTAAATTTCTATGAAAATGTGTTGCAACTACATTGTCAAAGATGAACTCATCGACACAATGTGCAGAGCCTCAGTATAATTGTAACTTTTGTTCATGGCATAGCTCTTGCGCTTCTGTGACAAAGTGGCTTATCATGTTGTTTTCTCTTACATCCGCAACAGAATGGGATGATCAGCATAGTGGAATTAAGCTGCAGAACTCTTCATTCAGGAGGACTGGTTCCTAAAATGCCGATGATGTTAATCCTATTAATTAGTAATAATCCATAATCTGTTGTTTCAAAACATTGTATTTGCAGGAACAGAGTTTTTCACTTTAACAGATTTTAAAAATCATTTTACTTTTTTTGTCATCTCTCCCTTTCCCAGGAGAGCTTGAAAAAGAGGTTATATGTCCATTATTTTAAGCCTATTCTATCACTGGATGTGGGCAAATAATTGTTCCTACCGTTACAGGAGGAGATACTGAGTAGCCCTTACTTGTTCTCCAAATAAGTTTGGATTTCTTCCTGCTTTGTAATATATGTACAGTTCATTCCACTTCTTCCTCTTCTTAGTTCTTTTAGAGATATGCAGTAGATTAGACCATTATGTATGGAGACAATTATTTTAGAGATCATAATTTAACAAAGATGTCTGACCTTTAACCTTAAAGAAAACCATCCATATAACAGCCATTAGAATAATGCTTTGTTAAACAAATGTAACATTTTACTCTTATATCTTGTCCTCAGATTCTTATTGAACAGATTTGCACTCAAGTGATACATAAGCAGCATCCTGACCCAGATTCAACAGTGAAAATACAAAATCCTCGTAAGCATTATATTCCTTTAAGAAAGACTATAAAGCAGCTGTATGTAATCATCTATACAAAAAGAGGATAAGACTTGGCAAGGAATCTTAACTCTTCTTTTTCTTTTGTTTGTATTTCTAAATCCATTTGGTCTGACACTGCAAATTAATGCAAACTATGAATGAAACATTTATGCTAAACTGTCTTTAGTATACAAACAGCTGGAAAGAGGAATCTTCTCTTTGGTTTGTATCCAAATCCGGGATTTTCCTTATGGATGGTAGAACTGTTCACTGTTATCAATCTCATTCTCTCTCCCCCTCCCACACCTCTATCCCCTGTCAACATGGAGGGTTGTGAGACCCTTTGGAACAGTGGGGTGCATTGCATTGAGGGCTGAACAGGGAGGGATAATCAGCAGTTCACTAACAGAAGCTGGATCTGTTCTAGCTTGATAACTCAGGTTCTCAGATACCCCCCCCCCAAAAAAACCAGTGAAAAGTAAAATTAGTGTTATTACTATTAGAAGTAGCAGCCCTATGCATGTAATTCAGCTTGCGCAGGTGAGGGCTTAAAGGATGGCTGGGATGAGGTTGTATAAGCAAGCTTGACCTCCAGTGTCCTCAGTTTCACGAGTGCCTCTAAAGATACTTTATATCTTTAGCATTAGCATAGCACTAAAGTTGGCAGGCAGGTTACAAGCACGTAACAGCTGTAGGTAGCTAAATGCCTTCTTATGATCCAGAACCACTACCATATCAGTATAGGACAAGGGTGGTGGTGGATAATGTACTTATTTCATATTGAATATTTATTTAATTTTAAGATCTTACTTTACTTGTGGACAGAGAAGGTTGATTTAGGCAAGCCATAAATTTCAGTCCTTTAAAATCTGTAACAGTGTCATAAAAATTCATTCTGCTGTACTTGATTGTTTTTGTGAAAAAAATGTGAACATCAAGCAAAAGTGTTCTACAAATTAATAGCTAATCATGCTTTTATTACTAATTAAATTAGGGCAAGGTGTAGCCCTGCAGTGCATATTGCACTGCAATTTCCATCAGTCCTAACCAGCATAACATGGAATGTTGGGAGTTGCAATCCAACAATTTCCAGAGAGCTGCACTTCCCCACCTCTGGATTAAATATTTATTAGCTTTGGAACTCCTTTAATTTAGGGTAGAACCACATATTTTGTATTGAAGACAAATAGCCCATTTGATAGACTTGCTGTTGAAGAATACCTGCACATAAGAAATATACTGTACTGTAATATGTCTTTTAAAAGAATACTATAAGAACTGATGGTTTGTTTTTTAGGTGACTGCTGTAAGAATTTCATAACCTTCTGTTGTTTTGAATTAAATAGTCTTGCAAATACCATTACATTTGGATCTAAAACCAGGCAAATTAGAATGGTGACTTCTTCATAATAGTCTTACAGTGCTAGCTTGCCTATTTTATTAAATAGTAGTGCAGCTGTAAAAGCAGGATCCCCTCTACCCATTATTTTTTGGCTCAAGTATTTTCAAACAGAATTTGGTGTTTGTGTTTTGCCTTGTTCTTGACCAGATTATTTTGATCACCTATTTACGCAAATGCCAGCACTAAACTGTCAAGGTAGAGAAGGCTTGATTCAGAGTGACCACTACTTAAAAAAAACAAAAACAAATGAAAATATTGGCTTAAATGTTCATATTAACTTGAGTTAGAATATACAAAGAAGGAGATATCTTTATGTTCTTGTACAAAAGGGACAGGTTCTTTGTGAGTTTGTGGGGGAGCGGGGAGGGCAGGGGAATACCTAGTCAGGATCTAGCAATGAATGTCCACTGTGACTTTTGTTTGCTTTTCTTCCTCCTTGCACCCCCTCCCCAGAGGGTTCCCTGATCCCTAAGCAGGTTTTTAGGGCACAGTGGGGTGAAGTGCTACAGGAGGTAGGAGGGAGCACTCCCCTCATTCTACAGAAGCACTGCAATCCAGTGGAATTACAGAGCGGGATCCTACTGAGAATATGTATTAATGCAACTAATTTGAAAAGATAACAAAAATATTTAGTCATGCCTTTCACATTCATATTAAATTTATTCATTTTATACGTGCAAACTTTCTCATTTGTATTAAGCTTGCCCATTTTATACTTGAGCACATCTTTGTACAATTTACTTCTTTTTTGTAAAAGTTGTGCACAAGTATAAAATGAATAAGTTCCAATTAATATTTTATAGAACATACACCATTTTTCAAGTTTTAATATTTTATAGAACATATACCATTTCCCAAGTTTTATATACACATCTAAACAAGGTGTTTTTTAAATGCCAGTGACAACAAGTATATCTGATTTCTTCAAATTCTGCCCTTCCCCACAATCCAAGTAGATCCTCTAATGGATATCTTGTTAAATAAATGTGAGTTGTTATATTTCTCAAAGTATATCCCCAGAAATTCAGAACTATGCAAGATTACTAAATATGCAGGAAAGATCTTCTTCTATTACGCTAAACACTCAAGTTTTCCCCATAATCTTTTGATTATGGATACCTCAATTTGTTATCATGGTTCAATTAACTCTACAATTAACTCTTCAATTAACTCTCCAAACTTTATACTGAACTTTAAGAAACCTTTGAGAAGGGCAATATCTGCAGCATCCTGACTGAGAATTAAAAGTACTGAATGGTTTCTTCCATTCCTTAATACAGATAGGTTTTCATATCACTTCATAAACCAGTTTATACTGTACAGCTGTTGGGGCATGAATACTGTACAAGCAACTGTACAAACCCTTCTTTGTTTCTTATGTAGCTTCCTGTTGCATCACTGGGTTGCCCATGTTTAACTTGTTAACTACTGTAATTTGCTCTACATGGGATTGCCTTTGGGAACTTCAGCAGGTCCAAAATGCTGCAGCCAGGCTGTTTACCAGGGATGGGTACAGGAATCATGTGACTTCCCGGTTGAAACAGCTCCATTGGTTACTGGTCTGTTTCTGGGCAGAATTCAAAGTGCTGGTTTTGACCTTTAAAGTCCTACATGGCTTGGGTTCAGCGTGTTTGAAAGACCATATCTCATATAAACCAACACGTGCTTTAAGATCTGCTGGGGAAGGCTTTCTCTCTGTTCCACCACCTTCACAGATGCAGTTGGTGAGAACTTGGAGAGAGCCTTCTCTGTGGCTGCTCCCAGGCTGTGGAACTCCACATGAGGTCCGATTGACCCCCCCCCCCTCCCTGCTGTCTTTCTGCTGGCAGATGAAAACATTTTTTAAGGAGGCATTTGGTGATGACAGATATTTTTTTAATGGGGAGGGGGCGTAGAGAGTTTTTATTTTACTTTGTTTTAAAGATATTTAACTTGTGTTTTTAATTTGTGTTTTTAAATCTAAGTTAGTTTAATTGTATTTTAACTTTTGTATTTAGAGTTTTTAATTGTATGGTTTTTTAAGGTGTGTACACTGTCTTGGGTCCCATACTGGGAGAAAGGCGAGTTATACATTAAATAAATAAAACTTGAAGAAACTGGAATGTGAAAGACTAAGTCTGCTTCTTAGATTATTAGATGCTTTATTGTAATATTTTTTTCTGCAGAGGTTCTGAAAGTTATTGCAACTTTGCTGCGTAACTCTCCACAGTGCCCAGAAACTATAGAAGTCCACCGAGTTTTCCTCTCTGATATGATTAAGCTTTTTAATAGCAGCAGAGACAATAGGCGGTAAGTAGATAATATATATCCTTACATACAATATACCTTACAAAACTCTAAAATAGTTGTTGAAACAGGAAACATGTTTCAAAAGCTGTCACTGATTTTCAGTTAAAATGCCACATGAACTTGCCAAAAATATTTCTAGTCAATTTTAATTCATGCTGATTTGTATGGCCTTTGAAACTTCAGTTGTGTCTGACTTGTAGTTTGCTTACTTGTTTTCACCTTGACCCCAGGTTTCAGAAAAAGGCAGGATATAATAATAATGATAATAGTAATTGTAGTAGTAATTAAAAGTAGTAGTAGTAGTAGTAGTAGTAGTTCCTAAGACTTGATTTGATATTGTGTTAATAATTTTGCAGGAGTTTACTACAGTGCTCTGTGTGGCAGGAATGGATGCTTTCCCTTTGCTATTTTAATCCCAAAAATTCTGATGAACAGAAGATAACTGAAATGGTGTATGCCATTTTTCGAATTTTACTTTATCATGCAGTCAAATATGAATGGGGTGGCTGGCGTGTTTGGGTGGATACTCTAGCAATTACACACTCAAAGGTAAGTGTACATAGACAGCTAATACATATTTATGAATTCTTTATAATTTAAAATAATTCTCAAATTGCATTGAGTCCTAAAAAAGGGTTATGTCCAAATGAGGTGATCTGATTGGTTATAAAAGAATGAGGGAAGACATTACTGTTCCTAAAAACTGAAATTAAAGTTATCAAAACATTCTAGTCTCAGGTGCAACAACAGTGTTGGTGAAATGACAGTTTGGTGGTAGGATGGCAAGTCTGCTGTTCAGTAGTGCCTTTGTGTTTCATGACACTTTTTGTGTTCTGTGGATTTCTATGGATTTGGGACACAAGGTGGCGCACCTATTCTATTTCTAGTCCACAATGATGCCCTTTCAGAAGACTAAGTGGCTGTGCAACAAATTGCTAAAGTATAATGAAAAAATTCAAGAGAAATCTCCTTTCCATCCAAACAAAGAGAAGAAAAGAAGCTGGAAATTGTGGGTTTTTTTCCCTGAGTAAAGGAATAAATCAAGTTTCCTTCTAGCGAAGTAGTATTCTGTGGCTGCAACAATATTGAGGAAAAGAGTTTTTGTAATGGTGGTAACCTTCCTTCAATTGAGAAGCAGATTTTAGAATGAACTTGTATTTTGTTTCCTGCCTTCCTTTTTGCTCCCCCAAACACTGTAATATAATTCTGGGTGAGTTTCCAGAGGGGGACATGGAATTTAAGAAAAATACAAGGTATGTTTTCTCCTAGTTAACAAATGTATGGATTGTGTGCAGTCTGGTGTGTAGACAGTATAGTTTAGGTATAAAATTCTTCTGTAAGTTGTATTGTTGTGTGAGTACTAATGCCAGGTGAGATACTAAGCACATAGAGAGCAACAGCAATGGTTAATCAACAGGTTTACTTTCTAAGATTGTGATCATATTTTAGGTGTGGCAAAAGAATTGCACTACAGTGAATCTAAAACTGACAAAATAGTATCTAGTTTCATATAATTGATAATTAGCCAAGCTTCCTTTTTTTAAAAAGTACCTTGTACTTTTAAAAGTAATTTGTAGTCCATGTTAAATAATTTCGGTGACATTTGGATTCAGATTAATGTTCTAAATTGCAGAGGGATATCATTATTAGTAACAGTTAAAACAGTTAAGCTTTCCTCACTCGAGGAAGCAACAAAACTTAAACTCTAAGTGGTTTGCACTCATTTAATCCTTTGTGGTGATGGTATTGTTGTTTAATCACCCAGTTCTCTTCGTTACATTGTTTAAGAGGGATGTATAGTTACATGATTGACATGAGCAGGAAAATATGGATTGATACAAGTTTGAAAAAAAGATCAAATGGATCAGTAAACTCTGGATATTAAATCTTAGACTGCGCCGGCCAAGTCTACAGGTAGTCTTGTTAGTCATATATATGGATGTGGAACTTTAACAAGGTAAAACCCCCAAGTTTCAATAGTATTGTCCAGTTTAAGTAGTGTTTTTTGAAAAGCAGAAGGCAACTTTGAAGACTGGCTGTAACTAAAATATTTTGGTAGCCTACCTATTCTCAAGGTATTATTTGATGTTACTAAATGCTTTGGTAAATAATTATTGTTTGTTACTCTGAGTTCTCAATCCATATACATTTCGTATAATTTTGAGATTTCTGCTGTCAAAGATTTCACTTTTTTCTGTTTATTTTTTTTTTAATGACTAGCAGCACCTGTTTTTCATTGCCATTATTTTTTTTGTGACTAGCTTCCTTCTGGGCTTTCCTCTAATAGCCCTGTTCATCTGAGACTGTTTACTCATGATAGCCATGGATCCGTTTATCTTAACCTGGGCCTGCCTTGGTCATATATAGAGAGGCAGGTCAGGATGGATTTTAAGAGCACAGAGAGGCTGCAGGTGTGGTGCAATTAAACATCCTTACACAGCTTCTTCCCTGCAGTCTGTTGTGAGAATTCCTTCCCCCTACCCCCAGCCAGGCTCTGACACTGGATATAAATTTAGTGAGGAGAAGAGTTCCTCTTGGGGGATGTGGTAGTGGGAAAGAGGCTGCAGGGGGAAAAAAATCACAGGATGAGAGGATTTAACTTTTCTTAAGAATATGTCTTTTCTCTTCTTAAATCCCCCCTACCCCCGACTTCCTGCATATATACTTTTGGTGGTTTAAACTTGTGCCTCTCTCAAACTGTTCTTCTGCCATCACACATAGTTTAATTCTGTGTCCGATATCACTGTTTTGGCCTTTTCGTTAATTCATGTGCTGTCCCTATAACTCTGCTGGTAATTCATACATTTGAAATTTCTAGGGATAGCTAAAGTATAGGGCAGGTAAATTGTGTTACTCTTTGGCCTGGAGAAAGATGAAGCAGAAGCAGAGCATGTTTATGATGTGACCACTCCTCTTGTAATACTCAGGTTCCTCCCATTTTTTCTAGCTGGACTGTTACCTTCTCTCCTTCCCATTGCTTTGCTCCTACAAATAAGCAGAGTGAGATATCTGCCTCAAGATATCTGCCCTGCCCTCCTCATGTATGCTGCCCCATCTCTAATGTTGAAATAAAATTCAACTGCCTGTTCACCTGGCCACACCCCCCCCCCCCACTGCCTAAGTGGAATCGGGGCTGCAGGGACTTATTATCTTACCCTTGCCTCAGCCAACAATGCTGCCTGCTTTTATTTCTTAGCATTTCATAGGCTTTTGTTGCCGAGAAGGTAGCTGAACACAGGAGCCAGATGAAACCTGGAACTGCTGTGTTGAAATATGATAAGTAAAGAAATAGAGTATAAACAATTGCTGGATTGAGATAGTTAATTCAGCCCGATGTCAAATTTATCCTATCCCAGTATTCCCTGAATGCAATAGAATTCTCAATTAAATGCCCTTACCGGGGTAGTCTACACGAGGCAGTAAAATGTGTATTGGAGTCCAGTAACATCAATTTGCAGCAGGTTTCATTTGTCTCCATGGTTTATTTGCAAGATCGCTGGTTTGCAAAGCTATCCGTGTTTAATGTTCACATGGGCATGACTATGAATCATTATTACTCACATTCTTATTCTCCCCAAGTTGCCGCCGCTGAACAGTATTTTTTTTAAGTGAATCCAAGGTGTGGAAGTGACACCTTTTGCTTAAATAAGAAGGGGGGGAGGAGGTTGTTTCCCAACTTCAGTGCAGAATCGCTACTGTGAAAATCCAACACGGCGGTTTTGGGTCCTGCCTTGTCAGCAAGCTCTGCCACCGTGCACATCCAACCAATCAGTTTTCCACTTCCACTCTTATCAGGAATGCGAATCAGTTGTCCCAATGAGCAGGAATGAGCATTTCTCTTGCAGTTTTAAAAAACTTTGGGAAAAGCAGTGAAGGCTTTTCCTGTGAAGTATAAGGCATTTTGGGGGGCTCTCCTTCCAAATATGGTGAATTGCTGTGGGATCCCATTAGGTTAAAAGGTATTCTCCTCAATTTCTATGAGGAGTATTTTCACTGTTCAGACGAAACCAATGGTACCATGAGGAGAAATGTTCTAAAATCTCAATGTGTTCCCCATTTTTCCTTCATAAAAATATCTCTTCCAGCTCTACAAATCTATGATTCTATGATATGATACTGTGATTTAAGATTTCATAGATGTTTTTGTTGGGATTCACATAAGTTTGTATGAATGAGAGTTAATATTCAGGACATAAATCCTTTCTTACCTCATTTTCATAAAAACAAGAAACCCTAACATTTTCTTCCTTGACTATGAGATGTTGAGATATTTTCTGTTGGTCTCAAGAGAATTTTTGCATTTGCAAGAACAATCTTAATGCAAATTATGCAAATTACAAAACTAAACTACAATACCTCTTCCCTTGTTCCATGGACTTTTAAAAATTACAAGCATCAGATGAGTTGTTTGTGCTTTTTTGGTCACTCATCTAGTCTGTGCATGCTATGTATGTTTGGGATTTGCTTCACAAGAGCAAAAACATGAGTTTTGTGCAAAGTCATTTTGTGCAAATTGTTGAAACCTCCATGAAAAAGTGCTCATAGTCTTGTTCCCAGAGGCCAGAAAGCTTGTAGGGATTAATGAACGCTTAGGAGGCCTTTTCGAATCATCGAAACAGCTTGTTTTTGTGGAGAATTTAGCAAGATTTCTTTACATCTGCACTTAATCAGAATAAGAGCTGTATTAATTTCAAAGTATTGAGGAACATGAAATTCCTGAGGCAATGTTTTGTTATACCTAGTTGCAGGAAGAGATTTTTGTTTTGATGTATTTCATTGCTTAGTACAGACTGAATAGGATTATTTCTATTTCATTTGTTCATATACTACTAATACATAACACCACGTATTGTTAAAGAACAAGTTTGTAGACAACTGGTGCTGCAAAATTGGATAGGTTTTGCAGAGCTACATATCAAGATACATGCAGCTGCTATAAAAAGCCAAAGAAACTCAATTGCAATTTTATTGTCCAGTTTGATAGATTTCCTGCCACCTTTGTAGCAGGGAAGCTGTTTGTCACTGTAGCCCCTCTTCTCCAACAGCTGCACTATGCTTTATAAACAGTGATAGCTTTTGTGGCATAATTGCACTACATTGGTTTCTTTTGCTTTCAGGAACTGAAAGTGTGCATAATCCCCTTAAAGCTAAATTCCTTTGTTATGGCTTGATTTTTTTTCCTTAAAAATTAACCCTTTTCTTATTACATAGCTTCCTCAATCCACCTTCCAGACTACTTGTATAAGACCAAAAAAAAAAAAAAGAAGGTTTAATCTGAGTGTTTCAGTAACCATGTTCTTTCTAAATGTTATATTCAGTTTTTTTTCTAGATTCTGCAATGTATTATAGCCATATTAGTCCTAAAGTCTACCACTGTGCATTTAGAACATTGTTTTAGGCAATCATTAATGCAAAACAAAGAAAGGAAGCAGGTTGTATTGCTGCTTTATATTTATTTATTACATTTTTCATTTTTTGAATACTTTTTTGAATACTTAAAATATTTCAAATATATATATTTCAATTTTTTTTTTATTATTGAAAGTATATTTTCATTAGAAAGAAGCTATGAAGTGTTTATTGGATTCTGTTTAAATATACTGTATGGCCATTAAATTATTACTAGAGTATGTTTAAAATACTGATTCATTGCTCATCCAATATATTAATCTCCCTAGTGATATTTAACTCTAGGGTGTTTTGTTTTTAACATAAACTGTAAATAGGTGTTTAGTTTGCTGTAAATTGAAAGAAGTGAAATCTGGTTTTTTTCTACTTAATATTAGGGAAAGATATAATATTCATTAAGATTCCAGGTAGCATCACTCAGTAGAACTGATGTCCATAAAATTAGGTTGAGTTATATAGCTATTTGCTTGACTTGCCAAGCCTTGCAGATGCAGACAGATTGAAAATAGAAGATGAGCGATAATTATTCATTACGCAAGATTGATTTATGGGGAACAATTTAAGAGTTTAAGGTGTGAAAAAAGGATGATTGTACCATGTAGTGAACAGATTCATTGCTAGATTTACCTCAGAAGCCTGGAAAGACTGGAATTTTTGTTTCCCTCACAGTAGTAAAGTTGGTAATGTAAATAGTAGAACTAATGATTGCATTCAAAATATTTGGTTCTCCAGTATCCAAAATACTTATAAAAACATTTATAAGATTTGGAAGCTGTTCCTAAATTATATAAAACAAAAAAGCAGAACCTTGAGATAATGGATGGACAATAGATGAACATAATAACATTTAAGGCATAACAACAGATCCTAAACAGCTGCTCACTATACCATTTATGAGCTAAGGGTAATGTATGGCTGTCTTGTGTTCTGGATATTAGTGCTGATCTTTGTTAATATATCTCTCTGGATTGGCAAGTTGTGTGTGTGTATGTATGTATATATATATATATATATATATATATATCACTCTGAAATATACAAGGTGTTTTATGAAAATGTAAGACTCAAATGACAATTAAGATTATAAAGGAGTATAGGATAATTTAAAAAAAGGAAAAGAAACACAGTTGTCATAAAGTGTATCCTCAGAATAACATCATAGCAATTAGGATATGTATCAAAAGTAGGAGACTAAAAATAAAATGAGATAGAAAGAAGGTGAGAAGGACAAGAAAAATAATATATGTTATTTAAACAAAATAGTGGAGGAATTATGCTTATTTAATGGAAATAGAATCTCAAACAAATGGTAAAAGCTCAACAAAAAAAGGGTGGAGATGGGAGACAACAAGATTTCTGGAGGTCTTAGAAGTATAAAGGAATGGGAGTATGGAGATAATGAGATAAGAAGCAACAAAAGATCAGAGATTACAAGCACAGAGAGGTCAGATGGAGTGCTTAAGAAGTAAGAAGCTGTGGCTTATCCAGATATGAAAATAAGAAATCAGTAAAGATGTATTAGTATAGAAGTGTTGCTTAAGAAAAGAAGTATTGAGCTAGAAGGATGTTACAGGAAACAGAATAATGTGTAAAAAGTGGGGTGGGATTAAGACAGAGAAATATGCGGAAACTGTATGTTCGAATGATAAATTTTCCTTCACATGTTTCTTGAACATGAGCCAGCTGGTTAATTGAATGATCATCTAATAATAGTTAAACAATAAGCCTAAATACCCTAAAGGTACCAGGTCCTGTTTGATCTTTGAAGCTAAGCAGGGTCAGCCCTGCTTAGCACTTCGATGGGAGACCACTAACGAATACCAGATGCTGTGGCCTATAGTTCAGAGAAAGGAACTGGCAAAATCACCCCTGAGTATTCCTTGCCTGAGAAAACCCTGTGAGTTGACTGATGACTTGAAGGTACATAGACAATAGTTAAAGTAGAATATTTTGGCAAGGAATAGATAGTGCACTTATCTTCTTATTTGTTGTTACTTGCTGTCAAATCCACTTTGACTATGGCAATCTTGTGAATGAGAGACCTCTAAGATGCTCAGGCATCAACTGCCCTGCTTAGGTCTTGCAAATTCAGGGCTATGGCTTCCTTGCTTTAATCAATCCAGTTCCCCATTTTCTTACTGCCTTCCTTATTTTCATCTTTTCCAATGAGTCATTGAAACTCATAATAAGTCCAGTAGTCTAGTCATCTTCTCTTCTAACGAGAGTTAGGGCTTGATCTGCTCTAAGATCCATTCATTTCTATTTTCAGTATTCATTTGTCTTTTTAGCAGTCCATGGTATTCACAGAACTCTTCTCCAGCGGCAGATTTCAAATGAGTTGAGTCTCTTCCTATCAGCATTCTTCACTGCCCAGTTTTCACAACCATACATAGAAATAGGAAATACTGTGGCCTGGATGATTCTGTCTTTAGTATTTAATGATATCCTCTACCCCCAGGTTTAATCCATTCTTAGAGTGTAGTTAATTTTTCACGAATGGTCAATATTTGTGGGGAGCAACATAGGCCTAGCCATTCATTTAGTAGTAAGTATGTTTGGCTTGCTTGCCACTTCTCTAGCATTCTATCACACAGTGTGTCTGGTGTCACCAGTGACTGGCAAAATAAGTAGTGTGCCTCTTTATCTTTTCCCTTTATGAGTGGATAAGATTACTATTCATTGGTATGTTGAAAAATAATTTGGACAGTTGTAATATTGAGCAAACATGTTCCCAACATAATGACACACAAAGGAAGATACCTTATACCAGGTCAGGAAGCCCTTGGTCCCTCTAACTAGAAGTGGCTTTTCATAGTTTCAGACAGAATTCTTTCTTAGCTCTTCTTGTAGATTCATGGTATTCCCTGTTGGTTTCCCATCCAAGTACTAACTAGGCTCAACCCTGCTGAGCTTCTAAAATCAGACATGATGAGGTGAATTCAAGGTGGGATGGTAGCATATAACATTGGCTGATATAGCCCAAAGAGATGAGAGCACCCCAAACAGAAAGTATTAGCTCCTGAGGGAAGTCCCAGGGGTCAGTTACATGGCAGTTTTTATTGTGATAGTTTGTGCTTTATCGCATTTTCACACCAGTGCTGCATAGTTTAGATGATTTAGTGCGAAATTGGTTGATCTTGTTAGTTTTTGGCTTTGTAGTTCACACAGACAAGGGTGGGGGGCATGGCCTCCCAGGCACAACTGGGGAAAATTGCTGGGAAGCCAAGAGGGAGGGAGGGAAAGAGAGAGAGAGAAAGCACTGGCACCTTCCCCTCCCTCTTCTTCCCAAAGCAAGAAGGGTGAGAAGAAGGTGGGAGCCTTTCAGCCACCAAGGAGCCATCCCCCATCAATCCCCCCTTCCCCTCACCCTCTCTCTCTCTCTCTCATACACACACACAAGCGATCACAGCAGGGCGAGGGAGCGAACAGCTGGCCGAGCAGATGGCTGCTCAATCTCTCTCTCTCTCTCTCTCACACACACACACACCATACACACACAGAAGAAAAGTAATTAGTGGGGATCCCTCAGCCGCAGCAGCCAAGCAATCCAGGAGGCAGACAGCTGGGTGATTGGGAATACCACTGGTATAACAACAGTGGCTGGATCTTTTCATTTGAGGCTCCTCGCATTTCTTGAAAGTCTGTCCCCTCCGCAGTTAGTCCAACCAATCACAGCTCAGCTCTGCTGTGGCTGTTTTGGGAAGATTGCTGGTAGTTCCCACAGACTTTTGCAAAATGGTAGTTCACACAAGCAATAGTACGCTAAGTCACGCTACTTTTCAAAAAAGTCGGGGAAAGTAGCGAAAGCCCTTATTGTGCTACTTTTGAGTTTTTGAGCTCCCCCCCCCTTCTGAATGAGGTGATATTGTGGTGTGATGTGTGTGAACTATTAGGAATCTTAGCAAATTCTTCATTAACTTATTTTGCCATGTAAACGGACCCCCAGTATTTCAGACAACTGGCAGTGTCTTTCTTCTGTTCCACGTGTGTGCATGCACAAATGAGTTGGATTCAACCCTGTAGAAGGAGGAAGTAGGCATTTGAGCAACACAGGGAAAGCAATCATACCTGAATGGCACAGTGCATTCTTTGCATGCAGACAGTACCTCTCCAGGTAGAAAATGGCATGAAAGATATTTGACTCTGGTATCCTAGATGGGTGTTACATGTGATTTAACAGGGATGGTTTTGCTTCCCCAATAAAGTTTAGCTTGATTCAACATTTAATCCCATATGTATTTAAGATATATTGAACCAGAGACTATAAAACCATCAGGTCACCCAGGAAAAAGTCATCCTATTAAGCAGTGTAGAACTGCTTCCTGTCTGAAAGACCTTAAACAATTTAGGTCTAAGTCCAAAATAATTCTGACACTGCCGTAGTGATGCAAAAAACCAAAACAAAATGAACCTTTATTTCCCAGCTCTCTAGAACAGAGAAGGTTTTCAGGGTGTATGGAGAGAGGGGCTGTAGTGGGAAGGGATGATTGCTCCCTCCTCACTCTTCTGGATCACATTGTTTTGCAAGTAGAAGTTCAGCAACAGATGCTGTCTTAGATTCTTTGAAATTTTCTATCCATTCTGTCTCAAAAGCTCTAGGCGCTCCATTTGGTGTCTTGTTCCCTACAGACACCTTCATCACTTTTTTATTTTTATTATTATTTTTTTTGCTAATATATTGTTTTGTGTAAAATGGAAGAAAATAGAAAGTTGCTGAATTTATTTTGGGATATAGGTTGAGCATCTTGGATAAGCTCCTTTAAAGTTCAGATGAAAGCCTGGAGTAGATTCACCTCTCCAGTGACATGAAAGCCACCAACCTCAACTGGGAAAAAGTTGTGAGTGCAAAATGCAAAGGGGAGAAGGCTTATGAGTGACATGCAATAGGTGTGTAACACTATGACCTAGGCATCTGAAGGACAAATGAGAGGCTCAGTCAGTTGGGTCAGAAATCATAAACACTTATAGATGTTTATGAATGTGCCTGTGGAAATGTAGGAAGACATTGTAATGTTTTTAGTTTTCCCCCTAGGAGTATTTTATTCCGCTGGTGAGTGCGTGTTTAATTGTTCATTTGTTTCTTCCCTTCTTCCGTCATAGACTTCAAGGCTTGTATGCTTAGGGTTCCTGTGTTTCTTCCATTTGGGCACAAACCAGTCTTAGATCTACTTAGCTTCAGTAAGGTTGTTGCATCATGTACTATAGATCTGTATACAACTCAGGTTGAGATTATCTGAAGGGTTCCATTCTCCCATAAAAGTCTGCCCATCTTTTGAGATCTTTTGGATGAGACCCTTCCCTCTGTTCATCAGCCTCATAGGCACATCTGGTGGCAACATGGGAGAGGGCCTTCTTGGAGGCTGTTCCCAGGTTCTGGTGCTCCCTTCCTGGAGAGGTTAGACCAGGGCTTTCTTTGCTATCTTTTTCCCCCCAGCAGGCCTTTGAAGACTGACTGCTCAAGGGCAGTAAGCCTTACATAATGTGCTGTAATGTCTATTTTCTGTTTTCTTTTTAATGCTTATGTTTTAAATAATTTAAGTACATTTTTAACTTTTGCAGGAGATGAATTTTGAGCTATGTATGTTTTAACTATTGTAAGCTACCTTAAGCCCCAGACTAGGAAAAAGGTGGGAAATAAATAAATACAGTAGCAGTAATGCTAAATGCATCAGATCCTGCCTAATCCTGGAAGGTAAGCAGGGTCAGCCCTGTTTAGTACTTGGATGGGAGACCATCAATTAATACTAAGTGCTGTAGGCTATGTTTCAGAGGAAGGAGGTGTTAAAGCCCCCTGTGTAAGGAAACCCTATGAAATTAATGGGGTCACCATAAGTCAACAGGTGACTTGAAGGCACATACACACATAATGATAGTAATATTGTTAATAATTTTCTTCAACTAGGGCCAAAGTTGCTTATACTGTGAATTGTCCTGCTCTGCCCTTTCTCAGGGAAAAAAAAAAAGTGACTCACTATTCTTCAAAGTTTCCAGGGGTGGCCATTCATTTTTTAAATTTGTTGCACATGAACTCTGCACTACTTAACATACAGAATGTTCAGTTTTCCAAACCAAAATAGGGAGTTCCATTCATTTCCTTAGAATGCATTTGTATTACTCTCTGTTGCTGCCGGGGCAGAAAATTAGCCCTCGTGCCCGCTACCCCGCCTTAAACCATAGCTTTAGATGCTGGTTGTGGTACTGTGCTGTGGCTTTAGGATTTAATTTTTAAATAGTAATCCATTCTGAACCTTCAGAGTAGAATGAGGCAAGCATATTGATAAAATATTAGGAATATATGCGTGTGGGCTTGACACTAATTAACTGGGATTTTGAATTTACCCTTATAGATAAGCCTAAAGCCCAAGACATTGATGCAAAGAGATGGGCACAGTGCACTGGTAAACAAATGTGCTTACTGTGGATATGCCTCTAAAATATGCAGACAAAGAAAATCAGGGGGAAAGGGGAAGGATGTCTGTCTTTTAACAACAGGATTTATTTCAGGAAATGTAGCACTGATTAATTATCAATGTTTGTTCCTGTATTTCACTACTTTGGCAGTGTTCAGAATATACATTCCTCCAATAATTGTAATGAAAACACAGTTGGTGAGCATGGTTGGTTTTACAGCCCTTGAAAAATATTATCCACCAACAATCTTAAGATAAAGCATAAAATAAAACCTTTAATGGAATATTAAAATGCAGCTTCATTTGTCTTTTCACAGTTAAACTAAATTGCTTGGACTTAAAAAAGTCTTTTGATCTGTGTTGTAAGAAACATGCCAGTATGGGGGGCAAATGGTTTGTTATGTTGGAGAAAGTGCCAGAATGTGCGAAACCCTTTGTGTGTACAGTACCTCTGTACCTTTTTGACTGATTCATTTCCCTGGGATTGATATCAGCAGGTATTGGTGCCTCCAGTCAAAGCTGATTTGTTTTCTGAATGGCATGGAGAGTTTCCAGGCCTGAACTGTTAGCATTGCTCCTAGGAGGGTGGAAAAACAGGTCAATAAAGCTCTCATTAGGATAAAAAATAGTAACATTTGCTGGAATTATGAATAGCTTATTGATGGAGTTTAGCAGCACAGAAGCTAATTTCCAGGAAACCTTGTAACATTTTTTTTAAAAGGTGGTATGTTGCCTTTTTCACTGAGTTTTTGTTTCATCCTCTATATAATGTGAAGATATGAGGAATAATGAATGCTAAGTCTTCATAAATAGCTAAATTTTCACCCTACATATTGTGGTTCCAGTTCTAGTGCCAAGTATGTCACCATAACCTTTTTGTATAACACATTCTAATCTTCCTGTTTAGCAATTAGTAAATGTTAAATGTCAAATTAAGTTGAAATTAATGGGAAAGGGAATGTTGTATTTATTAGCTTGCAACTGTCTTTAACTAGTAGTGCATAGAGGAGCTTTCCAAATACAGTTGTCCCTTCACATTCGCGGGGGTTAGGTTCCATAGACCCCCGCGAATGTGAAAATTCCGCGAATAATGGCAGCCCTCCACCCGCCCTCCCCAAGCGACCCGAGGCCTCCGGAGGCCTCGCGGTCGCTCTTCCCTGCCGCCCCCCGCCCTCCCCGAGCGACCCCCGAGGCCTCCGGAGGCCTCGCGGTCGCTCTTCCCTGCCGCCCCCCGCCCTCCCCGAGCGACCCCCGAGGCCTCCGGAGGCCTCGCGGTCGCTCTTCGCTGCCGCCCCCCGCCCTCCCCGAGCGACCCCCGAGGCCTCCGGAGGCCTCGCGGTCGCTCTTCGCTGCCGCCCCCCGCCCTCCCCGAGCGACCCCCGAGGCCTCCGGAGGCCTCGCGGTCGCTCTTCGCTGCCGCCCCCCGCCCTCCCCGAGCGACCCCCGAGGCCTCCGGAGGCCTCGCGGTCGCTCTTCCCTGCCGCCCCCCGCCCTCCCCGAGCGACCCCCGAGGCCTCCGGAGGCCTCGCGGTCGCTCTTCGCTGCCGCCCCCCGCCCTCCCCGAGCGACCCCCGAGGCCTCCGGAGGCCTCGCGGTCGCTCTTCGCTGCCGCCCCCCGCCCTCCCCGAGCGACCCCCGAGGCCTCCGGAGGCCTCGCGGTCGCTCTTCGCTGCCGCCCCCCGCCCTCCCCGAGCGACCCCCGAGGCCTCCGGAGGCCTCGCGGTCGCTCTTCGCTGCCGCCCCCCGCCCTCCCCGAGCGACCCCCGAGGCCTCCGGAGGCCTGCGGTCGCTCTTCCCTGCCGCCCCCCGCCCTCCCCGAGCGACCCCCGAGGCCTCCGGAGGCCTCGCGGTCGCTCTTCCCTGCCGCCCCCCGCCCTCCCCGAGCGACCCCCGAGGCCTCCGGAGGCCTCGCGGTCGCTCTTCGCTGCCGCCCCCCGCCCTCCCCGAGCGACCCCCGAGGCCTCCGGAGGCCTCGCGGTCGCTCTTCGCTGCCGCCCCCCGCCCTCCCCGAGCGACCCCCGAGGCCTCCGGAGGCCTCGCGGTCGCTCTTCGCTGCCGCCCCCCGCCCTCCCCGAGCGACCCCCGAGGCCTCCGGAGGCCTGCGGTCGCTCTTCCCTGCCGCCCCCCGCCCTCCCCGAGCGACCCCCGAGGCCTCCGGAGGCCTCGCGGTCGCTCTTCCCTGCCGCCCCCCGCCCTCCCCGAGCGACCCCCGAGGCCTCCGGAGGCCTCGCGGTCGCTCTTCCCTGCCGCCCCCCGCCCTCCCCGAGCGACCCCCGAGGCCTCCGGAGGCCTCGCGGTCGCTCTTCCCTGCCGCCCCCCGCCCTCCCCGAGCGACCCCCGAGGCCTCCGGAGGCCTCGCGGTCGCTCTTCGCTGCCGCCCCCCGCCCTCCCCGAGCGACCCCCGAGGCCTCCGGAGGCCTCGCGGTCGCTCTTCGCTGCCGCCCCCCGCCCTCCCCGAGCGACCCCCGAGGCCTCCGGAGGCCTCGCGGTCGCTCTTCCCTGCCGCCCCCCGCCCTCCCCAAGCGTCCCCGAGGCCTCCGGAGGCCCCGTTGTCGCTCCCCTCGCCACTTTCCCTGGACTCCCCTCGCCTCCCCGGCCCTCCCCACTCCCTCCTCAGGCCTTCATGGGGCCTCCGGAGCGCCTCCGGGGGCCCCGTGAAGGCCTCCCCAGCCCTCCCCACCCCCTCCCCAGGCTTTCATGGGGCCTCCGGAGCGCCTCCGGGGGTCCCTTGAAGGCCTCCCCAGCCCCTCCCAGGGCTTTCACGGGGCCTCAGGAGGCCCCCTGTCGTGGTTTTGGGGGGGCCCGCGGGGGCTCTCCCAAAACCGCGAATAATCAAAACCGCGAATGTTAAGTTCGCGAAAGTGGAGGGACAACTGTACTGCAAATAGCTATAGATTAGGCATCAAATGATTGTGAAGATTAATGAATGGCCTTCTAGCTTGCTAACTTAAAGCAATATTAGTAATTAATTGTGAATTATCTGTAACAGTTGCAAACACCTAGAGGGAAATATAAAATGAGATACAGGTATGTGTGAAATTCACTTGGCTACCTTTATAATTTTCAAGTTAATGCAAATTTAGCACAGGAACCTATCTCATGTTTTGTCTGCTTTTAAAATTTGCTTGAATTTTTTACCCCATAAGATTAATCACCTTTCTTTTGAGAGAGCTAGTTTTAGACGTAGAAAATAAAGAAAAGGGTTCAAAAATGACTTGAATAGATAATGACTTGGAAATTTTTTTTAAACCAGTCATAAAGCAACAATAAAACCATTACTTCAAAGAAATAAGGAAGGTGAATCTTATTTGAAAACAGTTCACTAACATATGTATGAGTATTGACCACCACTTTTGGCACTGTCTTGACCACAGTTGGGTACATTTCTTACTGAAACTGGTTGGCATCAGGGGCATATCTCTAATACCAAAGCTTTTGGCCAGTGTTTGCCCTTTTACAATTGTAAGCCAAGACTAAAATGTCAGAGTTATTTAAGTTAATACTCCCATACATAATTCTGTGTTATGGTATTTCCTTCTAAATAACTATAATTCTCCATTAGCCCTATGAAGGTTTAAATTGAGCAGATTTCATAGAAAATTAGACACTAATCTTCCAAATGGGTGTCTATATTTAACAAGTTCTGTACCTACAGTCTTGAGATGTGTCAACACTAAAAAGGAATCTTATAGTGCTTAAAGATGTTAAATATGTTTAAGTCTCTTAAATAGGTAAAATTCTTCATAGAAGAAGCTGATCATGCGAGCTTCTGCTAGTCAGGATACTGCATATGTTTTCCAGTGGTCTGACTCAGCCGAATGCTTCTTCTTATGAAAACACTGGTTTTTCTCTTACTCCATTTGTGAATGAGTAAAAGGATGGTTTTGATTACTACTACATGATTACTACATGATAATGGGAGGCTAATTTTATTTCAGAAAGTTTGTCACAATCTTTTTCTTTTCCTGTGTTATATGTAGTACATTCTGAAGAAGAGAAAAGTGCTGCATGTTATATGTTTTGGTGCTAAGAAATATATAATTTTATGAAAGAAAATGTTGGACAGTTTTTTTCTTTGAGTCATACCCCAGTTAGACCAGCCTTCTCCAACATTGATGCTTTCCAATGGATTGGACTATGATACCCATCATCCCCACCCCAGTCATCCCACCTACAGAGTTTAACACATCTGGAGGGTACTTGGTTGGGGGGAGGCTGAGTCAGAACAATGCCTTCTTGTTCTATTTGACAGCTGCATGCACTATCCAAATTTAAAACTGCATTAAAGACCAGCAGGCCTATCCAGATGATTTTTAAATTGTAAATTTTAAAATATGAATTTTAAATAAGGATTTATTGTTTCAATAGATATTTGTCTCATTTGTTCTTTTAAATTGATGTTATGCATTTTAACTGATTTTTTTGTTTTTGTTTTTAACTGATGTATGTTGTGTGTGGTCTTTGTTATTGCTTGCCTTGATCCATGAGAAGATGTGGATAACAAATAAATATGATGATGATGATGGTGATTCAAGTTAAGGATATGTAATATGTTACTGCATGAAGAGGCGTTCATGAATTTCTTTGCCAAACACTTACTGCCCTGAGACTGGTTTTCGTAAGAGAATATTTAATGCTGCAGATACCAAGTTAGCTGATGAAAAACTCTACAGGGCTTAGGGCATCTCTTTGGGAAATGAATCATGGAAACCTGAACTATAAATCTCTCAACTCATCACACCTTTGTCAAAATGAATGGAAAAATATATTACTGACATAGAAGAGAGGCTGAACTAAACAGAGTACATGAATGCCTGATAGCAACTAGGAACATAATACTGATGCACTTTTGTTTAACAAACAACCATTGCCTTTTGTTCAATTGTAGAGATACACAGAGATCTTATTTTACTTTTTATCACATCTGCTTTCTCTGTTGCTGGCAATTGCATATTCAATATGAATAACTCAGATTTTTCTCAGGGAAATTCTTCATGATATTTTATTATCATATCTTCTTAAATTGTTAGTGTAGTATTTTGTGTTCACACAAAAACAGTACACACACACACACACACATATATATATATATATATATATATATATGTATAAAATAAAATGTATTTGGTTGGTTCCAGGGAAGTCCTTTTTGTATTACTGGGAATAAGAATATAATTCTGTTTTAATTAATTTCAGTCTTCAATATAGTTATCAGCATAAGGTTTACAGAAAGCATATTAAAAATGAGTTACTCTGTGAGATTCTAATCTCGAAACAGAACTAGTGTATGCTTTAATATTGTTATCAGCCTAATAATGGACTAATAATGACAAATCTTAAAGTAACATCCAAGGTTTTGAGTCTAGAGTTTGCACATTATAATATGGAAACCATGCTTCTTATCCCTAATGAGGCAGCTAGCCATGTTTTCTTGGGAAACTTTAAAACATAAAAGCTGCCTCTTGGGAGTCTAATCTCAGTGAGTTTGATTCATGGCAACTTAACACTTACATTAAAGGCCTTGAGCTGTAATGGAACAGTATTATGTTAACAACCTAAACATTTGGTTCTGGCCGTGTGGTTGAGGGTTCTTGTATTAATGTATGTGCAGCCACCATTATTCAGCTATCTAACCAGTTCCTCCACATCCACGAATGGAGGACATCTCTAGTAGAGAACTATGTTCTCTACATATAGACCGTCATTCCTGATATGAATTCTGATTGCTCATTCAACATGTGGGAGAACAAGGCTGCCCAGGGGAAAATGGTCTGACAGTGGTGGCCTTGCATTCTTTGTTAAGTCTCATTGCAGTTGTGTTATTTGAATGACCTAGTTGGGCTTGTTTTGCTCATATTTCAAGGCTCCCATCAAGACTTATTCTAGCCTTAAGCTTTGTTTCTGTGGCAAAAAGTGTGGGATCTTTGTTCATGTGAACTGACAATTTAAAATTCAAAAGCTTATACAGTGAATTTTAGGTATTCTGTCTATGGGTAATATAAGAGTCCACAATAAGCTGTTTTGTGGTACACTGTGATAATGGCTTATATTTAAAATTGCTCTTCAGTTTGTACATGTTGGAACATCCAGTTGGAAAAACATTATGATGGAACTTATAGTATCTTTAAAAACTTTATTTACCCAATTTAAACTGTTCTTTTTAAAGGTATCCTTTGAAATGCACAAAGAAAACCTTTCTCAAATGTTCAGGGAATATCAAGAAAAAGGAGATGAAGATTGTATTGTTGGTCCATCCATGACACTTAGAACTGTCTCAGGCACTAGTAAAGAAGCTGAAGGTACAGCAAGGCACCAACATCTGGAAATAAAAGAAGTTGGTATTTCTAGGAATGATGTTGGCCATGATGATGTCAAAAGCAGTACTCTAAGAGGTGAAGATGGACCATCTGATTTTGCAGAACAAACTAATTCAGAAGTGAATGAAGAAAAAATAAGAGAAAAAGAAAATAGTCAGAGACTCCCAGACTTAAATAAAGCCCCTCACTTAGGGCTTCCCCTGGAGTCTGAAATGATGAAACAGAGTTCAGATGCCACTTCAACTGTAACAGTTGAAACAAACCACAAGGAGGAAATTGTAACTGCTACTGAAGCACAGTCACCTTCAGAAAATGCAGATGGAGAGACACTTGAAAGCCCAGAGATATTAGAAAACCTAACACCGGAAGTGGAGGAGGAAGAGGATTTTGTTGATTTAAAAGAGGAGAGCAACCTACCGTTTACCTCAGAGGAATGTGCTCCTAAACCCAGTGAAGAACATACCTTAGAGGAAAGCCAGATAACGCAAGCAATACCACCATTGAAAGAACCTTTTTTAATAGATTCAAAATCCAAAAATGTTGAGAATTCAGTGGAAACAAAACAAGGGTCCGATTCCTTGACAGGGATCAGTGTTTCTGAAGTAAGTGATGGAAGAGCTGAACCAAATTCAAATGCTGTGGAGAAAACAGGTGGAGAAAATACTGAACATCCCCAAACTAAAACAACTACAGATAATATGCCACCCCATACTTCAGATATGTTGGTGGCTTCAGACAAGAAAATTGCCAAACTTGATGTTTCCAGTGTTGCTTCAGATACTGAAAGATTGGAGTTAAAGTCAAATGCAAGTCTGGAAGTAAATCAGCCTGTTAGGACAATTCCAGAGGTAAGTTTTGCCTCACTGTTAGTCATTCGCTTAAACTAAAAATGTTTTAAAAATTATAAGGTTTTATGGAATTTGATGTCTCCTCCTCTTCTTAGTTGATACAGTATGTGCTTCATAATGACTACCATTGCTTAGTTGCAAAAGAACTGGCCTAATCAATGTTTAAAACTTTGTAAAAATAACCAGATATAATTAAGTGAAAGTATCACATTGAAAGCAAAGTATCACTTAAATGTCTATGTAATAATGTTAGGAGCCCTGGTGGTGCAGTGGTTAAATGCTGGTACTACAGCCACATGGTTGTGAGTTCGATCCCACAGGGCTCCAAGGTTGACTCATCCTTCCATCCTTCCATAGGTCGGTAAAATGAGAACC
Organism: Gambelia wislizenii; assembly: GCA_030847615.1. Classification (NCBI taxonomy): domain Eukaryota; kingdom Metazoa; phylum Chordata; class Lepidosauria; order Squamata; family Crotaphytidae; genus Gambelia; species Gambelia wislizenii. The sequence goes on along the minus strand of JAUMIR010000005.1, from coordinate 64,279,511 downwards.
TGGCTTGTTGGGGGCAATTAGCTAACACATCATTGTAAACCACTTAGGGAGTGCTTTACACTGATAAGTGGTATACAAATATAAATGCTGTAAATGCTATTGCTATACTCTCTAATACATTAAAACTACAAATTACTACAGATGTGCATCATTTACTTATTACCCTTTAGCATCCAAGTCATTGATGCTAAATGATTTGCTAGTTAAAAAGTGATGTACTTAAGTGCTTCCCTCCTGCAGAGACATCTTCCAATGGATTACCATCATCCTACACCATACTTCCTCAAAGGAGGTAGATCACATTCAGCAGCAATATATTCACCCTATGTGGTAAGGTCTAGCTGCTGCTTATTCATGTTTTGGCTGGCAGAGATTGTGGCATAATTGCTCTCTAGTGTGTAGAATTGGTATTTTGGTAATTAGTCACCATCTTAATAGTAATTAGTCACCATTTTAATGTAGTTGTCAGACTTTACTGCCTTTACTAGAACTAGTAATTTGCATTACAACACTTTTTAAACGTATGTACAGTTCTCCTGAACTTAGATTTCTGTTAAGTCTTAGTTCAGAAATATTTCAATTTGAAATTCAACTTGGTTTTTAATGTTTATTTTATGTATGAAGACATCTAGGCAACAAGACCCATCAGGCCAAATCGTAGGAACAGTATCAGATGGACAAAGAAGGGATTCTAGATCTACTATGTTTCGTATTCCTGAATTTCGATGGTCACAAATGCATCAACGGTTACTCACAGACCTGCTCTTTTCAATTGAAACAGATGTACAGATGTGGAGAAGGTAATGTGTTCTATGAAAACTGAAGTGTGTGTTCCATGGAATCTGAGAAGATTGCTTCTATCTACTCCCAAATTTATCAGTTCCCAGAAGCACTGGAATTATTGCTTTTCTGTCAAATTTTCCTGATTTCACTGGCACTTTGCTCCCACCTCCCCCCCCCCGCCCACCCCCATGTTAGGTGTTCTTGTCATCATAGGAAAGATTAGAATGTCCAGAGTGACTGAAGCTCAATCTTGAGTAGTACTTGATAAGTATGCAGTATGGCCCACCCTGCTCTTACCTTCAAATGACTTTGACTGGATCTAGGGAATAAAGAGCAAGCCCCCCAAAAGGAATATTAAATTAAAAGTAATACTCAAATCAATTAATTGTGGAAATTAGTTTGTTGAAATACACAGTTCCACTGAGAATAATCAATATTGTGAGTTCTTATATGTATACTTGTGTACACATAAGCTTCATATATACACTAAACCTTTATACCAATTTATTGAAATGAAGAGGAATTGCTTTGGTTTAAATGCAGTTTTGGTTTCAATTGTAGTAAATTAGTTTGTAGTAAATTGTAGTAAATTAGAAATTACTGGGACGTGTTAGTCACCACTTCCATAGGTCCCATTTCTTTCAGTCTTTCAATTGAAAGAAATGGAACCTATGGAAGTGGTGACTAACACGTCCCAGTAATTTCCATGGGTCTACTCAAATTGAGACTACAGTAATATTAAATTTACTATTTTGTCACATAATGCATTCAGGGTGCCATTTAAAAATCACAATTTAGAATACAGTATTTAAAACTAATTTCTTGTGCACTACAGATTATGAGAGCAGAAATTATCAAGTTGTCTAATCTTCCTTTGTTGGTTACACTATCTTTTAAATATAAACCACCCTTTGATAAGGTCTAAAATGTACAGGCTGTTGATACTTAATAAGACATGCGACAGGTGCTACAGAGAAGGCAAAACCATGGATGGAAGTTGATGTGTTGACATGTTAAAACAGAAATTAAATTTCCTTATGTTTTATATCTTTAAGATGCTTGTGCTTAAAAGGCAATGCTTATGAGTTCTTTGTATGATACTGGTTTCCCCTTAAGAGACTTGAGTTCAGATCTAGTTTATATCTCAAGGGAAACTTAACGCTGATGATTTATACAGTGTCTTTTGCTGCAGTAGATAATCAGACTTCATAATAATAAATAATTATTCACCACACACTTAGACACAGTTGCCAGTTGGTGTTCTGGAGAGGATTAGAAGCATAAGGAAAGGGCATTTTCAGGTCAAGACAAAGGTGCATTGACAGTTGAGGATACTGATCTGTGGTTCTTGGCTCCAGGAGACATTTCTGGCTCACTTAGCTAAATAATGATATAAAAATACTTTCTTTGTTTTTTATGTTATGTTTTGTTTTTTGGCTAGCCATTCAACCAAGACTGTGATGGACTTTGTGAATAGCAGTGACAATGTCATCTTTGTACATAACACAATTCATCTCATCTCTCAAGTAATGGATAATATGATTATGGCTTGTGGTGGCATATTACCTTTGCTTTCTGCTGCTACATCTGCTACGGTAAGAAATTGAGTTTCTAATGTAGAAGTGGTGCTTTGTGGGAGGGTGTCTTTCCTTGTGCTTTGAATTACAGTAGTTCAACTCTCCTGTTCAGGTGAAGTTGTTTATGGTTGTTCTGGGACAAGGAAGGAGAGCTGTCTGGAGAGCAAATCCAAGCAAACTGGCTGTGTGATCTTAACCTCACTGAGCCCTTCTGGATTTGTGAGAAGAACTCCCACTAGTCCAATTCAGCTCTGTTTAGGAGAAGAGAAACCTAGATTTGGCCTCTTTCCTCTCTGCCCCAAATGCCCACACTCTTTTCAATAGTGTCCTGGCTGGGGTTGCTACTTTCAGGCTTTGTATGTATGGCTTTTGGTCATTTGTAACAAGACCAAGAAGGGAGTTTTGACTGGAACCCCAGATTCGCTGTGGTAGCCCATTTTGTATTTTTCCTTACCATCCACATAGCCACCTCTCCCTATTTTTGTAAATGGGCATGTTGCTTTTCTTAATGCAATTACTGCATTTGTTTTGGGCAGAAATTTAGCTTTACAGTAAAGTGTAAAGTAGATTAAATCACCCTAAAGTAGTCCTGGGAAGAATCTCTGCAGTAGTTCATCAAGGTCTGGGAATTCTAACTAAGTCAGTGGTTGGTGTGGGGTTCTGCCATCCTTGGGAATGGAAAAGGCCAACAGAATTCAACCTACACCAGACTGATAAGAAAGTGGATTTTCAAAGTGGTCTCTGACCTTGTTCATAAAACTAAAACTACTAGTTGCTTGAACTTGCAGGGTATTATGGACTCTTTCAGCCTATGTATCCTTCCTTTTCTTCCATTGTTAACACTTAAAATGTCTTGAGGTTACACACATTCACTTGTTTCATATTTGATGCTAAGCTATATTTTTTGACTGTATGTGTGAGGAGTTTACTGTTTATACTTCTGTACCTTTCTGTACCACAGATCTACTGACAGTTGCCCATTTCTTCCAAAAAAGACAAGACATAATTGTAATTTTTGTTAGAACTTATGCTTACACTATGTATCTACTTTCTTGAAGTAATTAATTTATAATTTTCCTTTTATGGTACCTGCATATACATTGCGTTGAATTACTTTATTTATCCTCTCCTTTTTACCAAAGTTGTGATTCAGACACACACATTATTCATTAATAATTTTGTAATGACATGCTTTGGTAATTTTATATATAGTTCTTGTTGTTATGTGCGTTCAAGTCATTTCTGACTTACGGGGCTTTCTTGGTGGAATTTGTTCAGAGGGGGCTTGCCTTTGTCTTCCTCTGGGGCTTCCCAGTGGGTTTCCATGGCCAAGCAGTGATTCTAACCCTGGTCTTCCAATGTTAATCCAACACTTAAACCACTATACCACACTGGCTTTCTCATTTCTTCATAGAATCTATTAAACATTTATACTCTCCTTAACTATAAAAGATTGATAGTCACTAAAATTGATATAATACAATGAAATCATTAAAAAACCCTACAACTTAAAATATCAGTACAGCAGGGGGGAAACATACTGCAGCAGCAAAATAGTAAAATAGGGCAGAAATTTAGCTAATAATTGTTAAAAATTCAGGATGTGTTGCATTATCTCTGGTGAGTTATCTGAACAGATAATAGCTATATCTGCTATGTGGTGCAGTCATATACTATAGAGCTGATGGAAATTTTTTAACTGGCATTTAATGTTAATCTTGCCATCTTCACATTTCCAATTTATGCTTTGGACCATTGACTTGATTTTTATTCCTCCTTTCCTTTTGCCTCATCTCCATGTTCAAATAAAGTTACAAAGGTTAGTAGCTCTCAAACAAACAACATGGCTACAACCTTCTGCTGGTCCATTCTAGCATGTTAGAAAAGAAACAGATTTTCATTTAACTAAATATTTTCCTGCGTGGTCATGTGGAGGTCACTGACAATAGGAATGGTTATATTGAATTTGGGCATTTCTAATATCATGTAAGAGTTCATGAAGCTACTTTTAATTTACACACACTGGATGTTACCTTAGTATTATTAGCTTATGATAATGAATACATGGAAAATGTATAGAAATAAAGGCAATTTTAAATGTTTCATTATGCAGCATGAATTAGAAAATATTGAGCCAACTCAAGGACTGTCAATTGAAGCTTCGGTAGCATTCCTACAAAGATTAATCAGCCTTGTGGATGTATTAATATTTGCAAGCTCTCTTGGATTTACTGAAATTGAGTCAGAGAAAAATATGTCATCTGGTGGGATTTTACGACAGTGTCTTCGCCTGGGTAAGAAAGAATTATCTAGCTTTACCTCACATTTTGATGGATGTTTATTTTAGTTATAAGAATACATGTTGTATGGTTAAATGAAGGTAGCCTCAGATGTTGTATGAAACACAAATTTAACATTTTCTAAGATTACTTAAATTCTAAGTACTGTACTAATTTCATCTGATATTGCATACAGACTACAAATATAAACTGGAAGGTCCCCATCAGATCTCAACATAGACACAAACTCTTTCTAAGTGCCCTTAAGTAAGCCAACACTCTGCCAACCCCAGGTACCAGTGGTGGGCCAGTGGTATTCCTATCTTGAGGTGCCTCTGTAAGGATTATTTGATTAAACATCAGTGAATCATTTTGAATTCTTCATTCTTTGAGGCTCTGAAAGCATTATGCCCAAATAAGTGAAGGAGTGCCTTCTCCCATGTCAACCTTTTTTGTGCATTGAAGTCATCAGAGGACCTTCCCTAGGAGAAGTGCACATAATGACAAAAGAGACATCCTCCTTTGTGGTGGGACCTCAACTTTGGAACTCTTTACCAGAGGAGGTTTGCTGATGCCAAAATTGTATCAAAGCCTTTTTATTTGCACAAATGTTTTTTAAAAATGAAATTTAGAACTGTATTTTTAAATTTTTATTAGATTTTAAAACATTTTTTATTTTTATTAGGTTAGGTTTATTAGATTTTAAAATTTAAATAAATATTTTTGCTTCTGGCTGAATGCTTTGCCCCTCTTTATGTTTAAATTTTATGCAGGGGTGGGTATTCTGTTTAATTTTTATGTACACCACTCAGAAATCCTCTCTGGAACGAAGGGATGATATGGAGCAACCTAAAATATATGCAGCATATATTACAAATAAGAATAGATTATTCCATAAAACACAGAAATAAAGAGACAAGGATTATGATCCTAAACTTTTATACTGGGGTACTTGCCTGTGCTGATGATATGCCTTTGCAGCAACACAGGAAAAACATTGTCTTATCTTGTACATCCAAAATTGGTAATAAACCCCTGCCTATACCTAATGAGAGCTCCCAAGTCATCCTTGAGAGTCAGTTAAATACATACATTAGATTGAATCCAGACTTGCCCTTCTGAAGAGACATGGATGAAGTGCATAGATTGAAGTGCATATTGCTGGATGAAGTGCATAGCTAATTTCCACTCATTCCCTCTATAGCTACCGGTAGTTAAAGTAGCTTTTCAGAGGACATGTAGGCAGCAGGGAGAAGGACAAATAGAAGAAGATTTGCCTTCCCTTCTCATCCAGAAGGAGCATCTCATGGTTGCTACTGCAGTCGTGTAAAGTCTAGATTCTACCCAATATAAATAAAAAATATATGGAACCTTTAAGTTGCTCTTTAAGTAATAAAATACTCCAGGAAAGCTCTTATAGTATTGAAAATTGCTTAAATTTTGAATGGAAGAAGATCGAATTCTACTTGTTTTGAGATGTTATCCTCCCACCATTCCCTGCTTAATTTTGTTTTGGTTAGACTGCAACATTTGAAATTTTTTTTGGGGGGGGAAGCAATAAATCTTTAAATTATCTTTTAAAGCATGTTCTGTATTCTTTCATTTCAGTGTGTGCAGTAGCAGTCAGAAATTGTTTGGAGTGTCAGCAGCAGCATGCTCTAATGAAGCCTAGTGGAGAAAATGTTAAGTGTCAGAAAACAGTACAAAGCCTGATAGCAGCAGGAAGGTCTGGAGCAAAGGCAAGTATCTTCTGACATTAAGCGCAGGCAGATGTTGATACTGTTATCTCTGTGACCTGATGGATAAGTCTCTGGAGCTTCTTTTGAAAAAATAACAAGGTAGTCACTGGAGAGAAAAATGTGGCATTTGAATAGTATGAACATTCATTTTAAGCTGCATATGCAGTGGTTCAACTTACAAGTACAGTCCTTTTCAGAGAGGAGAGGAAGAACAGTGCCAAATATGTATTAAACATTTCTACCTTTTTTTCAAGTTTTCTATCATGGTACAATCCTTTATAAAATCCTATGGACACCCTTAATGTAAGTAATGTGTACATACTATTGGATGCTCTTTCCTTAAGTGCTTTTGTAACAGTGAGGAAGTAATAATGGTTTGGAACCCATTTATAATACTTAAAATAAACTGATATACACACTGTTTTATTCTGTACAGAGCCCAGTTGATATTGTAACTGGAGGGATTTCTCCTATAAGAGATATTGACAGACTTCTGCAGGATATGGATATTAACCGGCTCCGTGCAGTGGTATTCAGAGATATAGTGAGTTACAAAACTTTTCCTACATACTGAATTTTATTGGTTGATTTTATGAACCAATATGGTACTTACAAAGAGTCCTGTGGTGCCAGAATCTTCCTATGAGAATCATAAAACTCTGTGGGAAGAGCAGACCAAGAATTTGGGGTCAGGATTAAAGACTTCAGCTTCTCCCATAAAATGCTGTCCCTGCAGGTGGCTTCAACTTCATAAGCAATGCCCCCTCTTTTGGTTGTTTATGTATATAAATTACCCTGTATTCTAGCCCCAACCTTATATTTTCATATTGCTTCAAGTTGCTAATTCATTTTTCTGAAAGTTGATGGGTTATTTAGGTGAAACAGAGCAAATGTTACAAACCATTAAGCTGTTAAAATGTACTTGTCAGAAGCATGCTAAAGGGGGGACTAGTTTACCCTCCAAAGGGAGGCAATTCTGCAATCAGGACAGGACTTCAGAACAGGCCTGGTCTCTTCTTACCTCCAGCCTAACTTCTCTAGGTGGTGTGACATATCACTTCTCATGACAACCAGACGGATTCATATAGGAAGATGTGGTCTGTTAGATATTTTGTGTCCAGACTATCCTGGACTTTACAAATAAGAACCAACATCCTTGAATTGAACTAAAAAACAAATGACTAAATGATCTACAAATTACATGCTCCTGCATTTTAGGCTAGCTGTAACTTTGGAACACCTTTCAAGGACAGACACACATAGATTGTATTATAGTCATTTAGGTAAGATGGGATTGTGATCTTCCTTTCCTTGGAAAGAGTGTAAGCTGAAGGCACCATTTGTTACCCCGCCACTTAATTTTCTTGGAACAGTACTGGAGCAAAGACTGAAATTCCAAGCTTCAAGCCTGATTATTTATAGAAGTTGCATTTGTCTGCTGATTTAACACTTGTCTGGATTAAGTCTTAGTTTGTACTCAAACATTCAACCCCTCACTATATCAAGGCAGGACTTCCACAGTCCCATTGAACGAGTTTCAGATGAGTTGAGGAAAAGAGAGGGGATGGATATCATTAGTGTATAATAATGAGAAATCCCACAAATTCTAGATGACCTTCTTCAACAGTTTCATGTTGGTCCAAGCAATAATCTGAGGAATCACACAGTAGTCCCCAGTATCATCTTCTTGGAGGCTGCAGTCAGACAAGATTGGAAACACAATAAAATGCTTTTGCCTGTCCCCCTATCAAGCCACTTGCTTCAGAAAATACCAGAGTCAATGGTATTCAGTGCCATAGAGAAGTCCCACAGAACTAACTAGCAGATCTCCTCATTTGCCAAAAACATCAGCCAGCAAGGAGACAAAATTAAGCATGGAACTAGATAGGAAATAGTACAAATAATGTCCATTATGAAACTTGGGCTAAAGATGCTGTAGAATGTGGAGAAGGTTCTGAACTTATAGGGTAAGCCCTGTGACCCAGGCATATGATCAAAGCAGTGAATGCACCATGAAGATGTTTATTTTCAAACTCTATTAAAGGAGGTATCTAGTATAATATAAGGAAGGCTGGCTTAGAACCTTCCCCACTGATATGCTGCTTTTCTTTGTGCAAGAACCTTTCCCACTGATATGCTTTTTTTTCTTTGTGCAAGGAATTCATTCATACCTTTCTATAGTACTATATTCTGCTAGCTCAGTATTCCTCTATGTCACTGTGCTGCATATGTAGGCCAGATTTGATTGGCAGTAATTAAAGTTTTTACAGCTGTCAAATATATATGCTTGGAAATAATCTACAGTGGAATATAGGAACTGTTTTTATTGCTTCATATGATATAGTTAGAAAAGTTTTGACCGATTTAGTTTATAATAAGTATAATTAAGATACTTATGTATACTATTTTTTTTTGTGTGTGTGTGTGTAGGAGGATAGCAAACAGGCACAGTTCTTGGCATTGGCTGTAGTGTATTTTATCTCTGTTCTCATGGTATCAAAATACAGAGATATCTTGGAACCTCAGGATGAACGAAGGCAGCCTCAGTCTGTTCAGTCACTTAAAACAGCAATAACAGGTTAGTAGTGACTTGGATTAATTACAGTTTTTGTTTTTGCATTTTTATGTTCTCTGTCGAACAGTGGGGCTAACACTTGACTATGTACTTTGTTGGATGATGGATTACATGTTCTCAGGCTACCTGATGTAGGTGACCAGTAATTATTTTTTTCCAGTGTTCCAGAGACTGACACGAAATTTGTGCCCATTCAGTACAGTTCTTTTCAAGAAATTCCCCAGGGACTGTCAACTAATTATTCAGGGGCCAGCACCAGCCCAGGGGCCACCACTTTGAGTGGCAACTTTTCCATGGTATTAGCTTTGATGAAAGTCACCAGATCTAACAGATACACACATGATGAGATGTGTTCTTTTCTTTTTCAAAAAAGTGTACAGGTTCAAAACGTTTATTAGACTTAATCCACTAGTTTTGAAAACAGATGTAAGAAACCTTCCATAATTACTACTTTTAAATACTGAGATAGCTTACTAGCCCTGAGGGATACTTGAGAACAATCGTACAGAATTTATTTTTCAGAGATGCTGTTGCTTTCTTCCCAGAACATTAATTTTTAATATTTTTGTTGGTTTTCCTTGTGTATAGCTAAATAGGTGAAGAAACTGTCTAGTAATAATCCTCCAGGATAGTTCTTCCTTTGAAAATCATGATTCAGCATTTCATATATGCCTTGGTATAGCAGAATTCCATTTTTGGCAGAGAAAAGGGAATAGAACATTAGCAAATGCTTCTCAATTGAGAATGTCATACACTATTGGATAATGATAGTGATGTCTAATAATATTAAGTGCTGGACTGACACAATTGGCGCTATAACTGGTTTCAGTTCAGCTGTAATGGTGCGTTTAGCTGAGGCACACACACTGGGTGTTTTTTCACCATACAGATGGATAACTTGGTGTGGATGTGTTTTTATCTAAAAATTACTAACTCATATCCTTGGTGCCACAGTTCAGCAGCCGCATTATTGTGTGTATTACTGGCTTAACAATAATGGAATTAGGTTGCTCTGGTTATTTGGAAATACTGTATATCTCATCATCCGTTTGCCTCCAAGCTCCAGGATGCACCCTATTAATGGGTCCCATGTCGAAAGAAAGTGGGTTATAAACAAATAAATATTAAGCATTTCAGTGTTTCCTCTCACAAGGAGTATGATACCTGTACTGTTCTTGGCATGGAATATCTTGCAGTATTGTAGCTGCTGTTTGTATATCTCTTCATTGTGAACTCTCATCTGTTGAGAAATCAATTATTTATTTGATTTTTCATGAATGCTGCACTTAAAAAAATAATTTTGGCCTCTTTAAGCAAAGCTGCTGCTGATGGTGCGGCTTGTGTCTCTTTCCAGAAGCAGCAACTGTTACTACTTTAACTCCTGTATCTGCTGAGGAGTCAGAAAGTGGAGTGTCCTCACAAAGAAGAGATTCGGGTATTGAGGAGGAAGCGCATTCTGGTTTAGAACACGATTCTGAGGCTGCTACGGAAGCAGAAACACAGTCTGTCAGTGCAGGCCCAGATGCAATCAGTGAAGTACTGTGTACACTTTCTTCAGAAGTTAATAAATCTCAGGAAAGCAGAAGTGAGATGCAGAGTGAGGTGGACAGCAAAGCCACATCGTCTGTACAAGCTGCAAAAAATGTCAATGTAAAAGACATCCTAAGAAGCTTGGTCAGTGCGCCTGCAGGTGGGGCCATAGTCGATCCTGCTATTCTTCCACCAACTTTTCTTGGCGTCCTTGGGGATGGTACTGCTGAACAGCCTGTGCAGTTTCAGTCATTTGACAGGTAAGTAACATTGAATTTTGAATTATTCTTGTACCAAGTGGTGCATACTATATTTTTTTTAAAAAAAAATCTGATGATGTGGCAGCACACAACATTTACCAAACAAAACTAAGTAAACGTGACATTTAAAAATAAAATAAAAGGCTAGTGAAGGACTTGTTGTATATTCTCTGCAAACAATTCCAGAAAAAAAACCCAAATCTAACCCAAAAGTAGAAATCAACCAGATGAAAATAGTGTTAGGCATTTTATGTGGATTGCTTTACATTTTATGTCCATTATTTTACTAAATAGTAGTCTTAAGTATAATTAGATCTCTATGCTGAATTTAACAGTATAATAATGGAAAACTCAAATACCTAAACACTGTTTCAAAATATAGTTGGCCCTCCGTATCCCTAGATTCAACTATCCACAGCTTAGAATCATAGAATCATAGAATTATAGAGTTGGAAGAGACCACGAGGGCCATCCAGTCCAACCCCCTGCCATGCAGGAAATCACGATCAAAGCATCCCCAACAGATGGCCATCCAGCCCCACTACGTTCCAATGGAAAGTGTGTCAAAGCCCAACAGCTCTTACTGTCAAAAAGTTCCTCCTAATGTTGAGGTGGAATCTCTGTTCCTGGAGCTTGCATCCATCGCTCCGTGTTCCAGTCTCTGGAGCAGCAGAAAACAAGCCTGCTCCATCCTCAACGTGACACTCCTTCAAATACTTATACAGGGCTATCATATTGCCTCTTAATCGTCTTTTTTCCAGGCTAAACATACCCAGCTCCCTAAGTCTCTCCTCATAAGGCATGGTTTCCAGACCTTTCACCATTTTAGTCACCCTTCTCTGGACACGCTCCAATTTGTCAATATCCTTTCTGAACTGTAGTGCCCAGAACTGGACACAGTATTCTAGGTGAGGTCTGACCAAGGCAGAATAGAGTGGCACTATTGTTTCCCTTGATCTAGACACTATACTTCTATTGATGCAGCCCAAAATCGCATTGGCCTTTTTAGCTGCTGCATCACACTGCTGACTCATGTTCAACTTGTGGTCTACTAGGGCTCCTAGATCCCTTTCGCACGTAGTCTCATTCAGCCAGGTCTCCCCCATCCTATATCTATGCATTTCTTTTTTCCACCCTAAGTGCAGTACCTTACATTTCTCCGTATTGAATTTCATTTTGTTAGCTTTGGCCCAGCTCTCCAGTCTATCCAGGTCATTCTGAATTTTGATCCTGTCCTCTAGGGTATTAGCTACTCCTCCTAATTTGATGTCATCTGCAAATTTGATAAGTATGCCTCTAATTCCGTCATCCAGCTTTAGTTGTCTGTTCGTACGTTATGGGGTTGGATTAGCAGTTTTGGGAGGCACTAGAGGAGCTCTCTGGCTGAGAAATATAAATGCTGCTCCCTATACTGCAAATCCCAAGATTCCACAGGATGGAACCAAAGCTGCCAAATTGGAATCATGGCACTATAATTAGGTAATGTGAAAGGGGTTCTGGAGCTGGCTAGCCAAGAAGCTCTGTGATGCCTGCAATCCACCGCCCCCCCCCGCAAATCCATGTTTAACTGCTTGCTTGCTTGCTTCCTTATGTGTAAAAGAGAAAGGCAGTCTCCCAACTCATGGAAATTCATTGCTTCCCAATTTAATGGATTGTTTCTCAAATTTTAATTTCTCCCGATTTCCCACTTCATTTGTAACTTGGGCGCTATTGCTCAGTTAAGAAAGGGAAAGGCTCTGAGGCAGACTCCAGATTCAATTAATCCCCCCCCCCCATATTGATGAATCACTACCCCAGCACTATTTCCCATTCCAGTTCTTCACTACTGGATTAAAGAACAGATTGGTGATCTAAGGATGGGAAGGAAACTCTCCATTTCAATTTTAAATTAGCACAACTTAGATATTGTACAGTCAAATTTTGATGGTGAATTAATTTCTTCCTTGGAGAAAGGGGTTTGGAAGCAGCATTCCCAGCCCTGCCTTAGGAGATTATGAAAATTATTATAAAAACTGTTATGAAAATTCATTGTTATGGAAATTGCTCGGCAATTCACCCTAGGAAGGAAGTGACCAAGAGAAGCTCTCGTGAGAAAATAATAGTTGAAAATATTAAGAAAAAAAATCCAAGAAGCAAACCTTGATTTTGCCATTTTATATAAGGGACACCATTTTACTATGCCATTGTTTGTAATGGGACTTGAGCATCCACGGATTTTGGTATTCACGGGGGGTCCTGGAACCAAACCTCAGCAGATACCAAGGGTCCAGTGCATTAAATGTACAAGATATAATGCATGCAACAGACTAATAGTTAAAACATCAAGCTGGATTTTGTATAATTAGCAAGGAAGCATTGTATGGACAGAAATTTAACAATGGTTTCCTTACCAATTATTTGGGAAGGGCTGCTGGGCACATTTTGACCTTCTCAGTGACCAGTGTTTGCCATAGACCTTTTGGAGTTTAAACCACAAAATATTTTGAAATGTAGCCTTTTACATCTTGTGTCATTGGAGAATAGTTACATCTTCATAACAGGGTATAACAGAATTCTCACACCTGTTTTCCCCCATGGTGGGTCTTTACATTGGAGCTCTGTTCATGTAGTACCCTTCTCTGAAAGGCCCAATTGGCACAGGTACTGATTTTATTCCAGTGCCAGGTAAAAGCCTCATTGATTTTATCCGGATGTATACATGCCCATGGTTTTAAATATTTTATTAAATTGTTTTATTCTGTTTTAAATAGTCTATTGTAACTTGGCAAGTTCTATAATATGCTTTTGCTCTGCTTAAATTATTCTTACTGTTTTAAATTGTTTTAAACTGTTCACATTTATTTTATTGTTTGCTGCTAATATACAGGGTGGGATGTGAATGCATTACTAATATTAATGATGATGATGATCTTTGCATATTGTAGCTTAAAAAAGGTTGATTAGGAGTTTTTGAAAGTACACACACACACACACACACACATTTAGTCATTTCTACCAGCAGGAGCACTCTCTTAAATAGAGTTCTGCTTGGAATCCTCTGGTGCCCAAAGATGTTTGGAGGGTTGTGGATGCCCTTTCTCTTCCTGCAGCAGTGTTTCTGCATGTTTCTGGAGTCTTCTGCAGTTCTTTCAGGGAGCTGCAGGAGAAGGAAGGATTGGTAAAAACAGAGTTTTCCAATTTTCTGTCAGTAGAGATGCTTTACTGGACCAAAAGTCTTCCCTAGACAGAAGGCATCCTTTTGTTTGTAGAAAGGAAAGTTAGGATCTAAACTATTATAAACAACGTATACAAAGTACTACTGTTCTATTTTTAATTAATGGCAATAATAAGTCAATTAAGTGTATGTTGTGTTTTGATGTACAGTAAGGCCCCTGTATCTGTGGCTCCCATATTCCTGGTTTCACCATCTACTGTTTGCCTAACAGCCTCAGGCTTTTGGGGGCGGAAGGAGAAAGAATTGCCCCGGCACCATTGCTTCATTGCCAAAGAGAGTCACCATGACTACTGCCAGGCAATGAAGCAGAGCAAGGAGAGTTCCGTTGCCCGGGGCGGGGGGGGGGGAGAAACTGCCCCACCTCCTCTCGTGACAAAGCAGAGGAACTTCAGCTACTCTCCCCTTCCTCCATGGGGCAGCAGGTGAATGGGGGGAGGGAGGGGACAGCAAACGTGAAAACAGAGTGTTTGCTATTACCCATGGTTTCACATATCTGCGGAAGTCCTGGAATGTATCCCGCACGGTCTGACTGTATCCCAGGACTGCAACATGACATATCCACCTTATCCAGTGTAGTTGGTTTGTACCGTATGCCTTACCCTAAAATTGTTTATTGCCCTCTTGAATAATGTATAGAGTGCAGCCAACACCTGCAGTGAGCACATCTGTCTAGTCATGTGTGTATATGTGCCTACAAGTTGTCTGTTGACTTATGGTGACCACATGGATTTTATAGGATTTTCTTAGGCAAGGAATACTCAGAGGTGTTTTTGTTCCTTCCTCTGAAATATTGCCTGCAGCACCTGCATATTAATACCCTTTTCTAAATCATGTATTCTACAAGCTAGACTAGTGGGTTCACCAAATAGTTTCAGTTGCTGAATGTAACATAGCAACGGCAAAATATAGTGAGTGAATGTAGACTGGAATACGTGGTTTGTTGTTATTTGCTGTCAAGTTGACTTTGACTTTCGGCAACTCTGTGAATGAAAGACCTCTGTGATCCTTGTTCAGCAATAGCTTTGCTCAGGTCTTGCAAATTCAGTGCGGTGGCTTCCTGTATCCATCCATCCACTGATCACTTTATTTATACCCTGTCCCAAACTGGGACACAAGGTGGCTTTAAAAAGGTAGAAAGCTATACTAGAAACACGTATAATTAAAAACGTATAATTTGCCCTCGGCAAATCTGTGCTCAAGTCCGTTCAGCAGTTCACCTACCTGGGAAGCATCATCTCCTCAGATGTCAAGATTGACAAAGAGATTGATCACAGATTAGCAAAGGCATATAGCGCATTTGAAGACTTTACAAAAGAGTCTGGAGCAATAAACACCTGAGGCAAAGCACAAAAATCAGTGTGTATAGAGCTATTGTACTGTCTATCCTCCTTTATGGATCTGAAACATGGGTCACCTATCGCCACCACCTACGACTCCTCGAACACTTTCATCAGCGCTGTCTACGTAAAATCCTAAATATACACTGGACTGACTATGTGACGAATGTTGCTGTCCTTGAGCAAGCAGGGATCACCAGCATTGAGGCCATGATATTGAGAACGCAGCTGCATTAGGCAGGGCACGTTTCTAGGATGGAGGACCATCACCTCCCAAAAATACTACTCTACGGTGAACTCGCCACGAGTCAGCGTGAGAGAGGCACTCCAAAAAAGCAATACAAAGACTCCCCGAAACAACATCTCAGGCTCGGCCAAATTGATCACCAACAGTGGTCCGCCCTGGCCTCACATCGGGAGGCATGGAGAGGCACTATCCACAATGCTGCAGCTTTATTTGAGAACTCACGCCGAACAAGTCTTGAAGAGAAACGACAATGCAGAAAGAATCACAACCCAAAAACATCACCCAAGGAGACCTTCTGCTGTGCTTTCTGCAACCGGATTTGTTTATCTCGGATTGGCCTTTTTAGTCATCAGCGCGTTTGCAGAAAGTGCAGGATGAGTCCTTCCTGAATCTTTGTTTGTGAAGAAAAGCCAGAAGAAGGATAATTAAAAACATACAGAATTGAGATTAAAGCAGTCTTAAACAACAACATAATTAAAATCATTTAAAATCTTACTTTAAAACAAAGATTAAAAACAGTACAGCAGCATAAAAACTTTGTTAAAAATAAATTCCCAAAGGCTTGCTGGGAAAGAAATGTTCTAGCCTTGGCCAAAAAGACAAAGAAGGCACCATCCTAGCTTCCTAAGGGAGGGAGTTCCAAAGTATGGGAGCAGCCGCAGAGAAGACCACTTGTGTTTCTGCCAATGATGCCCATGAAGGCGGTGGGGTAAAGAAGTGCCTCTCCTACAGATCTTAAAGCTCAGGCAGGCTCATATAGGAACATATGGTCCTTTATTGAATCAATACATCTGTAATTGTTTTTTTTTTCTTTTCTTTTCCTACTGCCTTCAACTTTACTGAGCATTATTGTCTTTTCCAGTGAGTCATGTCATCCTATGGTATGTCCAAAGTATGATAACTACAGTTTGGTAATGTCCCTGGTGCCATAGGGATATATAGGTAGCTTAACATTGTTGGGCCTGCTAGTAACTGCACCAGGGTCCTGACATGAGCAGATGGCATTATGGGAGGCTGGCGTGATTGGTATGTGTTGGTGGAGCTGGCACAGCTCGCCAAGGTCATTTCTCTTGGGACAGTTTAAGGAGTGAAGCATGGGGCTGATAGTACCAATTAGCCAGGTGGTGGGGAGGGGAAATCAAAACCTTGGGAATGTATTAATCATGGGCTTTTGGCACCAAGACCTTAGAACTGTCAATGAACTGTTACAGTATGCATCTATATCCTGAGACAATAAAGCATTTCAAAAGATGCCTGTTGTTCTGGTGAGTGGATGTTGACGGAGTTCATCACAGTAAATTTGGCTGCTAGTGAGAGTTCAGGCTTGATTTGCTCTAAGACGCATTTATTTCTTGCAGTACTATCCTCTAGCACCAGTTTTCACATGAGTTGATTCTCTTCCTGTCAGCTTTTTTCACTGTCAGGTTTTTACAGCCGTACATACAAATAGGAAATACTGTGGCATGAATGATGCTGACTTTGGTATTTAATGAGATAATGGAACAGAGGACACAATAGGGGAAATCCAGCACAGAATAAGCAAAGAGGTAGCACAGGGATACCTTCTTAATCTAAATGAATTTAAATCTCCAGGACCAGATGAACTACATCCAAGAGTATTAAAAGAGCTGGCAAATGTAATCTCAGAACCATTAGCAAAAATCTTTGAGAACTCCTGGAGAACAGGAGAAGTCCCAGCAGACTGGAGGAGGGCAAACGTTGTCCCCATCTTCAAAAAGGGGAAAAAAGAGGATCCCAACAATTATCGTCCAGTTAGTCTGACATCAATACCAGGGAAGATTCTAGAGCAGATCATTAAACAGAGAGTCTGTGAACATTGAGAAGGCAATGCCATAATCACAAAAAGTCAACATGGGTTTCAGAGAAACAAGTCATGCCAGACTAATCTGATCTCTTTTTTTGATAAAATTACCAGCTTGGTAGATGAAGGGAACGCTGTGGACATCGCATACCTTGATTTCAGTAAGGCCTTTGACAAGGTTCCCCATGACATTCTTGCAAACAAGCTTGTAAAATGTGGGCTAGACAAGTTAACTGTTCAATGGATTTGTAATTGGTTGACCGGCCGAACCCAAAGGGTGCTCAGCAGTGGCTCCTCTTCCTCTTGGAAAGATGTGACCGGTGGGGTGCCACAGGGTTCTGTCCTGGGCCCAGTGCTATTCAACATCTTTATCAATGACTTGGATGAGAGAATTAGGGGCATACTTATCAAATTTGCAGATGACACCAAATTAGGAGGAGTAGCTAATACCCTAGAGGACAGGATCAAAATTCAAAATGACCTGGATAGACTGGAGAGCTGAACCAAAGCTAACAAAATGAAATTCAATATGGAGAAATGTAAGGTACTGCACTTAGGGTGGAAAAATGAAATGCATAGATATAGTATGGGGGAGACCTGGCTGAATGAGACTACGTGCGAAAGGGATCTAGGAGTCCTAGTAGACCACAAGTTGAACATGAGTGAACAGTGTGATGCGGCAGCTAAAAAGGCCAATGCGATTTTGGGCTGCATCAATAGAAGTATAGTGTTTAGATCAAGGGAAGTGATAGTGCTGCTCTATTCTGCCTTAGTCAGGCCTCACCTAGAATACTGTGTCCAATTCGGGGCACCACAATTCAAAAAGGATAATTGACAAATTGAAACGTGTCCAGAGGAGGGCAACTAAAATGGTGAAAGGTCTGGAAACCATGCCTTATGAGGAGAGACTTAGGGAGCTGGGTATGTTTAGCCTGGAAAAAAGACGGTTAAGAGGTGATATGATAACCCTGTTTAAGTATTTGAAGGGGTGTCACATTGAGGATGGAGCAGGCTTGTTTTCTGCTGCTCCAGAGACTAGAACACAGAGCAATGGATGCAAGCTCCAGGAACAGAGATTCCACCTCAACATTAGGAGGAACTTTCTGACAGTAAGAGCTGTTCAGCAGTGGAACACACTCCCTCAGAGCGTGGTGGGATCTCTTTCCTTGGAGGTCTTTAAACAGAGGCTGGATGGTCATCTGTTGGGGATGCTTTGATCGTGATTTCCTGCGTGGCAGGGGGGTTGGACTGGATGGCCCTTGTGGTTTCTTCCAACTCTACAATTCTATGATTCTATGATATCTTTACACTCGAAAATCTTACCTAGTCCTTTCACAGCTTCCTTTCCAAATCTTAGTCTTCTTCTGATTACTTAACTACAGTCTCCATTTTAAGGACTGAGCCAACATATACAAAATCTTTAATTGTTTCTTTTATTCATTACCCACTTTAAAGTTGTGTAGATCCTCTGTGGTCACTTATTTTTATTTTCTTAATGTCTATTATAGCCCTGCTTCTGTTCTTTTTTCCTTTACTTTTAACAGTAGTTATTCCAAGACTTTGTAGTTTTCTGTTAGTAATAATGTATTTTCTGCATATATTAAGTTATTTTATGTTCCTTTCACCAACTTTCTTGCTTTCTTGCTCCAAGTCTGATCCCACTTTCTGTCCTGTATACAAATTCATAGACAGGTATGAGTGATAAAATGCAGCTTGTTTGACCATCCTGACAATTGGAAATCATTCTCTTTCTGCATATTCTGTCCTGACAGTGGCCTCTTGTCCAAAGTATATAGGATATGCATTAGGACAATCAAACATTGTAGTGCATCCATTTCTTTTAGAGCTAAGCATAATTTTTCATTTCATTTTTCTACACAATCTAAGGGTTTGTTATAATCTATAAAGCACAGGCTGATTTATTTCTGAAATTCTTTAGTGCATTCCATTATCCAGTGTATGTTTGCGATATGATCTCTGGTGACACTTCCTTTTCTGTACCCAGCTTGGACACCTGCCATTTCTCAGTCCATATATAGTAGAAGTCTTTGTTGTAAAATATTGAGCATCACTTTGCTTACATGGGGATTTAGTGCAATAATCAGTGGGTACTTGTTTTCAAACAATATTCATGGAAGAACAGAACCTTATAAAATAGGTAAAAATCTTTGCATGAGTAATGTCACAAATTGACATTTTAACTTCTCTGTTTTTGTAGCTTCACACAAGTTATTCTGTTCTTAACATTATGCATTTGTCTGTGCGATATATATGTTGCATTTGTTTTACTAAACTTCATATGTTAGGGAAAGTAGAAAAAGTGACCAAACATGAGCTAACATACATTTGTGAGTACAGAATTTTCTACATTAAAAAATGTGGAAGAAATGTGGAAAACCCAGCAGTTTAAAAATTATTTTGAGGTGGTTCAGCCTTTACATTTTATACTTTGGTGAGCAAAAACATGTTTTCTTTCATATGACATCTAAAAGTCTGTTGTAGTTCTGGGGTGATGGTGGGTGGAATAGGTTATGACCTCTTATACAGGAAACTGGAGCTGCATTGAAAAAAAGGTTTTTTTATCTCAAGGGACACACCATGATACTAACATTACAGTGGGAAACGTTGGAAGAGCAGACTTCAGGATGCTTGGTGAAACTTAGTGTGTCTGGTTTATATTTAATATATTGTCTGGTGCAGAGCATGAAGCCTAGTGAGTTAATGTTTTTCAGTTTTTTGGGTGGTGGGGTGGGGGTGAAGACACCTTGTTAAAAGTTTTTCCCATGTACCAGTTTTACAGCAAAGTATCTCTGGGAATTTCAAAGCATCTCTCTGATCCTGCATTTATCTCAGGAATGCTGTGTCACAAATCAAAACTCTCCTCATATCTTAAGGATTATCAACTTTCCAGCCATAGCTGGAGAGTATACAGTAACAGCTATGTGAGTGAAACCTTGCTGAAAGACTGCCAGTTTGTGGGTTTTTGCAAACAACAAGGTGTGTGAGCTCGTTCCCATGCCAAAAATTACTCTTTTATCTTATACAAAGATCCAATCTGGTGATTAGTGGGTGCCAAGGATTTATCTTGATAAAAGTTCAAGGCCTGATCTGGCTCTTTCATTAAGCCAGGAGAGACACTGAATTAGCAGACTATTTGCAGCATTTGTCCTCTGTAACCTTTTAGGAACAAACACACACACACACACACACACACTTTTATTACTGTAAAGATGGTCTTTGATAAATAAGTTGATTCTGTATTAAACAAATTGAACCCATAAATTGAATGGTTAGTACTAAGAATAACATACAGTACTGTTTACATGTTCAGTCCTTTAAAACAAAAATAGGATATTACCCTATTAACTGTTGTGTGCAGTAAAACTTGTTTTTGAAGCATTCACTTATTCCAAGTAAGGTATTTTTGAAGTTTCATTTTTAAGGTAAGAATTAAAAGTGCATGGTAAAAGCATGTTTCGCCTTCAGAAACATTGTCGAACAAGTCTCTGTCAAATGCATAAACCTGTGACATGGATCTTCTGTGCATTTTGTCATGTAATGTAGGAGTGGAAAACATGAGATAAATTGAAATGATTATAACTATTCTTTTCCATCTACTTATGTTACACATGGCTTGTCAACAGTTTGACATGTTTCAAATATATCTTGACTTACTGCTATATGACACTGTTCTTTGGAAGTTTGAAGCCAAATGTTTTGCTAACTCTTTTTAAATGAGTAGGCAAAAATCAAGGAAAATATCCATTTTCTTCAAAACTCAGCAGCTGCACTAATTTTCTATAATCTGTGACTGATCTTTCACTTTTAGACCAACTTTATCTGAAACTGTCCAATCAGAGGAACATTCTGTGTCCTGTATGAGCACCCATGTACATGTTCTGGGCATCTATCGGGTGGTAAGAAAACTTGCAATATCTGAAAGAACTGTTCAGAGGGAAGTAAAAGGTCAAAATGAGGGGTTCTTTAAATGTTACCCCAGTCTGGTCCAGAGTCTAACCATAAAGATCTTTTCCATCTTACTGGACATTTTGTTTCTAGATTTCTGTAGTACCCTCTGGATAGCTGAGGGACTTGTTCATAAGATGCACATGTCATGTTACATCAGATCCTTGGGGTAATGGATGCTTGCCCTGAGAATCCCCTTCCCCTTCATTTGTCAGTAGGATGGAGGAGTGCCCTTTACACGCTTCCTCATTTCATCATTAGTTCTTCAGAGTTGTTTCCCCCCCCCCCATCCTCACGGTTATATGCTTTGATGATAGAAGAAGAGAAGTTTTTATCTTTGCATTCTCTTCTCAGTGTCTCTCTTCGCTTAAACATGTTTGTGTTTGTTTTCATTGGTGTCATTAGGCTCTCTTCTCTGTTTCCCATGTAGCAAAGTAAAATGAATGTATCCGGTTGGGCTGACTCACTAGTAAGTGTGTTCAAGGTACAGATCTAATCATCTTGCTCCATAACTTAGCAGAATTGGTTATTACTTATTTATTAAATTTTATATATTAAAATATTTGTATCCTGCTTTATATCCGTGTGCCAAATTCAAAAATAACCCCCCCCAAACGTCAAAGCAAGAAAGAAAATACAAAAATAAATTTTTAAAAATACAAGTAACCCGGGGAGTGGGGGAAGGGTGCCACTTACCTGTGTGTCCTGTTCCTGGCCGGAAGTGTCCAGAATGGACCTCCTCTCATCGCGGGAGAGGAACAGGACACCTTTCAGACCACCCTGATTCCATGATAGAAATGGAACAGGGTCGTCATTAACAACTTCTTCCTGTGATTAAAATATCACAGGGAGAAAACAGAACAGCCACGTAGAGGGTACGGAATCGGGTGACATCGTCTGAAAGAAAAATCTTTCAGCAGCCCTGTTCCGTGCCTGCAACAGAACAAATAGGTGGTGTGAAAATCTCCTATTTGATTTATATCTTGCCTTTCTCCCAATATGGGTCCCTAAGCTGCTTACAGAATGGCTAAAACAGGACATGGTACAAAAGTTTTTTAAAAATTAAACAATCAAATTGAAATATTAATATAAAAACAATTAAAACACATCAAATGCATATTACAAAAAAAGCAGCACACACATTGCACATCCATCTACCCCAACCAATTAAGCCAGCTTGAATGAAGGCCAGCTTGAATAGAAAGGTATTTGCTTACTGGTGAAAAGAGAATGTGAACTGGGCTGAGGGCAATTAATTTTGCTTACAAGGTACTTGCAGGGGGAGGGAAAATCACTTTTCCCATCCATCATCATTGAAATATCTTTAGATATAGTTTCTCTAACAAGCACAATGTATACTTAGAAGTCCCTCCATGTAAACAATGTAGGTTACTCTGAAGTCAGTGTGCATGAAGTCAGGAAGGTGGGGAGAAGGGGCGAATCGTGGGTTTGGCTGCGCAGCCTCTGCATGCCCCTCCTGCGCTCCCTTCCAGGAGAGAGCGCAGGAGGGGGATCCGCAGGCTGTGCGGCCAAACGGGGCACGTTCGCCCCTTCTCCCCACCTTCCAGGAAGGTGGGGAGAAGGGGCGAATCACGGGTTTGGCCGCGCAGCCTCTGCATGCCCCTCCTGCGCTCCCTTCCAGGAGAGAGCGCAGGAGGGGGATCCGGAGGCTGTGCGGCCAAACCGGGCACGTTCGCCCCTTCTCCCCACCTTCCAGGAAAGTGGGGAGAGGGGGAGAATCGCGGGTTTGCCTCGGCCGCTGCAGAAGCGATCCAGCGGCGGCTGCGGCAAACCGCAATGTTCGCCCCCCTCCTCTTTCTTCCGTTGCTCCCCAAAGGGGGAGAAGGCAGAGGAGGGGGGCGAATGATCTTCAAAACACTTTGCTTCACCCCCCTGCCCCATTTCCTGCCTCTTCGCTCCGTTTGCGAAGAGGCAGGAGATAGGCAGGTGGGCGAAGCAAAGTGTATCCGGCGTATAGGACGACTGTCAATTTTGGAGGGCACTTTTGAGTGCTCAAAAGTCGTCTTATACGCCGGAATATACGGTACATGTCTCATCATTCCTGAGGAGGCTCAGTTACATAAGAGACTTAATGGTCCAATTTTGCCAGATCATTGGGGGAAGGGGCTCAGCCCTCCCTGCCTAGTCTTGGGACCCCCTCCCCCCCATTCTGGTGTCCATGAGGATTTCCTACCTAGGAGCAGCTACTGGTATGGCTCCACGTATTTCCCCTAATCTAATTCCTATTCGACCCCTCCCCATCTCTCAGCTCCCATTTTTCTGTTCACTCTGGAACTGTCGTTCTGCAGTC
Organism: Gambelia wislizenii; assembly: GCA_030847615.1. Taxonomy (NCBI): domain Eukaryota; kingdom Metazoa; phylum Chordata; class Lepidosauria; order Squamata; family Crotaphytidae; genus Gambelia; species Gambelia wislizenii. Next base: position 64,255,871 of record JAUMIR010000005.1, on the reverse strand, counting down.
TCAAAAGTGACTGCAATCCATGATCTTTTTTTTCCCCAGTTCATTTCACTTCCTTGCTCTAACTGAAACCTGGCTCCCGGCCGACAACACTGCTATCTCTGCTGCCCTTTCTTTTAGTGGTCTCTCACTCCCACACTAGCCGCCCTGAGGGTCGAGGAGGTGGGGTCGGTATCTTACTGTTCAAATCTTGGCAGTTTCAAGTTCTTTCCTTCCCTCCTAGTTCTTGTTTCTCCTCATTTGAATTTCATTCCATCAGACTCTTTTTTCCTTTGCAACTTTGGGTTGCAGTCATCTATCACCCTCCTGGTTCTGCTACTCAATTCCTGTCAGACTTTGAGTCTTGGCTGACAGTTTTTCTATCTGATGCAGTACCTACATTGATTTTAGGCGACTTTAACATCCACCTGGACGACCCCAGTAATCCTTCAGCATCTCGTTTTAGTTCTCTTCTAGCTTCTTTTGGCCTTCAACCTCATTCTACGTCTTCAACCCATTCTCTCGGTCACTGCCTTGATTTAGTTCTGGCTGCAAAGTGCGTCATTTCCAACTACTTGGCATCTGATTTTCCATTATCTGATAATCATTTAATTTCTTTTACCTATACCCCACCTCCTCGTCATACTGCTCAACGCCATTTTCGCGATCTTCAGTCTATTAACTGTGATCTTCTTAGTCAGTCTTTGGATTCTTCCCTCTCTTCCCTCTCTCTGGGGGACTCTGCTGATTCGGCGATGTCTTTATTTAACTCCACTCTTTCTTCAATTCTTGACAGTTTTGCCCCTGCTTCTGTTCGTGTGTCCTCCTCTACGAATAGGCCTCAGCCCTGGCTTACTCCCATAGTTAGGTTCCTCTGGTCGTGCTCTTGAGCGGCCGAACGTCTTTGGAAAAGTCCAGGGAGCGTGCCGATTTTATTCATTATAAGTTCGTTCTTTTATCTTTCACATCCGCCTTGTCCATGGCAAAACATGACTACTTTAAATCATTGATCTGCACCAACGAGAGGTGCCCGCAGCAGCCGTTTTCCTGCTTCAACTCAACACCTTGCTAAAACCTTCCTTGCTAAAAGAAGGAAGCTCCAGAACTAGAAGAATGGTTAGGGAAAATATTAGAGATGAAAGACAATGATAAATTGACAAGAATAATAAATAAAAGAAATGCGGATGAAACAAACAAAGAATGGAAAGGCATAGATGAATAGCTGGTTAAACGTGGGTACTTATAAGAAGTTACTACAGACCGGAATGAATTAGAAAATAAAAATAAAAATAAGAGGGCAGGAGAAACTTCAATTGTAGTTAAATAATATAAGCTGATATGTAAATGGACAAATTACAAGGAAAAAAAATCAAATATGGTTAATATAAGAACATAGATATTACAGATAAGGGTTGAGTATGGAGTATAAAGAAATATAAGACGAAGGTTCTTTAGAAGCAAAGAAATGGGAGGAAAAGAACAAATATAGAAAATCCTTGGCTTTATAACACTAAGGAAGTCGAAGGAGGGGGGAAGTAAAGAAATGGAAATGGAAGTTTAAAAAGTAATACATCGGAAGGATAATGGAATTACGGTTATTTTCCTGATGAGTCAGTAATGGTCTTACGGTTAGCTTTAAGTTGATAATGTGACTTAATAAAAATTAAGTAACTAAAAATCTGTTTAGATGCATTTAACTAATCGCCTTAACATTTTGTAAATAATTTATGTATTCGAATCGAAACATTGTATAGAAGACTGTTTAAAGCTTGAATAAATATATATGGCCAAAAAACCCCTCCCCCCATTTCTTCATTATTTTCCCCTACCAACTTTGCTAATTACTTTATCACTAAGATCAGTACTATTAGATCTGAAACAGTTCTTCCTAACTTGTCTTCCCCCATTAATCTTTTGGAACCGTAGACTAATCAATTCTTTGTGTTTCCTCCTGTTTCTCTGGATGAACATTCTACCTTGCTGCACTCTTCCAAACCTACAACTTGTTCTCTTGATCCAATTCCCCCTCGTCTCTTCATCCCTATAGCCCCCTCCTTCCTTCCTTCACTTCTTTCTATCTTTAATCTTTCTCTTTCTACTGGTTCTTTCCCCTCTGACTTTAAACATGCTCTTGTTTCCCCTATTTTGAAAATTTTTTCTCTTGACCTCTCTTCTTTGTCTAGTTATCGCCTGATCTGTCTTCTCCCTTTTCTTTCTAAGGTTTTGGAACGGGTCGTTTATTCCTGTTGCCTTGAGTTTCTTGAAGCCAACTCCATCCTCGGTCCTTTTCAGTCTGGTTTCTACCCATGGCATTCCACTGAGACGGCCCTCACAAAGATTTCTAATGATCTTTTACGGGCCAAGGCAAATGGTCTCTATTCTGTGCTTATTCTCCTCGATTTATCTGCGGCATTTGACACCGTGGATCACTGTCTTTTAGTTGATATACTTTCTGACATTGGGTTCTTGAACTCAGTTCTTAACTGGTTTAAATCGTATCTGTCAGACAGATCTTTTGCAGTGGTCACCGGTGGTCAGATCTCTTCCCCTGTACCCTTATCCGTTGGAGCTTCAGACATTCTGGAGCTAAGCTATCCTAAGACTATTATAGCCATAAAACAATCTGATATAGTGGTTGTACCTTTATTATTATTAATATCAGCACATTTTGGCTTGTCCTGTAGTGAAGAAACAGGAATATTTTTGTTTGGTTTCTTTGCTAACGTCAATTCAGCCAGAAAGACAATAGCCTTAGTTTGGCCCTTATTGGAGAATTTAGCTGAATCATTTCTGAACAGCAGGAAGAACTTTTCAGGAACCTTAGGGAGCAGCAGTATCATCCTAGCTAGTAATTTTGTATATTTTTAATAAACAGATGCTACAAATGTATGGAGGGAGGAAAAAAATTAGGTGCATATCTGGGAGACCCAGAATATGTTCAGGTCAATGACAGGACCAATCACTCTTGTCTCTCCTTGTCATATTAGTTATTCTATATTGTACTGTTGTTTCAGTAGTGCTAGTCATTGGTCTTTTAACTTGATATTGCTTAGGAAAGTGTTAGATGCTGAAGAACTTTCAGCATGAGTTTCTGTCCCAATGGTGTAAAATGGTTGCTCACAATCTTGCTACTCCTCCATCAGCATTTTAATTTTGGAGCGATTACACAAAGCCATCTGTGGTGTTCTGTGAAAAAATGAGTTTCACTGCGTGACTCTCCATTCTTATTTAGTATGTTAATAAAAACTAGATAAATTTAGGGACTTTCCCATTTAAGATCTAATTCTGATACAAAACTTCAGTATGACAAAAATGGGTTCTTTCTTTAGATATTCTTATAAAGCCCTTTAGTGATTTGTCCAAAGTTGTTTTTCAAAAGCAGTTATCAGCTCTGAATATACGGTGTAATTTAATGTTGTGTGATAATCTAGCTCAGAGATTAGTGAGTTCTGTTATATAGCTGCAGCTAGCTTTGTTTTGAAGATGGAAATAAATGTTCTTTAAAACCAGAGGGATTTTTTTTGTTGATTGAATATTTTCAAAGTTTTTAAATGAGGGTCACCATAATCTTTTTGTCTCCAGAAGGCAATCTGTGATCATTCAGGAGTAAATAATAGTGATTATAGCCACTAGAATAACATTAGCCCAAAAATGGAAAACAGTAAACCCACCCACGATATATGAATGGATTTTTAAAAAAACCAGGAAATGTTAGAATTAGATATGCAGTTCTTCCATATTCATGGATTTGACATTCACGGATTTAAGTATTCACAGTTTGAAAATATTCTTCAAAAAATAATAATCCAAAAAGCAAACCTTGATTTTGCCATCTTATTATAAGGAACACCATTTTGCTATCCCATTGCATATAATGGGACTTGAGTATTCACGGATTTGGGTATTCATGGGGGGTCCTGGAACCAAACTCCAGTGAATGTGAAGGGACAACTGTACAGTACTTACAGCCAAAATACATAATGTTCCAACAGAGAAAACTTTAGAAAAATGGCTACCGGTACGAAAACTCTGGGGAAAAAAGGGGATGGGCTATGATATACAAAACTTGTTACTATCATGACCAGAAACGTTATTTTAACAACATTTTAGAAAATGAGGAAAGAACTTAGGAAAAGGAGTAATGTAAAAAAAATAATAATTAAAAACGAAGGCGTAACTTGGTAAATTTCATTTTTTTAAACAAATTTTATTTATACATACAACTTAACAGACACATATTACAGTGATTCCCTCCACCGAGGGACTTCCCTTTACATTCATCCCTCTTTCCAAAATACCATTGTTTCCAACTCAGGTTTGCTTCCTCTCCCCTTCATTAATACAAATTCTAAGAATTTACTCTATTTTTCACCAAAAACATTCTTATTTAGCCCTCCTTTTTTTTTCTTTAACCATATTTGTTAATTTCTCATTTATAGCTACGTTCCATACTTCATTATACCATTCTTCTATTTGGTATTCACCTTGTGTTTTATTTATTTATTTATTTATTTATACCCCGCTCTTCAGCCACAAGGCTATCAGAACAGCTTACAAATTGTTTTAAGCAATAGCTATTTACACATCTAACTGCATTAAACAGTATCCAATGTGTGTTAGCTAATTGGCCCCACAAGCTGGGTACTCAATTTACCGACCTACGAAAGGATGGAAGGCTGAGTGAACCTTGGAGCCAGCTGGAATCGAACTTGCGACGTGGTGGCTTGCAGTACTGGCATTTAACCACTGCGCCACCAGGGCTCCATTTCTTTGCTATTATTAACCTTACTGCTGTCAGCAGTTTTGTTAATAAATCCTTAACAATTTGAGATTCTTGTATTTTTTCACAATATGATAATAATGCTATTTCAAGGCATAAAGTTATATTTATCTCCAGTATCTCACTTATTTCCTTCATTACTATTTTCCAAAATCTCTGCACATATTTGCAATTCCACCACGTATGAATATATGTTCCCAATTCTTGGCATCCCCTCCAACACTGTGCTGAGTACTTTTTATCTATTTGATTCAATCCTGCTGGGGTTAAATACCATCTCCATATCATCTTTTAGTAATTTTCTTTTATTCTTACTGATAATGTTTTCAAATGTTGCATATTCCATATTTTTTCCCACTTGGATTTGTCTATTACAGTTGCTACATCTGTTTCCCAAACATCTTTAAGATAATCTTGTACTTCTTCATTCTCCATTAACATTTTATATATTTTACTTGTAATACCTTTTATATTAACTTTCTCTTGAGTAGCTTTTATAATCAATTCCTTAAATTTTGTATTTTTTCTACAACTTCCCTCCTTTAACCATTTTTGTCCATCGTTCTAACTATATCAATTTAAACCATGTGAATCCTTGCTCTTTTAAGATTTTTTCCATATAATTCTTATTTTTCATTTCCCCCATCCATTCCTTCAACCTTATTATTTCTTGTCCTCCTAATTTTGCTTCCACTTCATTTCTTAAATTTGCTGGGAAACCTTCCAACAATATTACTGGCGTTAATGGATATATTCCTGGAACTAATACTTTTTTGTATTTAATCCATATATCTAGTATATTTTTTAAGGAAACTTGGTAAATTTCATAGGTAACAAAGTCAATAACATAGAGTATAAGCTAAATTTACCCCAAAAGTGTTAAACAATAAGGAAGTCATAGGAAGCTATGGAAAAATGTATTTTTTAGTTAGACTGATGAGCCTACTAGATAACTTCTATATTTTGTTTTGTTATGATTGAGTGCATGAGTGAACAAATGAAATTTAAAGATTACAGATAACTATAGAATTTTTGATTGAAGATTGAAGAGATGTGAAGGAAAAAGTGTAAAGTATGGTTTGACATTATTTATTATTTGTCTTTGATGGAAATAAAAAATAGTAATTTAAAAAAATAAAAGGAGTAAATAATAGGTCCTCGCCATAATGCTATCCTGCACTTTAGCATAATTAGGATTAGCACAGCTCTAAACTTAAGGCTATGATATATTTTGGTGGCTATTTCTATTGTTTGTGACATTAGTTTAGCTCAGTGTTTCTCAACCAGGGTTCCTTGGAACCCTAGGGTTCCCCAAGAGGTTGCTAGGGGTTCCTCAAGAGATTGTGATTATGTGGGAAAAGCAATAGCAGTATATAGATTAATGTTTATGCAGGGGTTTCCTGAGACCTGAAAATTATTTCAAGGGTTCCTCCAGGATAAAAAGGTTGAGAAAGGCTGGGCTAATGTTTTGCATATTTTAAAATGTTACCCTTAAATATACAGTATCCCCATATCCATGCGGAATATATTCCTGTACTTACTGTGGAAACATGAAACTGTGGATAGTAGCGAACCCTATTGAAATGAATGCCTTCCGGCCGAAGCATACCATAGAGTTGCACTGGAGGACCATGAGATTCCTAGAGAGAACAGGTCTATAAGCATGTTTAAGGTCCTCCAGAGCAACTGTCTGGTCAACCTATGGCTAATGCAAACCATAGAAGACCTAGGAAGTGCCTAGAGAGAACATATTTGTTTGGATATGGGTGCTTTATATATGAGAGTTGTACTGTATGCACATCTAGAAGCATATATATATATATATATATATATATGGCACTCTCATTGAAGATGGGGTGGCAGATGGACAGACGGAGAGAGGGAGGCCGTGCTGGGCCGTGCTGGGCTGGGCTGGGGGTCCGGGAGCTGAGCGGGATACGGCAGGGATGATGGGGCAGCAGTCACGTTGGGTGCTACATGCGCCTCCCAGCCAGCACTGCCAAGGGGGAGGAGGAGGCCTGGGGAGGGGGAGGCTGACCAAAGCTGCAGTGGGGGCAGGAGAGCCACCATTAGCCTCACTGCCATGCTCCCCCGCCTGCCTGCCCGCCTGCCTGGTGCATTGTGAGCGAGTGCCGCAGCAAGTGGATGGTGGGTTGGCTGGTGCTTTCGATGCCCCCCTTCCTCCGCAGAACTGCAATTGGATCCGCAAATACACAAAACCATGAAAGGCAAATATGTGAATGGGAAGGGGCGACTGTACAGTCACATCTTGGATTGCTTGAAGAATTTGTTTGTGATGTACAAACTGCTGGCCTTGCAAAATTCAACCAGTTGTTCTCCTGCTTCATTTCTTGATTTCAGGCCAAATTTTCCTGAAATCCTAAAAGTTTCCTACTTTTATATTCCAATCTCCCAGGATTAACAACAAGTCTTGTTTTGATCTGCGATCTGTTTCCTCCTGGACTCCAGCACAGAATCTTTCAATTTCTTCTTCTTCTGCCTATGTAGTTGGACCATAAAATTGGATTATGGTTATACTGAAAGGTTTTTCCTGTAGTGTTATTGATATTATTTGGTCAGACTTTGCATTATATCCTTTAGCTGGACTGACTATGTGACAGATATTGTTGTCCTTGAGCAAGCAGGGATCACCAGTATTGAGGCCATGATATTGAGAACGCAGCTGTGCTGGGCAGGGCATGTTTCTAGGATGGAGGACCATCGCCTCCCAAAAATACTACTCTGCGGTGAACTCGCCACAGGTCAGCGTAAGAGGGGTGCTCCAAAAAAGCGATACAAAGACTCCCTGAAACAACATCTCAGGCTCGGCCAAATTGATCACCAACAGTGGTCCGCCCTGGCCTCACATCGGGAGGCATGGAGACACACTATCCACAATGCTGCAGCCTTATTTGAGAACTCACGCCGAACAAGTCTTGAAGAGAAACGACAATGCAGAAAGAATCACAACCCAAAAACATCACCCAAGGAGACCTTCTGCTGTGCTTTCTGCAACTGGACTTGTTTATCTCGGATTGGCCTTTTTAGTCATCAGCGCACTTGCAGAAATTACAATGTCTAGCTTCTCCTGATTCATACTTCTCCCATCCCATGTTCCTATAACATAGAATCATAGAATCATAGAATTGTAGAGTTGGAAGAGACCACGAGGGCCATCCAGTCCAACCCCCTGCCACGCAGGAAATCTTGATCAAAGCATCCCCAACAGATGGCCATCCAGCCTCTGTTTAAAGACCTCCAAGGAAGGAGACCCCACCATGCTCCGAGGGAGGGTGTTCCACTACCGAACAGCTCTTACTGTCAAAAAGTTCCTCCTAATGTTGAGGTGGAATCTCTGTTCCTGGAGCTTGCATCCATTGCTCCGTGTTCCAGTCTCTGGAGCAGCAGAAAACAAGCCTGCTCCATCCTCAGTGTGTCATCCCTTCAAATACTTAAACAGGGCTATCATATCGCCTCTTAACCGTCTTTTTTCCAGGCTAAACATACCCAGCTCCCTAAGTTTCTCCTCATAAGGCATGGTTTCCCAACCTTTCACCATTTTAGTTGCCCTTCTCTGGACATGCTCCAATTTGTCCATATCGTTTTTGAATTGTGGTGCCCAGAACTGGACACAGTATTCTAGGTGAGGCCTGACCAAGGCAGAATAGAGTGGCACTATGACTTCCCTTGATCTAGACACTATACTTCTATTGATACAGCCCAAAATCTCATTGGCCTTTTTAGCTGCTGCATCACACTGTTGACTCATGTTCAACTTGCGGTCTACTAGGACTCCTAGATCCCTTTCGTATGTAGTCTAGTTCAGCCAGGTCTCTCCCATCCTATATCTATGCATTTCATTTTTCCGCCCTAAGTGCAGTACTTTACATTTCTCCGTATTGAATTTCATTTTGTTAGCTTTGGCCCAGCTCTCCAGTCTATCCAGGTCATTCTGAATTTTGATCTTGTCCTCTAGGGTATTAACTACTCCTTCTAATTTGGTGTCATCTGCAAATTTGATAAGTATGCCCCTAATTCCCTCATCCAAGTCATTGATAAAGATGTTGAATAGCACTGGGCCCAGGACAGAACCCTGTGGCACCCCTGTGCACATGTTGTGCAGCATAGGACTTTCCTTTCACCTCTGAACATGTCAACAACTAAACGTCACATTCGGAACGACTTAAATCAGTCTGAATCTAATCCAAAGAATTCAAGGCAGCCGTCCTTCATTGATACTGGATTCAATTAGGAAAGACTGCTGATGGCATATTCTGTGTACTAGGTGATCATATCTGGTTACAGCTATTACTTGGTATCCAGGATCACATTTAGGTTATCCTGCCTTTCAACAAGTGTGACTCCATCAAAACGAAGTCAATTCACGCTTCCAGGATTATATTACCAAAAGACATTAAGATACTTGGATTATCTAAATCCAGTGTAAGTTTTAGTTGTAGTCCAGCAGATAGTGGGTTATTAGCACCAGTTTAGAACATATGATCCAAAACAAAATAACAGCATTAGGCAGTAGAGTTGCTTGAAATCCCCATTCGAAATCTCTAATCATTTGCCCCAAGGGGTTCCTGTAAACAGGTAAAAGAATATATCATGTGAGACCTCATAGGATAGTTCCCATGTGACAAGAAAATTGCCTTTGGGGTTGCCTGTTAGATACAATCAGTGCCACTGTAAAGTAATAATTGAGATACTCATCAGTTATCTGTCAATACTGAAATAATCAAATAACCAGAAGCTGCTGGGAACCAACAGGATCTACCTCCCCTCTTCAATTGCAAGTGCACATTATCCACCATCATCATAATTCTGTCTCAGAAGTACATCCTGCTCTAAAACCAAATTGAAATAAATAGAAAAAAATTAACTTACGCACCAGGACATACCCACCATCTATTATTTATTTATTTATTTATTTATACCCCGCTCTTCAGCCACAAAGCTATCTACATATGTACCTGTCAGTCTTCATTTCTAGACATGAAGAAAATATTCTTATTTTTTGTATTCTTATTCGATCATTCTTAATTATTGCCTTGGCCATTTCAAATTAAATTAAAGCATTATTTCCAAGTATTCAAATATTGAATTAGGTTAGGTATGATCCCAGTCTTATGGGCACAGTTTATTTTAAACCACAGTACCTTTTCTTGAATACTTGTATTTAGTAGCAAAAGCAAAGTTCATATATAGTGGGCCCTTGGTATCTGCTGGGGTTTGGTTCCAGGACCCCTGGTGGATACCAAAATCTGTGGATGCTTAAGTGCCGTTATATACAATGGCATAGAAAAATCATGTCCCTTATATAAAATGGCAAAATCAGGGTATTCTTTTCAGAATTTTCAAATATTTTCAAACTGTGGTTTGTTGAATCTGTGCTTGCAGAATCTGTGGATATTGAGTGTCAACTGTACTCAACATATCCTTTCTACTGTAATGTTGCAGTGTGATTATATATGTACATATAAGAACAGTTTGTGGTTTAAACATAGGCTCTTGCCTTGTGGCTCAGGTAGCTGTGTGCTTCCATATTTTAATATCGTATATAGTTGACATTAGCAATCACCCTTATAATGATGTAGTACACTCTGCAACACTGTGGTGAGTATCTGTTCTTAGTGTTCACAATCGTTATTCAGGAATATGGTTTAGTGTTATAATAACCACTAAGCCTTAAAATGTGAGCAAACCAAGAAAAAAGCTCCTTTTAAGTTAAAATTGATAAAGCTTTGGAAAGTTTTAATATTATCTTACTTGAGTTTGGAGCCAGTTTTAACATGTTATTTAGAAACTGAGTACTTTAATGCTGTTAAGGGAATACTTTAAACCTGTACATACACTACTGTCAACAGAAGATGTGATTAAATAAATTGAACGTTGAAGACTTTTGGCTTATAGTTAACACTAGGTAATTAAAAGGAAGCACTGCTTTGGGAGCTCACAATATATCAGCTGCACTCTTTAGCTCATTAACTGGGGTTTTGCATGTTTATGGAGGTAACTTGCAATTAAAAGTGTCTTTAGTGTATGTTTAACTGGGCCTTTTAGGTATTCAGAATAAAGCTTTACTGTTTAATTGAAATTAGTTGTCATAATGATACCTTAGTAATGATAAGTTGTTTTTTTCCTGATGCCTAAAACATTCAGCTCTATGTTAAATAATCATATGTATATTAATATGTGAGCTATATCATTTTAGGTAAAACAATTTTCTAACAATAAGTTACTTAAGAACTGAAGCTTATAACTTTACACTGTTAGACTTGTCCAGTTCACCCTAATTTTGAACTTAAAGCCCTAGTTCAGGTAAACTCTTCAAGCTTGGAATATTATTGTCTCCCATGGTGACTTACCATTTATTTGGATCAATTAATTTGGATCAATAATGTTGGTATAGATATGTTGGTTTTCTGAACAATAGTCTATCAAAAGCTAAAATTGGTGTATGAACTATTAAACCTAAATAGAAATCGCTGCAAAAATCAGAAAACTGCATGCTTTTAGAAGATACAGTTGGCAATTCTTAAACTAAAACATGTTTCATGTGTTTTCCCCCATCATAGGAGTGTAGTTGTGGCACCAAAGAAGTCAGTGGCTTCATCTACAGCTGCAGTTAACATGCCCACAAATGCTGTCAGTGTGGTGTCTTCTTTGGATTCTGCCCAAGCTCCAGATGTAACCGGAGGATCTCCTGGTAAGAGAAACAGAGACAAGTTGTGCAAAATAAAATGGCAAAGAAAAACACTATCATTCATATTTACAGTTCACTATAGCTAGTTGCTCACTACCTTCCACTGGAGAAGCTAAGCTTGGGATGCTTTAGATGAGAAAAAAGCATCATGTTTCTGCATTCAATTTCCTTGCAATGTCTAAATTGACTGTAAGATCAGCCACTCTTCCAGAGGAAGTAGATGCCTTCATTTGGAGTATATTCACCCAATATTGTCTTGCATGAGATTAGAACACATGAGACATTTCCTTAATTTACACAGTTGACATAATGTCAGCAAAAATTCTTGTGTGTGGGGTGGAGGGAGAGGTTCAAGTTCTTGGTCTAGAACCAGCTTGAACATCTCCCCTACAGGAATCACTTTTTTTGGAACACTCCATGAGCCACACACACACACACACACACACATTTGTTTATGCTTTCTAGTTTTCTTCAAGTAGGTAACAAGAAAAAACATTCTGGGGCTCCAAACACATTTGTGGCCCTGCTGAATGAACAAACCTGGAGTTCATTCAAACTTTATGAAAGAAAATGCAGAATCCCATGTAGCTAGCAATTCTTTCTTCAGTGAAAATCATAGATAATGAAGCAAAAAGCTGGAATAGAAATTAATTTAATCATTTTCAGTTTGTGACAAATGATTTGGGTCTAAGTAGAAGAGGAATGACTACAAAATATGGGATTGGAGCCTTAAGTTATTAGCTTAAATAGCAAAAGTGATTGCAAATAGCTTGGCCATTTGCTACTTTCTGCTCTTTTATGTTGTGTTCAGTTTTCCTCAGTTATGGAAGTATGGCCATAGTATAGCATGTAGAAGTGGTTTTTTCTAGAAGTCATCTTCCTAACTGGAGATGCCACATATTGTGACCCTAGGAACCTTGCCCTTTGCCCCAGTGCTGCTCTCGCCACTGAACCATAGGGCTTCCTCAGTAAATGTACACAAGAATCACATTTTAGACTTTGAACAGTAGTTCCTATAGTCTTCACAGAATTATATATATTGATAGCACAGATTGATGCTGTGAATGATGCCACTGCAGATGATGGTTATGGAACCCCCACTCCAGCTAGGTCTGTGTTCCAGTTCTGGGAAGAAGGAACCAATTCCCAAAAATAAATGAGAAATAACATGAATTCAAGAGTACCATGGCACCATAAACACTAACAAATTTATATTTATATTTTAACATGTATTCATTTATATATTTATAATAAATGTCTTAGTCTCTAACATGCCCCAGGACTCTTTATTGATTTGATATTATAGACTAACATGGTCTCACATTTGTAATTGAAATACGGTGGCACTCCCGCATCTACTGATTCACCATCCGCTGATTCAGTTATCCACAGATGGCGACAGCAGGAGGGGCTGGATGGGGGAGGGAGGGGAGGAGGAGGGATCTCGCTTCTCTTCTCCCTTTGCTCCTGGGATCACTCCCCAGGTTCGCTCCTGGGGCAGAAATGGCAACGCGGGGGTGAAGGGAGGGAAGAAAAGATCTGCCTCCCTCCTCACTTTGCCCCTGGGATCACTGGCCAGGATTGCTCCCGGGGTGGAAATGGCGATGCAGGGGCGAAGGGAAGGGAGGAGAGATCTGCCTTCCCCCTACCTTTGCCCCCGGGATCACTGCCCAGGATTGCTACTGGGGTCAAAATGGCAACCTGGGGGGGGCAAATGGAGGAGAGATCTCACCTCCTGCTTCCGTTTGTCCCTGGGATTGCTGCCCAGGATTGTTCCTGGGGAAATGGTGGCGGGCATTCGTTATTATCCATGAATTTCATTATCCGTGGGGGGCTCTGGAACCAGTCTCCCACAAATACGGGGGTCCTACTGTAGTTGTCAGGAAAACTTGAAACAGCAGGTCATTATCACGGATTACAGGAGTAGCTATATGTCAGTTTACCCCATTTTGTTAAACATTATTGATGAGCAATAGTTAAAAACTATTGATGACAGTAGAACAGAATAGCAGCTCCTTTTATAAAAGCATTTTAAAAAGAAGCTTCAGAATGTTGTTTGGATATCAGTAGTCACATTACAAAATACAGTCAGCCCTTCTTATCCACTAAACAGGGCTTTTATATATATATATATATATATATATATATATATATATCTAAATTCCAAAAAGCAAACCTTGCTATTCACCATTTTATATAAGGGATGCCATTTTAATGTGCCATTGTATATAATGGGACTTGAACATCCACAGATTTTGGTATCTACAGGGGTCCTGGAACCAAACCCCAGCGGATAGCAAGGGCCCACTGTAGTCAGTAGCTGCCTCTGGTAGGGCCATGTGAAGTCGCATTTCTCAATTTTGACTTTTAGCCATTTTACTTGGTATTGCCAATTTACAACAATTCTCTAGCATCGCAGGAAGACATTTCAGCAATGCTGGATATTTAAACAGAACCGTCTGTGTGCAGGGCAGGTGCTTTGCCACCAAGCTATTACATTCCTTCATTGCTTGCTTATGCAACCATATTCTAATGGCAATCACAGTAGCAATGGATGTCTTCTCCAAAGAAAAATAGCTCAAAATAAAAAGCATCCAGTGATGGAGAGGTAAAATATCTCCACAACAGATGTGCAAGCTGAAGCGGAGATGGAATGTTGTTGTTCTTGCTGCGTGCCTTCAAGTAATTTCTGACTTACGGCAACCCAAAGGCAAACCTATCAAGGGGTTTTCTTGGCAAGATCTGTTCAGAAGGGGTGTGCCTTTACTTTCATCTGAGGCGAAGAGAATCTGACTTCCCCAAGGTCACCCTGTGGGTTTCCATGGCTGAGTAGAAATTGGTTGGATTGTACCTTACAAGAGGGGATTCGTGGAACATACTCCCTCGGAGCGTGGTGGGGTCTCCTTCCTTGGAGGTCTTTAAACATAGGCTGCATGGCCATCTGTCAGGGATGCTTTGACTGTGTATTCCTGCATGGCAGGGAGTTGGACTGGATGGCCCTTGTGGTCTCTTCCAACTCTACAATTCTGTGATTAATTCTATGATTCAAAGCCTGGTCTCCAGAGTTGTAGTCCTGCACTCAAACCACAAGACCATGCTAGCTCAAGGGAAATGTAGAAAATATTTAATAACATAATTTTTATGGCAAGCAGAGTCAATAGTGTGCCTGTGGAGCTAGGCTGGAATGTAATGATTTTTCCACAATGTTGATGGAAGAATTGGCAGACAGTTACAGATGTCTCAATGGTGTTCTTGATTGCTTACTTGGCTTTTGCAGCAAAATAATGGTGAGCCATTCTCAGTTCTCTTTCTCTCTCAAAACACAATATAGTATAGTTTAACAAAATCTGACATTATGCAGCATGCAAAAGTTTACTTTAGAGTTAAAAATCCTGTAGATTTCCTTGTTTAAACATTTCATTTTAGAATCCTTGTTGGTCCAGTGACTGAACTGATTCATTACTTAACTGGATGTTACTTTAAAAAAATCCTTTGTTTCTGAACCTGGACTTTGTTAGGGAAGAGGGAATAAAACCTGTTTTCTAGTAGCTACAGTCTTGTCATTAAAGTGCACAGTAGGTATCACTTTCTTTGCATATGTACATTCAAAGACATCCAAGTGTTTTGGGAGAAGCACTTCCTTTTAAGGACAGTTTATTACTAGAGACATTATTTGTTTAGACCCTTGGGGACCTTGAATAAACAATAAGCTTTCACTAGAAGGGTGCTAGACAGATGATCTATTTGCATTTTCTTTTATGTCCTTGCGAATGTCTGTAAAACTGTCAGTTTGAAGGAGCCAGTTTATCAGTGAAAGGATAAGAGAGATAAGTCACTTTGGTTCCACATGTTTGAAGTAGCTACTGCACTTACTTGCATGTGTGCTTTAGATGAAAACATGCTTCCAAAAGTCTCTTCCCCCACCCAAATGTACAAAAGCCATTCCTTTCATGAAAACTCAGTTGAAATCTGTACCTCATGCATTTATCTGGAGCATTCACATGAAATAGTGCTCTCAAATCACTTAAAGAGTAGTATGTACTGGTAACTGGCATTTTATGCTTTGACTGGTTTTAAGCTATTTAGGCTTGGTGGAAAGAAATGCAATTTTTTAGATTATGGTTTCTGGAGAGGCTGAGATGATCAGTATTTTTCCCTATCAGTATTTTTATCTTTGGGAATATTTTGTGTGTACAGTTGAAAATGTTACATCAATGGTGAAACCTTAGGCAGTCTGTTCAGCAGTGACCCATCATTTGAAACAATAAAATATTTTCACAGAAAATTCATGTTTGTGTATTTGCAAGGCATTTCCCTCATATTAAACTCAATATTTTTGTCATTCCTATATATTTAAAGCAGACTGTTTTTTTAAAAAAATACTTATTTGATTTATTTATATCCTGCCACGATAAGACTTTAGATGCCTTACAACACAGATTAAAATAGAATATAACTAAAATAAATTTAATAGTAAATACAGTTTAATGACTATCATAGCAGAACTGAATCAAAAACAATTTAGATCGTGTAAAACATTAAAGATGGAAAAAAAGATTGAAAGAATGTCAACTCCCCCTTTTAAAAAGTTCCACAGCAACCAACTAATGTCCAAATGCTTGTCTGTACAGTTAGCCCTCCATATCAACGGATTTTGTATCCACGGATTCAACCATCCATGGCTTGAAAATATTTTAAAAAAAATAATAATAATCCCGAAAGCAAACCTTGATTTTGCCATTTTATAGAAGGGACATCATTTTACTACACCATTGCATATAATGGGACTCGAGCATGGATTTTGCTATCCAGGGGGGCCCTAGAACCAAATTCCAGTGGTTTCCAAGGGCCCACTGTATAAAAAGGTCTCTGCCCACTGGCAGAAGGAAAGCAGAGAAGGGGCCAATCTAACCTCCCATGGGAGGCCATTACACAGACTGGGAGTGGTCATTGAGAAGACCCGCTCTTGTGTCTTCACCAAACATGCCTGTTATGGAGATGGATCTGAGAGAAAGCTTTGCTCCAAAACCTGAGCCTCAAAGCTCAAGCAGGGTCATTTGGAGAGCTATACTCTTTCATATAGTCTGGACCCAAGCCATATACAGCTTTATAGGCCATAAACAACACTTTAAGATGTGCCCAATAGCCAGTGAAGATGTTGTAGCAGGGGAGCCCACTGCAGTTTGAACATTTTCCAAATCCAGACCCACATAGAGACTAAAGCTGTCTCTGTCCTGTAAGCAGGCCAGGAGCCAGATTGAAATGAATCTCAATAATTCATCTCATCCAGGAACTCCTAGAGATGGGAGGCAAGTACAAACCCTAGAATAGGTTGTTGGACATTTGCTAGTAATTAATCAGTATGGCAGGATTCAGGGATAACTTCTTCAGTAAAAACCTTATCAGTGCCTCTTTTAGACAGAATAGAGCCCTCTGTTGCTGTTACAAGGCATTGACTTTGACTTGGTTGAAATCCAAGAAGGGCAAGCAAATAGAAGTCATGTGATGGCTCCCAAGGATCTTGCCCACACCCTCAGCACAAATTGAAATATATTTGATAACAAGGGACAAGGAGAGGCAAGTTATATCACTGGACCTGGCCAATTACAGCAGCCAAATCAGAGCAGATCAGAGCAATCTTGTCTGCAGCATGTGTTCTCTTCTTGTGGGACAAAATATAAGAAGACCTAAACTGTTTAGACCCAAGGCTTTCCAGACTTTTTGAAATCAAGGGTTAGTTTGGGGCAGTCAGTATCCTATGTTTATCTTTTCTCCCATAGTGATAGAATGGTTTCTCCATTCTGTATTTCCTGCTGCCTCTTTTAGTTCTAGTGGCTGCTCCATTCTTGACATCCTCTCTGCACGTTCCTTACTAGTGACTGGACAGTTTAAAAAACAGAAAACTGATTCTGCTTTGGCAAGCAGAAATAACTTCCTCACCTAGAGATCAGAAAGACTGGTTCTTACCACCCATGAAGTAATTTCCACAAGGGGTGTCACACCCCTTAGCAGCAATTCAGTAGCAGGCCTGGGGCCTCACCCAGTCAGCTTTATCCCCCCTCTTCTTGGGGCAGGACAGGTAGAAAGGGGTTAACTTGCCAGCAGCTGATCCAGTACCTGGGGGCTTGGACATGAATGGGGAAGAAGGTCTGGCTGGCAGCCAGACATACATAAGGAGAGAGATAGCAGGAACAGGCAACAGCAAGTGTTCTGCCTTCCTGGGTGGTAGTGGTACTCCTCCTTGTCCCACAGGTGCTGGTTAAAATATTCCTAGGCAACCAGTGCTTGAGATGATTAGTATTCAAGACACAATCATTGGAGGTTATCACTAAGATATAGTGTTTAATGTATCTGGCCAGGGGCTTCAGTTAGAGATGGAACCACTGTTTGGGCTCTCTTCTCCTTTCTCTGAGGCATTAGCTTGAAAAATTGTTATACTGCTGCTTATATTCTGCTGATTCTGCATGGGAAATTTGACTTGAAACAGCATATGCTACAATAAAAAACCCCTTCATTTTAACTGGAAGTGTGCCAAATTTTGTAGCGTAAACTGAGTTCTCCATCTAGTTAGAGTAACCCAAAACCCTGTTGCTTTCTCTGAATGTCCAAAATCAGGACCTGATATCTCAAATAAACTTAATATAGTCCCTTTAGATTTATAGTTTGCCTCATCCTAGAAGGTCAGGGTTGGGAACAACTTAAAAGCAAGAAAACCAATGAAAACATATTTCAGGGCTTGTTTGGTTTCTGAACTCTGTGATAGCAGTTGTGTCTGTCTTTCTCAAATATAAAAATGTCTTAAAATAAATGTAAAATTTTTGACTTGGCTGCCAGAATTCAAGCCAAGGCTGTATATTGATTGTTTCAGGTTTTATTTTTTCACATGTTAGAATTCACATAAATGAATGCACTCCGTGTTGTCTGTTCCCACCCCCGCACCCCGCCTTCTAAGTCCTTGATGCAGGAATCATTTTGTGATGTACAGATCTTCTCAATAAATACTGAAAAACTGGAAGGAAGGAAGTGAAATATATTAAGAAAAATGTGAAAATTAATAGTGATTGTTTTGCTCACATGTGCACATTGGGCAGTTAATAAATGATAGCTTGAAATTCAAACACCCACTAGTCTTACCTGTATCATTTGCATATACAGACAGAGACATAGCTCACTATAACAGAACATATGCTTTGTGTGTAAGCAATCCCATGTTTCAATTTGTGGCATCTCCAGATAAAAGCATCTTGGATAGTCAGACTGGTAAATATCTTTGCCAGTGGCTATGAAAAACTCCTATCACTCAGAGTAGACAATACTGAACAAGATGGATCAATGGTCTGACATGGTTTAGAGCAGCTTCATATGTTCACGTGCTATGTAAATTATTAACAAAAGTAATTTTGCAGGCAGTGGATCATCGAATTCAAGATTACCATCTGTTCCTACAGTTTCTTCTGTGCCTGAGGATTCTGCTTCAAACATGAGGTATTTTTTTTAAAACAATGTGACTTTTTTGAACTGGGGTTATCACTTTCCTATTTATTTAAGTAATTATGGGATTCACTTTACACTTCTGACTGGATTGTGCTCTTTCTTCTGAGGTCAGTAGGAAGTTTTAGATTTCTATCACTACTACTGTAACATAAATAAAAAATTAAACACAGTAGCCACCGGCTTAGGCACTCTCATTGATGCATTTTGTACACTGCATTTTTTTTCTCTTTGCAGAATTTTAGATTCTCTCTTTAAACTTGTTCTTCTCTTAGTATTACAGAGAGGCTTGAGCATGCTTTGGAAAAGGCTGCCCCTCTTCTGAGGGAGATATTTGTGGATTTTGCTCCTTTTCTTTCTCGTACGCTTTTGGGTAGCCATGGGCAAGAGCTACTGATAGAAGGTACAAGTAAGTTTCCCTTTTTAATGCTTTCTAAAGTTAAGATTTTTAATTTTAAAATGAGCCCCTCCTCCCCACAAAGTTTGACATTGGAGGCTGACATCAGTATTTTTGTTACTTTTTAGCTAAAGCGAATAATTTAATGTTCAGAACATATGAGAACAAGTCTATAGACCTAGTGTTAGGAGTACTATTATAATTATTGGTATTGCTTTTCCATTGCTATGGTGAGGTTCCATAGAGCCCCTTGCATGCTTCAGGTGCTTCCATGTAATATAGAGTGGTTGAACCTGCTCCAGATGTTCCTGCCATATCAGATATTGCTTTAGACAGTCTCAGCCTTTCATGGACTGCAAGGTGACAAGAGAGAGGGTTGAAAACCCATTGTATATTCAGTGCCACTAATGGTTGGTCCTTTCTTAGTCACTTAAATACTTTAGAGCCATGTAGTGAGCCACTCTCTAATTCTATTTTTCTTTCTCTCTTTTTTCATATAATTTCTTCACTTCTCCCCCACCCTCCTGCCCTCTTAGAGGCTGCTATAATTCTACTATCAAAGATGTGCCAATCATAGTTTCATTGCCTTCATATGGCCCTTCTGGATGCAGAGGGTCCTTTTGTATTCACCAGTTTCACTGAATAGCCCTTTGGACTCCAAAGGGGCTGTACTCTTCACTGTTTCAGACTGGGATGCCCTTTTCACCATTCAAGACATGTTAGAGCCCCTGTGATATAGGAAGGGGAATCAGCTTACTAATGGGTGGCACCAGACAACTTAATTCACAAGTACTTTCATTTTTAATGTTTCTTAGACTTATAATCTAATATCCTATTTATGGGATTGGCCAAGAGTAAGATGCTTCATTCAGAGGTAATGTTTAACAATAATTTTAGTTCAGTGGTGGAACAAAAGGTCTTCTAGCATCTGATGAGATTGTTTTTGTTCTGATCTGTTAAACAGGACAAATATATTTATCATAGCTTGTCAAGCAGCAGAATGTCTGGCTGGTCTAGATGCCCTGTTAGTTCTGAGGCTACCAGTTGTATCAAGGTGAACTTAAGTTTTAGTACAGTTTTGATACCAAATAGTTAAGAGCAGTCTCACTTGACTATTTTACAGAATGAAAGAATGAGGGGAAAACTCAGTGCCAGAGTTCAGGAGAAGCAGTTTATAGAGCAGAAAAACATGAAAGTGGAAGGCATTTTCTAGAGAAACAGGAGAGCAGGAAACACACAGTATCATTGAACATCTGAGACTGATTTAGAGAGAGAGACTTGGCTTACAACAAAGTGGGCAGATGGTGGTCTTTTGCAGAGCAGAACTCAAGTAGATCCTTAGGAGGCAGAAATGATTTGTGAACTAGACAATCAGGTTTAAAAGGTTTGTACCTCCTCAATGATTTAAAATAATAATAATATTATTATTTAAGGTCTGTATTCCTTTTTCCTTACCAGTTTTGATGTAAAATATAGATATCCAGTTTCTGTTTTTCCCCTAGTAACTTATACTGTGCATCAAAATTAGACTTCCATACGACTATAATGAGTAGCACTGGCTTTTGCCATGTATTTATAGGAACAATGGCCACATTATTCAGGCATTCTAAAACTCAGGAAAGGGGGAGAGAGAACATGGTAACCCGAACCACTCCATTACAGTGTTCAAATCATGTTGCAATTCTTTATATAACCAGGAGGTTCTCCCTTTCAGAAAGTCACTCTTAATGTATGGGTTATTGTGCTCCGCCTCTCCATGTGTTTACTCGGTTCTGGAACACTTGACTAGCACTCATTTGTTCGAAGGGAGAGTGCCTCAAGGCAACTGGAGGTCCACTAAAAAAAGCCTAGATAACAGGGGAAATGTCTGGGTCCTGAATAAAAGTATACTGTATATTCCGGCATATAAGACGACCTTTGGACCCCGAAAAATATCCTCCAAAATCGGGAGTCGTCTTATACGCCGGATACACTTTGCTTCACCCAACGTCCAATCTCCTGCCTCTTCGCTCCCTTTGCAAACGGAGTGAAGAGGCAGGAGATTGGGCGGGGGGGGGGTGAGGCAAAGTGTTTACCGGTTCATTCACCCCCGTCTTCTGCCTTCTCCCCCATTGTGGAGCAACCGAAGACAGAGGAGGGGGCGAATCTTGCGGTTTGCACCAGCTGCCGCCCATTCACTCCCTCTTCATTCCCTTCCAAAGAGAATGAAGATGGAGGGAAGGGGGGGCAGATGAGGCAAACCAGGTATTTTTGCCCCTTTCATCCACCTTCCTAGAAGGTGGAAGAAAGGGGCGAATCCCGCGGTTTGCAACAGCCACCCCCACTTCCCCCCATCTTCATTCCCTTCCAAAGGGAATGAAGATGGAGGGAAAGGGGGGCAGACGAAGCAAACCGGGTATTTTTGCCCCTTTCTTCCATCTTCTTGGAAGGTGGAAGAAAGGGGCGAATCCTGCGGTTTGCAATGGCCACCCCCACTTCCCCCATCTTCATTCCCTTCTAAAGAGAATGAAGATGGAGGGAAGGGGGGGCGGATGAGGCAAACCAGGTATTTTTGCCCCTTTCATCCACCTTCCTAGAAGGTGGAAGAAAGGGACGAATCCCGCGGTTTGCAACAGCCGCCCCTGCTTCCCCCCATCTTCATTCCCTTCCAAAGGGAATGAAGATGGAGGGAAGGGGGGGCAGATGAAGCAAGCCGGGTATTTTTGCCCCTTTCTTCCACCTTCCTGGAAGGTGGAAGAAAGGGGCGAATCCTGCGGTTTGCAATGGCCTCCCCCACTTCCCTCCATTTTCATTCCCTTCCAAAGGGAATGAAGACAGAGGGAAGTGGGGGTGGATGAGGCAAACTGGGTATTTTCACCCCTTTCATCCACCTTCCTGGTGAATGAAAGGGGTGAATCCTGTGGTTTGCAATGGCAACTGTCCATTCCCTCTGTCTTCATTCCCTTCCAAAGGGAATGAAGACAGAGGGAAGGGGGGTGGATGAGGCAAACCGGGTATTTTCGCCCTTTCTTCCACCTTCAAGTTAAGTTTGACTGGAAGTTGGAAGAGAGGGGCGAATGCTACGGTTTGCCTTGGTGGCTGCCCATTCCCTCAGTCTTCCTTCCCTTCACAAAGGGAACGAAGACGGATGGAATGGGCAGTGGCCGAGGCAAACTCGGTTCATTCGGCCCCCTCCTCTGCCTTCACCCCCTTTGGGGAGCAACTGAAGGTGGAAGAGAGGGGCGAATGTAGCGGCTGGCTGGCTGGGAGAGCCCTGCCAGCTGATCCTGTTTGCTTTCCCAACTCACGAGGAGATCCTCATGAGTTGGGAAACAAAGAGGATCAGCTGGCAAGGCTCTCCCAGCCAGCTAGCCAGCCAGCCAAATTGGGGGGTGGTCTTATAAGGCGAATATATGCCAAACTCTATATTATTTCTTGAAAATTTGGGGGGGGGCCTCTTATATGCCCAGTCGTTTTATACGCCGGAATATACGGTTTATACGCCGGAATATATGGTATTTCACTCTGATGCACTTAGCATAACAGGAGCAAATGAGCAAATGTCTGGGTCCTGAATAAAAGTATATTTCACTCTGATGCACTTTAGCATAGTTGTTTTGAAAACAAACCTATTGATGTACCTTTCTGTATATGACGCTGATTGAAAGAATCATACAGTATACCTGGAGTTTCAAGGAAGAGTTTGGTAGCAAAATCTGGTTATAAAGATGATTCCATCATCTTTTCTGTTCATTGGGCATTTCATATAATAGAATAGTCATTATTTAACTAAAAGGAATACAGAAATCGGTTGTGAAAAAGAGTAGAAGCAGGGAGCCATTTTGAAGAAACAACTTTTATAAAAGCCTGTGAATGTTAATAAGTTTGATCATTTTGAAAGAAGAATGCTAATTTTTTTGTATGTATTTTATTTTGTAATCATTTATGTTGCCCTGGATGTGTCAGCTATAAGATGACTCATAAAGTGATTTTTTTTAAAAAAAGTATTTTCTAGATTGCACATACATTTAAAATTTCTGAAACTGTGTTAACTACATATTATATTTTGCTATCATATACATTTCAACAATTATTTTTAACATTTGGTAGCAAATTTTACATCCATCACCTTCTAAAAATGATTTAATAAAGTATATCCCAGTAAGATGGTAAAACAGATGCATACACAGATTATGTTGCATTGCACTTGGAGTCATCAGATTCTGTGCAGTGTTTTTAGGCATGGTGGCCATAGAGAAGTTGAATTATTATAATTCTCTAGGAGAAGTAAAATGTCTGCTTAAAGTTTCATCTATACTGCCCAAAGATTGTTGTAATCCACTAAATTTCTAATTTGGCTTGTTTTGTAAGTTTCCTTGTTTTATTATTGATTCGAAAGAGAAGCAACCCTCCCCAACAAAAAACCCCCCAGTTCTTCACATGCTGAAGCTTAGTGAAAAGAACCTCCACTATCCTAGGCCATGAAAACACCTTTTACTATTATAATAGGGAAATAGCATGAAGTGTGAATTGCTAGTAATAACCAAATTAGTTCATAAACCAATCACAAATGTATAGGTTACAGCTTGCACTCCCCTCCCCCCAAGGTTTAGGTGAGGGTCAAGGGTCAAAGTACTAATAAGAGTGTTTGGGATGTCTGCTGCCATGAAACAAAATGGAAACTTGATTGATAGCTGGAGGGCTGAAGGGAGAGAGCTCAATGGAGAAAGCAAAGGTCATAGAGCCATTTCCCTTCTCTGCATATATAATGATCAATCCACTCTAAGGTGAAGAAATGTAAGTACTATAAATCAATATACCATATGCTATGTAAGCTTTTATTAACTTGAAACACAAATATTTATGTAATGTCAGTTAAATAGCTCTAGGGCATCTTTTTATATCAGAATTCTTCATGGCAGTGATAAAAATGGTGCCTGCTTTTAGGACATTTTATACTGATGCATTTGGATGCTAAAGTACAGTAAGGCCTTATAATTTCTTGTTTTGTTAATCTACTTCATAATAATAGTACTAACCAAACAAAATATCAGAATATGTGCTTTTTCAGCAAATACCAAAAGGCAGTAAATGTATGAATGGCAGAATAAATACATGAGATCACTAAGTTCCTTTTCCCCCTTTTTAGGTCTTGTGTGCATGAAATCTAGCAGTTCTGTTGTGGAGTTGGTTATGCTGCTTTGCTCTCAGGTAAGGTACAGCTGGCTTGAAATCAAGTTGGCAATGACAAAAAAGGGCAGGGGAGCTTTATGATCTATTGCAGTGCTGTTCATAGCAGAAGTTGTTTACCTTTTTGGATGCAACCTTAGTCTTAACTTGGAAGATGCTACCTAGCATATAGCATAGCATAGCAATAGCAATAATATCTTATATTTCTATACCACATATCAGTGTAAATCACTCCCTAAGTGGTTTACAGTTTGTTAGCTAATTGCTTCCAACAAGTTTGGTACTCATTTTACCGATCTTGGAAGGATGGAAGACTGAGTCAACCTAAAGCCCTGTAGGATTGAACTCACGGTGTTGTGGCTGCAATACTGGCATTTAACCACTCTGAGCCCAGGGCTCCTACTTATACTTTCCCCCAGATCTCCCCTCCACATATGTATCTTTTCTCATCACCTTGTATAGTTGCCCCTGCCATGACTTTCTTCATTAAGAGAAAAATCCAAACAAAAAATAGTGGCCATGTTGGTGCTGGTGCAACCTACTTGAGAGTCTTCTATCAGCTTAAGATGAATGCTTTTCAGCAGACTCCCTGAACTTGAAATCGTCCTGATATGTTGGAATACATCTCTGATCATCCCTAGCCAATGATCATGCCGGCTAAGAGTGATTTCAGTTGCAGTCTACTGGTTGAGGATGAATTTCAGTTGTAATCCAACAGATCTAAATAGCACCAAGCTAGGGAAGGATGGTTGGTATTGGGAGTGGGAGTCATGTGGATATCTAGATGTTGTTGGCCCTCAAATCACAGGACTCCTATCCAGAATAGCCAGTGGTGAGAATGTTGGGAGTTGCATTGCATCAACATCTGGAGGGCTCATGATTACCACTTCTTGCATAGAAGGAGTTACATTGCATGCAATCAGCTAAGGTAAATATTCTAAAATTCTTAGATTTTCCTTGTTTTTTCCCCTGGGCTGTGAGGAAATCAGAATTTTAGAATATGAAGTCAAAGGCTTTCACGTTTCACCTGCATCTGTGGCTGGCATCTTCAGAGAATGGTTGGGTAGGAGTGTGTGTAGAGTTTATATACTGTGAAGCCCTGTTGGGGAGTATATGTAAATTTGTGTATTTGAATGGTTAGTTTCTGGGTTTAGATACGCAAGGAGGATTAGTGTCTGTTTGGCTAATGGTTGGTTGATGGCCCATTAGCCAACCATTAGCCAAACAGACACTAATCCTTCTTGCATATCTAAACCCAGAAACTAACCATTCAAATACACAAATTTACATATACTCCCCAACAGGGCTTCACAGTATATAAACTCTACACACACTCCTACCCAACCATTCTCTGAAGATGCCAGCCACAGATGCAGGTGAAACGTCAGAAGTAAACTCTTCCAGAACATGGCCTCACAGCCCAGAAAAAAACCAAGGAGAATCTATGGATGACAGCTGTGAAAGCCTTTTACTTCACATTCTAAAATTCTGATTTCCTTTTAATAATATTTTAATTATATTTAGTAGATAAATTAATCTACTAGAGATTCTGACATGGACATAGTATCACAGTGTTACAACAACATATAACTATTGTATACAGCCTTATTTACACATATAATAGGCCTACTGCAGTAAATATGACTTATCTTAGTTGTGACTCAAGCCCACTTAATTTTAGTGAATCTTCTCTGAGCATGATGACATATGGATTAAGCCCAATGTAGTTAATGAGGCTTAATCCCTTTTTATCCTTAACCAAGTCTATAAATATCTGGTGCTCCTTACCAATTGTCCTTGACATATCCACATTGTTTAAGGAGAAAGAGTAAACCGCAATTGCCAGCTATTTGCATTGTTTTCTGATCTGTGAAATGTGAAATGTCTGCTGCTCTGGAAACAGTGTTTCACATCACTGTGATTAACAGAAAATCTAATCTGAAAAATTAGAGTTGTCAACAAATACTAGTATGTAGTAGATCATATAAGCATACTTTACTCATCTCCTATTTTTCTCCATTGTAATTATATAGGAGGCTTCTGTTGAGTTTTTCGTTTTGGCCTTTTAAAAATGATACCTTCCTGGTAGTAAATTCCCCTACTTAAAACTTTAAAATAGCCTTTTTTAATGGGAAGGTTATTGGTCTAGAGGTCAAGGGTTTTGACCCATTTCAAAACCTTTGACCTTCATTTAAAGCCCTTATGGTTTACTTGCCTGACGAATAAGGATAATGCAAAATTAATGTTTTTTTTACATCGATTTATTCGTTTTAGTGCCTATATTGCCAAATGTATTTAGACTGTGCTGATGGACATTTCATGAATACAAATGAAAGAATCATAGAAGGTGTGAAAAATCAATAACCTGCATTGACAATAAAGTGCAATAAAAACAATTACTTCTGGAGATTACACCTAATGGATTTTTACAATGAACTAGTGAAGAGCAGTTATGGTTGTAGCTTATTATTCAGTGTTGTGGTCAGGACAATGTTAACAGTATTTCTGCTTCTTCTCAAAATACATACAAGCTTGTTAGCATCTACTAATAAATGTACTAAATAACTAGAGTTTATGGTTAATGACAGTTATTTTCTAATATAGCATTTTTAATATTTCTGTTGTCAGAGGAAATGCAAATACGCCAGATGAAATGTAGTTAAAGCCTTCTTTTAAACATTAGCTCTCAATATGTGAAAATTGCTTGAATTAAAATTATGTACTTTGGTAATGTTTGGTAAGTTTTTTAAAAAAATTGGCTTTAAAAAAGGAAAACCAAGTACAAATTGAGAGTTGCTCTTGTTGGAACTCTTCATGCTGGACATTGTAGGTGCTGATGTGATCTAAAACAGTAAATGACATGCTCTAATGTGCCTATTTGTCATACATGTCACAGTGCTGTGTAATGGAAATCTAATCAAATATAGAAAATGGTGGTAGATTGGCTGAGCTAGTAGCAATGAAGTTCATTCTTTTATATATAAAAAAAAACAGTTGAACGAAACCAATATAGTAAACAGAACTCATAACATTGTTTCAGAGTAGCTATGTAGTTGTGTAAGAAGTGTACCTGAAATTAGCTCCAGATGTATAAAGATCTGATCTAGGGTGATAATTACATTTTTCACTCTGAATTTTCCTAATTCAAAGAGGTCAGCATGGCAATCACAGGAGTGATTTATTTTCTTAAGAGGTAAACTGTCTGTTCCTACATGAAAGCTTGAGAGATATGAAATTGAATTTGAGCTCGACATTGTATAGATACTGGGAGGAGATGTGGCTGAGTTTGATTGATTTTTTTCTTTTTGTGGGACCAGGATGGGGTGGGAAGTGAAGTGACCCTCTTGCCAAAATTTTAATTAATTTCAAAAAAAGAGATGGAGAGGATGGAGTGCCAAAGATCGAAAGATCAGGTCAAAAACTAGTTTTTAATCACATAAATAACATAGTATAGTTACAAGTAAGCATCTGTACATATGATTTAGAACTTTACAAATTTGTTAGACATGATGTTAAATTATAGCACTGCTTGATTAATTTCTTTCATGGTACATACCTAATCATTAAAAATTACTCGCTTACAATATTCTTTACTCACATATGTTATCCTTGCTTTACTGTTAGGTGGTATCTGAAGGATTATTTTTTTCAAATTGCCATAGTGCAAGTAAAAAAAATGTTTATTTCTTTAAAAAAAACTCTTGTGGAAGATTTTTCTTTAGTGTGCCAAAAATCTATTTAGAGAAGCTAGGTTGTGTTCTTGCACCAACTTTATTTACAATCTTCTTTAGCATGATGCTCCAAAGGGCTATGGCAGAGCTTGAAGAAGACGATGGCATCTATATACGTTACCGTACTGATGGTAGCTTGTTTGACTTAAGCCGTCTGAGGGCTCACACTAAGACGCTAAACTATCTAGTCCGTGAGCTGCGGGTCAGCGTAAGAGGGGTGCTCCAAAAAAGCGATACAAAGACTCCCTGAAACAACATCTCAGGCTTGGCCAAATTGATCACCAACAGTGGTCCGCCCTGGCCTCACATCGGGAGGCATGGAGACGCACAATCCACAATGCTGCAGCCTTATTTGAGAACTCACGCCGAACAAGTCTTGAAGAGAAATAACAACGCAGAAAGAATCATAACCCAAAAACATCACCCAAGGAGACCTTCTGCTGTGCTTTCTGCAACCGGACTTGTTTATCTCGGATTGACCTTTTTAGTCATCAGCGCGCTTGCAGAAAGCGCGGGATGAGTCCTTCCTGAATCTTTGTTTGCAAAGAACAGTCAGAGAGATTTTGCTGCCACCTATATGTAGCATCTTTGGAGAGTGTCTTCCTTCCCCTCAGCTGTGTGCAAATTGTGAAGTTGTTTACGATGGCATTGGTAACTCCACCTAGTACCCACCTGCATGTGCAAAAGTCTCCCAGAGTCTTAAAGCAGTTTTTAATTGACACCAAATTCTAAGACTGAATGTTTATCTTCATATAAATCTATAACAACATAAAGAAATTCTGCATTTCATATTAACTGAAAAGTGTTCCGGCTTATTTGACATTAATATCATTTTTGAAAGAATCAGCTTTGCATTCAAGGCCACTTTATAAAAGCATTGTGTTGCTCATCCTAATTCAGTCTGACATACATTCCAATAACACTACCTCCCCTACAGAGTTTAAAGCTAAATTTATGGCTGAGTATTGTGAAGTGCATCATTTAAAAATGGTTTCAACCCAAAACATCTAATAAATAAATAATGTGTATGGCTACTCAGTAGTAGACTTTCAAGACTAGAAATCATTCCATCGGATACTCAACAGTCCACTATCGTAGAGGGCTGTCAGATAAATCTTATAGTAGCTGCATTTATGTCCTGTAAATCACATGTTATTGTCTGAGCCTTCTGCCAGGTCATCTATTCTTTTCCCATTTATCAGAAATGCATACAGTGCACTGAAACTAGAAGCACCATCTAGTCTTGCCCAGCTTCCTGTCCAAGTAATTAAACCAGCCGAAAGAATGAAATGCACAGTCTGATGCTCTTCTTTAAATGCAACACATACAGAATATATGTAGAGCCGTTTATGTCATATGCTAGTATGCCATCCTTCTTTAATATATGGTCAAACCCTATTTAGAATTAAAAAAACCCCACAAAATATTGTAGGGTTGCATGTACAGATTCATCGGTGTGTAAATGAACAGTCCCTTGTGTATAATTATTTATTTATCAGATCGGTTAACTGAGCTGTGTCCTTGAATTAACTGGACAGAAGGTTATTAACAAGCAATATTTTGAAATACAGGTTGCACTAAAATAGTTGTCTGGAACATTTCATGTGCATTTGCATTTAAATCTTCTCCCCAAGTAAGAAATCAGGCAGCAGGTATGACACATCAAGAAAAAATTGTAAGATCCTTTTGACAACTTGACTGCCCATTCCCCAACATTATTGAGGCTGTTTTCAGAATACACTAAATAAAGCAATGAGTAGAATACATGCAGTTTGGGCCCCAATGAAACTTCTTTCTGTGTGAGCACTTGAGCTGTTTGCCAACAGCAGATCTGCACAGTGGGCTGATTATGGTTGATCACAGGCTGGCTAGGTAAGCACCTCTGGCCTTGGATGGTGCCTTTGGGCCCAATGGGAAAGGGGCCTTAGCTGAGCATGAAGAAGAGGGATTTGAGGAAGGGGTTCTTCTGCCACTCCCCTTTCTCCTTCTGTCCCTGCCTACCTGCCTGGCTCTCTGTGGGTTGGAAAGAGACTGCAGAGACCTGCTGCTGGGGACATACTGGTGGTCATGACCTCAGTGTTCACAGCAGCAAAGTAGGTGGCAGCAGGCATAAGGGGCAGGGGGAAAGCAAAGTGGCCATTTGGTGCAGAAGGGGGCCTGGCTTGGCTGGTTGTGGGAGGACTTCTCTCCTTTGATCCCACAGTCAGAAAAACAAAAAGATATGCAACATAGTCAGGCCTGGACCCCCTTCGGGACCACATAAAAAGACACAACTCTGCTTCAGCAGAATAGAAAACATGCAACAGGAGAGTTTTGAAAATCCATTTCATCTACTAAGACTGATTATCATGAAAGGATGCCTATTGGTGATAAAGGATCCGATTTTTCATTGTATCTTTGAATATAGAGCAGCAGATCTACTTTAATAAAATAGGGTTTTTTGGGTGCTGTCACAGCTTCCTATGACACTAACTATGACTAAATATAAATACACAATTGTCTTGGAGATGTAGCAGTAACAAAAGTGCTTTCTTAGGGCAAGATATTATTGAGCCAATGTACATATTGCCTAAGAAGTCACATTGCTACCGAGAGCCCAGATCTGTGGATAGTTTTCATGTGAGTTAGATGGACTTCAGCCACATCATGGGAATCATGGATGAGTGTAATCAGGGCAGCAAATATATTGCTATACAAACCTAATTTTACTTAGGCAATAATTATATATGATGTTAAAGACATGATTTACATTGTACAACAAAATAAAAAACCCACAAAACAATGAGCCAACTAAAATGCACACTGCATCATGCAAGCTTTTGAAGCTTTACTGGCTTTTTAATCAGACAAAGATGTTAAAAATCATACAGGAGAAGAAAAGTGATGATGTTAGAGTCACAGGCCAACATTTTGTCTCAGATGTTACTTCTGTTGTCAGTTAAGATGGGTCTGGAAGGATCTCAATGAAGGCAGAGGCCACTCCTCTTCTTAGCCATGTGGAGACTGGGGACAAAGGGCAATAAAAGACAGGTACTAAAATTTCAACCCCCATTAGCAACAGAAAAGTAACTTTCCTTATATCCAGGCTTCCCCTGTGGACTAGGAAAAAAGGGCAATAAAAAACAGGTACTCAGCCCTCGGTATCTGTGGGCTTCAGATCCACGGATTCAACCAACTATGGACTGGGGGGAAAATTCTAGAAAGTCCTGTGCATGGGGTTTCAGGGGAAGATGCTGAAGTTTCTATGGAATTGGACAAAGTTGGGAGGGTGGAAGTGGGGGCTGCCATCTGGCTAACGCTGCATTGACACTGCCATTTTATATAATGGGACTTGATCACCCAGGGATTTTGATGTCTGTGTGGAGTCCTGGAACTAATCCCCTGTGGATACGGAGGGCCAAGTGTAATAAAATTTCAGTTCCATTAGCAACACCATTGAAATCCACACTATTCCTGTGGGCAGCCAGAATCTCAAGGAAAGTTACTTTTTTGTTGCTAATGGAAGTTACTTTTCTGTTGCTTTGACTACTACTTGTCTCTGCTGCTACCTTTTGGGGAGATTGATTTCTACAGGCAAATCTTAATTCCAACTGGAGACAGAGGAGAAAAACCAGAGCATGTGTCATTCTTGTCATCTTCTCTCTTGTGTTACAAACAACTTCTTTACCAATTTGTAATTTCCTCTGGTAGACTGAGTCTATATATTGGATGAGGATACCTGGAAAACATAATAGGAGATTCTTCAGTAAAAGCTTTGTGTTCCTGCTCATGTTGCTGAAGAGCTTCTTTGAGAACATAGTCAACATAGTTCCTTTGGTTCAACATGGGACAATGGTTTCATCCAGTTACAGATACGTGATAGTTTCTAGGGTTCCTCATAGATCCTTCCATGGATTCCAGAAAGGCTGTGGGAAGTGAACACAAACATAACATTTAAGGCAGGTATGCCCAAGAGTATTCTTGATGAAATTCAAATTTACCTTTCCTTCCATGACTTAACTCTGAATACGACCGATTCTGCAAATTTCAGCCTATAGTGCCTAGTCCCAAAAGAGACATGTCTGAAAGACATGCGTCCAGAGGAAAGAGCCAAACCATAACAAATCTTGTTATGTCATTTAGCAAAGTGATCTGATATTTTTGGTAGTTGGGCCTGAGGAGTGCTCTGTTGATAGGGAAATCTTTCCTCTGTAGAATTAGGGAGGTAAGGAGGACTAACGGAGAGTTGGGACATGTCATTTTTAAAGTGACAGCCAGAGAGAGAGAGAGAGAGAATGGTGGTGGTGTTAAATCTGGTCTGTCCTTATGATTCCTGATTGTATGGGAAGCCTCTAAATAGAATCATAGAGTTGGAAGAGACCACAAGGGCCATCCAGTTCAACCCCTGCCATGCAGAAATACACATTTAAAACACTCCCAACAGATGGCTGTCCAGTCTCTAAAAACCTCCAAAGAAAGACTCCACTCTAAGGCAGCATGTTTCACTGTTGAACAGCTCTTATCATCAGGAAGTTCTTCCTAATATTTAAGTGGAATCTCTTTTCCTATAGTTTGAATCCATTGCTCCGGGTCCTAGTCTCTGAAGCAGCAGAAAGCAAGTTTGCTCCCTCTTCAATATGACGTCCTTTCAAATATTTAAACATGGCTATCATGTCCCCTCTTAACCGTCTCGTCTCCAGGCTAAACATGCCCAGCTCCCTAAGCTGCTCCTCATACAGCATGGCTTCCAGACCTTTCACTATTTTGGTTTACCTCCTCTGGACACGTTCCAGCTTCTCAATATCCTTCTTGAATCATGCATGAGTGGAAGCTACCCTGATCAAACTTTCTGTGTAAGGGGAGCGAGGGAACATCAAATGGAGAAGGGTGGGACTAATGTGCTCCCCTCATGACATGTTGCTTCTAAGATTTATTTATTTATTGGATTTATCTGCCTTTCTCCCAAGATGGGATTCAAGGCGGCAAAGAAAGAGACAGGCATCTTGTCCCACATGTATTTACTTGTAATAAAAGGGCTTTTTTGTATGTCTGTAGCAAAAGAAAGAACATAGAAGTGGTAGGACCACTGAGGGTAGAATGTGGTGAAATGCTAACAGCATGGAGAAAAGGCAGAACTACTCAACACCTTCTTTGCCTTGGTCTTCTCCCAAAAGGAGAACAGTGCTCAACCTGGAGAAAATGGAGCAGATGATGTAGTAGGAGAAATGCAGCATAGAATAGGTAAAGAGGTTGTTCAGGAACACCCGGCCAGTATAAATGAATTCAAGTCTCCAGGGCTAGATGAACTATATCCAAGGGTACTAAAAGAACTGGCAGAAGTAATCTCAGAACCACTGGCAATAATCTTTGAGAAATCTTGGAGAACAGGAGAGGTCCCAGCAGACTGGAAGAAGGCAAATATTGTCCCTATCTTTAAAAAGAAGAGAAAAGAAGACCCAAATAATTATCGCCCAGTCACCCTGACATCAATACTATATTAATATTCTAGAGCAGGTCATTAAATAGACAGCCTGTAAGCACTTAGAAAGGAATGCTGTGATTACTAAAAGTCAAAATGGGTTTTTGAAAAACAAGTCATGCCAGACTAATCTCTTTTTTTAAACAGAGTTACTTACTTGGTAGATGAATAGAATGCTGTGGATGTAGTGAATCTTGATTTCAGTAAGGCTTTGACAAAGTCCGCCATGATATTCTTGCAAAAAAAGTTACCCGTATATTCCGGCATATAAGATGACTGGGCACATAAGATGACCCCCCCCCCAATTTTTAAGCTAAAATATAGACTTTGCCCCCCCCCAGTCGAGCCAGCCACCTGGCTGGAAAGCCTGCCCCCCACCAACCAGCCAGCTCAGTGGCTGTAGATGATGGAATAGTCTGTGAAATTAAAGGACTGAGAACAGCTAAAAAAGCATGGGATACTTTGAAAAACCTCTGTGGTGGTCAATCTTTGGAAAGGAAGGTTTCATTAATAATGAAGTTGGTTAATATGAAGCTATCAAATCCCAAATTTTTGAATGAGCACATTAATGATTTTAAAGCCACATTGGCTGACTTGCAAACTCCTGGAGAGGAAATCCCCCAAACTATGCAAATGGAAATCTTCCTGGCAAGTTTACCAAAAATACAATCCCTAAATGGAGGGCAATTAACACTTCAAAGGCAAAGCAGTCATTCTCACAGCAGGGGGATGGATCTGCTGGGGAAACTGCCCAGGGAATTTACCACTTTAAAGACAAGGCAGTCATTCTCACAGCAGGGGAAAAGATCTGCTAGGCATATAAGACAACCCCCCACTTTTGAGGAGATTTTCAAGTGTTAAAAATCAGTTTTATATGCAGGAATATACAGTAGTAACATGTGGTCTAGACAATGTGACTGTTAGGTGGATTTGTAATTGGTTGGTGGGCTGAATCCAAAGGCTAGTCACCAATGGTTCCTCTTCATCCTGGAGAGAAGTAACCACCGGGGTGCCAAAGGGTTCTGTCTTGGGTCCAGTGCTATTCAACATCTTGATCAATGACTTGGATGGGGGAATAGAGGGCATGCTTATCATGTTTGCAGATGACACCAAATTAGGAGGGGTAGCTAATACCCCACAGGATAGGATCAGAATTCAAGATGACCTTAACAGATTAGAAATGTGGGCCAAAACTAACAAAATGAATTTCAACAGGGAGAAATGTAGGATACTACATTTGGGCAGTAAAAATGAAAAGCACAGATATAGGATGGGACACCTGGCTTGATGATAGTACATGCGAAAGAGATCTAGGAGTCTTAGTGGACTACAAACTGAACATGAGTCAGCAGTGTGACACGGCAGCTAAAAAAGCCAATGTGATTCTAGGCTGCTTCAATAGGAATATAGTGTCTAGATCAAGGGAAGTAATAGTGCCACTCTATTCTGCTTTTGTCAGATCTCACCTGGAATACTGTGTCTATTTCTGGGCACCACAATTCAGGAAGGATATGGACAAGCTGAAACGTGTCCAGAGGAGGGTGACCAAAATGGTGGAAGGTCTGGAAGCCATGCCTTATGAGGAGTGGCTCAGAAAGCTGGGTATGTTTAGCTTGGGAAAGAGAAGGTTCAGAGGGGACATGATAGCCATGTTTAAATATTTGAAGGGATGTCACATTGAGGATGGAGCAAACTTTTTTTTTGCTGCTCTAGAGACTAGGACACAGAGCAATGGGTTCAAACTACAGGAAAAGAGATTCCACCTAAACATTAGGAAGAACTTATTGGCAGTAAGAGCTATTCGGCAGTGGAATACACTGTCTTGTAGTGTGGTGGAGGCTCCTTTGGAGGTTTTTAAACAGAGGCTGGGTTGCCATCTGTCGGGAATGCTTTGATTGTGTATTCCTGCATGCAGGGGGTTGGACTGGATGGCCCTTGTGGTCTCTTCGAACTCTATGATTCTATGATTCGATGTACTACTCTTTCCATTTTAATGTATTTGTTCTACTCTTTAAATGATCTCAAAGTGAGAGTTGCTGTAGCTGAGAATAGTAGAAAGTTTGTTTTGCTCTTGAGTACATGTTCTGTATATTTTCCATCTGTCTTTTCCACTATGAATAAATAAGTCTCATTTTTTAGTTTAAAGTGCATTTTGTGCCATTATTTTAGAAATCCCTGTCTAACAGACATCTTTCTTGTGGGATTATTCTCAGTCCTGCCTACTAATGCCAAATTTATAAAGATCATAGCTGTTCTTTTCTGGCCTAGGGTGGGGGTATGACAAACAGGATGTGGTGGCAGTGGCACTACCTGAACAGACTTTGTGTATATTGATTATTGTTGATTAATTAATATTGAGTTATTGATAAATATTGGAGAGACTCCTAAATTGTAAGATGTAGTATACATCACACAACCTATTTTGTTCCATAAAACTCTGTAAAAATCACTGTGAAATCGGATACAATTTGTATGTCTGGATGAAGGCAGATGCAATATGAAAATGACATTCTTAGGAAATTCTCAAGGTGTGCTGTGAGTCCAGCTTCTGTTTAGTTTCCCCATTGAAATGACAGAGTCCCAATGATGGGGAAATGCTGCTTTAATACAGAGCTTGTCTAGACGTGATGGCATATCGCAAGTGGGTGTGCTTTTTTGCCTATTCACAATGACACTGTTTGTCTCCAACTTCCACCGTAACAGCATCTATTAGAATAGAGTGGCCACATGCTCTGATAAAGGGTGATAGAGCTAAAATGCGCAGCGATGTGAATTCAGACAGCCACATGTGTGAAAATGCACGTCTACAGGCATTTTCTAGGAAACGTCGGGGAAAACCACACATCCTTTTACTGAACAGTTTGTGGAGTTTTTACCCCCCCTCCTTCCAAATACTACAAATCTCATTTGGATCACATTGAGACACATCGTATTGTCTGGCAATTCTATGAGGAGTATTTTCATCGTCTGGACAATCCTAGAGTCCTCCTTTCCTGTTGTGTGTATGTTTGCCTCTGATTTATATTTATTTTAGTGACATGGATTAATAAAATTGCATTATTCTCATGTTTACAAATTTCATAGTTTTGCTAAGAGGGTCTTTTATTTTTAGCAAAGTCAGTTCAGCAGTTCGAAGTCAAAGCATCCCACTGCAGATGTTAAGAACTAGAGGCCATAATTTAGCTACGAAAGTAAGAGGTTCCCCCTCCCCACAAACTTTAAGGCATACTGTTGCTTCACCCGCACACTAGGACTTAAAAAAACCAACCATTTAAGGTGAATTTTGTGCTAAGAGAGTACACCCTGTGGTTTGGCAGTCTAGTCAGAAGGATGACACCATGCTGGTTTTCTAACTGAATCTTTGAACAATATTCTCATGGGTGGTAAATGTAAAACAAAGTAATATCAACTGGTACTTAATTCTGTGAACTCCCTGCTGATTGGGCTAGGCAGTGGGCTAGGCAGTGAAATAGAGCTCTTCCTGACAGGAAGTCAGCCTATAAGTGTGGAGACCCCTGAAAATAAAGTATGCTTTAATTTGAGAACCTGCTGTTTTACAGCTTTTCTGTTTAATTTGAAAGGTTAGCAGAAGGGGCTAGACTAAGGGAAGAAAGAGTGTAGGCTTAGTTTTGGCTGTAGAAAAGAAGAAAGTCTTAATGTATAGCACAGATTGTATGCCTTTTGCTGTAATTAGAAATATTGGAGCAGTGATTGCAAGTTATTTTGAGCAGATACCTAGTTTTGTACTGGGAAGGTGTGATTCTGACCCTGATCCTGTGATATGTAAAATCATTTATTGTATAAACTTTCCACATGGATAGCTAGATTTAAGAGGCACTTACAGAACACATTGGCCTATGTAGTATTAGTCTGCAAGTTGTGCCATAACCACTCCATTGCTAGTCTGGGGCACATTTGTGTTGGCCCGTTTATGCTGGCCACATGAGACACAATAAGTTATGTGTGCCTTTTAAACCAAACACTGACAGTGCAGGCTACTGTCATGTGCAAGTGTATTACGTGTAGCAGGCCTTACAAGTGAGAATAGTCACAACAGTTCACAACCATTCATTTCATGGCAGTACAATATTTGAACTGTCTTCACTAAATTAAAAAGTTGAATCTGATGGGGTGTTGTGTAAAAAGCCACTCTTCTGGTGCTTAGTGTGAATGATTTGGGTTAGCCAATGCTTGTTGTGGAGTGTAGTTTTCCAATTCATATTCATTTTTTGAATATGTAGAGTGCTATTGGTATGGGTATGCCATAATAGGCTGTATCTTGTGCCCCAAGAAAACATTGGCGAAGATGCAGAATTGTGGAAACATATTCAGAGGTAGGTGTGTTGGCCATGCAGCAAAATGTAAAACACAAAATTGTGGCATCTGATAGTCATCACTTCTAAGTATATGATCCCAAAATTAATTTGGGTTACAGTGACAGTTCCTGTTCTCAGGATTATTTATTTATTTGTCTCCTGCTTTCATCCCATTCTGGGACACGAGGCAGCTTACAAAAGTTAAAAAGATAAGAGCTGCAGATTTCCAGTCAAAGTTTAGGACAAGACACATGAAAGAATATAGTTTGGGGAGGAAAGAGTGAACAAAAGCAAATCTAAGTAACATTTCTTATAATGACTCCCTGGGATGAACCAGTTCAGGCAATCTGCTGGAATTGCTGTTTTTAGGTGACAATTGAGGGAAGGCCAAAGGCAATTTGTCTACCCTGCAGACCTGGTAATGTAGCCCTGTTTTTCTTCTCCCCCCTCAGTTCTGCAGTCTGCTGGAACTGTTGGATAGATGACAGTTGAACAGGACCATAAAGGCTGGTCTCTCAGCAGAGGCAATAAAATAGGGTTTCTTTTTTCTCTATCTGCTCTGCAGACTAAGAATTGTTTCCCTTGATTATTATCTAAAACCTGGAATACATTTGTCAAAGTGTTCCCTTCTGGGTCCATATGAATAACTGTGATCAATATTAAAAGTTTTTCATACGCATCAGTGTTTCACAGTTCTAACCCAATATTCATGATATTGGGTTTAATCACTCTTATGTGTTTACTGATGTGTCACCTCTGATGTCAATTTCTCCATCCACATGATCTGATGGTTTAGGTGTTTGATGTATTCTATAATTCTTACCCAAAGGTGAAGTATACAAGTATATGGTATCAGCCAAAGGTATTTAGACTGCTGTATAGAACTAATAGACATTTCCCCAAATCCTGAGGTGAATTAGATGTTGTGCCCACTATATGTTATATCAGTGGTTCTTAACCTGTGGTCTGTGAACTCCTAGGGGCTGCAATGTCCTCACAGGGGGTCCACGAAGAGTTGAAGGCTGCTCAACCCACTCCCTCCCTGCAGTGGAACAGCCATATGGCAGGGGCAAAGGCAAAGGCTGGCTGGCTTAGCCTGCACATTGCCATTCAATCACTCCAGCCACAAACTTGCAGGAAGAAGCAGGAGAAAAGTCTTTCCTCCCCCTCCAGTGCCTCTGAGGGAAGGTTTAATGGATGGTATAACTGTATTATTGTTCTTGTTGTTGTTGTTTTAAATCTTGAGTTAAGTCTTGGGGGACCGCAGCAACTAAAGATATTTAAAGGGGGTCCCTGGTAAAGAAAAGGTTAAGAGCCACTGTTATATGATTTATAAATACATTGGGTACTATATAGCTTTTCAGAAATCTCTTTGTACAGGAATGAATAATGTTAATATTTAAAACATATCAATTTTTCAGTACATGGCACTATGGCACTATGGAATTTATGATTTATTGAAGATAGACCATTACCTCATGCTTTCACTGTCTACAAAGTTTGTTGTGAAGTAAACTCTCCCTTAAGTAGTGGAATTAAATTCTCATTATAAAGAAATTTTAGGTATTTACTACACAACAATATAACACTAGTTTATAGGAAGCCTGCTCAGAGTGGAATACACTGAATGGTTAAACAGCAGGGGAGTCTTCTGCTTTTAGTTAAAAACTGCTGTTTCTGTATGGCATATTTACAACTTATTTAATTCTTAATGTAGTGTGCTGTGGGACTGAGCATGCAAAAAAAGAACAGAAAGAGCTCTGCTTTCTATGTCTAAGGCTATTACTTGCTGTACAATAATAAAGGCACTATTTTATTGGGTTAGTTGTAATTAACTTCAGCACTATGCATTTGTATAAATCATTCTCAATCTGTTTTCTTTGCATTTTCCTTTTTCTGAGTTAACATAGCTGTTTTCAAATGTTTTTCTAGAATGGGGTAAAGTTATAATCATTTTTCTAAGTGGAGTTTTAGAAATTAATGATTCTGATCATTGTTTCGTGTGCATCATCGTGTTCTAAATAAAATATTGGTAACTGCTCATTTTTAATATTAAAAATCTCAGCGTGTATGTTTAACAGATATTTTATCCGTTATCAGAATTAACAGTCTCTCTCCCCTATACATCATTTCCGCTAATACTGTTCTTATTCCTCCTTCCAACCACAAGTGTCATTGAATAGACTGAGAATTTCCATGATGTTTACTTTTTCCAGTGTTCCACTAAATCCTCACCTTCCCTTTTCTTACACACTGATCACAATGGGAGAATCCCACATAGATTGTTCTGTGGGTACAATAAGCATGGAGGACACAAACTGGATTATATCTTAATGTGCATATATGTATCTGGAGATATTTCTTTCTGGGCCTGCTTTCTGTGAAATAGAAGTGACCATAACAATGCTTTTTTTGTCTTTGTTGGCACAAATACTAACACTCTAATTTTAGTATCCTGTGAACGGATATGTGAATTCCCTTATATCTTCTGTCAATAGCATTGTGACAAAATTGCAATATTCATTTAAATATAATAAAATCAAAACATTGTTATGCTTACATTTAGACACATTCTGTAGTTTTAAAGTCTTATAAAAATAATTAGCTCTTATATACTTTTAATGGCAGCCTCGAAAGTTTTAGCCTGGAGCAGTCTCTAATGAACAGGCTCTTTTTTTTCCATTTGGGCTTTGAGATTTCCTGAAGACTTGACTTCAGACCTCTAAGGGCAGCAACTGCCATTTGTCTTGAGGACTGAAGTTGCCAAGCAGTCAGACCATGTACTAATAGAACACATTTGTACAATTCAATACATAGAAGCTTGATAGAGGCTTAATGATGATCATCTGTTGAGAATTTGTAGTTCAGTAAACTATGGTCAATTTTTATCACCTCTTTTTTGAAATCAAATCCCCTGTATTGATTAGGGAAAGAATTTGGTCTGGCTAAGCCATGCTGTTTCTTCAGAGAAGCACATACAGACTGTTATACTCATTCAATGTTTGCTTTAAATGTGACTTTCCTATAAACATAAACAGTCTTGGAAGCACTAAATACCCCAAATCTTTGTGCAAAGTTATTCTTATGTGTAATCGAGAACACACAGAACTTTATATATATTGTCTCTCCATGTATAGCTGCACATTATCCAAAAGTGAAATTTTCTTCCTGTGCAAGGAGCTTGGTAACTTTCCTGCTTCTTTCAGAATATTTTCAGAATATATGTGTACGTTATTGTCTTAGTCAAAACAAACAAAGGGAGAGTTTGTTGTTGGGACTATACTGGGCTGTTGTGGCTGTTGTCTGAATTGAGATGGGGGTGTATTTTTGACACTGAATTTGTAAGGGAAGCTGGTAAAGTCAAGTCCTTTATTCCAAATGCCCTGTTTTGTTCAGTGTGCATAGTTTTTAGAGTGTCCATTTTAAGGATACTGACTCCAGTTGAATGGCACAATGGCTACCTAAAGAATAATGACTT
The DNA here is from genome assembly GCA_030847615.1 of Gambelia wislizenii. Classification (NCBI taxonomy): domain Eukaryota; kingdom Metazoa; phylum Chordata; class Lepidosauria; order Squamata; family Crotaphytidae; genus Gambelia; species Gambelia wislizenii. The sequence goes on along the minus strand of JAUMIR010000005.1, from coordinate 64,214,366 downwards.
GATTTATTTTGGGTTATTTCAAATTTGAACCTGTAATATGGATTGACTCAGGATAAAAATCTTGTAAATAATACCAGAGATTTTGAGACTGGGACTTAGCATAATGAATACTTGTTTGGAAAAGAGAATGTTGGGGAGAATACATATTAGGTATCTGAAGATATCTGAAAGGTAATCCCATGTGCTGTGATCCCTCGGTGTGTGTGTGTGAATTAGATGTAATGGTGGAAATTGCAAGGAAGCAGACTCTGGTTGAACATTTAGAAATATTAATGTCAAAGTAGTGAAATACATTACCTCAGAATGTGGTGGGGTTCCCCAGGATGGCCATCTGTTGTGATGCTGCAAGTTTTTTACACTGAGTAGGCAGTTGGGCTACTTGACCTTCAAAGTCCTTTCCCACTCTAAATATTGTATAATTCTATCTCAGTTCAGACTTCATATCCCTCTTTAGAACAATCAAATAATAGGTGTGTATGGTGTTGGCTTTTGTTAGGAAGTATGAACTTTGGGCTAGACCTGTTATAAATAATAGAGGCATGGCTTTCTGCCCTTGTTTTGTCAGTGTCTTCCTTCTTTCAACTCCAGTTTCTAAGAAGTTATCTGAAAGAATATGAAATGGAGAACCCATTTTTCAGGACTAGATCCCTGTATGGTCTCATATCTGTTCCCAGCAAAGATTTTTTTAAAGCACTTTATGACTATTTTCACTTTAGTAGTTGCTTATATTTGTCACTACTTATGTGTTATAGATTTGGTATAGATTTCACAATGCATAATGACTGTGCATTAGGACAATTTCTAAACTGTAAACATTTTATAGACATAGGAAATGGTAATCAATTACAGCAGGTATGAAATTATTGACTTGGTCAATCTCCTCTTACAGTTCTTCCTTTTGAAAGTGCTGAAATGCATTCTGCAGTTATTCAGCTACATTAGTGGTTGACTTTGAGGCTTTTAACATGTTTTTCATCAGCACCTAAGGGAGAAGAATAACTAAGATCTTGACATAACAATGCAGCCAGCTCTGTGAGTGTAATTGCAATAGAGGGTATGTGTGCTGTGTTGAAACACTGAATTAAACATGAAAGACAATGGCTGTTACATTCTCCTTCTGCCCTGACTATTAAAGTATGCTTAGGGGAACATTCACTTGTGGCTTATAAAAAATTGTTTAGACTAATGCCTTGTTTGATATTTATCTATGATACACAGAGTTATGTAGAAGGAGCGATGATAAATGCATTTTCTTTTTAGTTTTGGCAACTTCTGTCTTTAGTAATTAACTTTTGAAGCAGTCTAGTAAGTGTAATTCAAGATGGAAGCCATTGTTTGCTGACACAGACATGTGTCTTTCAGTGGTGTCACTAAGAGAAAATTATTGGTCTTTCTGTTTATTCCCTCACACTTGAAGTACTTCTGCCAATATTTTATGAAGGAATGCTGAAACAAAATAAGAGACATACTGAGAGAAGAATCCTAGGCAGGGTTAACAGTTGCTTTACTACTCAGTGTTGAAATAATACATTATACTCCCAGAATGTATAGCAACAGAAACATATAATTATGACTGATTGCTTTATGACATAGATTGGTGTGCTTTAGTGCCAAAATAATAACAAGCCTACTAGACTTTGCTTCTAATTCTAGCTATCCAAATGAAAATGGTTGAAAATGAAGGACATCCCTATAGAAATACCATGAGTCATCTTCCCAAGCATCCTACCGTTGACTATGGCCTGATTCATTTTATAGTATTGCTATAGTAGCAAGCAGAGCCACTTGGAACGTACTGTAAGGAACAATTTTTATGTTGGTGGCCCTGCTGCTGTCCCCTATAGAAAACCATGAATATTGGAGGACTCTGGTATGTAATATGGTACTGTTGAAATAGGGCTGAGTAGTACAGAGGAGCTGAAGGTGTAGGCCCTTGCTTTATAAAGGCGCAGAGCAAATTGCCCCAATTGCCCCCCCCCATCCTCTTGGCAGCTGTAAATAGCAGGAGCTTGGGCCAATATCTGCTGGTGTCTGTTCCAGTGCTCCCATAGTAGACTAGTTTCATCAGCTGAAAAACATGTTAGAATAAAAATTTGTGGTACACAATTTAAAAAGAAGCAACTTCTTGAAATTAAGTAACCAAGGTCAAGGAAATTTGTTATGAAATGTAAATTACTGTGAGGGTTTTTATATTGTTTCTCTAGTGTCAGATAAGTACAGTGGGCCCTCAGTATCCACGGGGGTTTGGTTCCAGACCCCCCCCCCGCCCCACAGATAACAAAAACCACAGATTCTCAGGTCAGCTGCTCCTGCCTCCCCCTCCACCCTTGCCTACTAACCGGGCCACCCTCCGTGCCTTAGATATTTCCATGCCTCAGTCCCCATGTGCCCTACCTGTCTCCCCCCTGCCCTTGCCTGCTAACAGCTTATCTGAGTCTGCCCACTGCTACCACTGCACCCTCCTCCTGTGTGTAAGCAGTGGCTCCGGTTAGAGGCATCTCCATGAAGGTAGTAGCAGAAGGCGGAGCTTTACCATTGCTTTTGCCTCAGGTCTGCTCAACCTAGCCTGGGCAAAATAGAAACACACAGCATGCAGGAGGAGGAAGAAGAGGAGGAGCAAGCCCTAGCAGGTTGGGCCAGTGTTGACAACACGGGAAGTCTGCTCCTCCTATTCGTTCTTGATGAAGAAGGAAGGGGTGGAGGTGTCATCACCACTGCTTCTGCTGAGATCAGAAAGGGGTGCCCATGCAATTCATGAGGAGGGGTAGAGCGACCTCCCTACCTAGATTGCATGGCTGGATGCCTCTTGGTGACTTCACAGCCAGTGATTCTGCCTGCTCCCCACCTAGATTGCATGGCTGGATGCCTAGGTTGCAAGATGAGATCCATCCTCTTCCCTGAACTTCTGCCACTGCTGCCTCGCACACACATCCTTCTTGTTGATTGCATGAGCACCCTGTTTCTGTCCTCAAGTGAAGCAACGGTGCACCAAGCAGGCTTTATATTGGGCTCCTAGGCTGGTTGGGGGAACTGAGGCATTTAGGAAACTGAGGCATGGAGGACGGCCAAGTTAGCAGATGAGGGTGGGTGTGGGGGAGGCAGGCAGGCAAGGGTGGGGGGAACTGAGGTATGGGAACAGCATGTTGATGCTGGTTGCCCATGTGAAACAAAGACACACAGAATGTACAGGAGGAGAAAGAAGAAGAGGATCAGGCCCTCACAGGCTGGGATTAGAGGCACAGCTGAGGCAGCAGTGACATATGGGATTTGCTCCTCTTCCTGCTTCTGCTGCTGCAAGGCTTAATCCATGGTTTCTCAAATCTACAGATATTGAACCCACGGATACCAAGGACCACCTGTAACAATGAAGTAATGGTAGCAATATCTTAAATTTTAGATTCTGCTGTTCCTTTGATTGTCTCTGTTATCTGTATGGAGTCCCCTGGTGATGATCATCAGCTTATTACATATGCAGCAAGTCATGGATATACTTAGTACCCATCCTCCTTTTATTAATGCAGTGTATATACAACTTGAGTCAAAAGCTCTGATATCTAGCAATATTCTGTTGGATCTTCCAACATCTGTCACCAACTTTAATTAATTTTTTATTACTTTAATTTGAGTACATTTGTTTTCTCTAATGTATTTTTCATAATCTAATATTCCTTTAATTTTTGTCATTTTTTGTTGTAGGAATGGCAGAACTCAATACAGAAGAATGCAGGCCTAGCTTTCATTGAGCTTGTCAATGAAGGAAGGTAACTTCCTCCTCTTTAAGTTTATCTTAGTTTCAACTATGGTTGTAATTTAGAATGAGCAAATCCAGGTTAATTTGCTTTATTGTTGATTTCTAAAGAACTTCATTTGCAAGTCATTTATTTAGGATTTGCAAGCAAATATTTGCATTTTTATAGAAATATTGTACATATTATCTTGATTAGGTAATCTTGCAGATCTGATTCAGTTCCTAAATTCCCCAGATTCAGTGTTTGTCTTGTTTCTAGCCATAAAGACATAGGACTTTTTCAGACAACCTTAAATCCGGCAGGAGATGACAGGAGAGGTACACGGCTATCCTGTGGCAGGGGGTCCTTTTTGGATGCTGCCGTCCCTCTCCTGGCATCGTCCGTGTCAGTTCCGTGTCTGATCTATTGCAACCGTGCCATTTTTTACTCATGGAAGTTGAGTAAATCTGTCTTCTGCTGGATTTAAGGTTGTCTGAAAAAGTCCATAGTGTATGTTTGCAACTGGCACAGCTTGTTACCTGCCTGCTAAGCTATGTTTGTTGTACTAACTTGGGATTCTGTCTGCTACTTGGCAGACCTGAGCTAGTTCCTTGTGTTTGGTATAGTGTCTTACACATTACAGAAGGCTGTTTTCCTGTCTCAGATGAGCCATGCAAAAAAGGTAATTAGTTACACTGGTGTCTGTGAAACTTCCAGAACTTGCCATTTTAAGTGTTAAAAGAAAAATGGCATATACCAATAGATTTTTATATATACAGATTCATTATAACGTTACTTTTCAAAATTTTGGTTAGAGGGTATTTAGATTAAGCCGGAAAAAACATTCAAAATAGATTTTTAAAATCATCATCATCATTGTTTATTTACAGTTGTCCCTCTGTATCCATGGATTTGGTATCCACAGATTTAAGTATTCATGGCTTGAAAATATTCTTTAAAAAATAGTAATCCGCAAACCTTGATTTTGCCATCTGATATAAGGGGCACCATTTTGCTATGCCATTGCATAAGAGATCGATCACAGATTAGCATAGCGCATTTGGAAGACTTTACAAAAGAGTCTGGAGTAATAAACACCTGAGGTGAAGCACAAAAAGCAATGTGTATAGAACCATTGTACTGTCTATTCTCCTTTATGGGTCTGAAACATGGGTCACCTATCGCCAACACTTACGACTCCTCGAACGCTTTCATCAGCGCTGTATACGAACAATCCTAAATATACACTGGACTGATTATGTGACGAATGTTGCTGTCCTTGAGCAAGCAGGGATCACCAGTATTGAGGCCATGATATTGAGAACACAGCTGCACTAGGCAGAGCACGTTTCTAGGATGGAGGACCATCGCCTCTCAAAAATACTACTCTACGGTGAACTAGCCATGGGTCAGCGTAAGAGGGGTGCTCCAAAAAAGCGATACAAGGACTCCCTGAAACAACATCTCAGGCTCAGCTAAATTTATCACCAACAATGGTCCGCCCTCGCCTCACATCAGGAGGCATGGAGACGCACTATCCACAATACTGCAGCCTTATTTCAGAACTCACGCCGAACAAGTCTTGAAGAGAAACGACAATGCAGAAAGAATCACAACCCGGAAACATCACCCAAGGAGACCTTCTTTTGTGCTTTCTGCAACCGGACTTGTTTATCTCGGCTTGGCCTTTTTAGTCATCAGCGCGCTTGCAGAAAGCGCGGGATAAGTCCTTCCTGACTCTTCGTTTATGAAGAAAAGCTAGAGAGAGAGAGAAAGCATATAATGAAGCTTGTGTAGTCACAGATTTGGGTATTCACGGGGGTGGTGGTCCTGGAACCAAACCCCAGTGAATATGAAGGGACAACTGTATATAGTGGTACATGACGCTTTTACAAATAAAAGAACAACAGAACAGTTCTCTGTCCTCAGGCTTACAATGATACAGAAAGAAAAGGGGATGGCAGTGGGAGAGGGGATTGAGTCCAGCAGATATTGCCTCTTCTTCTCTCCCTGTGAGGCTATAGCAGTGGCAGTTGGATTGGAAGGAGGTTATTTCATCTGCTCTGGGCCTAGGCATGATGCATAATTGTGCACAAAGAGCATTGAACTAGAACTGCATAAGGGCTTGGCTTTTTGTTGTATTTATAATTTACTCCTTCATTTTACAGAAATCAGGAAGGCATTTGCATATGTATATTGTACATGTTATACATACATTGTGCACCTGGTACAGTGAGTGACCTGTCGATAGACATACAAAATAAAAATGACAGAAAACGTTGGCAGAACTGTGAACTTTGATGTACACTGACATTCAGTAGAATTATGATCTTTCTTTTTCAATTAATAGAGAAAAGTTCCTCCCAAAAGAAATAAAAGTGACAGTGCTTTTGTTAAAATGAATAAAAATAACATATTAAGTTTAAAAAAGGATCACCTTGTTTGGCCTCCTTCAGTAGGAATTAGAGGAATCTCATCTAAAATGTGGCATTTTAAAACAGGCAACCAAATATTGAGTAACCAGTCTTTATGAGCTCAGAGTTCTGTTGCTTCTGCCTTCATACTGACTGGGGGCTGTTTACACAACGAAAATATTGTGAGATGAACTCGTGATGAACCCTGGTTGTTTACACGTTCATCGTGATGATCTTGAGCTTTTCAGAAGGAGGGCCACCATATATCCTCCCAGGAGCGTGAGTTTCCATTTCACAGTTTGTCCTGTGTTTTTAAAAAAGTCTCGGGAAGTTGCAGAAAATCGGATATGTGAACAGGTTGGGACAAAATATCTTGGGAGTAGGTGATGGCTGAAAATTGAGGTGGGCAGGGGTGGGCTCAGAGTTCAGAGTAGGAAGGGTCAGTCACCCTTTTCATCAATAGATTCAGCCTCACCGGCTGAAAGCAAAGGCTTCCGTCCAAGCCTGTCTGTTTCCCCCCTCATCCCCCGGCTGAAAGCAAAGGCTTTCATCCTGGCTCCTTCAAGCTGCCTATCGATTTATTGCAACCCCACAAATTTCATCTGATTTTCTTAGGTGGCTTTGCGAGTTCCTTCCTCTGAAATATAGCCTACAGCTCCTGGTATTCAAGAGTGACTCTTGTGGTTTCTTAAAGACAAACAAGTTTTATTTGGCATTAACCTCTGTGGATTAACGGAGCTGGAGAACTTAAGGCAAACCCATCAGGGGATTTTTTTACAGGAATTGTGCAGAGGGGGTTGCCTTCGCCTTCCTTCTCTGACCAATGCAGAAGCTTAACCAAACATTTGTGGCAGCCAATAGCATTGCTCGTGGTGGGAAACCACAGGAAATAGGTCACCAAGGTTGTGAAAAAAACAAATAATCGCATCCTTGACTGACAGCTAAAAAAATAATAATTCTGTAACCTTTTCCTGTGTAAACAACAAAAAAAAAACAACACTGGATACTATGTCTCGGGATCTTGCTTTTGTCACAGAAAAGGTTGTTGTGTAAACAACAATCCCGGGATATCGTTCATCCAGGGACAAATCGTGTAAAGAATAAGAGACAAACTCAGGATGAGGATATTTCGCTTCTCCCTGGAATAAAAACTGTCATATAACTGAGCCCCTGGATTCTAACAGTCTTGTAACAGTGATAAGGACTGTCTTCTATGAAGTCCTCTTCACCAATGAAAGCTAAAGGGCTGCTACTGAGCAGAATCAACTGTTCAAGACCATAGTGATTCTTCTCGTTTAAAATTATTTTTTGAGACCCAGTGAAAACCTTGTAAACCATTCATACATTACTTCCTGCAATATTTCTACATTCAATAGTTATTTAAAATTATGTAAAATTATCTACACTAGACCAATAGTTATTGGGGCCAATATTATGAAATAATAATAATAATAATAATAATAATAAAATAATAGGGGTTTAGATCACTATGATACAAGGGCAGGTCAAAAAGGATTATGAATGTGATCCTATTACCAAAAACATCCTATAATTAAACTTCTCAAACTGTGGGCTAAACTGAATTGTTAATCACGACTAAAATGGATTGATTAAATCCATGGGAAAACCAAACAATTCAACAATTAATTCAATGGATCTAATTTGGTTGGATCCAGCTAGTAATGTAGAATAGATCTGTAGAGATTTAGGCCCAGATGTTAGAACAAAGGATAAAATATTTCTTAAACAGTTGTGTTCATTTTAAGATATTTTAAGAAATATAATGTAAAGTTAGAGACCAGATTTAAGAGCACTACTTAAAGCTGCAGATTATGCCTGTTTAGTTATAGTTCATAATTTCTAAAAATAGTGTTTTGGGTTTTATTTCAAAATTCAAAGCCAAACCCCTGAACTATGAATCTTTTCCCTCTCTAATTTCCAATGTTTGATATTAAGTACTCTGCACAAATTTCTGTGGGTGAACTATGGTTCAGATGTATCCCTGGAGATAGTGAAATTGAAGACATAGCCCGTTACATTTTATCCGGCATTTTCTGTACAGACAGGAGCTTCAAAGACATTAACCCCCCTTGGCTTTACAAATGTTTCCTAAGAGGTAAAACAAAAACCTTCATTTTTTTTTTAAAAAAAATAAGAATCACCATATTGCATACTGAGATAGCAGGATGTGTGGAAATAGCACTTAATATTACAGTGGGTACAAGGATAATGTAAATATAGACACCTGGCTTTCTTTCATGTTGTTAAAAATTTGGATGCAATACAGATACTTGATTTCTCAGTTAAAGTTGGTTTAGCGTCATTTCTGGTGAAGTAAGTCTTATTGATTATTATTTTATTTCCTATCTAAGATGCTTATGCTACCTTTCTAGGCAAGACTTGATTGGGAATATTTACAACTTTAAATGCATGACAAATACTAATAAATGTATTTGTTACTTATGTGCAGTGTAAGTTTAAGTATTTCATCCATAACACAATTTTTGTATCTCTAATTTAAGCATTTTAAAGAGATAATTTTATATAATATCAGTGTTGCATACTGCATATTTTAAGATGTTTCGTTATTTGGCATATTTATAAATTGTCCCTCTGTTCACTGGGTATGCAAAACAATATTAAAGCAACAATAAAACAGAACAAAAACTTTGTTCCTTCAAGTTATTTCTGATACACAACAATCGTAAGGCCAAACATCTCACATGTGGTGGCTTTCATGGCAAGATTACTTCACACAAGATTAGGGGAGCTTTGCCATTGCCATCCTCTGAGTCTGAAAGTGTGTGGCTTGCCCAAGATGACCCAAAAAGTTTCCATGGCCAAGCAGAGATTGAGTCCTAGTGCAACACTCAAAGTACAGCCTATTGGCTCTCAAATAAAACTATTACCGTACATTAAAACTAAAACTGTTAAGTATCACATTATTATGCATAAGAACTATTTAGTAGTATATGGACTACATTATTAAAATGAACATAATTTGTGTTTGTACTGGACCTTCTCCAAATTCCAGGGACCTGTGGAGTAAGCAAGAGAGATCAGGGGAGCCAACATGGTGTAGTGATTTGAGCATTCGATTATGACTTCGGAGACCAGGATTCAAATCCCCACTGAACCATGGAGACCCACTGGGTAATCTTGGGCAAGTCACACTCTCTCAGCCTCAGAGGAAGGCAAAGTCAAACCCCCTCTGAACAAATCTTGCCAAGAAAATGCCGTGATAGGTTTGCCTTAGGATCACCATAAATTGGAAACAACTTGAAGGCGCACAAGGACAACAGCAATAGAGAGCAGATTGTGTGTCTCTGTGTGTGCGTGCATACACACTCTTTGGACTGTAACTCCCAGAATCACCAAGCCAGCATTATCACCAGTGTAGGTGCTGCTACTGACTAGATTTTGTTCTTCTTTAAAGATCATATTTTCACAAAGAAATTCAGAGTAGGGAAGAAAGACAGTGGAGTACCAGGCAGTGTCATACCCATTGCTCTAATTGCTTAGGTCTTATCTATTTGTTGTCTATTTGTTTCCATTGTCCTATAGTAAGTGCACACACTGTTGTTTTCTGTTCATTTAAAATAATTCATTCATACTATCTATATCCAGCATAACATACACTCTTATCTACATATATAAAATGCTTTGGTATGTTTCTGTTCCCACTCTGCTCATTGCCCACTTAGGAAACATGTCAAGAGTATGATCATTTGATGCATTCATATATAACCTTTCAAATCAACTACAATGGGTAGTTTCATGCTGAGAGCCCCCTGCCACCGCCATGCAACCACACATACACACACCATGCATGCCAGGACACAAGGGCCCCTCTGCTGCCACCATGCCACACACACACACCATGCCACACATACACCATGCACTGGGATGCAAAAGCACCTCCGCTGCCACCATGCACAAGCACACACACCCCATACTACAACATCCCCCATGCTTCACACACCCCATATGCACCAAGATGCGTGGGCCCCTCCACTGCTGTGTTTAGAAAGGACTTGAAACTTTCCACATTTTTCAGGCCCAAGCAAGGCCCAGCTACAGACAGCACAGAAGACCATAGTGTGGTGTCCAAGACTGATGGCCAAATGCTGCTCTTAAATAGCAGTTCCCCAGGCTGCTTCAGGTGTGCTTCATGATTGCAGCTGGCTGCGTCTCATAGCTTGGCCCTGATTCTTCCAAAACTTCCACAGCCAGGGCCTGAATCTGCAAAAAAGCTGTGCTGGCTGATGCAGCCAGGGGTCTAGACCTGCAGAGAGAGGCAGATCCTGACACTTAAGCAGCCAGTCAGCACACTGAAAATGGCAACATACCTAAGAGAATTATATATATAGATTTCTTTAATAGTAGTGCAGAAGTGTTACACTTTCCCATCTCCCCAAAGTTTTCCAGATATTATGTCTGCAAAATGGATTTTGTCACCCAAAGATTGCAGTTCCATTCCTTATAATTTGTTCTGAATATATTTGTACAGCTACAGCTAGTTGTTGGGTACTGTTGTTTGATATAAGCCATGACAACCAGCCCAATTCCCCCTTTCTATGACTCATTTTGTTAAGTTTCATTGTACAGTGGGCGTTAGGTTCCACAGAGCCCTGCAAATGTGAAAATTCCGCAAATAATGACAGCTCTCCCCTGCCCTCCTGAAGCAACCACAGGGCCTCCGGAGGCCCTGTTGTTACTTCCCCTCGCCTCCCTCCACCCTCCCGAAGCGACCATGGGGCCTCCGGAGGCCCCGTCATCGCTTCCCCTCGCCTCCCTACTCCCTCCCGAAGCGACCACGGGGCCTCAGAGGCCCCGTCGTGACTTTCCCCCACCTCCCCACTCCCTCCTGAAGCAACCACGGGGGCTCAGAGGTCCCACCGTCACTTTCTCCTGCATCCCCACTCCTTCTTGAAGCAAACACGGGGCCTCTGGAGGCCCCATCATCACTTCCCCTCGCCTCCCCACTCTTTCTCGAAGAGACCATGGGGCCTCAGAGCCCCATTGTCACTTTCCCCACCTCCCCACTCCCTCCCGAAGCGACCATGGGGCCTCAGAGGCCCGCCCCATCGTCGCTTTCCCCCACCTCCCCATTCCCTCCTGAAGTGACCATGGGGCCTCAGAGGCCCGCCCCATCGTCACTTTCCCCCACCTCCCCACTCCCTCCTGAAGCGACCATGGGGCCTCAGAGGCCCGCCCCATTGTCACTTTCCCCACCTCCCCACTCCCTCCCGAACTGACCATGGGGCCTCAGAGGCCCACCCCATTGTCGCTTTCCCCTGCCTCCCCACTCCCTCCCGAAAGCGGTGACGGGGCCTTAGAGGCCCTGTTGCCACTTTCCCCGGTCTCCCCTTGTGGCAAACTGCAAATATGCAGAACTGCGAGTGTGGAGGCCGCAAATGTGGAGGGAGGACTGTATTCTTTGTATGCTGCTTCAGTGCAGCGTACGTTTAAAAACATCTTGTCTCTTTGCCTATTTGGAGTCCCAACCACCTGGCAGTGGCAGAAGCTTCTGCTGGCCTCTTCTGGCTCTGAGCAGGAGAGGGACAATCTAAGCATGCTGAATTTATTTATTTATTGTATTTATACCCCGCTCTTCAGCCACAAATGCTATCAGAGCGGCTTACAAGTGGTTAATTGAACAGTTCCCTGCCCTCAGGCTTACAGTCTAAATAAGACATGACACATAAGGAAAAGGGAATGGCAGTTGGGGTAGGGATTACATCAAGCAGATAATGCTACCTCTTCTCTCCCTCCAAGGGCAGGGTGGTGGCAGTTGGGCTGGAGGGAGGGCCTTTCACCTGATTCTGGGACCCAGGCCTTATGGAGGTCTGCCTGCCTCTTCTTTCCCTCCAAGGACAGGGCGGTGGCAGTTAGGATGGAGGGAGGGCCTTTCACCTTTTTCACCAATTATCCTTGATCTTGTGCTGCATTTCAAAGATACAGCAGAAGGTGAAGTAACAGACCCCATATTTTGGGACAACAACAATAAATAATAATTTCTTACCCACCTCTCCCTATGGATCGAAGCGGGGAACAACAGATTAAAAAACAGCGACAAATAGACATATAACACAGTTAAAGACACATAACACCATTAAAAACACAAACACAAATTAAAATGCACAACCAGTTAAAAGGGCATAACACCAGTTTAAAAAGTATATATATTAAAAAACAATCAATTCATAATTTAAAAACTCATAATTCAAAAATTAGCCCTTCAGGAAGAGATTGGTCTTTAATGCTGTTTTAAATGTAGACAACGTATCCAGCCTTTGGATCTCTTCTGGCAGGTCATTCAAGAGTTTGGGGGCGACTGATAGTTACACTGGCAGCGCAGCCCTGGCTTGGGCACCCTGCTGGTTCAGGATATGAACCGAGCAAAATGACCACACACTAGTCCTAGGCTTGAAAAAGAAAGGTATTTTATTAATGACAGCAGATAGAAAAGCAGCATAAGCATACTCTCATCAATCAAACAGACACAGGGAGAAAGCAAGAAGATACATAGACAAACCAGCTATGCAGAGTTGCACGCTGCTGCGAAGCATGACCCCTTTGTTTGACATCACCTTGAGAAAATGGTGGAGAGGAGGGAAGACTTTTCCAAGCCAATTAAGAAGAAGAAATTTTCTCATGCCAATTATTATACCAGGTGCCAGGATGTATTGAAACATTTTTATCTCCTTGGCCATAGGATGACATTCTCATCCCCTCTCACTCCCTCCTGCTGTGGAGAGAAGCCTCTCCTTGACCCATTCTGCTATAGTAAATAGGGCCTAAAGAGGCAAATGCAGCCTGAACCAATCTTTTGCTAGGCCATGCATGCAGGGCATAACACTAATGAAAAAGTTCTGCTTAACAATTGCCAGCCTGGTCCTGGCTGACTGAAGTAAATGTTCCCCCAGAAGACCTGAGTGTACAGGGTGGGTTATACAAGAGAAGGCGGTCCTGTAGGTAACCTTAGCCCAAACCATGTAGGGCTTTAAAGGTAACAACCAACACCTTGTACCTTGCCTGGAAACTAATTGGCTGTCAGTGGAGTGATTTTTATATAGTTGTAATATGACTACTCCTAGATGCACTAGTAGCCAAGGCTGCCATATTTTGCACTACAGTTGTCCCTTCATATTTGCTGTGGTTTGATTCCAGGATCCCCCGTGGATATCAAAATCCATGAATATTCAAGTCCCATCATATGCAATGGCATAGCAAAATAGTGTCCCGTTTATAAGATGGCAAAACCAAGGTTTGCTTTTGGATTATTATTTTTTAAAGAATATTTTCAAGCCGTGAATACTTAAATCCATGGATACCAAATCTATGGATATGGAGGGACAACTGTAATTGCATAATTCCAGCCTTGACGTTACCTGTGCCTCCACTACCAACTTTAGTGCATCTTTAGGATGCACTAGATCTCCAGCTCTAGGAAGCACAGCTGGTGTATCAGCCAAAGCTAATAGTAAGCACTCCTGGCTGTTGTACCTGTCTGGGCTGTCATTTGGAGTGATGGATCCAGAAGTATGCCCGTAGTCTTTCGGGGCAGTGTAACCCCATCCAAGACTGGTTGACACATCTCCAGCCCCAGGTTAGGATTCTAGGGGTGTGTCCTGGCAACCAAAAAGATAATTCTTGACTCTGCTTTTTCTGTTCTGTTAAAAGTCTGTCTTCTTTCTGTCTTATATTCCAGAAGGATAGTATGCTCCTGTCAGTGAAAGGTCATTGAGGTTACATGCTGCTAGCATGGTTTTTAAAAGACTGTGTAGAAGAAAGTTACATCTGTTTCTTTTCATTGTGCTTTATTTTTTTCCCTTTCATATTTCTTTGTTCTTGATTATCAAAATATGGAATTCTTTGGCTACACGGTTCTTCTGGTAAACTGGTGTATCAGGCTGTACGCCATTGATATTGGCTCAGATCCAGACTAATTTCCTACACTTACCTTTTCCATTTACTGTAATCCATAGGAGACTCTTGCTCCTGGAGAGGGAGGCAGCCCTTGTAGCCTTCTTCACTACTTCCCACACTGTTCCAGAATAGATTCAGAGACAGCAGGGAGCTCCAGGAAAATGCGGGGGGTGGGATTTCCTCCTTATTGTGCTGATGTGACAGAGTATCCCATGTATGAAACTCTTCTCACAAGATCTGTGGATACAGCCCAATGGTTTTCAAATACTTCTCTCCATCCAGTAATACACAGTATGGATGTATGTCTAGTTTATCAGACAAGCTTGTTAACCTACAGTGAAATCATAATTAGGAAACTGAGAAATATATTACTTATTCACCAGTGTGCAAAATAGTCAAATATTAAAGTTCCTCATTGTTTTTATTTTGCATTCCTGGCTCAATTGTAAGTTGAGTTTGGGAGATGCCATGGTATGATATCACGGGAAGCTGTTACATCTTGCTCTTGACAGCTGCAGCTGGGATGGGTGCCAGTTTTCTATATCATAACCCTCATGACTGCTAAAAATACAAGAAAAGGAAGGACAGAATTGTGTGAAACCAGCTTCTGGTTTTGGACAATGTGTAATTTTCATGGTTAATACAGGTTGGCCTGTAACTTAGATCACTACCCATGCAGTCTTCCAGGTGAGGCAATTCACTCTTTTTTGCCCAGAATAAGAATGGTTCAAGGAGTCTGGAGAAGTCAAGGTCACAAAAAGAGCACCTGTGTGCTCATATACAGCCTCTGGGGCTGCACTTTGCCCACTACTAGACCAGAGTAAAACATAGATGTTGTCTGTATGGTCAAAAAAAATACAAACAAGATGCGAACATACAGCAATCTGTTCAGACGGCCGTTCGCATAAATATGTGTCATTCGGAAGGGGGCAGTGAAATCCACCACAAAGTCCGTGTGCACCGTGTCTAGGGCTTCATACGGATTTTCCGAAAAGCTCCACATGACTCCCAAATATGCGATTGTTTGAACACTCACATTCGCACAAATACAAACAGGCATCACAATCTGGTTGGCTGGACGAAGATGGGGGACAGGGCTAGCAAAGAGGGAAAGTAGCTGCGGCTGCTGTGTTGGATCTTCAACTAAGTGAAGGTCCGGTAAGTCAACCAAATGGTGACTTTATACTCTTTTAAAAAAATTCTTTCTCTCTTAGTAAATATGAAGTGTTGTTTGTGCGCACCCTGGGAAACTTTTTTTAAAAAAATTTGGCGGCGCCAGATTTAAAATTGTGAATAAATTATTCACGACCACCATCTGGCTAGGGGGGCATGCAGAGTTTAGGGGGGCTCTTTTAGCCATGTTGAGAGGTTGCATCGTTGCAAACGCCTGTCTTTCCAGATGTGTTCATGTTTCCCCCCCTCGTGTAGACAAGACCATAAGTTCTTCCTCTTTTACAATATCTTTCTGAAGAATTACTACAGAATACACAAATATTTACAGCACTGCATGAACTCTTGTTTAAACAGTTTTAGGGAACTGCAGAAGGGCTAGTTTCCTTGTTTTAGTGGTTCATTGTGTCCAGTACATTATCCTACTACATAATGTACATTATGAATATAAAGCTATAGATTTCTGTAACTAACATTAAAATAGATTGGTTGAAAAAAACCCTGATTACAATGAGAATAGCTTCTTAAAAGCTATTAGTAGGGAAATATAACAGTTTCAACAATCAATTTGTTAATTATACTCACCTTGATTGTTGCCTCAGTGCATGTGATCACTGTGTTATCTACACTAATAAACCATTTTTCAAAGGCCAAGTTTATAGCAGCCACTCTATAATTGAGGTCAGCAAGGTAAAATAATAATAATCAGAAGTAACATGGACTAATCTTAGCACTGCAACCCAGTACATTTGCTTTTGTTTCCTCAGTTCAGAACTGTAGCAAAAGACTTATTCTCTACATTACAGTAATGTAAAGTGAATGATTAGACTGATGAGTAATTTGTATATTTGAGAACCCTGAAAATGGTCATATTTTGTAATACCATATTATGTTTTTCATTCCACTGTTTGATTCTTAAATGTTTCTTACAATTTTAATAGTGTAGGTTTTCATAAAAACATAAAACTATAAAGCCCTGTTCAGGAATTCCACAATGTAATAAAAGTAAACATGTGAGGAAGGTAGTGTGCTGATGCCACCTTTTCCATTGTTGTTCTCCTTATGTTGAGAATCACAGTCTTGGAGGTTCTCCACATGGATCAGGAATGATTGAAACTCATCAGGAGAAAGCTTTCATCTTTAGAGCAGTGGACTCCATATGAGCACTGTGAAAGAAGAGACTGCAGAGAGGGGTATCCATCATTAGTGTGCTACCCTTCTTGTATGTTTACTTTTACAATGTTGTTTTTATTATGTTTGAACAGCATGTATGTCAGAAGTAGCAACTATGATAGGGCCAACTCCTTCTTAAGCTTGTTGCCTGAAATTCAGTCTTAAAAATTATTGGAAGTCTACATCTAGTTATACTAGATAGATAGATAGATAGATAGTTTTTTGCTTGTTTTGGTGGCCAGGGCTGTGTGTCGGGTATTTAAAGTACAGCTGTTCCTTCATATTATGTTTTTCAACCACTTTTGTCCATTTCCCCCCAACATCTTTGGAGGAGAGTGGTCAGAGGGGGAGCTTGGGGAACTTAGGGGACAAATATAGTACATGGGTCACAGTGTCCCCACTGCACTGGCTTCTGTGTCATTAATTTTTGAATAATAATGGATGTACCTGTCAAAGCCATAGTCTATGAAAGCTAATGCTGTATTAAATTGATTAATCTTTAATGTGCTAGGGTAGTTTCTTAATTTAGGCAGTAGTATTATTTTATGTTTTTAAAAAGGAACATTCAGTTTCTAATGATTTTATGGAATACCAGTCTACAACCACCAGACAGATTGCTAATTTATCTTTACAAGGTGTCATGTGTGTAGGTTTAATGAATTTCCTTTAAAGCATCTACATTTAACATTTCTGTCGTATGAAAGTTTGGATTACATATATAATTAAAAAGTTCATTTTCTTCCTATTGAAAATACAGTTTTCAGAACTCAATTTTGGAAGGAGCAATCTATTACAGGTTACTTCTCTACATGTATCCCACTCCTTATAAAAATCCCAGGGTGGTTACCTGTACTAAAACAATAGCATATTATAGATTGTATTAAAACAGTAACATGTTATTACAATATGACATGCAATACATGCAATAAAACCAATAAGAATCAGCAGAGGGAAAGAAATTCACAACAGAGATTCAGTCTTAGTCACTGAGCACCCATTCACTGGATAAACAAATAGGCCTAGCTATAGGCCATCATGCTTATAAAGTTGAAGTTAGGTATCATACCTCTTGGGAAAGGGTACTTAAGAGGGTTTCACCTGCTTTTTTTTTTTATCATCACCCAATGTATTTTTTGCATAGTGGTGGGACAGTGAGATAGATCACTCTCTTAGATCTAAGGGCATGACAGGCTGATGCTAACACCCTGGTAAACTCTTAAATCCCAACAGATTTGTTCAAAGGAGGTTTGCCTTTGCCTTCCTTTTAGAGTGTGATGTGCTCAAGGTCACTCAATGGAATTCTGTGGCTGAACTTCACCAGAAATGAATCTCTAGAGTCATAGTCCAGTGCTCAAACCACTACACCACACTGGCTCTCATATTTATTTTCTGGTTTATAGCCAGAAATATTTGAAAAATTAGGAGGGGGAAACTAAGGTACTATCTTTTACATTTTCATCTTTGAGAATTTAGAATCTGCATACATGTTTAAAAACATTTTTTTAATGCAAGACTACTGAATTGTTGAGCATAATCTGAATGTTTTTCTGTTTTGATTGTAATCTACAATAACTCATATTTTTAAAATCAAGAAGTTCATGTTAATACTGTGGGTTCATTAAAAGATACTGTTTTAAGAACATACTTGATAAAACTGAAATACTGTATGTAACTGAAAGGAACTGCAGTGTAAATAAAAATGATATCTCATTTTCTTCTGAAAGAATTGAAAAAAGAATTCTGCTGGTGTTCTGAAGACCCAATAGTGATATTGCATTTTGAGTTAAAATGTTCACCTACATTAAAAGTTTAACTTTTATTGCTTTGAGTTCTGTTTGATCGTTGATGGAGGCATTTAAATATCTTTGTGCAAATTGGGAACATGTGTGTTTGTAAACTTAATAGAAAATCTCAGAGTTGTTTGCAGATGACTAAGGCTCTTGTTTATAACTAATGTAAGTCCTGCTCACTCTGTTGAGGCCTGTGTCAGGAAAGTGCTTCATGGGTCAGACTAAAACATCAAGGTTTCTTGAGGGCATACTAGAAGCCTGAAAGGGACATATTTGTGCATTGGAAAAGGGTTAATTTCTTAGATAGTTTACAGTGAAACCAAGAGACAAATATTTCAACCAGTACTACTTACTGAAATTTGAAATATTCAGTGCTAGTTGTCAATAAATTATATCCAGGGAAGCAAATATTTGTATTATTTACAACAAGTAAATAATACCTATATATCCTATAGCTTTACACTTTCTTAAGAAGAATGGATAATAATTGAAAAATAATGCATTGGAAACACATTAGTACTTACATAGTAATGTTAAAACATCAAGGAAATGAGTTCATTAACTTTAAGCCATTAAGAGAGAACTATAATGCTAATTTTCTAATTTGCTGAATCCACAGTAGGAGAAAGGCAGGATATAAATTCAATAAATAAAATAAAAATACGTTGATCTTTAATAAAGTCCTTAATCATTAAGTTAATTAATTCAACCTAAATCGAAATTATTAAAAATGGGCAAAATGGCAAAGCCTTCCAAATTCTTCCCCAAAGTAATGAATTATGGGATGTTAACCATTAGTTTTTTTAAAAAAATGTTGGCCTCTTACAATTTTTTTTAAAATTGATGTTGAAAATTTTATGAATTAATATATTAATTTTGAAGAAAATATTTCTAAATTTTGGTTGCTATTGGTGTTTTGCATATTATGAATCACCTAGTAAGTAGCTTGTGTTGGTTAAAGTTTAAATCATGCCTGGCATGAAGAACTGTATGTATTACTTTTTAAAAATAAATCTCTTATTTACATTGTGATCACCATTCACCCCATTGGAGGTGCATCTGTAAGTCAATATATATAAATCAAGTCCATGCCTTGGAATCATCAGGGAATTCCTTCCAGGTGTGGGAACTCAGATATATGCTTATATCCGAATTTCCTTCTTGGATTATACTGCTGGATCTAGTTCAATTGTGTGATTAGTCTGAATATGCTCCACAGCATTTATTTTTGCAATCCCTAACCTCCTGATTTCTATTTACAGGTTGCTGAGCCAAACAATGAAGGATCATCTAGTGAGAGTAGCAAATGAAGCAGAATTTATCTTGAGTAGACAAAGGGCTGAAGATATTCACAGGCATGCTGAATTCGAGGTAAAATGCAATTCTTGTAGCATGCACTGCAATCTGATCGATACCTATTAGAGTTTTAATCTGAAGCATAGGCACCAGAGCCCTACCATGTTAAAAATGCAAGTACCCTGGGTATATGCAAAATGTAATCTTTAAAAACTTAACTATAGTGGTTTGCAAGTAGCATAGGGTTTCCTGTAGTGCCTACTATATTTGTATTTGTTTGATATTCTCTATAGGGATTTTTTTTTTTGCAGTTACTGTACTTCCTGTATATACTCGTGTATAAGTTGACCTCATGTATAAGTTGAAGGCAGGGTTTGGGGCAAAATTATGGATTTTGATATGACCCGTGGATAAGTTGAGGATAAAACTTTGGGGCTCAGCATGGAACTCAGATCCATTCCATGGAGAGAAGAAAAGTGCCAGCACCACCTCAGGGTGCCAGCACCACCTCAGGGTACCAGCTGCTCCTGGCCACCACCATTTTCCTACCCAGACATTGAAAAAGACCTTTTGCCGTTCTGCTCAGAGAAGGGGATGGTTTCTTTTTTGATAAAATGTAAGGTACAGTAATAACTCTTATATAAAAAAGGAACCATCTGCTTCTCTGATTAGAGTGGTGAAAGGTGAGAGCTTAGTCCGTCCTGGGAGAACCTAAAAGAAGCAACAGCCCCTTTTTTTCTCCAGCCCGCGGACACGGCTTCTGGCCTTTTTGAGTGCCTGGAAAAGAAGATGGCAGCAGCAGCAGCTCTTTGGCGCTTCCCCTCAAAGGAACGCAAAGAGAGAGTAGAGGGGATCAATGCTTCTTTTAGGTTGTGCCTTTCACCACTCTATAGTTGTCCCTCCACATTTGCAGGTTAAACATTTGCGGATTTGGGCCTGGACACATGATGGGACAGGGGAGCGGCAGGAGGGAGAGTGTGTGGTGTGTGGGTCTTTGGGGCAGAAGGAGCAGAATGGGAGAGAGGAGGAGGTAGGTGGGATGGCGGCTGCAGTGGGAGGAGGGCAAGGGCAGCAGGAATAGGCTGCAGTGCAAAGGAGGAGGAAGACCACACACACACTGAGCCATGAGTGGTGGGGCATGAGAAATACCCATGAGAGACACAGACAGAGGCTTCAGATGTGGGAAACTGTCCTAGAGAAAGTGGAGGCAATGGAGTTGCACAACTCCATTTGGGAGCCCTGTGAGGACTTTGTTGCCCATCAGCTCCTCAGCTCCCCCCTGCAAAAAAGAGAGTGGAGCTTGGGGGAGTATTCTAGAGCTGTGAAAAAGAGGCAGAATCAACACGCCCAGTAAGAAAGATGAGTAGGTTTGGCAGGCTTTTGAAATGGGGATGGGGTGGCAAGGGCGAAGGGAGCGTTTGTGATGCTTTATCAAATAAAAGCATGGTATGGTTGTGGTTTTATCTTTCTTTCCCCCTCTTGACCTGCACTTTCATAATGCCAGAATTCAGGGTCACTGAAGAAATGAATTCAGAGGAGACCCCCCAAAAAAGCCCTTCACCTTGTGCGTACACAAACATACATGGAGATAGAGATAAGAAGGAAAAGACTTGAAGTCCCTATTAAACCCAGACCCAATGAGCCTGCATACGCTTTCCCTCCCTCCCTCCCTCCCTCCCTCAGGTGGGATGGGGGAAGGGGATGGGATGGGGGGAGTGTGAGGAGGGTGGGTGGGTAGTGCACAGCTCTCCAGGGCAGATGGAGGGAAAGGGACAGGGAAGGGGGAGGAGGAGAGAGCCAGGATGCACAGTTGGGAATAGAGTAGAGGAGGTTGGCACTTTTTAAAAGTTAAAAGTTGTGCACATAACAAGTTTCTCCCAGGATGGGTTGAGGCGAGAACTTATTCCATCCGGGGAGCACCGGCTCTATCTGCTCTCCTTGCAGTGTCAGGGAAGTACCAAAGACCTAGGGCCACAGCGAGGAGAGTGGAGAGGGCTTGGCGCTTCTTTCAAGAACTTCTGAGACAGACTGAGGCAATAACTAGGTCTGTCCAGGGAGAGCCTACAGTAAAAGAAACACCAACCCTATCTGCTCTCCCTGCTGTGGCAAGGAAGCACCAATGAGCTGCAATGGCGATGAGGAGAATGGAGGAGGTTGGCACTTCCTTTAGGTTCTTCCTGGACAGACTAAGGTGAGAGCTCTGTCAGTCCAGGGAGAACCTACTGTAAAAGAATCACCGATCCCCTCTGCTCTCCCTGCTGTAATAGGGAAGCGGTGAAGAGCTGCTGCTGCTGCCGCCATTTTTTTTTTGAACAGGCATTACAAAAGGCTAGAAGTGGCACTGTGGTACTGTGCGGTAAGAATACTGATAGTGCCTTCTCAATGGCTGCCTCTAGGCTCTGGAAATCCCTTTCTATGGGGACTAGAATGGCCCCCCTCCTTGCTGTCCTGTCAGCCAGCAAACATGTGTTTTTAAAAAATCTGGCAAGCTTCTGAGAACTGAATACAGTTGTCCCTCCACATTCGCGAACTTGACATTCGCAGTTTTGATTATTTGCGGTTTTGGGAGGGCCCCCGCCCCCCCCAAAACTGCGACACGGGGCCTCCGGAGGCCCCGTGAAAGCCGTGGGACTGAGCAGGGAGGGCCGGGGAGGCCTCCACGGGGCCTTCAGAGACCCTCCAGAGCCCCCCAAAGGCCTTGGGAGGGAGGGAGGAGGGCTGGGAAAGCCTCCGCAGGGCCTTCGGAGACCCTCCGGAGGCCCCGCGAAGGTCTTGGGAGGGAGGGGAAGGACCGGGGAGGCCTCCGCGGGGCCTTGCGAGGCCCCACGAAGGCCTTGGGGAGTACCGGGGAGGCCTCCGCGGGGCCCTGCGAAGGCCTGGTGAGGGAGGGGAGAGGGCCGGGGAGGCCTCCGCGGGGCCTTGCTAGGCCCCATGAAGACCCAGGGAGGGAGGGGGGAAGGCCCGGGGAGACCTCTGCAGGGCCTTGCTAGGCCCCACGAAGGCCCGGGGAGGGAGACGGGAAGGCCTGGGGAGACCTCCGCGGGGCCTAGCCCCGCGAAGGCCCGGGGAGAGAGGGGGGGTGGGGAGGCCTCCGCGGGGCCTTGCTAGGCCCCACAAAGGCCCGGGGAGGGAGGGGGGAGGGCCAGGGAGGCCTCCGTGGGGCTTTGCTAGGCCCCACGAAGGCCCGGGGAGGGAGGGGGGAGGGCCGGGGAGACCTCTGCGGGGCCTTGCTAGGCCCCCCGAAGGCCCAGGGAGGGAGGGGGGAGGGCCGGGGAGGCCTCCGCGGGGCCTCCGAAGACTCTCTGGAGGCCCCGTTGAGGGCTTGGGCGGGAGGGGGGAGGGCTGGGGAGGCATCCACGGGGGCTCGGGAGGGTCTCCGGAGGCCCCGGGAAGGCCTAGGAAGGGAGTGGGGAGGCTGGGGAAAGCGACTGTGGGGCCTCCATGGTCGCTATGGTGGGGGAGGGGGAGGGCAGTCGTTATTTGTCGATTTTTCACATTCGCGGGGGTCCGTGGAACGTAACCCCCGCGAATGTGAAGGGACGACTGTATTTGAAAAAGAAAGTGCTTTTAAATAAGATGCTATGCTCTTTTTAAATATACTTTTTAAAAAACTGTTTTTTATACTTTTAATTACATTAAGTCCTATTGAAGACAATGTGGCATATTTCCAAGTAGACTTGAATGGGATTGCACCATAAATTAATCCACTGTAATCTTTAATATGAGAGCTAGTGTGCTGTAGTGATTAGACTATGGGAGACCAGGATTCAAATACCTGCTTGGCAACTGAAACCCACTGGGTGGCCTCAGGCAAATCACAATCTCTCAGCCTCAGAAGAACGCAATGGCATAACCCTTCTGAACTAATTTTGCCAAGAAAACCCTTTGACAGGGTCACCATAAATCAGAAACAACTTGAAGATACACAAGAACAACAACAATATCTAGTATAACATAGATAAAAGGTTCCAGTTGAGTATTGCATGTACTTGTGGTTAAATTTGTATAGTGCTATTTTATTTACTGTTTACGACTGCAAATCAACAAGGATAAAATACTCCTTAATTACCCTGTATTTAATGTCAAGATATTGTTAAGTTAACTTCTAGTATTCTACTCCTATGGAGTGACTCACAGGGTTTCAGTTTCCTCATTCTTCCTTCTAATAGGTAAGATAGATTTTGAGCTCTTGGTCTTCCAGAGTAAAATGTTCTATTCCTTTGGTTGAATATGGATAATATTTCAAGTCTCAAAATTTATTCTGGTGCATTCTAATAAAGATCTTACTGATGTCTCTCACACACAATTGTTGGTGTGCACATAACAAATTATTTTCCTCTTCATGCATCCCATGATCGCATTATCCTTTCTGACACAGTATTGCAAATGGATCTGCTGAACTATAACCTTACCAGTATGATTCCTTAATCCTCTCATACTTAAGGCCTTCAAGGATATTGTCTCTGACTGTCCTTGTGGGCATGGCTTATATTCTTTCTTTCTTTTTTCCCTCTAGGGGAATTTATAACTGTTTGATAAAACAGCAATAGCAACATATTGTTAGTAAGAAATCCACCGATCTGTGTAGATCAGACTGACCTTTGTATAAATTTAGTCCAGTACTTTTTCAATCATCTACAGTGATCTAGAGAGTAGCATTAAATAAAAAGGAATTATTTTTGCTTATAACAGCTTGCCTGTGCTTTTTTGCAAGTTACTTTAATGGGGTTCGTATTAGTGAAGACTGTGTGAAGAATACTTGCAGAGTTTGCCACTGAAACAGAGTTGCTGCAATGTTAATCAATAAGGAGATTGGAGCAGTTAACCTGTCTGCTCATAGATATAGATTGATTACGTTGGATCTAGAGTTAGCTGCCTTTGATAATTAAACAAGTACATTTTAGATCCTTTAGCTGATACATTTTTTATTACTTATGTTCACAATTTTCTAGGGAAAATTAGAATAACAAGAGATTTGTTCACACGATGGTATAGGAGTTATGAAAACTGTTTCTACACAAATCCTCGCATATGTACTTCAGTGATACCATTACTGCTACATAAAAATAAAAGCATAGGCATTAACTAACTTTATGGGCATTAATGGTCTGGCCTGTGCAACCAAAATGCATGTTTATGTATGAATTACAAAAATAAATTCTAAAAAGTTTTCTTCTGCTGGAGCATAAAAGTCCCCTGCTTCAAAGCATTTAAGGTATAAAGCCAAAGTGAAATAAAACATAACACATATTAACATATATAATAATATTAATTTATTATAGTAAAAGCTCACTAAACTATATTTATTTCTATTTTAAACTTATGTTATAAAACTTGCATGACAACCTACCCAAGGCAGTACAGAAGAAAAAAATGTTTTATATTCAATTATACTAAAAATACTTTTTGTCTTTAGTTTACCATTTTGTTTTTTAAAACAAACAGCACCAATCAACCTACTTATTTTTTTAAAACACATTCATACATTTTTCTTTTAAAACATGTAAGAAGTTGAAAGCATATTTATCTTGGGCAGCAGTTTTAAAGATCATCTGTATTGGCCTTGGGATTCATGCTGTGCGTTGTTTAATAAGCTGTCGGCACTTCATCTAGAGCTAGTTACCCAGTCCTGCAAACAAAGATGTTGTCAGATATCTACAGTGTCATTTTGTGCTTGTGAAATAGCAGGCCGATTTCATTTGTTACATCAAAGAATCAAGGGTTTGTAGACAGTCCTGTGGAGATGAAATATACATCTTTTTTAGTTCATTGCCTGATGATCATTGAAGTGCGACAAGGGTGACAACTTATACTCTGGTTTTATGCAGACGCACCATGAGTGACATGGCCTTATTGATTTAGGCGGATAGCTCCTCTTTTCCTGCTGCTAATAATATTTTCTCCTTTAACTGTATTCTTTTCATACAATATCAGCTAAACTAGTCTAATAAGGTGTTTTTTTTTTAAAATCCATTTCAAAGCACTGTTTCTATCTGTACATTTCTTATGTCTTTGAGCTATCTAAGGCAAGTGTTGGCTGACACCTCTTGATCTGATGCTGTCTTGGCTTTGTTATGTCTGAGTGTGATGGCTCAAGGGGTTTAATTCACATCATCTTGAACTTGCACAGAAGCTAGGATTCAGGAAAGACAACACTTCTCTTTATCACAATTGGAAGAGGCAGCCATAGTTTCTCTGTGGACCAAAGCTTACTTCTCTTGAACTCACAAGATTTACAGGTTTCTGTAAGCATACATTAATTTTGGGAAGTACAGAAATATAGTGTTTGAAGGGCAATATTTTGAAAGAGGCAGGAAGGAAAGCTATTTTGCTAGGTTGAATTGATCATGAACAAGTAGTGAACCACAAATCCAAATGAAGTAGAACTATTCAAGTGTGCACACAACTTTGCTTTCATGCCATAATTGTTCATAACTGGGAAAACACCTTAAAAACCAGATATGTATGCTGTATGTGGATAGATTTGATGCCATAAAATATCTAATTAAAATCTTTAAGAATTTATTGTAATTATACTGCAACATCTCTTCCCAAGTTAATTCAGATGCTATTATCAAATTGCACAGTCTTTACATGGATATAAATGCACACATATGTTAGTTAATGGAGTTCACTAAATAATTTCAAAAGAAAATCAGCCTGTACTTTACAGATTATTGCAAAGCCTTTGATTCTATAGATCATGAAAAACTATGAATCACTCTTAAAGAAATTGATGTACCACAACATTTGATTGCCCTGATGCATAACCTGTGCTCAGGACAAGAGGCAAATGTTGGGACAGAACACAGAGAAACAGAATGGTTTTTAATTGGTAAGGGGGTCAGGCAAGGCTGCATTTTAATTACCCTATTTAACTTGTATGCTGAACATATCATATATAAAGCAGGGTTAAACTCGGGAAGAAGGTGTGAAAACTGGAGGAAGGAACACCAACAATTTAAGATATGCAGATGACACCATATTACTAGCAGAAAATAGCAAAGACTTGGAACAATTACCGATGAAAGTCAAGGAAGAAAGTGCAAAGACAGGTTTTCAGTTGAATATTAACAAAACAAAAATAATGACTACAGATGATTTACATAACTTTAAAGTAGACAATGAAGACATTGAAATAGTTCAAGATTTTCCATACCTTGGCTTAGTCATTAATCAGAATGGAGACTGCAGTCAAGAAATCTCAAGACAACTAGGACCTGTAAGGCAGCTATATGGGAACTAGACAAGATCCAGAACTGTAAAGATATATTAATGAATACTAAAGTTAGGATTGTCCATGCCATCATATTTCCCATTTCTGTGTATGATTGTGAAACCTGGACAGTGAAGAAAACTGATAGGAAGAAAATCAGAAATGTGGTGCTAGAGAAGACTGCTAACAAGACAAATCAGTGGACCTGAGAGCAAATCAAGCCTGAACTCTCCCTAGAAGCCAAGATGACTAAACTGAGACTGTCGTATTTTCGACATATCACTAGAAAAGACGATAATGCTTGGTAAGGTAGAAGGAAGTAGGAAAAGAGGAAGGCCGCATTACAGATGGATAGATTCAAATCAAGGAAGCCATGGCCCCGAGTCTGCAAGTTCCACAGTAATAAATGTAGTTAACACAAAACATAAATCATTACTCAGATTTAACAAATGACCAAAATACTAACTTAATGACTAAAATACTGGATTTTTAAATTATTGTTCCAAACTCTGCAGAGAAAATGACCTAATGGTTACTGATATAGCAGTGTTAAATAACACAGCTTATGTAATTGCTTTTAGGACAGATTTTAGTAACTAAGTTGGTTAATGTATTCAAACAGATAAATAACTGAAGGCCAGTTTTCATTAGGGTACAGTGGGCCCTTGGCATCTGGGGGGGCGTTGATTGGTTCCAGGATCCCCATGGATAACAAAAACTGCAGATGCTCAAGTCACTATTGAAAACTTTGAAATTTCTTGCAACTGACTGCAGCCAAGCCAAGAAGCAGTTCCTAGGGTAGTATCAGAGGCTGCAGTGGCAAGTCCCAGTCACCAGGCATGCATTCTTCCTGCTTTGGCTGCAGTGGTGATTCTGCTGTTTCCTTCAAAAGGTAGAAGCTGAGGCACATGTGCTCCCAGCAGGAAGCAAGAATAATGTGCACCTGCCACTCAGGACTTGCCTCCCCTGCTGCCTCCCCCTCTAAGGCAATCCCACCAAGGTCTTGGCAGGGGAGCAAGCACCTAGCAATTGGGGCTTTAGCCTCTGCTTCCCCCCTCCTTGGCTCATGGAAAGAAATCTTACCAAGCACCTGGCAATTGGGGCTTTAGCTTCTGCTTCCCCAAAAGAGGACTTCTGCAAAATTAGATGGGATGGTCTGTTTTTTCATTCATAATTTTGAGAACCTAGATTGAGAATGCTTCCACAGCTGATCAGTGGATCACATGTGGATTAATAGCTATTTTGACCACATACCCTACAAAAGAGTGGTGAGCTCTCTTTATAATAATGGAATTATCAGGTAGGTGTAAGATACCGTTTATAAATTACTTTTAATGTGTTTTTTTAAAAATTGTGTTGGAATAAATTTGTATAGGATCCACATTCTCTCTTAATTAGAGTCATTTATTGCAATGTTTAAATTTTAAAAAAAAGAGCTTAAGACCTGTAGTGTTGTCATGGGTTGAATCAGAAAGCTGTTTTTGTATGTTGTATTGTAACCTCCTTCCTTAGAAATTTTGAAAAAGAGTTAAGTGTAAATGACCTTGGACTTTCATATGTGATGAACATGTTAATGTTGGAAATTATTTTCCCCCTTTAATATGTACAAAGTAATGAACTATTTCTGCATTTTAAAAATCCTATAAACAAAGTACAATCAATATATTTTTAGATCATCATTTTTGTAATAAGTGCAGGAGTATCTTAAATTATGAGCCCCTGGAGGATAAAACCAGAAATATTCCAGTTCTTAGTGGGAACATTCAGCCACAAAAGACTGGAACCACTGCAAAGCAATGTTTCCAAGCCCCATATCAGCCAGGCCACCCAAAAGGATACCATGGTTGATGGTAGAGACTTTCTTGATTTAAAAAAAAAAAATACCTGTAGTAGTAGTGTCTACTGTAACCAAAAATAAATAAATAAATAAATTTTTGTTAAACAAAATGTAGTTTTAGGTCAAAAGTGGCTTTAGATATTAGAACTAGGGCTTTGTTCCATTGGTTAATTTGCACAGGACAGTCTAACAATTTATTCCACTCAACTTTTAATTTCATTAACATCACATTTAGTAATTTCAAACAAATACTTATAAAGTAGATTTGGTTTCTGTTTCTGGAGTATAATGCTTCTTACAGTGCAAGGCATATATAGATACCAAAGAATATCAGAATCATAAATATTGCCACAGTGCACCCACAGGTTGACAGATAGACTGCAATATTGAAAATGGCAATATACAATCCATGTCTTCCATAATAACAATCCATGTCTTCCATAAAAAGGTGGTCTCACAATTTTCAAATTAGAATTATCCCATAGCGTTGGTTTAGTTTGATAATATAGATCAAACTGCTCTTGAGAAGATAATGGGCTTGTTTATATGAGGCTATAAAATATGGATTGATGTGTACTGATGCCAATTTGCAATAGCTTTCATTTGTCTCAATGGTTTTTTTGGCAAGATCGCAGGCATGTGAAGCTATCCACATTGGTTGTTCAAATGGGCATGCCCTTGAATCAAGATGGTGGGTGCAAGTGAATTACTTGTGTTTTTGTCACCAGTTGCTGCTGCCGAACAGTATTTTTTTAAAAAACATATCCAAGGTGAAGTACAATATTCCGCTTAAATAAATAGAAAAAAAGAAAAAAAACTCTTTTGTCACCCCAGTGCACAATCAATCGCTATGGCGAAAATCCAACATGGTGGTTTGGGGTGCTTCCCTTGCCAGCAAGCTCTGCTCCCTGCACACGTCCAACCAATCAGATTTCCACTTCCGCTCTTATCAGGAATATTCATCAAAGCAAATTGGTTGTCCTAACGAGTGGGAATGCGCATTCCCCGCAGAGCCTTTTAAAACCTTTGGGGAAAGCCGCTAAGGCTTTTCCTGCATAGTTTTTGGAATGTTTGCCCCTCATTGCAGATTGATGCAGGATCTCATTAGGACAAATCATATTTTCCTCAAATTCTATGAGGAGCATTTTCGCTCTATAGACAACCCCAATGTGTGCCAAGCTACCCCGGCAGCAGAAATCACGACGCATTGTCCCTTTCTTCCCTAAGTAAACCGCAGAGAGGTTCCGAGTGAGCTGATTCCTATATTACCTAAGGGGAGGTATCTGAACTGGCCCATGTTTGTCATTTATTTATCCGAGTCAGAAGATAGGCTTTATGATGCAAATGCGTGCATTAATTTATAATCCCATTTTGCCATGTTGTGGCAGTGGTTAAAATGCAAGCATATATTCAGAATAACGTGAAAAACAAGAATGTTATGGATTGTATATTGCAACCTACCAGCTTTATGGGTGTATGGATAACTTAATGTGATTTATTTAAAATATTCTTATCCTTTCCTTTATCATGAGATTTCATGATAACATATACAAATTTTTGTAACCCAGCTGTTCTCAATCTTTGGTCCTCCAGTGGTTTTGAGCTTCAGCTTCCAGAATGCCCAGCCATTAGCTATCTGGACTGAGGCTTCTGGGAAAGCCTGAAGCTCATTTACCTCAGTACCTTTTCATCTGCCACGTTAGCAGCATGTAGGAACTTTCTGTGCTCGATAGCTCTTTCATGATTTTTGTCTACAGCTTGGCTTTGGATTTCACTTCTGGATTGATTTTTCTCCTTGTGATTGACCTGGACTATTTTTTGGATTTTGCTTTTCGACTATTTTCTGCTGCAGTTGCCTTGGACTGTTTTTGGATCTTGGTCCGCTTGCTCTCTTGGCTTGTTCTTACTCTGACTCCAAGCTATGACTCTGGTCTGTTCACGGTTCTCCTCTCTGTCTGACAATTTCACTCTGGTTAATAATTTGCCATGGCTTCCCCCGGCTTCCTTTAAATGGTGTGTGGAGTGTGGGGCCAAATTGCTGGGCTCCGATGGCTATTCCCGGTGTCTCCTTTGCATGGGCAAGTCACACAATGTGTCGTCTTGCCTTCATTGCAAGGCTTTCATCTACCAGGCTCCCAAAATGCTTCTGCATGGTCCCTTGGTCTGGTGATCAATGCAGAAAAGTCACAGCTCAGTCTGTGTCATACTGTCCAATTCATAGAGGCATCCTTGGATTCCATCACCGCTGCCACCTACCTTCCGGAAACCAGTTTCCATACCCTGACAGCACTCATCCATCAGTGCTGCAGGTCCTATTGCTTACATGTCCGGTCTGTCCAGGTGCTGTTGGGACATATGGCATCAACTACGGCTATGACCCCCTTCACGAGGCTCCGTTTCCATCCCCTGCAGTCATGGTTCCTCTCCATCTTCGATCCCCTGCAAGACTCCCCAAGAAAGCTCCTGACCATGCTGAGGTTGGTGCAATGATCCCTGGATTGGTGGATGGATCTGGCAAATTACTTGCAGGTCTTCCGTTCGAACCCCCACAAACTCAAGTCACCCTCATGACGGAGGCCTCCCTCCAGGGTTGGGGGGCTAATCTCGGTCAGTTCCGTCAATGACCAGTTGGTTAGCAGAGGAATGCCAGCTTCATATCGACTCCTTGAAGCTGTTGGCTATAAAGAAGGCACTGAGGTCATTCGAATCACTGGTTACTGGCAAGAATGTCCTCTATGTTATAGACAATACATCTGTAATGTATTATCTCAACAAGTAGGGAGGGACAAGGTCCTCCACTCTACTTTCGATGAGTCTAGAGATTTGGGATTGGTGCATACCAAGGAGCATCTTTCTCTAATCCATTCACATACCTGGAGAGGACAACATTCTTGCAGACGGACTGAGCCGTTCCAGTTCCACAATTCAGGAATTCATCACTCAAGTGTCCTTTCTCTCTTCCGCCGTTGTGGGACTCTGACAGTCGACCGCTTCGCCTGAGCAGCCAACAAGCAATGTGGACAGTATTGTGGGAGGTCCAGTGCGAAGGGTTCCAGAGGGACGTGTTTCTCTTTCAGTGGACTAGTCCCCTGATTTACCTGGTCCCCCTCTTTCCACTACTCACTCAGGTGATCTCCAAGTTGCTCTGCAACAGGTCAAACACGATCCTGATCACTCTGTGGTGGTGGCCCCAACTCCCATGGTTTGGGCCACTACTCCGACTTGTGGCTCACCAGTTCCTCCACCTTTCTCTCCGACCTGACCTCTTGACAGTTCAGGGAGGCAGGATTCATCACCTGGATCTGACCACCCTATATGGCTGACAGCTTGGAGGATCCTATCCTGAACCCTCCCTCACATTCAGGGCTGGTTTCAAATGATTCTCCTGATTGTCTGCCTCCAGAAGTTTGGATGATAGTGGATACCTCCCTTCATCCTTCCACCCACCACACTTATTCTAACAAGTGGAGGAAGTTTGTTACCTGGTGGATAGGTGTCTCTCTCCAACAGATTCCACTGTGTCGAACGTCCTTCAGTTTCTACTTCACCTTTTGGATTCAGGACTTTCGTTTTCCTCTATCAAATGCTACCTTGCTGTGATTTCTACCAAATTCCAAAGGTTGGGCCAACCCTTTCCCCTTTGGGACCCTATTGTTATATATATATATATATATATATATATTTGAAAGACTACGTTAACCTTCATCTGCGTGTGGTGGACCCCACCCCTGCATGGAGCCTGGAACTCATTCTCTCACAGCTTTCCAAATGCCCGTTCAAACCCATGGCCAGATCTCCATCTCTTGTAATGGAAAATGGCCTTCCTTATGGTGGTGACATCAGCTAAACATGCTGGCAAATTGTGTGCTTTGCATACAGACCCACCTTACCTGGTCTTTCACAAACATAAGGTAGTACTCTGATTGGACATGTTATTCTTACTGAAGGTCGTTTCCAGTTTCCACTTCAAACAATCCATAGTATTGCCTGTGTTGATGCAGAACCTGACTGATGATTTTGAGCATGTGCTCCATGGGTTGGATGTTCATTAGGCTCTGGTGTTTTTAAGATCAGCAGACTGCTTCTCTGCACAAGACGAATCGTCTTTTTGTCTACTTTTCTGCTTCCTACTGTGACTCACCGGTCTCCCTGTAGTGCCTATCCAAGTGGGTTGTCTCCAGTATCTCTTTTAATCTGTGAACTGGCTTGAAAGCCACTTCCCTCTCAAATCCGAGCTCATTCAATGAGGGCGGTAGCTGCATCTGCTGCCTTTCTCTCCAGTGTTCCTTTGGAGGATGTTTGCAAGGCAGCTACCTGGTCTACTCCTTTGACCTTCATCTCCCAGTACAGACTTGACAACAGGTCTAGAGATGATGGTACTTTTGGGAGAGCTGTTCTCTTATCTACGTTGCAATGAATTTACTTGTGGCTCACTGTTACACTGTGTCCTTGTCCTTTCTCTCCTGGTTGGGCATGACAATCCCTCCTCCTGTGAGAAAGCTTGCTAGTCTCCCAGTTGTGTGAGTCACAGAGACCACAAAGAAGGAGGACAAGTTGCTTGCCTGTAACTGTAGTTCTTCGAGTGGTCATCTGTGAACTCACACAAACCTGCCTGTCCACCCCTCACTGTCCTGCTCTTTTGTAAAGTTGTGATGCTGCTATTGTGACATCCTTGGAACTGAGGTAAATGAGCGGGAATGCCTGAGAAGAACCGTTGGGATGGGCGGAGCTACCACCCCAAAGCATTATATAACTATTCTAGAAGGTTCTGGAGTGCACTGCTTACGTGCAGGAATAACCCAGTTGTGTGAGTTCACAGATGAACCACTCAAAGAACTACAGTTACTGGTAAGCAACTTGTCTTTCTCGATATTTGGTCCTCCAGTGTTTTTGAGCTTCAGCTCCCAGAATGCCTAGCCATTAGCTTCTGGGAAATGAAGTTCAAAGCATGTGGAAGAACCAAAGGTTGAGAACTACTAAGCAATATAAAAGAACTTAGAAGCATATAGTTATAATACTAATTTGTTAGCTTCACAATTATACTAATAGCTGCTATTTTTAACAAATCCCCCACCCCACATTTGGAGATTGAGTTTCATATATTTAATTGATATTAAGTGTGTTTTGTTTCTTTTTCCTTAACTGGTATCAAATCATGCCTCTTCTCACAAATTGCAACAGTCCATGTTTTGATTATTGACATTTTGTCCATTTAATTGGGATATTCATCTGACTTTTCTTTTTTGTTGTAAATCATATTAGGCAGCTAACTTCTCTGCATGATTTCCCTCCAATAATTAAATCTCACATTTCCAGCTGCTGTAAAATTTGCTGCCCTTTCCCTTTGGTTATGTTTCTTCATGCGTATGACTTGGACTTCTCTGTAGCCTTAATTTTCACCCTGTGTCAATTTATAGGCTGTAGTTTAGCAATAAAGTGTACATGTTTTGTTTTATGGCTTATGTTGCATATGAATATCAAGATCAATGCAAATGTGGTCTTGCTTTTCTCCAAAGGCACATGTAGTTTCTAGTTCATTTCTTGTTCATGTCTTCTTAATTTTGTTCTTGCTTTTCTTTAAACTGAACAGCAGGTATACTTTTTGTCTATTTAAATCGCAGATACTGAATTCCCTTGGACTTTCTTGTGTTGTGCATGCATGTACACATGGTCAGTTTTCCCTCTTCCCCATTCCCACACCCTCTTCAATATCTCTTTTAAAGGCAAAATAATCTAAATGAAAATTACAACAAAACAGTACTTTTATGAGGTACTTTCACACAGGACAATCCTGAACTAGTACTGAAGGATGAGTAATACTATAGGATGTAGATGTGAGGCACTGAACACGGGCCATGATTTTGGCAGATTGAATACACTTTAGAGGTAATTTGGCTACTCAGTTCCAGAAGTTCAGGGGTTGGCTAGCAGTGAATGAAGACCCTGGAAAATCCTCAGACAGCAGTATGAGACACATGCCTGAATACCTAGGATGTTGGAATGATCTACCGATGCTGTTGAAAGAGAATCACTCTGTAATCTGTATGCTAGATGTGATTATGAGCCCAATCTTGTAGTCTCACTGAGGCATTGCATCCGGAATATTATACCACTCTTCTTTGTTGAGTGGAAAGTGGTATCACTGAGTGTTAATGGTATAAGATGTCTCTATCGCATTACTTTAAATGTTCCTTCTCATGCCCCTTTCACTATTTAGATAGTTATAATAATGACAATAGAGGCTTCCAGTGTAATTTCCATCTCTAAATTTCAGGACTACTTTGGCCTTGTCATTGTCTTGTTTTCCTGCTGTAGGTATTCCAAGTAGCTGAGTAGTAATGCATCAAAAATACAATAAAAAAGAAATTAGTAATCCTAGCTAATAAAAAAAAATAGAGCCTCAGTCGTACCAGCTACAGTCTAAGAGTATATTCTCCAACATTTCACAGTTGAAAACTGGGACGCATGTAGCCAAGCAACATCAGAATATCATCAAGATGGCAAAAGTTCATAATGAAGAAGAACAAAGAAGCTAGGAAAGACTGCAGCTGTTTGCTTTTGCCCGAGTCAATTGACAAGAGCAAGATTTCTCCCTCCCCTTGCTGAGTTAATTTGAGTGCAAACTACTTTTGCATTTTGAACTCAGTTTGCAGCAAATGATATATGCTAGGGACTAAGGAGGAAATTGGGAAGAGAGAAACTGGGACATTTTAAAAGTGGTTGAAAGAGTGGGATGACTGTCCCTTCCAGATTGGGACAGCTGGAGGATGTGCAAGAAGCATACAAATATTCACTGAGTTTTCCAGCAGTGTGGGGAGGCAATCCTTCATACTGGGTTTGGCTCCTCCTCCAGTGAAGACAGGCAGGTAATCAGCCAATAACAATGAACATATCCACCTTAGGGAGGAGAGCCAGTCCAACCTTCAGCTGTTCTGTCCTGCTTCATATAGAGAACAGGTCTAGAGATTCTCCCTAGCATTTTCAAAGCAGTTGGAAGTCCACCTTGGGGAGGATGGCTAGCCTTGCAGCCTGCAGTTCCTACAGCTCAGACCTTTCTTCTGAAGAGGAGACTGGGTCCACAGAGTGTTTGCCTCTGTCTGGGCAGGTTCCAGTGAGGGAGCAGGCTGACCTCTCTGGAGGCCTGGCCATTAGCTCCCTGGACTTTGCCGGCATGGCAACAGAGCATGATGGGTCTCTAACTGTTGGGGCAGACCACGCTGTGGGGATGACAATGGCAGCAGACATGGTGACCAATTCTCCTGCCGTGCAGGTGAGTGCTGCAGCCTCTGCCCCTCCCCCCTCATCCTAGAAGGCAACTAAGTCATAAGTTCCATTTTCTGTTTGGTCTCATGGTGGCCTGTATAGATTCTGTCCCTTTGGCCAGATTCCACTTGAGAGAGTTGCAGTGGTTCCTTCTCCCCCTTAAGATTGCAGTCAAATCCAGAATCTTAGTCATTCCTTCCTGGAAAGTGAAAGAATCCCTGATTTGGTGGTTGATGGAAGTACTGTCGTAGGGTCTTCCAATCAGGGAATCCAGGAGAGTGGTGGTGTCCACTGGTGCTTCTTTGAGGAGTGGGGGGGGCACACTCTCAGGGTCGGATGGTTCAGGCATTGTGGTCCCCTGTAGAGAGTTGTCACAGTATCAACTTTCTGGAACTTTGGGCTGTTTGGTTGGTATTACTCCAGTTACATCTGGAGATTCAGGACAAACGTGTTAGTCTGGATGGACAACATCTCTACCAAAGCCCACATCAACAGGCAAGGAGGGGGACTCACTCTCGGATTCTTCTGCTTGAGATGAGTCAACTGTTGAGGTGGGTGGAAGGCCATCTTCTGTCAATCCGAGGGGAATACCTGCAGGGAGTGATGAATTGCCAGGCTGATTGGTTGAGCAGGCAGACTCTGGATTGGGGAACTGGAGTCTAAATTTGTTGGTTTTCCAGATGCTTGCAAACAGATTCAATCATCCATGGTGGATCTGTTCACATAGGAGGTGAACCACAAACTGCCTCGCTTCATTTCTAGATTCTCAACCGGGGGCATTAGCCTTTGATGTACGTACAATAGTCTGGCCCTGGGTATTGTGTTACACCTTTCCCCTGGTGGCGCTATCGTCCAGGGTCCTGAGAAAGATCAGAATGGAAAAGGCGGAGGTAATTTTCATTGCTCCCAGGTGACGTTGGCAGCTGTGGTTTCCCAACTTGATATACTTACACAGAGAGGAAAGTTGGCCTCTCCCTCTTTGGTCAGATCTTCTTCTACAAAAGTGCCTCGTTTATCCAAACCCAGACTGGTTAGAACTTCATGCCTGGACGTTGAGCAGAGGAGATTGGTAGTTGCTAGTTATGATCAGGATGTTATTGAGACTATTTTGGTGGCTAGGCAACCTTCTACTATTTGTTCATATGAATCCAGATTGAGGGCTTTTTGTAGGTGGTGTCATACTAAAGGAATTCAGCCCCAAAGGGCTTTGGTAAGCACAGTGTTAATCTTATTATAATCCAGGTTTAAGAAGATCCTTAGTGCTAAAGCACTAAGGAGGCATGTGTCTGCCTTAGGATCCATTTTACGGGGTGTAGGAATAAGTCCTTAGCTTCTCATCCATGTATCCACAGCTTCCTTAAAGGGGTTGCATTGTTAAAACCACTGGCGATTCATTGCTTTCCTTCATGCAACCTATACATGGTTTTGCGAGTGCTGCTTAAAGAGCTGTTTGAGCCTTTATACTTGATTGATTTAAAATCTCTTATTTAAAAAAGTCATTTTCTTAGAGGCTATTACTATGGCACGTTGTGTTTCTGAGCTGGGAGCCTTATCAGTCAGGGAGGAATTATGTTTTTTCCACCAGGATTTGGTGGTTCTTCATTTAGATCTTTCTTTTATGCTTAAGGTTAATCAGTTTTTCATAGGGCCCAGGAGTTGCTCCTTCCCTCATTTTGTCCTAATTCATCTGCTAGTAAGGAAAAGAATTGACATAGGTTGGCTGTGTGGAGAGCACTTAAGTTTCGTTTGAATAATGCAGAAGTTCCAAAAATCTGACTTTTTCCTTTGCAAAATCTTCCAAGGGAAAGAAGGTTTCTTCCTCTATGATTACACATTGGTTGTGCCTTTGTATTCAGTTGGCTTATGCCAATAGTTCCCTCCCTGTTCCTCGAGGTCTTCAGGCACATTCTACTCGTAGCACGGCTACTTCTGCAGCTTTCTGTACTACGTCATCTTTGGGGGAGATTTGTAAGGCTGATAATTGGTCTTCTCCATCTTCCTTTGTTAGACATTACCATATTAACAAGTATGCCTTGACTGAGGCTGCTTTTGCTGGTAGAGTGTTACAACAGGTAGTTCAGTAGTTTATCAGTGTGAACTCCCCCTCCCCCATGAGAGACCACTTTGATAGGTCTCAGTATAAAGGACCTACCAAAGGTCCACACTGCTGCAAAACAGAGCATTGGTGAAACTGTTAAGGTTTCTTTTCAGAAGTTGTGGGGAGGGAATCTTTCCTGCCCATATTGTTGGGGAGGTACTTTATCTTGAAGCTCAAAGCAGTTACAGTATGTACAAAGTAGATGGACAAACTGCTACACCAGGTACTGGATTTGCTCAAGAGAGAAAGTGCTCTGGGCTCAGCCTGCTTTTCTGCAATCCCTCAGGGCATTGATTCCTCCAAACACCTTGGTGCCTTACACCAGACTTTTGCAAAATGTATTGTGCTTTGCACACCACGCTCTACTGTGAACCCCACACTTCAGCCTGACGCAGTGCCCTGCAATATCCTGATTGTGTAGCTGTGGCCTCCAGGCTTGAGACTGGGCTTGGCCTTGGCTAGGCTGGCAGGTGTGGCAGTTGTCTGGCCATTTTCTAAGGAGTTCAGACACTGACTCCTGACACATATTGTGGTGATTTTTGTTTAGTTTTATTTAGGTGCTAGGGATTGGTATTTCATCTCTGAGGAAGGTTGGACAGGCTCTCCTCCATAAGGTGGATGAGGCATTTGTTATTGGCTGATTGCCTTGCCTGTCTTCACTGGAGGAGGAACCAAACCTAGGATTCCCTCCCCACAACTGCTGAAAAGAAACCTTCGCAGTAACTACCAGTGTTCCATTCTAGATACCTGGTGGAACTCACTTAGAAGTAAATCCATTCATATCATCTTCAGGACAATGGGGCTTTGGAATTAGATCTTTAGGACTTGCACTTTGATATGGATGGTAGCAATTTTAGATAGTAGCCATCTTATAATGAATAAATTCTAGTTAGCAAAATATTCAGTATCAGGATTCTTTATAACATTGCTTCTTGTAGCATAAAGAGATCTTATGTGCTACTACAGTAACACCCCTGTATCCATGGGGTGGTGCTGGTTCCAGGCCCCCTGTAGATAATGAAATCCTTGGATGATAGCGAATGCCCTGGAGGAGGAGGAAGAAAGGGAGGGAGGCTTGTGATCCAGGCTGCTGCCGCCGCAACCTGACCCACCTAGGCCATAGCCTCCCAGGCCTCCTCCTCCTCCACCACCGCTGCCATGCACCACCACTGACACAGCTTCCCAGGCCTCCTTCACCACCACCACCACCACCATCATGTGCACTGTGGCAGCCTCCCAGACCTCCTTCTCCACCATAGCCACCACCACAATCTGACGCCACCACTGCGGCCTCCGGAGACCCTTGGACGCCAACTGTGAGATCTCCTCTCTTCTTCCTTTGCCCCCCCCCCATTGCCACTGGTGCCATCCCAGGGGAAGGAAGAAGGGAGGTGAGATCTCCCCATCTCTTCCCACCCCCTGTGACCACCACCACCACCAGAGCCATCCCAGGAGAAGGGAGAAGGGAAACGGATAACTGAATCATCAGGTGACGAATCAGAGGATATGGGGGTGCTGCTGTACTGTTTGCATGCAACAGTGTGATGATGTAATTTGGGAAACATCCTTACTCTCTTTTTGCCTGTGATTTGTTCTGTTGATTGAGATCTTCTTGTAGACTTTTTGTGGGTTTTCCTGCTCGCTGCTGTTTCACAAGTGCTGACAAGGGAAAATTCTTTTTCAGTGGTAGTGGTCCTTCTTTGAAATGCTATTCTCTGAGATGTTCATTGGAGGTCTGTCTTACTGGTTTCTTGGTGCCTTTAATTTCCTGGTCATATTAATGCCACAGGGACTAGTCTTTCCCCCTCCTTTTGTCGTTTTATGTCCTGTGCTTAATTTGTTTTAACTTCTAGGGGTTTAGTAGTTCTATTATTTTATTTGCAATATCATTTGTAGGCCACAAATTGAACAAAGAGATATCATACTCTAGTGTGAGAATACTGGGCCGGGACTTGTAAGATGCAAGTTCCCTCAGAATCATGAAACTCACTGGGGTATTTTGTGCCAGTGACCTTCTATCAGCCATTCCTATTCACAGGGTTGTTGCAGACTTGACAATAACTAATTATAAAAACTAGTTGAAATTAATTTGTATCCCCAATAACTTTGGAGATCTGTTTTGCCAACATTATGCATACAGAGTATTAAAAGAAGTGGTAACACTGAGGGTAGGACAATAGCAGGGGCAGCCCATGGTCTGAACAGGAGGGTGCCTCTCACCAAAATGTCAAGATGTATGCCATCTCTACCAGTTGGACCACAATCCTGACTGTGTAGAAAAGACCCTTGTTGTTGTTGTGTGTCGTCTAGTCATTTCTGACTTATGGCGACCCTAAGGCGACCCTATCATAGGGTCTTCTTGGCAAGATTTGTTCAGAAGGATGTTGACTTTGCCTATCTCTGAGATTGAGAGAATGTGACTTGCTCAAGGCCACCCAGTGGGTTTCCATGGCTGAGCAGGGATTTGAACCCTGGTCTCCCAGTGTCCTAGTCCAACACAAACCACTACACCACTCTAGCCCTTACAAATGTGTAATCATTTGTAATCATTTCCACCATCCATTAAAACAAAGTGTGCTAGTGGCTAATAGAAATTATGCAAAACAAGAGGGATTTGAAACAAAATGTTTCAGTGTGGAGTGCTCTTGTTTAGGAGCCTTCATTTTATTCTGGTTTTACATGCCAATATAGTATATTCAGTGTATAGTTTTCCTTAAATGTCTGTCTTTAGGTCTCCTCACGCTTATTGATACTATCTGCTTGTATGCGGATGGCACTTGGAGGACTGAGTTGCTATTGGCATATATGGAGCATTATTTATTCGTATTTGTTATCCACATAGATCATATATTCATATATTTCACCTCCATCAAAGTCAGTACTTACAGCAGGCGCTGCTTTAGCACCGATAGAGCTTCCTTGGAGTTGGGTGGAAAGGGGAGATAGAGCTGGGTGTTTTCAGCATAGTGGTGACACTGATCACCAAACTGCAGACGACCTTGTATAGTGGTGTCATGTGTCTATTAAACAACAACCAGGACAAACCTGAGCCTTAAGGGATCCCACAGGCTGCTGGCTGTGATGTTGGAGTCCCCCAGCACTACATTCTGAGCTTGCTGCTCCAAGAAGGACCAGAGCCATTGTAAAATAAATTCCTTAAGTCCCATCTCAGAGAGGCAACCCAGAAGGGTACCGCGGTCAATAGTTCTGAATGCCACCGAGAGGTCCAGTGGGGATACACACACCCTGTCCAGCTCTTGGCCTAGGATATCTATCCCCAAGGTGACCAAAGCTGTGTCCATCTCATAACCACGCCTAAAGGCAGATTGAAATACGTCTAGACAATTGTCTCATCTGAAAGCTCCTGGAGCTAGAGGCTGCATTGCAGTATGTTGCCCAAGGAAGCATGACACATTTCAGAACTTTGCACATGAACAGGATATTGGAGACTGGCCAGGAATGGTCAAGCACAGATATGACTGGATGTAATACAATAGGGCTATGATTTGTCCAAACAACCAGTTTAAGAGCAATTGCTATGTGAAAAGCCCATAGGATATAGTTGGTAAGAAGAGAATTAATCTTCAGAACTGGAGTAATATATCATAATATATATTTATAATTTATAATATATTATATATATTATTATATTATATATTTATAATATAATATTATATTATAATATATACATTTATATATTATAAAATGTCTTTATAATAGATTTGAATGTAATTCCAGGTAGTTTTTGATTCATGGTGTCACCAGCACTGTGAAGTGGGAG
Organism: Gambelia wislizenii; assembly: GCA_030847615.1. Classification (NCBI taxonomy): domain Eukaryota; kingdom Metazoa; phylum Chordata; class Lepidosauria; order Squamata; family Crotaphytidae; genus Gambelia; species Gambelia wislizenii. Next base: position 64,172,668 of record JAUMIR010000005.1, on the reverse strand, counting down.
CCAAGGGAGCATCCCTGAATCAAGGTTACAGTCTACTTCATATCTGCCTCGTTGCCCATCTTACCCTGAGTTGTATCCCTGTCTGCAGCTGACAGAACAGTTGACAACGGTTCAACTCTCAAAATTCAGTTCTCATGGGCACTGATTTTATTCTGGTATAGTTTTTTTTTCAAGACAATATATTTTAAAAATTATTTCAGTTTCTACTTCGTATAGAATATGAGTATAAAACCATAATCTACCAATCAATGGTTTTTACCATTTTTTTAACCTATTTATTTAGGTTGAAGCATTCTTGGGTGGAAATAAACAAGCCTTTCATTTGAGAACCTGTTCACAGTTAAAACAAACAATGAATTCATAAGGTTATTTTGAATTAAAGATGAAGTAAATATACCAATCTAATTAATTGTGTAAATATAACTGAAAGGAATGGCTTACTTGATAGAAATCTGTAGGAAGTCTTTACAGTGTGCATCAAATTATTTTTCCACTTAAAAGTGTAAATAACAAAATGGCAGGATAAACAGGCTTTAATTCCAGTCAGTGTTCAGTCAGTATTTATAATGCCAAAATTACTAGAAACATAAATGTCTTTAGATTCTTCTATCAAGCCATGAAAAAGTGAATTATTGAAAAGATAAAAATAAATTTGTTTGCTTTCTGTCAGAGTTCATATCCACATCCAACCTTGATAGAAGACCAGAATGATTTAGACAAGTTTGCTTTGGAGATTCATAACATATGCTTGCTGGACAGAATTGAGTTATCTGTGCTCTGGAGAGTAAGTTATTGTAGCAGGAGCTGACAGAGATGAAGATAACTGAGGGAAATTCAATTACCTTTTAGTGTTTTCCTTCTAATAGGATTCTTAATGTGAAAAAGATCCTTAGATGATGCGCCTGTGTTGTTTGGTGAGATCTACTTTGATACTCGTCTCCAGAATAAAGTGAACTCTCTGTTCTAGGCCTTCATCAGGAATAAAACATGTGACTGTTTCTTAACGATGCGTTGTATTTCAGGGATTAGACCAAACATATTTTCTCTAATAGATCACATATTCTTTTATTTGAAAAAAGTACTATTTTTTAAAATTTGCTAGTTCATTGGTGGTTAGGAAATCATGAAATAAAAGGAATGCTCTACTACCATTCTGATGTATTCTTTTACTTACACTTCTAGATAAACCCCTACACTAATACTTCCTAGTTCAGCAGTTAATCTGAAGCTGGTTCTTGTTCAGCTGTCTAGATTTCCTGAGTAAGAAGCACAGTTGTGCAATGAAATGTTTGCTAAGTACTGTATATCAAAACCTAAATCACATACTTTTGCAAGTTACAGTATCATCATAGAATCATCGAATTGCAGAGTTGGAAGAGACCACAAGGGCCATCCAGTCCAACCCCCTGCCATGGAGGAAATCACAATCAAAGCAACCCTGACAGATGGCCATCCAGCCTCTGTTTAAAGACCTCCACAGAAGGAGATCCCACCACGCTCCGAGGGAGTGTGTTCCACTGCCGAACAGCTCCTACTGTCAGAAAGTTCCTCCTAATGTTGAGGTGGAATCTCTGTTCCTGGAGCTTGCATCCATTGCTCTGTGTTCTAGCCTCTGGAGCAGCAGAAAACAAGCCTGCTCCATCCTCAATGTGACACCCCTTCAAATACTTAAACAGAGCTATCATATCACCCCTTAACCTTCTTTTTTCTAGGCTAAACATACCCAGCTCCCTTAGCCTTTCCTCATAAGGCATGGTTTCCAGACCTTTCACCATTTTAATCTCCCTCCTCTGGACACACTCCAGTTTGTCCATATCCTTTTTGAATTGTGGTGCCCAGAACTGGACACAGTATTCCAACTGAAGCCTGACCAAGGCAGAATAGAGTGGCACTATCACTTCCCTTGATCTAGACACTATACTTCTATTGATGCAGCCCAAAATCGCATTGGCCTTTTTAGCTGCCCCATAACACTGTTGACTCATGTTCAACTTGTGGTCTACTAGGACTCCTAGATCCCTTTTGCACGTAGTCTCATTCAGCCAGGTCTCCCCAATCCTGTATCTATGCATTTCATTTTTCCGCCCTAAGTGCAGTACCTTACATTTCTCCATATTGAATTTCATTTTGTTAGCTTTGGCCCAGCTCTCTAGTCTATCCAGGTCATTTTGCATTTTGATCCTGTCCTCTAGGGTATTAGCTACTCCTCCTAATTTGGTGTCATCTGCAAATTTGATAAGTATGCCCCTAATTCCATCATCAAAGAGCAAGTTGGTAACCCTCTTGGAGGAAAAAGTCCAGCAGCTGGAGACCCGGGTAGCTACACTTCTCCATATTCATGAGCAAGAGGTTTTCCTGGATAGATCAGAATAAACAGTCTTGGACGGGGACCACACAGAGGAAGTTGCTGCGGAGGAGAGGGTCACTTCACACTCACAGGAGGTAGACAGCTGGAGGAATGTCACACACAGAAGTAGAAAAACCAGGGATTGTTTTGGCAGCTTCAGCTACAGAATTGATTTGAAGCTCTCTCCCTTATCAAGGACAACAAGGCATAGGCATATTTGCCCACATTTGCATATATGGTAAACATGCACATGGAAACTTCAGCTATTTGTGCTTTCAGAAACTGCATGTCTTTCTAACTGTGGATGGCATGTTACTTCCTACACAGAAGTGTAATCTTTGTAAGGATTTTTTTTTTATATGGCTTTCACTTTATCTGAATTAACCTTCAGTCATGAATTTTCTTTCCAAATTCTGGCCTGCGCATAAAAATTCTGGCCTGCGCATAAGTACAGTAGCCAGTTCAGAAACAGAAAATCGTGGAAAGGGGAAGACTAATGCTATAAAAATATGTATTTCTTTCAGTGTTCTAGCTTGACTGATTTGATGAAAGCATGATATATTGCAAGGGAGAAGCAGTTAATATGATTACTCGTAATTTAATTATTGTAAACACATTTACAATTTAATTTTGTAACTAATATAGTTTTCTTTTCCCAGATACTCTCTATGTACTTGAACAGGGGAAAAAATATTGATGAAATGACCACCAGTGGCAGTAAACATGTTTTTCAGTTTTATTGATGCACGCCACTATGTGTACAAAATCTTTCTTTGTGTGTCTTAGAACAGTACTTTTCATATTCTTTTTCTTTTTAAAATAGAGGTGTGCAGTTTTGAAAGATGAGTTGGTTTTATTTTTGAACATGTTGCAGTTGTAGCCTTCCTTCCACCTGTGTTTTAGCTATGTCTGTATGGGGAAGACACTAGAACTTTTATAAAATCAGTTTTAATGTGGTAAAATTGTGTGGTTGATTTGAGAAGAACCTTTGTAAACATAGTAAATTTCTTAGTGTAGGTTGCATAGTCATAGGTCTTATAAACAAGAATTAAAGTAGCAGTAGAAGAAGGAGGTACAGTATCTTGTTTAAATCAGGGTTGGTGTATTCTGAAGTCCAGAGGGTTGTGTGCCACCATTTTTGGCTCCTCAAGCACTGGAAAGCCACATTGACCCATCATGGACATCCTTCAGGTAGCCCAGAATTGATATATTTTTGTCACTTTCATCTACCTTTAAAATTGGGAGGGGGCAGTGTTTATTGGTGCCCCTGCCCTTTCAAAAATGAAAAAGAAACAAACAAATACTTAAAATGGCAGCACCCATTGATTTATAAAGGACTTAAAACTGCTGCAGTTTTTGCTATCTGGGGGTGGGGGTTCCAGAACCAACCCCCCCCCAACACACACCTGTGGATATGGAGGGCCCACAGTATTTTGGAAGCCCCAAATCAACCTGTTTGTGACATTTGTCCTAAAAAAATATTTCCCTACCACAAGCTAAATCAAATTTTACTTGAACTGGAAGTAGATCCATTGAAACTAATAGAGCCTAATTGATTTTATCCAATTCACACATGTACTGTGGTAGGCATTGTTTTATTTTTTTAACTGGTTTTAAATTGCCTGATTTAAAGTGATAAATGATCTATTACATATTTTTAGTTTTTAAATAGTTGTTATTTGTTGTCTTAAATTTATATTGTACACCACCCTGAAATCTTTGGATATAGGGTTGGATATAAATATTTATAAATAAATATTTTTGAAAGTCCCTACTGATGTCTGTTGGGACATTAGTTTGCGTCTATGCAGATACTTCCGTAGTTTCACAGTATGAAACCAGGAAGTGACCAATCCAGATGAAGAGATGGTTTATTCTGGTGTCTCTTCTCTCCTTCCAGTCACTCCATTCCATTCCCCACACAGCTGTTAATTTTTTCCAACTCAGCTACATACTTGCCATTTAATTTTTATTAGGTTGCTTTGCTGGGACAGAAGTCTTTTAAATACTTGAAAACCTCAGGGTTACCCCAATCTCTGATGTAGAGTATGTATGGCATTTTGGCCGTAGATCCCCAAGCATAAAAATATTTGAATCAGAAATAAGAAGGGATGATCAATATGTTTCTTTCCTTCTTTTTACAGATATGTTCTTAATATTATGTAAAAATCTGTATTTTATATAGCATTCCTACTGTTGAAAGTTGACTTAAGTTGTCTTCTGATTTTAGCCTTTCTAACATTTTGTTTTCAAAAGACCCTTTTGAAAGGTGACTATTTTTATTATGCTAACAATATCCAGGATCTTCTAGAAATGGCAGTACAATGAAACCACAACATTTTTTTTGTAATAAATAGCTTAAAAGACAGTTAATTTGTATGCAGATTCTAAATCTCCAGATCCCTTAAAGCCTGGATAAATGATGAAGGGGAGTGGAGGCTGCAGGTTGCTGAGATGAAAAGCCAATACATTGCATCCAGTCCATTAAAACAAGAAGAAATAGAAAAGATACCTTGATAAGTGTTCTGCCTGTTTTAACCTTGATGGCTATTATCGGGGGAGGGGGAAGGGGCATACTGCTATATCTGTTTCATTGGCTTAGGCTTTTTCATGCTGAAAGAAATCAATACTTTGAGTCGTTGGATGACAGAAGCATCACTTCAGAATTGAAGGTGGCTGTCAGACATTGTCATTGGTTGACTTTTGTTTGCTATTGAGGTTTTAAGCTTTCATTTTTCTAAGTCTTATTCAGGAGCTTTGGAAGATTTCCCTGGGTGGCATTTTTTAGTCTGGACTTTAAACTGAAGGTTAAAGATCAAGTGCAAAAGATCTTATAGAAGAACACAGGAACTTGTTCTATTTGCAAAAATGTGCCGCGCTGATGAGAATTTGTGTTTGCCAGGTGGTATGTTTTTGTTTCCCCATGGATTTCTTTGTCTTTTTAATGACAGCCTAAAGGGAAATACATTTCGTAGAGTTAGTAATTGCCAGCCTTGATTTAGTTTTCTTTAAAAATACATAGTATTATATAAAAATACAGCATCACATCTGATATTATACTATTACTGAAGTAATGGAACAGATCTCTTTTTATATATGACATAGTTTTCAATTTTTTTTCCATTACTTTTCTATATTCAGTTCTACATATTCACTAGCAGGCTAGGGATATCATTGGTCTCTGGCAGAACTCTATTAAAGGACAAAATGGTCCTAATTTTCTCTCAGTCTTTTTCTGTATGGGTTCTGTCCTTTGTTTAAATACATTTTAACTGTTCTTCTTACAAAATATTTAATATGGGTATTCTAGTTTTCTTTTTTTAAGGCCAATTATATTGATATAACAAACAGTACACAAACTCAGAATCTCTGACCATTAAGTTAAATGCAGATTAAATAAATGGACCAATCTTACAATAATTAGAAAAAAATGGTAGTAAAGCAATTCTTGTGAGTTGAATTTGTTTCTATTTTGATTACATCTTATTAATGGACAGTATGATTGATATCTGCTGTAAAGCTAGGGAAGAACACTGCTATTCCACACTTTGCTTAAGATGCAATGAAAAATCTCAACACCTTCCTCCTTTGCCAAAGAGGGTTAAGATGTAGTTCAGGAAGCTTAAATGTCTGCTCCTCCTACATTCCTAAGCCAGTGATATTATGGAAAGGATACCTTGCAGAGGTGGGGGATGGAGAGTTCATCTTAGTGCTCTCAACTTGAACTTGTACCCTTCATTAATAACAATATTTTTCATTGTGGTTGTCAGTTCCTGACATCAGGTGTCATATGAAGCACTGCTACATTACATAACATAAAAATGTCTCATGTAAGAAACTATTTTAGTGAGAACACGGGAGAGAGCATTCTTAATGGCTGCTCCCTGATTGTGGAATACCTCCCACAGGAGGTTTGATTGGCCCCATCTCTCCATTCCTTCCATTGGCAAGCAGACCTTTTCATTCAGGCAGGCTTATAATTCATGTGGCAGGTAGGGCATTCAATAGGGTTGTGATATGTTGTTTAGTTTTAATGTTGTGTTTTTAATCAAACTATTGTTTAATTTTTTTTTTTAAAAAAATGTACAATATATTTGTGGTATACTGTTTTAATTGCTGGTAAGCTGCCTTTAACCCTGTAGAGAAAGGAGAAAGATGGAGTATAAATTAAATAAATAAATAAAAATGAATAGTGCAGTATGGTTGGCCTTCCAGATGCTTTCATCCGCAACGGATCACAGCCAGTGGCAAAGAATTATATGTGTATGTGTGTTTGTGCCTTCAAGTTGTCTGTCAATTTATGGCAACTCCTTGTATTTCATAGGGTTTCTTAGACAAGGAATATTCAGAGGTGGTTTTGTCAGTTCTTCCTCTGACCAGGACCTGGTGTTTGTTAGTGGTCTCCATCCAAGTACTAACTGGAGCTGATCCTACTTAACTTCCAAGATCAGACGGGATCTGGTGCCTTCAGGGTATTTAGCCCCCAAAGGATTGTAGGAAAGTCTGTGCTTATCAAGACTGAGGGAGATTTTAGACTTTAGAAGAATTGTAGAAAAGTCTAAAAGTTCCCTCAGCTTTGATAAGAGCACACTTGTGAGAACTCACAACAAAACGTTAGTGTTTCCAGCCAGTAACAGAAGGACTTCTCTGATTCAAACTTAGAAGCTTGCAGCTTCTATTTATTTAGAACTTAACTAAGATAAGAGTGACTTCAAGGGATGGTTTCCATACTATATAACACTAAACAGCTCAGCTTGACAGCTTTCTGCCAGAACAAAACCCGTATTTCTGAAGAAGTGGCCCATGGGAACTCCTGAAAAGGTTCCGCTTAAAATACAAAAGGAAAAGAAACAGAAGTCCCCCCCTTTTTTTTTTTTTGCATCTGGTTACACTGTAGTCTTTTTTTTTTTTAATGGAGGCTTACTAATGAGTAGAGTTTTTCCCAAGAGAACTGGCTATGTACATTTATATGCAGAGATAAGTTATTGTTCCAAAGTCACTAGAACTAGAACTGTGAACCACCCCAAAATCAGTCTACACAAGGGGTGGTTGAAGTAATACCCTCCAGATGTAGTTCCTAACACTTCTCACCATTAGCTATGTTACCTAGGGTTACTGGAAGTACAATAACATCTGGAAGACTACACTTTGCCCCCCACCCCACTGGCTCACCAACTCTTAGAAAGACACGTAATCTATAGTAAACCCACCCCTTCTCTTGTTGGATTTTGGAATATCTTAGATGAAAGCTAGAAAAAGCAATATATTTTCTATGCATTTTTTACATGTTTTGTCAAGGCATGTTGACAAATTGTAAATTTCATTTTTTTCTGTTCAATTTTGTTAAGCTATATTTCTTTCAATATTTTTTTTTAAAGAGGAGCAGCTGGATGCTCTAATCTGGGTGAAATGATCTTTTAAGGCAAGTGTGAGTGAAGTGTGGCCTAAAGGTTGCATGCAGCTCCCAGTCTATTTTTATTGTCCCCAAGTTCCAAGTCCTTGGATTGGCCAAATCCTCTGGAAAGCCAGCAAATTAAATAAAATGTCTGACAAAACAAAATCACCCCAACTGCCTCAAAACCACCCTCACGTATGGTTGTTTACGTTTGTCCATACCCTAATCCCCCAACCCTAGCAAAATTTAAATAACCAACTGAAAATCAACTGAAAATAGAGGAAGTTAAAAGGAGAAGTGTTTTTCAATCACTTCTGGCTCACATTTTCAGCTACTTCCTGAACATATCAATGGGACCATTTCCTTGTCAGCTGAAGGGGGAGGAAAATTCCAGTTTGTACTTTAAAATGAGGTTGACAAGAGGTAGGCTTTCTCTACCCTTCCAACATGCATGCAAACTTTTGGCAATAGGCAGCTCCCTGCCTAAAGTATCAAAAGTCTACTTGCAATTTATAATTATCAAACATAACTCACAACTGTATGATGCACATTGTTTCCCCTGATTTAATTAGTTTTCAGAAAAGTATATTATTTACAGTTTCCAGGGGGGGGGAGTATAATGGTAGTACATTACAACACAAAATAAATGCGATGAAATCAAAGCACTTCTATTTCAAACCTGAAAAGCAACCACCTGAGAAAGCAGGGGTTGAGGGGCATTAGCTGTCCGCTGGTTATTCTTCCTGATCTTCCGAGCACTTTCCCAATTTTGAAGGACAGAGCTTTGTGTTCGATCCAATCCCACATAGTCTATCTTCCTCCAAAGTTGCTTCCTGCTAAGAACTAGGATATTATTCTATTCCAGGTATTGAATTAAGATTCTGCTGCCAGTCCAGTGGAATGGGGAAGAGGTTCATATTGTCCTTCATTTCAGCTAGCAAAATGTCTTGGGCCAGTCATGTTAAAGTGAGGCAAGTTGTTAGATATTTATTATAGCAGTAATTGTATTTTTACTGCCATAGATAGAAGGGGTGCTTCTAGGATTTTTCTGTTTTATGCCACATAACATGGAATCATAGAGTTGGAAGAGACCACATTGACCATCCAGTCCAACTCCCTTGTCATGCAGGAATACACAAAGCACTCCTGACAGATGGCTATCAAGCCTCTATTTTAAAACCTCCTAAGAAGTAGACTCCACTACACTCTGAGGCAGTGGTATTCCACTGTCAAACAGCTCTTACTGTCATTAAATGCTTCATAACGTTTAGGAGGAATCTCTTTTCCTTTAGTTTGAATCCATTGCTCCGTGTCCTAGTTTCTGAAGGTGCAGAAAACAAACTTGCTCCCTCTTAAATATGAAGTCTTTCAAATATTTAAATATTGCTATCTTGTCACCTCTAAACCTTCTCTTCTCCAGGCTAAATAGACCCAGCCCCCTAAGCTGCTGCTCATAGGGCATAGTTTCCAGACCTTTCACCATTTTGGTTGGCCTTCTCTGGACACCTTCCAGCTTATCAATATCTTTCTTGAATTGTGGTGCCCAGAACTGGATACATTATTCCAGGTGAGGTCTGACCAAAGCAGAACAGACTAATACTATTACTTCTGTTGATCTAAACAGTATACTCAATATTGTTGCAATATAGATTCTCACTGGCTTTTTTAGCTTCCATATCACACTGCTGACTCATGTTCAGCTTGTGATCTACTGAGAGTCCTAGATGCCTTTCACATGTACTGTTGTGAAGCCAGGTGTCACCCATCCTATATCTGTATATTTCATTTTTTCTGCCTAATTGTAGTACCTTACATTTCTTCCTGTTGAAATTCATTTTGTTGGTTTTGGTTCAACATTCAAATCTGTTGAGGTCATTTTGAATTCTGATCCTGTCCTCTGGATCTTGCTCCCCCCCTTCTAATTTGGTGTCATCTGAAAACTTGATAAGAATGCTCTCTATTCTCTCATCCAAGTCATTGATAAAGATGTTGAATAGCACTGGGCCCAGGGCTGAACCCTGTGGCACCCTACTAGACACTTCTCTCCAGCATGAAGAGAAGCCATTTGTGAGCACTCTTTGGTCAACCAATTACAAATCCACCTAACAATAGCATTGTTAAGCCCACATTTTACTAGCTTGTTGCAAGAATATCATGGGGGACCTTGTCAAAGGTATTACTGAAATCAAGGTATGCTAAATCCACAGCATTCCCTTCATCTACCAAGTTTGTAACTCTACCAAGAAAAGAGATTAAGATTAGTCTGGCATGACTTGTTTTTGAGAAACCCATGTTGACTTTAGTGATCACATCATTCCTTTCTAAGTGCTTACAAATTGTCTATTTTATTATATGCTCTGGAATCTTTCCTGGTATTGATGTCAGGCTGGGTGGTAATAGTTTGGGTTGTGTGGGTTCTCTCCCCCTGCTTTTTTTGAAGATGGGGCAACATTTGCCCTCCTCCAGTCTGCTGGGATGTCTCCTATTCTCAAGGAATTCTCAAAGATTTTTGCCAGTGGTTCTGAGATTACCTCTGCCAGTTCTTTTAATAGCCTTGGATGTAGTTCATTAGGCTCTGGAGATTTGAATTCATTTAAAGTAGCGAGGTATTCCTATACTACCTCTTTACTTACTCTGTACTGCATTTCCTCTACTTCATCATATACTCCATTTTTCCCAGGTTGAGCACTATTTTCCATTTGGGAGAAAGCCAAGGCAAAGAAGGTGTTGAGTAGTTCTGCCTTTTCTCTGTTCCCTATTAGCATTTCACCATCTTCTCTATGAAGTGGCTCAACCATTTCCTTGATTTTCCTTTTGCCACAGAAAAAGCTCTTTATTGTTCTTAACCCCTCTAGGAAGCCTGAGCTTATTCTGTACTTTAGCTTTTCTGACTTTCCCCCTACATGTGCTGGCTTGAATTGTTTGAATTTATCTTTGGCGATTCCCCCTTTTTTCTATTTATTGTATATGTCCTTTTAAAATCTTAGCTCAGTTGAAAGTTCTTTACTCATCCATCCTGGCTTCTTTAGACACCTCTCATTTTCCCTCCTCATTGGAATTGTTTGAAATCGTGCCTTCAATATCTCACTTTTAAGAAACTCCCATCCATCATGAACTCCCTTCTCTTTTAGTATTCCTAACCATGGCATCACACCCAGTATTTCCCTGTGTTTACTGAAATCAGTTTTCTTAAAGTCTAGAATGCATGTCCCTTACCCTTTCTGCTATATCACAAATGGCAGGAGAACATGGTCACCCACACCTAAGGATCCTGCCACTTCCATCCCGTTAATCAGGTCATCAGTATTGGTTAGGATCAGATCTAAAATAGCTGATCTCCTAGTTGTCTCTTCCACTTTCTGGACAATGAAATTGTCTGCAAGGCAAGTGGGGAATTTGTTGGATCTTATATTCTTGGCAGAGTTTGACTTCCAATAAATATCAGGATAATTAAAATCTCCCATTACTACTATATCTCTCCTTTCTGAATGTTTGGCCATCTGTTCCAGGAAGGCATCATTTCAAGTCCTCAACCTGGCTTGGGTGAGGGGTGGGGTGTGGCTATAGTAGACAAGACTTGACCAGATTTGGATACTGTGTACCTTGACATTAAATGGGAAGTGCCATGTTCTGCTCTATTTCAGAGAAAAGAATGTTTTGGGCCAACCCTGAGAGTTAATTCAGCAAAAAGAAGAGCTCTGCCACAAATTATAGAATACAAAGTTCTAGCTTTAGAATTATCTGTCCTTGTGTCACTTGCATGTATTTCTGCAAAAAAGTACAGTTGTCCCTCCATATTCACGGATTTGGTATTCACGGCTTGAAAATATTCTTAAAAAATAATAATCCAAAAAGCAAACCTTGATTTTGCCATCTTATATAAGGGACACCATTTTGGTATGCCATTGCATATAATGGGACTTGAATATTCACAGATTTTAGTATCCATGGGGGGGTGGTGGTCCTGGAACCAAACGCCAGCAAATATGAAGGGACAACTGTATCTGCTGTTAATACATTCATGCAATACTTTATGCATGTCAGCAGAAACACAAAACATGTGAATTATCTGTGTCTCATCACTCCCTGATGCTCTCATATATCCTTGAGAACCGCCTGAAAATGACTAAGTAATACCTACTGATCATCTGAACAGCAATTGTTTGGACTGTACTAGCTACCTCATACAACCAAGTTATCCATTGATGTTTCTCTCAACAACAGGCAACCATATACATATAGCCATTGATTAAGATTTGGTTCCTCACTATATGAGAAATAAACCCCACAAAACACATATTAGGGATGGTGGAAACTGAAGTCCCTGCTCTTTTTCCAGTTTGGCAGACACTCTCCAAAGAGTCCTCTGCAAGACCTTGTTGAATGGTCTGGGCAGAGACAAAAGGCATTGAAGAGGAGTAGATTCCTAAAAACCAGGCAGAAAATCACTTAGGTTTGAAAAGGAGGAAAGAAAAAAGATGCATTACATATTTAAATACTCCTCTAGACTGGTGTCTACTTTATTATATCTTTTAAGTTGAATTTTATCCCAATATTTGGTAAAAAGACAAATGTTGATAGTGGGGAAAGAAGAGGACATAGTGTGTCTTATATCTGTGCATTTTATGCTGGATACAAAACTTTGCTGGTTGTCAGGATTGGTCGCGGATGTGACCTTTTTCTATCAAGTTCAGTTTTACTGTTTAACTTTGTAGGTAATTCTATTTGTGTTCTTTTCCATACTTGTTAATGAGTATGTAGCCTAATTGTAGAAGGGAGTATGTGGTCTATGTTGGGAACGGTTTGATAAGCATTGCAGTTGGGTCTCAGTTCTGGGAAAAGGAGGCTGAACACTGGTACTGTGAGAAAAGAGAGTGAGGATAACGGGTGGCCAATGGTTGTGTAGGCCATCAGATTTGGAAGATTGTAATGTGCTTTTAATGTATTGTTTGTCAGTTAAGTGTCATTCTGAGCAACAACGCTATAGGGTTCACTTTTTGGACTACGGTGCCAATAATGTTTTCTGTTTTGAACTCTGAAACCACTGGTCACTGAGTCTGGGGATGCCAGTACATGACACTGATCACGTTAGAGAGAATTTATTAAAAGCCTTTCCTTAAAAGGATGCTTACATTTAGATTTTTGCTCTTTCAGTAATTTCATAATGTTTTGTGTTTTCACAAGCAAAATTGTTGAAAGAGAACTGGTTGAAATCATTGTGGAGTCATCTTGGTCACTATAACACCTAAATTTGAACATCACACCAAGCTATTGTTAGCACTAACCTGGTTTAGAACTATATGGCTTGAGCTTTAGCTGAACAGGCAAACCATGCTTTATAGCTGCTTTACTGCCTTAGTATTCATTCTTTTCACTTTACCACTTTCTTTGATGCAAAGAGCAGCTTTAACTGTACAGACACATGTAGTTAACATGAAGTATGAAAGGCTACTTCAAAGCATGATTTCAAATTCTGGCTTTCTGGCTAACCATAAACCACAATTATCAGTTATCAATTAAAAATGACCAAAAACCATAATTAAATTGAATCATTGTGCATGTGTATCTGTGTCTGAGAGGGATTCTCAGGCATAATAGACACTTCATAGTCATGTTCTGTCCATTAGCAAAGCTTTGCTTATTGTTACCACAGCTGGGTGTCATAGAATACATATTTAGTGGAACAGTACAGTATTTAGCAATATCTTTGCCAGCATTTTCTAATCATGTAAAGTATTATATACTTGTAGAGTATTATATATGCAAAATAATTACTGTTGCTACCATAATAATTCTGAATAAATTGGGGTCCATAACTGTGGAACTGGAAGTTTTGCACTTACCCCTTTGTTAGGGCTAAACTGGGGCTCTCGCCTTGGAACCCCCAAATTAGCTCCCCTGTAGAGGTAACCCCGAGTTGATCTCCAGGGTGTCCTCTACAGTGCAAAAGCTGCCACCACTCACTGCAGTGTTTATAACCAGCCCAGTGAGAGACTGGATAACCACTTGCCACTCTGAACCAACCAACTCTTCCCTCCTATCCCCAGAGAGACAGAGAAATGTAGCGAAATCAAGAGGTATAGACACACACAGCATCAATGTATAGGAAGATTAAGAAGACTTATTTTATTCGAGCAAGTTCAAGTTATCTACATCTCCCATGAGGCAGGTTTCTTCCATGCCCCCCACACACTTTAAAGTTACAGAAATAGCAATGTATTAAAGTCAAAGCATCCAGTCATTCTAAGCTACATTCAGTTACTAAGTTCAGCTACATCCAACAAAAATGGAAGAAATTAACATAATTCCCTAACGTGATCCTAAACAGGCCCTAAAGGTTCTACTCACTATGTTGTGATCTCTGTTGGCTTCAGATGGTATCAGGGAAAGCTGTGAGCCAAGCCAGGTGGCTTGCTCTAACAGCCATTCCTGGCATTTGGTTCTAACATGCTGGACTAAATAGAGCCTCCTTTGTCTTCTCCAAGCCATATGGTCTGACTCTGCAATGTCCTCACACAAAAGCAGTTATACCTTAGTTGGGATTCCCGGTTCAAGAGTTGTGATTGGCCATTTCTGGTCTGGTGATGTGATGTCATTGTTGATGCCATCTCATGAGCTTCTGTGGAGGTGGTGTTTTAGACCCTCCCTTTGAGTTAACCCTTTCCTTACCTGATGCCATGTTGGCAAAGCAATACTGTTTGCAAATAATGAGAAATGTAGTCATTGCAGGATGATGGGAACTTTATCATGACACCCTTGTTTACACATTGTGTTCAGCATTATAGCAGGTGACTAACTTTCTATATGCCTATTAAAACCCAAAAAGTGTTTTGGATGTAGAACGTGTTTAAATAGGTAGTAGTGCATTTTATTTGATGTATTAAAGACAATATTTACACTGACAAATCTCTTCCATAGAGAAAGATATTTCTTGATTTTTTAATGTTACCACTTTTCATATTTCTAAAGGCTGAGGTTCTTCAGTGCATACCATTGGAATATGGCTAGGTAAAGAACCAGGGGCCATACTTCTTATTTTATATTGCATCTGTTCATTTTACACACTACCTTTCTGAAAGAATCTGCTTCCCCTATCACCCACATAAACTCATGTACTTCAAAATGATTCAAATCACCTGAATAATCTGTGTTTTCACAGTTAGGTAATATTTCCTAAAGGATGAATCTACGTCATCCACTGATTCAATTATCTTTGGTTGGCAGTGGGCAAAGGGTGAATGGGGAAGGGAGAGGAAGAGGAGGAGAGAACTCGCCACCCTTCTCCATTTCCCTGTGAGAGTGGCGGTGGCAGCGCCGGGGGTAAATGGGGAATGGAGAGGAGGAGAAGGGAATTTGCCTCCTATCCCTGTGAAGGTGGCAGCAGTGGCAGGGGGTTGAATGGGGGAGGAGCAGGAGGAGAGAACTCTCCTCCCTT